>JAYEPQ010000002.1:26691054-27296054 GCA_036321105.1 Dracaena cambodiana
ATGATCCGAACATTTACTTGTGATCTTCACATTCTAAAATAGTGATATATTAAAAAAAAACATACATTTTCAATAAAATTTGATCATATATGAAGTAGCTATAGAGTGGACGGTTTTTTAACAGTAGAACAAATAAGACTTCTTAATTGATGATGATGATGAAGTATCTAAATCATATAATTTCTTATAAACCACCTATTATAATATTGGAGATTATAACTAATGTTCATATCATCTACACACACATTCTATATTAAGATTTAGGGGTGCATCTACTTCCTACATAGCCATCTTAGATACCTCATTCCCTTTACACCTTATATTCTTGACTTTCTATGCTATAAAGTGGACAATTTTTTTTTCTTCTTCCTCTAAATGGAAGAAAAGCACTTGGGGAAGAACATGTTATCTTTGAACAAGATGTTATTATGATGATAAATTCAAAGTGAAGCAAATACCATTTAGTTTTTGTATTATATCTGTAATTGCAATTTACAATTTCTAAATAGATACGGAGACAGATGAAGGAAATTTGAAAGGATAGAGAGGTCTCTTGTAATGTTTAATTTGTATGAGTTATAAGGCATGAAAAGAATTAGATATTTATTTTTGTTATGTTAAAAAGAAAATTGAGAAGGCTGACATTATGCCTAGAATTATGTTATGTCTTTCATTTATATTACCTTAACTTGCATCTTTATCCCCAAAAGTGGAATTGTTTAAAAAAAAAAAAAAAAAAAACAATTTCCTCATCATCTACCACAACTTTGATTTTCTGTGTAATGGCGGGGACTTTAAAATGGTATCAAAACAATCTAAATTCAAATCCCATCACGCATGCAAAAAATTAGAATTTTTTGAAAACAACAAGAATGATTGGAGAAATCCTTCAACTTTCTTTTCTCTTTAAACTTCACAGTGATATATCAATCAGATCTTGTCTCCGTGGGGAACGAGTGACGCAACACGACTTCGGTTCGCAAAACACGTGAGACATGCTTCGAAAGGCGCCAGCTCCCAATGGTAAAATTCGTCGCTGAAAGCACAACTACGTGCTGGCACTCGACGTCGACGTAGGGGAGCTGGCATACGTCACTCGGCTCCCTGGCTCACTTCGGTTGCCATTTCTCCGTCAGAGAGTCGTTTTGATGCTTAAAGAGAGGCAAGGGCCTAGCGAGCAGTCGGGATAGATCTGAGCTACTCATACGCTGTCTGAGTTCCCGCTCGTCAGTGCAATAAAAGTTTTTTGGGCTCTTTCACTCCTAAATTGACGGCAGTGGGTAAAAAAGCGGCCAAGCCAATTTACCCTGCTTTACTCATTTGAGTCTCCAATTCATTTCCAGTATCTGTCGGAGTCCTCTTGATCTTGAAGCGTATGAGAGCGCCGTCCTCGTATGGAACTATCTTCGTGAAAATTCTCGAAGAGGAAAAAGAAATCCACTATAAAATAATAGTTAAATATTAGGAGACAAATGGAGAAAATAGGATAAGAGATTGTATCCATTTTAGAATTTCTTAGCCTTACATTTTTTTCTTTTTTTATTTTTAGAATGATTGATATTTGTGGCTTCTAGAATAGTGAATTTGGAATTTCAACGGGATTAGGAAAGATGAAGAATAAAGGAGAGAGGAGGTATGGGTTGAGAATTAAAAGATAGAGTATTTTGGACGTAACAGCTTAAAGGATGCCACATGACACATCACGTGAATCTTTTTTGACGGAATTGTCAATAGAATGAGTTTGAGAGGGATAAATTCTAGAAAAATACAGTTCAGAGAGAAAAATATATTAATGTAGTATAAAGTCTACAAATATGTTTTGTGCATTTTATCATGGAACAAAGTAAAGAATTATTGATATCTTAATACCTTATACGATATTCCCTGAGAATGAATTTCTCTAAAAAAAAAAAAAAAAAAAAAAATCTTAACTCAAATTTCTCTAAAAAGAATTATCAAGCCAAAGACTGCAAGACCCTTAAGATATATGAAAGTCCAAAAGAAAAATATATCATACTAACAAGTTGTATGGGCAAAATCCAAAAACCTGAGAAAGACATTAAGAAAGTGATAAAAGATACACAAAAATACGATAAGGTGCATCTTCTATTTAGATATAATAAGAGCTCATAACAGACAATCAAGTAGATATCTACGTATAAAACAATGTGTGAGCATGCACCTCTTCGCACTCAATCTATGTTGCTAAGGTCCTCTACGATTTGATTATTGATGATAATGGACGGATCCAATGATCAATTGTTGATTCTTTATATTCAAAATTTTAAATTAAAAACAAAATTTTTATTTTTTAATTTAAAATTTTAAATAAAACAGATAAAGAGTTGGTCTTTAGATCTATCCATTCTCATCCATGTGCCTGGTCCTTTGTCTTTTCTGATGTGAAATTTTTCTCCCTCTTCCTATGTCACACTCCTTTGGTCCAGAGACACGTCAGATTATTTAGGTTGAAAGAAACTTTCAACCTACTTTTTTGGCTTAAAGGTTGAAAGAAATATTCAACCTACTTTTTTTGCTTATAGGAATATGAGCTTGGTACTTTTGTCATCAGACTTTAGTGGCATTGCATTTTCAATTTTTTTTAGGGCTAATCGTACTCAAATCTTGTTTAGTATGAGAATACTAGAACTTATTACCTATGAATTTTAATACTCTCACTTAGCCTCCTTGACCGCTAGTAGGATTAGTAAACAGTGAGATATTCTCACCCTCTTTTAAAAAGATATGTACTCATTTTTTTTTTAATTCCAACTTTGTCATATTCTCCCTCTTTAAGAATTCCATTCAAGATAAGCTAACTCACCAACTTCCCTACAGCTCTACTCAGTATCTCTCTCTCTCTCTCTCTCTCTCTCTCTCTCTCTCTCTCTCTCTCAGCCTCAGCAGCAACTGCAACTGTCTACTTCCCTACAACTTTGCTCAATATCCCCCCCCCCCCCCCCCCCCCCGCCCCCCCTCCCTCGCTCTCTCTCTCTCTCTCTCGCAGTAGCAGCAACTGCAGCTGCTGCACAAGGGAGGGAAGTGCATTGCAGTAGCGGATGGGAAGCGGGGCTTGGTAGTGACAAGCGGGAGGTTTGGGGGAGTCTTTTAACATTTCAAGGACAAATTTATTTTTTAACCACATATGAGTCATCCCCCTAGACGGTTGACTAACTCCACTAATGGTTCAGGAGCTAAGTAAGAGTTTCAAACTTGAAAAGTGATAAGTTTTAGTACCCCATAATATAGGGGGGTAGAGTGTAATTAACCTTTTTTTTTTTTTGTTAATATTATCCGTTTATTTTCCCTCCATTGGGCTTATACCCTACTAAAATAAATATATGACTCGATTTATGGGCAATGCTAATATTTGTGTATTAGTCATGCTCTATATTTTTGGAGTATAAAATTATAGAGGAGATTTATGCGGTACAGAAATAGATACTCAAGAGAGACTGAGTACAAATTCTCTCCTTAAATTCCTAAGAAAGTTTCCAGCATAATTTTAGTTGGGCTACGGTCTTTACCATGAAAAATAATAATTCATGGGACAATCTAGATTTACATTTTAGGGAAACTATATTTTAAAAGATCGAACTGGAACACTGGAACAGTGACATCCCAAACCAATCCAGTAGGAAATTCTAAATGCGCACCACCTTTTTCCTAGTGAGCATTATGGACTAATTTTGAAATAATTATAAATTTGCTATTTTTTTTTTAAGACAAAAATCGACTTCACATTTTTCTTAGTGAGCACTTTGACTCTTGTTCTTCTTCCCTAACCTTTCTTCTTCTTCTTCCCTTCTTCTTCTTCTTTTTCTTTTTGCACGCGTCAGCAGACTGCAAGTGGGAAAGGGAGCAAGCGGTGAAGTTTCTCATGCGGTGATGGAAAGAATGGTGAGAGGTGAGGGAAAAGAGGCAACCGGTCGAAGAGGTGAGAAGTTAGATTTGGTGCTCGCTAGGGAGAAAAGAAAAAAGTAAAAAAGTAGTGCACATTTAGAATTTCCCAAATCCAATG
The DNA here is from genome assembly GCA_036321105.1 of Dracaena cambodiana. Lineage (NCBI taxonomy): Eukaryota > Viridiplantae > Streptophyta > Magnoliopsida > Asparagales > Asparagaceae > Dracaena > Dracaena cambodiana. The sequence continues at coordinate 26,695,076 of JAYEPQ010000002.1, forward strand.
GATCTAATCAAATAAAAGTCCATATATAGCTCAAAGGAGAGTTATCTTTTCCTTTTCTTTTTTTTTTTTCCTCCATAAGCTAAAGGGTAATTCTAAATGCACCCCATCTTTTTCATAGTGAGCCTCATAACTAAAATAATAAATAATTACAAGTTTGCTATTAATTTTTTTAGACGAAAAAAAACTCTTAATCCATTTTCTTAGTGAGCCCAGCAATCGCCGCTGCCGCTATCGTAGCGACAACAGTGGTGTCAGCAATCAGCAGTTGCAGCTGTTGCTGCAGCAGTAGCTGCTGTTGGCAGCTGCTGCCATCACCGCCACTGCTGACGTCGCTGCAACGACAGCAGCGGTAGCAGCAGCTGCTGTCGTTACTGGTAACGCCGTCACTCCTCTGCTGCTAGGGGAGAAGGGAAGGGAGATAACAATTCCGAAAAAAAGAGAAGGAAAAAATGGAGCACACTAAAAAAAAATGTCCATATTTAGAATTATCATAAGCTAAAGCCATGGAAAGTTAGAGACTCGAGAGGAATATCTTAATTCTCTCACCCATGTATACTCCATCCATGTGACCATCAATTTTGTAGTCCTTAAGATCATTACTTAGAAAAAAAAAAAAATTTTGAGGCATGAGTACGGATTTTATACCGTTGATTTTTCATATACGCATTTGCCAAGTCCACGTAGTTTCGGAGGACGAATTATTAAAGGTGTCCCATGAGAATGATGTTATAATATTTTTTTATTTTTTCTTTTCTCTTTCTGTCGTTTTTTTCATTTATTTTTTTTTCTTTTTTTGAGTTGCGAGGTATTTATTTAAACTTACGAGAAAACCTTAGGACTATTTTGTGGAGGCTTTACTGGGCTGGGCCAAGGTTTATGCTTTCGCGGTTACCCGAAACGTGCAGGAAATGCTTAATAAAATGACTGAATAATAATAATATGGAGGATAAATAGAGACACTATATTTTGATAAAGATCACATATAAATTGGTTCATTGAAGCACAGCTGAGCTGGTGTCTCTCATCCGATAAACTATTTTGTAAGCTTTACGCAATAATTTTTTGAATTCATTTACGCGACTCGGTACATACGGCCGGACTTTTAACTCAAAGTTAATAGTATGAAAACAAAAGATTGTTGTGAATATCGTTATCTTTCCTTCTCTATATTTTATCTTGTGTATACTTGCATTAGATTTAGTCTTGAATATATATATATATATATATATATATATAGGACATTTGATCTTGTAATAACAAACTCTCTTATCCCTAGGAGATATGCGGTATAGAAATAAATACTCGAGGATTATACACGAAAGATCATTTTTTGTCTTCAGCCCTACGTCTCTTATCCCTAGAAGGTCTTTCTCTAGCTACTAGCAGGTTTTTTCGGAAAACTCCATCTATTGCCACGTCCTGGGTCATTGGCGAGAAACATTCTGAAACTGCGTAAAAAGTTAAGCAAACTTTACAACGTTACAAAGAACTTTGGGACATTATACATATCCTGGAGTTGGACGAATTATCCGAAGAAGATTGTTTAACCGTAGGAAGAGCACGAAAAATTGAGCATTTCTTATCGCAACCCTTCTTCATGGAAGAAGTCTTTACCGGAGAACCACATATATTTTGAATTCATTTACGCAACTAACTAGGTATGTAAACGTACGGCCACACTTTTAACTCAATGTAAATAGTTTGAGAACAAAAGAATGTTGTAAATATCGTTATCTTTCTTTCTCTACATTTTATCTCGTGTTAGATATGGTCTTGAATAGGACATTTGATCTTGTAATATCAAACTCTCCGGCGGTCAAGCCAGACCAAGAGGCTTATTAGAAATGCCACAGGCTGATGCATAATATATAATAGGGGTATTTACTGGTTTGTCCATCAAATCTTTATATATTATGATTTAGTCTCCAAATCTTCATATTTAGAATTTAGTCCCCAAAATTTCCTAAGTTACTACAATTTAGTCTCCTCCCTAAGTTTCTTTAATTTTTGACCTGATATTACCATTTTACCACTCCTTATTCATTCTTTCTCTTCTCCTCCTCTCTTCTCCTACTCTCTTCCTCATCTTTTCTCTTTTTCTTCATTATTCCTCCTTTCTCTTCCTTCTCTCTTCCTCCTCTTTTTTTCATTGAGAAAAGAGAGGAGGAAAAGAGAAGGAAAAGAGATGAGGAATAATGAAAAAAAGGAGAAGAGATGAGGAATAATGAAGAAAAGGAGAAGGGAGGAGGAATAATAAGGAGAGGTAAAATGGTAATATCAGGTCAAAAATTAAAGGAAGTTATGGAGAGGGATTAAATTGTAGTAACTTAGGAAATTTGGAGGACTAAATCCTAAATATGAAGATTTGGGGAACTAAATCATAATATATAAAGATTTGAGAGACAAACCAGTAAATACCCTATATAATAATGCATTGCATTGGCTAGGAGAGTAGACTATTTATGTTCAGGCTCTTTAATTGGATTGCCTGACTGAATCAAAGCTAGCCATCATTCCATTCTCAAAGTAGCGCCGTCTTTCTTCCCTAACTAAAGAGAAACAACGAGTGTACATACGTACATAGTAAGCTTGAAAGAACAAAAAGATCTGAGAAAAGAAATTACTTTGTTAGATATGCATGATATATAGCCTTTGATCATAAAGAGTAAGGTCACTGGTTACATCATCAAACAATAAAAGAGATCGAAAATGCATGAACACCACCGATGGATATATACTGAATTATGTATAATTTTTTTTTTTCTTTGTATGTACTTATGTAGTTTATTTAGCATAAAAATTGGTATTGGAGTCCTTTTCACTGCACCAAAACTCTCAAGTTATATTGAGAATTGAGTGAAATTGGTTTGTATTTTAACACGCTCGTGCATGTTGAATGTCCTTTTTGGGACAAATACACTTGGCAGGGTTTGAATCTAGGTTGTTTTGATACCATACTAAAATCTCTTTCCACTGTATCAAAAACTTTTTTTTTTAAATCTTTTTGAAGCAAAACGGCGGGTGGAAACCCTCCGCATTTCATTAACAAGTAAATAATAGAACTACATAAGAGTTATAGAAGTTGATCACCCGTACAAGTGATCCTCATGTTACATTAGTCCTAACATAAAATCAAAAAAAAAGTATAGAAAAATAAAGGGTGTCCCAAGTCATTCTCCGAGTGCGGTAGAACGATCCTCATACTCCAAGTCAGGCGGGAGATGCTACTAGTCATGTTGGGAGCCTGAATCATCCTCCAACAATCCTTTTAAATCTAAACTCGCTCCTCATTAGAAGGTATGTCTGTACAATGAATAAGATCATACAAAATTAGCCGGGTACAGATATGAAGAGAACGAGCGGTAGAATAAAAAATTTTATTATTTCTTTCCAACCAAACATTCCAACAGATCGCCACAGTTAGTGTCCTAGACTGACAAGAAGTCCGGGCATTAAAACATAATCTACTCCAGATGTTACCATCATCACCCATATTGAGGTTAATACTGAGTTTTTTTGCACAAAACCCAGAGATTTTTAGTGAACTTGCAATTTAACATTAAATGGTCGGTCGATTCCCCATTTTTACTGCATAGAACATAGAAATTCGGACATGACCAACTCCTTCTTTGTAATGCCGACCATGAGAATGGCATTCTTGTGGACCAACAAAAGAAACACCTTGATTTTAAGGGGTATTTAATCTTCTAAATCCAAATTATGTCTAGAGAACTCACTCCACTATCGATAAAGTGGCAATATGTAAAGTTCACCGAGAACTCTCCATTTTTATTCCATCTACAAATGTGTTGATCCTCGAATACCTTAGATGGGGTAATTTCCCTTAAAAGTGATCTCAGATCCCGAATTTGTGTTTTCTCCAATACCGAGGGGGGTCGAGATAGGTTCAGCCGCCATCTTGCTCTCTCCCATAGGGAATTGACCATTGCGTCATTGTTTAAAGAGAGTTCGAAGGCCTCGGGAAATAAGACCTTAAGAGATACTTGTGTGCACCAAAGATCATGCCAGAATGTGATTTTTGACCATTGCCTAATTTATATTTCAAACTTAACCAGATTATATGTTTGGTTATAATTAGCCCTTTCCAGAATCCAGAAGATTTGTGTGAATTTCGGCAGGCCATGTGCCATGAGCCACGAGCCACTTCTAGAGCAATATTTCAAGCTCACAAACTTTTGAAAAGTTTCATGGGGGCATAATAGTAGGTGCCACCACTATTTTTCCATTAGAGACAGGTTGAAGGTTCTAAGTTTCAGAACTTTAAGACCACCTATATTCTTAGGTTTACACACCTGTCCCCATGATACTGCACCAAAATTTGAGGGAAATTATTTTGCATTTTAATAGTTGGGCGAATGCCTCCTGCATTTCATTAATTGAAAATTAACGAAACGGAACAGTTAGATATATACGTCATAAATATAAATGTTCCGCACTATATAGGACTAAAATGCACATATATGGAGTAGAATTACATAATGGTACTAGTAGCAACAAAAAGGAGTGCCATCACAACAGATTAGAAATTGACTCTTTAAACATTTCTAATTTATATAGACAGCACAACAAAATAGAAATTGGAATAGGTAGGATCGTGGAGAGGCTTAAGCAAATTTAACAAAGAAGCATGGCTAGCCTTAACTTCAACTCAAGTATGCTTGAATGCCCATCCTCTACCAAACCTAAAACTCACTCTCTCTCTCTCTCTCTCTCTCTCTCTTCCTACTTCAAATTGTGGTTGCCGCATTCCAATCCCATTGAGCTAGCATGCTTATTGCTTTGTGATAAAATTTTCTTTTAAGTAAAGAAAGTCTGTGTAATTTAAAACGTTACAGTACTTTCAGTTATATCCCACTAAGAGCTAGCATTGAATCTGGGCTGGAACCAAGTTGAGTGCTCTCACATATATATATAATAGGTTATTGACGAAGAATGCATATAAGAACAAGACTTCAAGGTAAAATGAAGAAGAAGAAGAAGAAAACTTCAGTCAAAATCTACCCCCATTGTGGCAATTGCAGAAAAGAGGATGGATGGGACCCAACATATATGTTATGTTTTGTGTAGGGTGATAGAGAGTCAAGTGATTGCATATTGTTTAAATGCACATTCTCTAATCACATTTGGGATTTGTGTGCGAGGAAATTCTGAATAAATATAAATATAACACTTGATGAAATTTTTTGGAATAAACTAGATAAGTGTGATCTCGAGAATAGTTAGGACCTTGCTTGCAGTGTTTTGTTGGATGGTCTGGAGAGAAAGGAATAGCAGAATTTTTAATTATATATATTATTCTATAAATTACTGCATGCGCCACATTGTACACGACGTTATTTTTTGAACAAATATTTTTTCGGATGAAAAAATATTACGGCTCTTAGATGGCTCATAGGGGAATGAGCTTGACTATACACCCTAGACCCGGGATTAGCAGTGGGCTGCAGCTATTCTGAAGGGTGAGACATTTTGGAGGACCGGTGGATGGTGACCTACGCAGATGCATGCTGCAGGAGGATTTTAGTTTTCTTTATTGTATTTTGTTAACGTAACTTGATCGCTAGATCTTGGGTTATAATTTTTATGGGGACCACCTCTTATTAGTGGCCGAAAACAACTTATGTTCTTTTAGTTTCTCATTACTAGAACGCGAAGATTATTAATCCGCTGTTCATACTAAATAGTTAAAAAGAGGCAAAAATCTATAGAATCTTTCGAAAATATAATGAAGAACAGCTAATAAGTTGAAAAAGATGTCTTTTTCAAATATTTGCTTGATATAGGCAATCACATTCTTGGAAGGTTCCTCAAAGCTACTTCATGAAAAGCTATCTATCCCTTTGTATCTATCAACCCAGATATCATCAGTCAAAGCCTCAACAATATTTCAGCTGCAAACAGCCCTTTGAAAAATGCAGGGAGAACATACAAGATGTATCAATAATTGGGATATCGAATATACAAGTGGTCATGAGAAGAAGAATGAGAAGGCCTCACTCATAGAGGGTTGCCCTAAGTCAATGGTTGTCATGGATTGGCCAACTGGAGTTGAGACTTTTTCTTGTGAGATCTCATCTCATGGCTACCTCTCCCTTACACTTACTCAATTCATGTGGAGTTGGGAGAACTATATGGAGATCATAGTTGGTAGAAAATCTCGGTAACCTAATTGATGAAATCTTGAGTTAGTATGAAACTAGGATAGAGATGTAGAAAAAAAAAAATTAAAAATCCCGACACAAACCAGTAAGGATATGCACTTTTCCTTGAAAAGTGCAAGCAATCTTTCCAAGTTACAGCTTGGTAAATAGTCTCCAAATCCTAGATCTTGAATGCATTGTGTTATTGAGGTGACATAATATTGTAATATTGTGATATTTTTAAGGGATGAGATTTGAGAGGAGTCATGTACGTGCTCATATATTATAGTTGGGTTCTAAATAATTCTCACATTCCTTAGCAATAATGTACATTTAGAATTAAAATTATTTTTTTTAAAAAAAATTTTATAATAAGAAAGTATTACGATTCCTAGATAAGAAATGTTAAGCTCATCTCAATGCCTACTTGTATGGTGATTTTGTGCGATGTATATATACACACCACATTGAAGAGCTCTTATTCCTGTGGGCTTATCACGTGGCCTCCAACTGAGCTGATGGACGGCCATAGAGACGTCCACATAACACTTGAACCATTGGAAAGGGAAAGAGAATATAATGATAATTGAGAAGTCCGTAACTCTCACAAATCTCAACACGAAGGAAGACTAGAAATTTTGGCGTTCATAATGAAAATTTTCTCCTTGGGATTCTTTTTGAAAAGTAGTGACGACGGAATTTTCCTCACGATCTCTTTCTTGATTCCAAGTCAATCAACAAAATTTTTTGTGATACAGCTTTAACTTTGGATTTTTATATTTACAGTATTACTAATGATGTGTTACGACCTTTTATGGTACTATTCCCAGGCTGATTACCTCGGACACCCTGGACCCTGCACAGAGGACGACAGTTGTTGGCATTGATACAACCATTGCCGCCTAAGGAGACCTGGACGATGAGGAGTAGGGATAGTGGATTCTCACCGCTTGTGCTCCTGGTGTAGCGGCATGACCTAATTGTCTTCTTTTTATATTTAGCATGTATTAGACTGTGATGTAATCCAATCTACTTATGGATGCGTATTTGTACTCTTTGCATTTTTCTTTTTATGATTCTTACTATGTAGTTCTATTAAAATCATTTTAATGAAGCGCTTCAAGACGGTAACTCACCGTTTCTTATCAAGAAAAAAAAAAACCAACGGCCAATCCAGTCACCTAAACGAGGAAGGCTAGAGTTGTTCGAGAGCGGAAGCAAACAGTTTCGTATGGGTGCAACGAGTTAAGTGCTCCCACTGAGGATGAGGAGTCTGGTCCTAAAAAATTATCATTTTATATTTTATAATTCCGGTATAAATTTATGATATAACAAAATACTATAATATATGCACTTATAATAATACTACACAATTACCACTCAAATATCTCAAGAAACTCGATTCCTTCTGCACTACTGATGATTTAAGCCTCCGAGCATTTCTAAAATAAAAATTGGGGGAAAAAAATAATAATAATTCTTTGTTCTTCTAGTTAACAAAAATGAGGGTGGGGGAGAGGAGTGCATCACACCCCAACCGACCAATTTTAAAAACCAATCAACGCGAAATCAACAGTCAAAATCTTGCCATACCAGCAGCCGCTCAATTAATACCAATGCAGCATCGCCCACATCAATCTCCAAACTAATTACCACCGCAGGCCGTTAATTAATCCTCCATCTCTTAATTAAATTTCTCTTAATCTCTCTCTCTCTCTCTCTATATATATGTGAGTGAGTCTCAATAAGCTCTCTCTCCCCCCTCTATCTAGCTAGTTATGGCTTCAGCTCTGTCCATGCTCAGCCCACCTCCACTCCCTCATCCCCACACCAAGCTGCAGCTCGAGAAGCTCACCGATCAGACACGGCCACTCGCCGTGCCGAAGACCACGGTAAAGCTCGACCAGCCTACTGCCAACTTGGCGGGCATGTGGCGAGAAATTCAAGGCTCCGGCGACTGGGACCGCCTCGTCGACCCCCTGAACCCGCTGCTACGTTCCGAGATCATCCGGTACGGGGAGTTCGTTGCCGCCTGCTACAAGGCGTTCGACCTGGACCCCAAGTCGAGCCGCTACCTAAACTGCAAGTACGGCAAGAGATCAATGCTCGCATCGGTCGGAATGGAGCGGTCCGGGGGGTACGAGGTGACCAAGTACGTGTACGCCACCCCCGACATTGCCATCCCAATGCAGCCCGGCAACACGTGCAGCGGCCGGTGGATCGGGTACGTGGCCGTGTCGTCGGACGAGGAGGTCAAGAAGCTCGGGAGGAGGGACGTACTGGTGAGCTTTCGAGGGACGGTGACCAAGACCGAGTGGATCGCCAACATGATGAGCTCGCTCACCCCCGCCAGGCTCGACCCGCACGACCCGAGGCCGGACGTGAGGGTCGAGTCGGGGTTCCTCAGCCTGTACACGTCCCACGACAGCACCTCCAGGTTCGGCCAAGGCAGCTGCAGGCAACAGCTGCTCAGCGAGATCTCGCGACTGATCAACAAATACATGGCCCAAGACGCTGCCATCAGCATCACGCTGACGGGCCACAGCATGGGGAGCTCACTCGCTCTCCTGCTCGCCTACGACCTGGCCGAGCTCGGCCTGCACCGCAACGTAATGCCGATCACGGTCTACTCCTTCGGGGGCCCGAGGGTGGGGAACCTAGGGTTCAAGAAGCGGTGCGAGGAGCTCGGCGTGAAGGTGTTGCGGGTGGTGAACGTCAACGACCCGGTGACTAAGATGCCCGGAGTTTTCCTGAATGAGAACTTTAGGGTTTTGGGAGGGAAGTATGATGAGATGCCATGGATCAGTTGCTCCTGCTATGCTCATGTTGGGGTCGAGTTGGCACTTGATTTCTTCAAGATGGAGAACCCTAGTCGTGTTCATGACTTGGAGACTTACTTAGGGTTGCTCAAGCGTGCTAAAACAGTGCAACTGCATAATAAAGGAGTTGATTTCGTTAGCAAGGCAAAGGAGTTTGCTAAGATCAGTAGGAAGTTTGATGCATGGCAGTGGAAACATGCAGCTAGACAAGTAGGAGAGTTGGTGCAATCTCTAGGATTTTGATTAGGAGATGGATATATAGATTAATCTTAATTTTCATATATTTTTTTTAGGCTCAATGGCGGCCAAATGCACTTTGTAAATTTTTCTCAACCATCAATATAACTTTAAAGTTTTATTGGTGCAATAAAAGGGACTTCAAAATGGCATCAAAGCAATTCAAATTCAATTCTGAATGTGCATTTAGATATAAAATAAGTTAATAGTTCTCAGGTTTGTATTTGAAATCAACCAGACTTATTAAAATATAATACATTTTTCCTCAACAAGAGGTCATAGGTTCTCAACTTTGTATTCTCAACTTTGTATTGAGAAATTATTTTGTATTTTAATACTAAAGAATAACCATAGCCTTACATGAATCTATATAAACTCCTTACTTCCAATGAATGACACAACGATTCTTCACGAAGGTTGTATCTTTTACTTTAAGCTTAATGGATTTTTTGGCTAAAAGTTTTTTTTTTTTTTTTATCCTTTATCTTTTTGTCCCTCAAAAAATTAAAAAAAAAAAAAAAAAAAATGGAGTCGATTCATCATCACCAGTCGTTAGAAGTCATTTTGTATAGCTTTGTCCCATTGTAAAATAACTGATAAGTAAAAGAAAAGGTCCATCTGTTATGGGATCATTGATAAGTAATTTTATTTAACAAAATAATTGTAAACACACAACTAATTAGGCTAGATTTGGCTATGAAATAGTTGGCTCCATGCTTTCGTATTTGGAACGTGCCTTCGTCAGCAATTAGATTTTTGGGATGTTTCTTAGTATGAGAAAGAGCAATTTGTACTTCATTATTGTTTTAATTAATATTATCACAAATTTGCTATAAAATTATGATATGTTTACCATAATTACCATGTATGCAATAAAAATATAATAGTTGGCTCCATTTATGACTATACAAAATAGACTATAGATGAACTCAAATTGAAAAATGTGGAGCCCTATTTAAAAATGGAAAGAGAACGGATAGTTCTCGAGTTCATTTTAAAATCCACTAAAATAGTCTGTTTAATATTTTAAAATTATAATATCAAAATAAAATGTTCCATGATAATATCTTTCTTTGATGATGAAAATGAGGATGGGTTCATTATGGAAACTGAAACATAAATATTACATATATTCAGCAGATAACATTAATTAGGAACGAGCATAGATCGGTTTTGGTAAGTTTTGTCAATTTCCACAAAAGCGAACCAATAGATTAGAAATGGAAACCAAAATCAAACCGAAGTTTGGTTCGGTTAGGTTATTCGATTTCAACTTTTAGAATAAAACTTGTTTTACAAATATTATTTTAATCGTTTTAGCAAGCTTCAATATATCCAATTAGTTTTACATTTATTATCTTATATATATATAGAGAGAGATAAATATACATAAACAAATATAATTTTTGAATAATTTGGTTTTAAATCCGAAAATCAAAACTAACTGAATTATTTTAGTTCAATCCAGTTATACTTATTTCAAATGGTTTTGATTAGCTATTTCAGTTTTAACCGAACACTGCGAATCCCTAAATAACACACTGCCAATCCCTAAATAACACATCAGGGTTGGATAGATAACAATTTCCTTCTTAAAATATATATACCTGACATCTCCCTTCCCTACATTCCACATCTCCAAATTGATGGCCTATGGTTGTCTTTGCCTTGACAAATATGGAAGACTATCTATGGTTGTCTTTGCCTTGAGAAATAAGGAAGACTATTCATCATCCCTCAATGTATAGGGTAAACTTTTAGTATATAAAAATGAATTTTACACTGTTTCTATGTTGTTTTGACTTTATTTTCACGTTGCTTTTACGTTGTTTCCATACTGTTTCGACGTTATTTTCACACTGTTTTGACATTGCTTACGTTATTTTCACATTGTTTTGACATTGCTTTCATATTGTTTCCATGTTGTTTCGATATTATTTTCATGATGCTTTCACATATATTGTTTCCATGTTATTTCGATATTATTTTCATACGTTGTTTCCATACTGCTTCGACGTTATTTTCACACTGTTTTGACATTGCTTTCATATTGTTTTCATGTTGTTTCGATATTATTTTCATGATGCTTTCACACATATTGTTTCCATGTTGTTTCGATATTATTTTCATGATGCTTTCACACTGTTTCAATGTTGTTGTCATATTGTTTTAACGTTGTTTCTATGTTGTTTCAATATTATTGTTTGAATATTATTTGACAATGTTTTGATTTTGTTTTCACGCTTTCAATATTATTGTTTGGATATCATTTGACACTGTTTTGATATTGTTTTCACAATATTATTGTTTGGATATCATTTGACACTGTTTTGATATTGTTTACTGTTTTGATATTGTTTTCACGCATGCCATTTTTGACATGCCATTTTTTTTGATATTGTTTTCACGCATGCCATTTTTGACATGCCATTTTTGACACTGCTTTGCTGTTGTATCCACATTATTTTCACACTATTTCGACACTACTTTCTCCACATTACATTATTTTCACACTATTTCGACATTGTTCGATGTCATTGTCGTACTATTTCAACATTGTTTTCATACAATTTTCACGCAACTTCGATGTGATTTAATGATGTGTTCACACTATTTCTACGTTATTTTTTACATTTCGATATTGTTTTCATATTATTTCAACATTGAAGTAGTGCCTTTGTTTATGCATGCCCGGGGCGAATCGGTTCCGATTTTAAAGTCCAAAAATGAAAACATACCAAGTTATTTCAATTTGATATTTCGATTTTAACTGAACTCTGCAAAGATCTTGGCACTCTGAGTACACTTTATCCTATATAATAATAATATAAATATGTTAGCAACTCAGATCAAGCTTAACCTAGGGAACTAAAATGGAAAAAAAATACCAAGACTTGAGGAACTAATATCAAATAAGAAAGATTTGATGGACTTAATCTCATAAAACCCCTAAAATTATTATTATCTAAAAGTAGGGGGAAAAGCCAAAAAAAAATAATGAAATGAGAGAGAAAAAAAATAGAATTCTAATGTTTCGCAATTACCATACATGGTTACTCTTACAAACATGGATAAGATTCGCATGCAAAGACAGTTGTCAAGCAAGCTAGAATCATACGGTATAGCGAACTTCAACCAGTTTAGAATCATGCAGTACAGTGAACTTCAACCAGATTTCTAGGAAAATTCTATTCACGCAAACTACTTTTCTCAATACACCCACCTTTCTCCCAAAGCTTGCTTTTAATTTGGAATCATCATAAATTTCCTCAACAGACCCACTTTTTTTTTTTTTTTTCCAATTCTAACCCTCTCCTCTCCCTGTTCTTTTCCATTCCATTTTATTCTAGTCAGATATTTCTATCCAACCCACATGAAATTTGATCGAATATTAATACCCGACCGGTATATAATTAAGCAGGATTTTAATACCCAGCCAATTATAAAAGAATAACTTAGTCAAAAAAAAATGATCACAAACTTGTAATTATTTATAATTATAAGTTCTAAAAATTGTGCCTCTTGAGCAAAGTGGTGTTTATGAATAGAGTTTCCCGGTTTACAAGGGATGGCGAAGGTACTGCTGAAGCAAAAAGAGTAATCTATTGTAATCCTTTGATACCCTTCAGCCGCACTAAACGGGAATTCTAAATGCGCACAACATTTTGCTTAGTGCGCACCGCATCGTATAGTAAAGTGATTTACAACATTGGGGGAAATGGTGCTCACAAAGTCAATTGTGGTGCGCACTTAGAATTTCCCCACTGAACAATCAAAGGACCCATGACAATGACAATGACAAATTATATGAAGGGAGAGCTTAGCCTGTCTATTAGAAAGCAGCATAAAAGGGCTCAGAATATCTACCTGCCTTAAAGCTTTAATATAATCTAACACAATATTCTGGGTATTACGCTACCATAACAAAAGAGCTTCAGAGGTTCAGAGAAGTAGTACTACTACAGTTATATACCAACGCGTCATTATCCATCAGCTTAATCTGACATCAGACAGGAGCAATCTCCAGGGGAAACTATTGAGTTTTGTTAACTGGCTCAAGGGCTTCAATCATCGCCACGCTGTTACCTCTAACGACCTGCAACAAGGACGAGCATAAAATCATCAAAAAAATTGGACCACAATGCGGTGATAATTAGACCGCTAAGTCAAAAGGATTAGGATTTGGTACACACCACCATCCCAATGTCATTCTTGTCGTTGCCATTGACTTCCACCGTGTTATCGACCACAAGGTTCATGAACTGGTCGAATCCACGAAGGGTGCCAACCACTACTCGATTAGCATTCAGCTTAACTGCATAAAAAAGGGTTTTTAGCACATACAAAACATCATGCTTTTGCAAATAAAGTAGCAAATGGGGACATACAGGCTCAAAGGGCCCCTCTTAGTTTCTTTTCTCCGAAACAGAATTAGAAAGAAAGCTTCCAGGATCAATTTGAAATATAAGATGGTCATTACAACAACAACAACAACAACAACAACAACTAAGCCTTTTATCCCAAGTACTTGGGATAAAAGGCTACATGAACCAAAAAAAGAATCACGCCGGATCGAAAATAAAAGATGGTCATTATTTCCTAAAATTTAATGTCGGAACAAAACTAAAATTTGCTTACAGTTTAACACACAAATTGAATGCTCAAATTTTTACAAGAATCAGGTACAAGAACCATCCAACTCATTTATGAGATCCTAAATATATCAAGTCATAATGTAATCATCCAACCAATTGCAGCAATACAATGGAGCTGATGAAAGCAGAGAGTACTAAATACTAAATAGGACATATATTACAAAGGTGCCAAGTGCTCCCACAAAATCATGGGCTCTACATTTGATGTGTGAAGTGGAGTGTCCTCAAGAGTCCAAATGCTTAAAAATCTATAAAATGAAGACTCTAAGAAAGGGGTCTTCCACACAGATTCAGAAAAACACCTAGCAAACAATGATATGACAACAGAGCGACACAAAAGATATTTTCATGAAACCTGACCACTACATTTGAAAATGAAGCATACGCACAACAGAAAATAGTCTTAGAGTCTAGAGAGTAGAGGGAGATGTGGAACATAGCCATGATATAATCCATCTTCAAACTCCATTATGAATCATTCCAGAGTTTCTCCTTCAACTTGGAAACAATTATCCTACGCAGCACAGACACATCTACCATGAAGCCTTGTGGTAACGGACAGACGTTTCCTATGATGGTCAGGCAAATGAATAGTCTACACCCATGATTTTTGGTACGAGAACCCAAAGGTATAAAGATCAAAATTCAGGACATGATCGAAGTAAAAAGATAAGAGAAGGTGGAGTTTTAGCCGCCACAAGAGAAACTTTTCCTCTGCCCATTATTTTGTAATTCACAATTAAGAAATTATCATGAACACAAGAATAGTAAAATTACATATATAGCACACTAAAACTAACCAAAAGCCAATTATTTATATTGAATCCCTACTTGCATGTTCTGACATTTTTCTTATCAACGATGAATGTGCATGCATGGGAAAGAGAAATGAAATTACATATCACAAATGATTGGACCATACAAATGGGGACATGATGCAATATCAATTTTAGAACAATAAGGATACGATCCAAGATGGATCCACTACCACGTCTTTTGTGTGTGTATGAGTGCATATGATTTAATGTGCTTTCTATATTACATGAATTATTAAATTTAAAAAGGATCAAGAGACAGCTAGGATTTTGAAACAAATTTCCTAAGTTCTACAAATTATTAGTGATCATACATTTTAATATACATTCTACATAACATGAACTATTAGCACTAAAAACAATAAAGAGAAGAGAACAGACAGGTTGCGTGCTGTACAACAAATTTCCAAGTTATATAAATTATTAGTTACACCCACAACCATTATCCTATATTAGTAAATTGCGTAAATTACATACTATATCTAGCAAATTCTATGATGATTTTGGATACATATCAACAATTGTTAACAGAGGGCGCTAGAAGCACAAAATTACTTGATTCCATTGCATCATGACTTTCACAAATTTCAGCAGTATACCATTATTTTAATGACGACATGGTACCCAATCCAAACAAACAATAAAACAGTTGTCGCAGCCTATTTCTATGCACTAGACCACTCTATAAGGGACTTACATAGTTGAAGAGATTACTTGATCTATGACATTAACTCGAGAGTAGTCTTAACGTGCCATGACCAAGGCAACTGCTTTATCAAAACAAAGAGAAGAAAAACAAAGCTTACTACTTCCACATGGACGCGATTGACACAAAAAGTGAATGATATTGAATACTATGTCTATTGCTATAGGAAAATAAAGAATGACTTAGCATACGACAAGCAATCAAAGACGGTATTGCTGGCATAACAAAGGGTGACCTAGGCTCACTCCACCAAGAAGAAGCAGCTCAAATTCCACAGGACTAGAAAAGGTTCTAGAAAGAATTAAAAAAAATCTTTCAATCATAAATTACATTATTTTCAAGTCCTATAAACCAAATATCCAAAATAAAAAAAGTATCACTCACAATTATGGCTCATTGTCTTTAAAACAGAAAATCAATTATAATATTTTACATTTTTACTACAAAAGCTGCCGCATAAATTAATTTGCTGGCATATATCTTTTTCATTATTCAGATCTATTAAAATAAATAAGAAGAATAAGAATTATCTTTAGCATTTAAGTGCATAAAGTACTCCCTCTAAGTGTATAAAGGGATTTCCAAAAAACAACAACTGGCAAAGAGTTACTACGCTCAATGACTAGCGGGAGACCGAACCAAGGATCTGCAGGCTATCTACACGTTATGTAATGTATAAATAACATATCACCCATTCCCAACTTATGAAAAAAGATAAGACTGGAAGAGGAGAAGAAAAGAAAGCAGAAAGGCAATCCAATTATTAATCCAGGCAACAAATAGCACATAACTGGGTCAACCATACAAAACCATGGTTTTCACCCGACAACTCCAACTTAGGTGACACTCAGCACAAACGCACTCTGTGAAAAAAGGTTATTAATCGTGTTCTATATTCAAACTTTCTAACTCCCTCATTGTTTAAAATACAAGTCTATAGAGTGGTTAACATTCCCAATGATAGAATTTAAGCATTTCCAGCTACAACCATCGCAACTCTGGTAAATATGCAGCAAGAAATCAAGGACAAACCTTTGAGCGAGCAATCTATTATAAATCACTTCTTTTTTTTTAGTCCAAAAGGCGTGCAGTGACATGAAACCCTCCATTTGGGATACATATAAATTATACTTAAACCAAAAAAAAAAATCAAAAGAAATGCTTAAACTAATCTATTTCTGAACAAATTTCTAAATAAACAAAAAAGTCAATTACTTGAATTTTGTCTAATGGAGGTATAACTAATGTCCCGCATTTTTATTGCAATATATCAGTAATTATCGATTTACGCGCAGGCAACAACAAAATACCAAAAATTATGAATAAAAATTACTATTACAAAAGAGGGGAAAAATTACGCGGAAAGCAACTTACTTTGAAGCTTTTTGTCCATATACCTGGAAAAATCAACAAAACCCACATAAAAAGAAATGTTAGTAGTTCATCGATCATGAGAATAAATAATCAAGATCGACAGAGAGAAACTCACTTCTTGAGATCCGGAGGCTGACCAGATCTGCTCATGGTGACGAAGCGAGGGAATTGGGAGAGCGAGCTAGGGTTCCAACGTTTCTTTTCCCCTTTTTCGTTACCCTCCGCTGCTCTCCTAAAACCCTAATAACTCGATCCTCGAAAGTGTACTTGTAAAATGGGAACAGAATAAGTGGGTCGCATCCGGGTATGAAAGTGTATTGATCCCACTCTATTCTATGGAGCAGGTCCAGGCTTCGGCCCAGTCCACCAAAGGGGCATCATGGGAATATTATAAAGGCACAACCCAAATGTATAATGGGGGGAATTTCTAAATGAGCACATCGGCGGTCTGTTACCCTTTCTTGTGTTTTACCCTCTCTTTTTGTCATCTTGTGTTTTACTTGTGTTTTACCCTGGTAGGAAATTAATTTATGAACAATATTAAAACTATTTAGAGACTAATTATTTCTTATCGAGGATTAATCTCTGAACGATGTTAAAACCATTCAGAAAATAATTACCGGCTCAGAAAGGTGTGCTTGACTATTGGCGTGCTCGTTTAGAAATTTTCATATAAGGGCAAGGCTAGTCACTGTTTCGGCGAGGCTAGATTTGTAAGGTCGATAATGCTAATTTTATTGTGTTGGCTAGGCTAGTCTCTATAACATCAGCGAGGCTGTTTTCTTCTACGTTTGGTGCAGATAACTTGCTCCTTTTCGATTTGGTAAAAGTAGTTTTATAATTTAATGTAGGCTCATCTTTTGGAAATCCTTTATTTTTATTTTTATTTTTTTTCCTAGTCTATAATGGTAACCAATTACTTCATTGACAGATGGAGGGATCACTTGCCATCCCCTACAGTTCCATGTAACTATTAACGCGAAGAAAAACTTTTCAACATCTCTAACCATCGTACTTCCACCATTCAAGATGTATATAGATTACAATTACCAGTTCGAATTACATTTCCGTAGAAACTTGTGTTGTTTTTTAGTACATGTATAATCGCAAAATCTTTGAATAAAGCTTCGTCAAAGTTGATAATCGGAAAATTCACATTCTTTTTGTATACATTGTCTGCTAAGATGGTGATGGGTTGGGTTCCTACGAGCTCGCAAGCAATATCTCGCTAGGTCTTGTCTTCAGAACGTTATACTCTCAATCTTGAGCTGATCAACAAACTATGGATTCCATCAAAATCAATTTCTTACTAAAACCCGGACCAAATGATCAGCATAAAGCTGTCGAGACACAAAACCTGATGGACTACATTAGTATTAGATAAATAACCACATAGCCACACTTTCCAGCCATAAAAGGTTAAAATAAATAGAACATAATTCCCACTAGCCATAAAAGGATAAAATAAATAGAACATAATCCCCCCTGCTGATTAGGCATCATAATAATGGACGCACCACGGCCCAATTTTTTGGCTTCCTTAAACAAAAAATTTTGAATTTAAAAAATAAAAATTTTATTTTTAATTCAAAATTTTGTATAAAATAAACCAAAACTTAGCCCATGCATGCATCCATTACTGTTGTTGCTTCAGGTATCCTAAGCAGCAGTCACTCTCCTCAAACAAAAGCTTACGTAAGTTTCCAGAGAGGTTTCCTCACTAAACCTGGCCACTGCATCGTCATTGCCAAAAGAAAACTAACCCCATATTTCATTCAAACATTGGAAAGAATAGTTCTTCGAATCTGGTTTGAAATTGAAAAGGAGAGACTGTTTCAAGCTGATAGAATCATCATTGCACAATTCAACATACAAGGTAACTATGGATCTCGAGTTGCAGAAATATCTTAGAATGGCAATTGTAGAGAGGTTTTCAAGCTGCTGGAGCATCAGCCATTTCATGCTCAACTGGGGTTGGAACGACAGGGTAGTACTTGTAGTGCAGCTCACCCACATCGTCCCCAGAAAGCTTTGTCCAACCATTAGGTCCGACATGATAAACTGCAAAACAATATCCAAGGTAAGAACACTGATGGAGCTGGGAAAGAAATACAAGTAACATGAGAATACCAATCATCAATAAATATGAAGGTATGACACTCAAGGAACTAGTGAATATTTTCTGATAAAAAATAATACACATTTATGATTATGATACCTCGTTAGAGAGTAAAAGAGTAAATAAATCTGTTCAATCTACCCAATCCCAAGTTACTCACAATTTTACCAACTTTGGTTTGTTCAGATTAACAGGAAAATATACTGATATGTTCATTTTGATGTGCATACATGCACGCGCATGCATGCGTGTGGGAAGGATGGGGAAGCGAGCTTACCGCTGGCAACTCCACCACTAGCACCATCTCGGAACGTTGCATGGTAAATAGATCTGCGAGCCAGCTCTGCAGCTTCCTCAACTGACATGTCATATCGATACCTGGTAGAATAATTTTTTTTTAATATAATGAGAGAAAATCACAACTGTTATTACAGTGGATGCAAAAGGAATATATTAATGAACAGTTACCCCTTATCCAGCACGCCATAAGCATATGGTGACCCTGAACCCACAGAAAATCTGTTCCCTTTCAGCCTTCCTCCTTCACTGTCAACATAGTACAAGCCAGGCCCCTGAAAAGCAAAAGGAATAGAACAAATTACAAAGATGAATGGCTGGAATGGAGCAAATTTATTTTACAGCTATGTGCATTACCGTCTCATCCCATCCGGCAATCATAGTCCCAACTGAAAGGCCCATTCCACGATATGAATAAAGAATATTAGCCAAAAGCTTGGAAGCACCAGTAACAGAAATCCTGCGCTTGTTAGCCAATTCATGCAGTCGGCACTGGACACGAGAAAAATCAAATTGCTTTTCAGCCAAATCTGATAAAAGCAGCCTTAGTTTTCTAGTTCTACTGTCAATAAAACTGTAAAAGATGGCAGAACTGGAAGGGGGTAATTAAAGATTTACCTTGATGCCAAGATTTCTGTGCCAAAACTGGCAATCCGCAGCACCTCCAGCCATCGTGCCAATCATGTATGGATTTATCTCAATGATTTTCTTTACAGACTGAGAGGCTGCACAAAAAGGGAGGAACTAGATGTGAGACACCTATTCAAGAGATACCAAAGCGTCTTTAGAGCTTTTTAAAAAAAAAAAAATTGATAATTTTGCAATAAGGAAAACAAACAATTCATTTAAGTTAAACCCAGTATTAACTGGTGCTTTGTCATGTTGCCTTTCATAGCCGGTTCAGTTACCAGGAATTCGATTACCATAATTTCCAGTTCCTGTAAATCCACTATTTAGTCGGCAATGAATGAAAAGATTCATCCCTATGGGATTAGATGCATCAATTCCACATAATAAATGATTGAACTCCTTTTTCTTCTTTCAGAAATGTATATCACTCCCTCTCTCACATGCTTACGTCCAATTTGGTGATTGCCTTCAACACTGGAACCTCCAACCATATCGACGTTGCTTTTTTTTTTTCCTTATTTTCTTACCAAATAGTTTAAATAACAAATCAATGTTCATACATGTATACAGTACTGATTTCTACTGTATCCCAATCTACTTGCTGTTTTCTAAAAAGATAGCCTATATATTTATAAATAAAAGAGTCATGTCATTAGAAAATTTTAGTGGTTGTTGTCGCTTAACATTTGGATGGTACCTTACGTGGAGCATCGTGACATTAACAACTATCCCAACCAAATGTAGAAAATGAAATTGGGAAATCCCAAGTGCAGTCAACTAAACATATAAGTTGTAATTCCAGATTTATACATCCAACCAAAAGAGATGAAGTTACAACTCCGTGATTTCAGAGTTGTCACAAGATATTGAATCTCCTTGCTTCATTCCCCTTTTGACATAATCAGTGGTTTAAGGAACATAGTGGAACCAGATGCCCGCTGCACTGCCTAAAGCTGCCAGGGCTCTTGCCTAATCAAGGATTCTTAAAAGCCAACAAAACTAGGTGCTCACCTTAGCCTAGCCGCTTTGCTTTACACAGACCTCAACCAAGTGAAAGTTCATCATATCCGGCTTATATAACAAATCCCTATATGCAACGCCCTCCAATGACAAGGACACACTACCAGGGCAACAGGTCCAGTCATAATGGTTGCTACACAGATAACCTCGATTTTTCCAAAACTCTCATACAAAGCCATCCACAATATAATTATACAATGAAATTTAGATACCCCACCTTAACAAGATATTAACATAAACCCAAATTACAAATCAAGTCTAACATACCAAAGCACTTTGTGCATATTTTAATTTACAACAACAGCTTCCTGTTAAGCATGACAATGAATTGCTACTTACAACAAATTATGGCTAATGTCCTATGAGTCTACGACACATCTACAGACTGTCACATATCCTTCAAATATCTGTTAATAAAAATATTGATTTCTTCATGATAAAGACCAAAGTTTCAATAATTTTCAATATGACAAATAGTAACAAGAGCTTACTGCATCTTCTTTTTAGCATACACAAAAAAGTTGGTAAAACTGATCCAATTACTCCAATAAAAACCATCAAAGGTAGCATGAATACTCCAAGTGGGTAGTCATGTCTATTTTAAGTACCAAAATGGACATGAACATGAAGTTTACCAAACACATCAAGACATGAAAGTAATAAAAAAAGAAAAAGAAAAAGCAAACTTTTGAACATGGCATATCGCAGACCTTGCTTCAGATTGATCAGATAATTTGGTGTGGAACAAGATTTTTAACTTGCAAGTTGCAACCTTGGATCTCTCTTGCTTCCTCTATTTAATTAATTATTTATGAAAATGGCTAGTAACTTTCACTGCATTTCACAAAGCTCCCATTAAATAGTTGAACCATACTTATGATCTATACAACAGTTGCCTGATCTCCAAATGTTCTACATGATCTTATAACAAATCACCAAAAATTATGTTTGTTTTTGGTATGAGGATTTTAGGTGAGAAAACAAGACATTTATAATGATGGAATGGAGTAAATAGAAGGTTTAGGCCATTTCCATAAAGAAGCCAAAAGTTTCCATAGCACTGAGGGGGTACAATGTTATCCTATGGATTGCCTAGCTAGAGATGTAGTTGGCAAATTCATAAAATAAATAACTCCTCTACTGCACACTTGCAATAATCTCGAGGACAACACAACACTGTTTCCTTTCATTAGCCCAATAGCGCTAATACAGCCCACTGCAGGACTAGTCCACTTCATTTGAATAAAGCTGGAGGGTTTAAATAGGCTGCATTAGGCCGGACCCACATAAGCCCAAGAAAGGGCACTCTTGAATTTTTTTTCAGTCCAAGGAAGACCTGTTTATAAATCAGGCTTGAATTCTAGGTCAGCATCCATCTCATAAGATCAATGGTCGAACTCGGGCTATAATCAAACTCATTCTTTGATACATTCTAAAAGTAAATAAATTTCCACACAATACAAACATTTTTAAAACACTAAGGTATTAATAAATAAAGAAGAGAAAAGGTCCATACACGCAAGTGTAGGTAATTCCTAATCATCAAAGTGGTAAAGGATATGTGTTATTTAACTAAACTTGTGTTTTGTTTGTTTGTTTGTGTGCGTGTGTGTTTTTTTTGGGGTGTGGCTGTGGCTGTGGTTGGGGAGCAGGTGTCATTCACTATCTTAACGGACCAAATATCATGTACATAGTTAAAGAATCCCCATAAATATTGCAATTAATTTGATTTCTATCAATATCCATTTGTACAAATCTGCAAAGATCAGAATGAAATATTTATCAAGATGTAACTCATTTGCATCCATTGGCCAAGAATCCTGACACCAAACCTGAAGTAATTAATAACAATGCTAAGAGTGTCACCCAAGTCCAATTAAAATTTTTAGACCCTTGGCCCAGTTTTAATCAGGCTAGACTCAGCCGAACATGGACCTGGCTAGGTACAATTCTAAGCCAAAGTTGCAAAGAGTAACATTGTTAATTCCCTAGTAATCCTAAAAGATGAACCCTACCATGTCTGGATGCCACCTCAAGAAGTTCAACTAATGGAGCAAGTAGAATTAAAAATGAACACCATCTACTACAGGCAAGAAAGGAAGATCCAGATACAGAGAAGTTGAGAGGTTGCTAAACAGGCAGCAAAACAATAAACGCATGATCCACACTACATATCTTTCTCACTTATTAACTCCCAACTGCCACTTACTCTCTAGTCATTCAAAATGAAAATAATACTACAATACATTAGGTTCTTTTATGCTACTAAAAAAATCAATGGCCGATGAAATGAAATTTACTAGGGATAAAGTTACAAGACTCGCTTGTGATATGACAGAAATATCCTAGCTTAATTGTGATTACAGATATGCCCATCAGGTGAAGGCAAGGTGAACCTCGCAGCCTCAACCAACACCTACTATGTTGTCTAGACTTACCACTACTTTGGCACGATAGTAAGGCCATAAAAAGAGAAAGAAGGTCATCAAACTTCAATGTTTGTATGCAAGCAATATGTACACCTAGATGACAATGTTTAAAGTGGTTTTCACATCTCTGAATGTATTTGTCATGTTTATTTTGCATTTCTAAAAATGGACACAGATAGCTTTTTGATAATTATGGACACTGTTAGTGTTCTTTATTTAGCAGGCACGTTCCTTTAAGCCCAATTGAGACCAAGTGGAGGAAATCATATTTTTACATATTTGTAAATCCTCACACCAATGGTTTAAACATTTGCTAAATCCTATCAGATGGCGTTTTACTCATTATAAATGGACGACGCATACACAATGTGGTGCAGACCAAGATGGTCATCACTTATTCTGGAAACAGACACAGAAAGCTTTTTGACAATTACAGCCACTGTTATTGTTCCTTATTCAGCACATTTACATTCACCAAAAACCAATTGAGACCAATTAGAGGAAACCATCTGGTAAATCCTGAGATTGTGATTTTACTCGTTATAATGGAGGAAGCATAAGATGTGGTGTATACCAAGATGGTCATCGTGCAGCCTATTCTAACTTATAGTTAATAGGATAAAGTAGACTTGGGTTTATTTCTCACTGTAAAGTGACATTTATATGATTAAATTTTTGCTCCGGATTTCCAACAAGAACGAGAATTGATAAAGGAAAGGAAAATAATGGAGGAAAAAATAAAGATAATAAGAGGAATTTATATCTTCAAGCAAACAATGTATGTCATTCTGAAGATTGATTGCAACCACCAGATCAACCTTATATAAACACTATATATAAGGATAAAAACAAACCCTAAATAAATTAACAAACAAATCTTGATATTTATACATTGTTTTCCCGTAATTGTTCTTCTGGATAGTACCATCAAAAATCACATCTATTCTAGCAACACTTAGTTAAAAACATCTTAATAACATTTGGATGTAAGTCAAAAGTTTTAAAAAAAAAAAATTGCAATAAACTATTTATTACATCTAAAAGAACATTGGGAGCTTGAAAACCGCAGTGATTTCACGGCGGCTAAATTTTAAGAGCACTGGAAGCTTGAACGTCACAGTAATGACATGGCCCCTCAATTTTTACTCAAAGTAATTTTTAACCTAAGTTTAGAATAATGACTGGGAACTCCTATTCTCTGATTATCATAATGAAGCTAACAATAAACATATATGCAGATAGACCAAAGATCCACAACCTTCTTTCTCCCTATGATCCAAGGCATCCGTGAATAGGCTCACTGATAATGTAAGCCAAAACTGAATCTCATAACTTAACATTGGTTGCATCCATTATTTTTAAGTTTGCAAATTTTAAGCTCAATGGGAGTCATTGTTAATTTTTATGTGCACAATCATCATCCTCACAATCTCCTTCGTCCAATTAAACTAGGGTCAGTCATGAAGCCACCTTTCAAAAAGCATTTGATAAAAGCTAACGATGGTTGCCAGCAAGATTCTAATAGTTTTCATGCCAGATGCATCCATTCCTATGATCCGAATAGCTTAAGCGAAAAAACATACTATTCAGTGGTATATAAGTGCTAGTAAAAAAAAAAATTAGTTTGTACATAAAAAGAAGCACATAAAGTACATCAACAAGCATTGCGCCGAGCACAAGCGGCCAACAAGCAACCGGTACCCACTCTTTCCTTTCCCCTTCTCTAAGCTAACAGTGGGGAAAAGGCTTTATTTTTTTAATTTTAAATTGACCACAGCATAGCATTATACTGATTGAAGACAGCAACATATTCCAACTTTTAAGCAAGTACATTCAGTTCTATATTCCCAATCTCTCGTCTCTTTCTCCTCTTCATTCTTCACTATAACTCTGTTCAATTTAGTTGTTCGCTTCAAAGTGTTTGCATATTGTGTAAACTATAATCTAGACATGACATCTAACACCTCAATTAGGCATAGAACCTCAATCAAATAGCAAAAACAACATCAATTAGAATCAGAGCATACAGATGTATCCTCCCATGCTAGCCCTAGAATCAGCAGCGACGATGACACCCTCCTTGAATATAAACGCGAGCGTAGTCGTTCCCTTTGCAGGCTTCACCATTTGGATCGCCTTCTTCTGGAATCCATCGAACTGAACAAAAAAAACAGAAGAAAAGAAATAAAAATCGAACAAGTCAATAAACTCTCCGTTCGTTTAGTAATTAAAAAAACCAAAATTTAAGCAACTGATTGCAGAAAAAATTCTCACATCGTTGCAGTTTGGGAGGCCGAACGATGGCGGTGCGGTGAGATCGGAGCTGAGATCGTCGAATCCGGCGGGGCGCAGGGCGGAGGACTCGAGGCCGCTGGTGTCCAGGATCATGATTGTAGAGAGGTTGGAGAGAGGACTAGAAACCTTAGAAATCTCGAAACTTGAACGAAACCCTAATTACAGATGAAAGAGGAGAGTTGGGGGAGAAAAGCGCAAAAGGGCTCAGCTTGGGAAGGAAGAAAGGAAATCAAGTCTCAATTTAACGTGAACACGAGGGATGCACGTGACTCGTATGGGTGAGCATCGGGCGGTTTTTGCAAAATTTGACAACACCGAACTATACTGAATTGTAATGGAAACCGGAATCAAAGCGAACTAACTTGCTGAGCTAGCAAGTCACAGAGACGAGCACCGGTCGATTTTTACAAAATTTGACAAAACCAAATCCAACTGAGTAGGAATAAAAATCGAAACTAAGTTCATTTTGGTTAGAAACCGAATTTTAAGTTAAATTTATTTAAAAATTATAATGCTAATTATTTTAATAAGAATGTAGCTGAGTAGTATTTCATTGATATTGAATTTATTATCTATACATTATATATATGAGGAAACGGGAAATACACCGACGGTGAAGGGAGTTCCTTCACTGCCGCTTAGGTGGCCCAATAAAATTATAACACGGGGCGTCATTTAAGGTAACAAATAAATGAATTCTATTAAATGACACCACGTGTAATAATTTTATCGGACCACCTAAGTGTATTTCCCATTTTCTCTATATATATATATGTGTGTATTTCCCGTTTTATATATATATATATATATATATATATATATATATATATATATATATATGCGCATACATATACATATATACACACATACTTACATGTGTGTATATATATATATATATATATATATATATATATATATATATATATATATATATATATATATATATATATATATATATATATATATATATATATATATATATATATATATATATATGAGTAAATGAGAAATTCATCTGCGGTAAAGAGAGTTCTTTTACCGCGATTTAACTGGCCCAATAAAATTATTACACGTGGCACCATTCAATGTAACAAATAAAAGATTTTTCTTAACTAACTTTTAAGTGGCGCTACGTGTAATAATTTTATTGGACCATCTAAGCAGCAGTCGTTCACTGTCGGTGAATTTCCCGTTTACTTATATATATATATATATATATATATATATATATATATATATATATGAGTAAACGGCAAATACACCGGCGGTGAAGGGAGTTCTTTCACCGCCGCTTAGGTGGCCCAATAAAATTATTACACGTGGCGCCACTTAAAGTGATAAATAAAAGAATTCTCTTAAATACCCTTTGAGTAACGCCACATGTAATAATTTTATTGGGCCACCTAAGCGGCGGTGAAGGAACTTCCTTTATTTCCTGTTTACTATATATATATATATATATATATATATATATATATATATATATATATATATATATATATATATATATATATATATGACACAGATTACAATTATCCAAGGCTATTTGGAAATCAAAGTGTCCTCTGAAAGTCCAGATATTTCTGTAGCCAAAGACATTATGCCCACTTGGCCAAACTTTGGATTGGAAAGGATTTGACATTTTACATTTTATTTTATGTAACACTAGTGACGAGACTCAGGAACTCTTGATGCTTAGATGCGAGTATGGGAGTAGTATCTAGTTCAAATGTGTAGCTCGCTTTGTCATTCCAATTGGTACATCTTTAGGATCGGACAATGGAATAAGTTTTGGGGGTGGGTGCCCCAAAAGTCATCGGGACAACCATTATAGTTGCATTTTTTTAGCACATTTGATTCGATGAAAAAAGAACAACGAAAATATTTCTCAACATTTTTCCTCCTTCAGAAGTGTGTCTATCCTCTATTTATTTTAACATTATCTTATGGACAGGTTTACTCTCAGACAGAGAGCATCTACCTTCGGTTTTCAAAAAATTTTGACAATCCTGAGTCACCACCATCCCTGTTGCCTCCTACATCCTAATGCGGAGACGGTGGAGGAGATTCAGTCGGCGGAGAGCCACATGACAGAGGAGTGAGCCAGCCAGCCAGCCTTGTAGAGTGGAATGTCATGTCTTGGGCTTTGCTTCATACCTTGTATTTTGTTTAATGTACTCTATATTTTGGTTTGTATCGGGACATTAGTATATCTTTTTCTGCAGACTCAGTCATAACAGAGTAAGGGAACACTGAAGGTATTTGCTGATCGTGTTGATTTTAAGGAAAAAAAAAAAAAAAAACCAATCTTTATATAACATGACTTAACCATAAGAAAAAACCTACCGACTTGGACATAAAGAAACTAAACAATTTTAATAGAAAATATATTCTAGATACATTAAATCCAAAATAACCTACATTAATCTATCTTTCTTAACACATCATGGTAACTAACATTTCACTTGTTATACAACCGAAAGAATATGAAATATTACACTTCTCCATTGTCACAAATATCATCTATCTAGAGGAATCATGGACAAGAAACCGAACAGAACCCCCGAGCAATGCAAGTAATATTCTGAAATCTAGCAGGTTTCTGCTCAAGCCAGCCCTGTCCAGGTCCTGTCCATACCAAAGCATGAGATCACCTTGCATACCTGCCAAATGCCAAAGAGTAAGAAGCTACATTATCTCAGAGCACACCATTTCACATACAAAACGAAGTATACATTGAGATACCCTATAAATCTTGAGCATCATCAATGTGTACCTCAATCCAGTTGAAGTTCAAGTCAGATAAGCTGAAATATTTCCAATTATGAAATAACCTAATTATCGATGAGTCAAATTATAAGCCAAAATTTGCACCATCACAGATAAGGATTGATGAAGCTTACAATTTGGATGGTATTCTGGCAAGAGGAACCTGCAGGGCATCGTAATGTCCATAGCCATGGTAAAGAACGCGGATGGGATTATCCTTGCCATACTCCTGACCATACTCGGATATGATTTTGAGGTTGTCAGAACTGTCCGTGTGCATGTATACAGTGATTGGCGTCCTAGAAACCGTGCATTCCATGTAAACGTCTGAAACATGTAGGATAAGAATGATAGATGTGCTGAGAGATGAAGTGGGCAGAAACCGTGAACTCACTTGAGAACATGCGAACACATGAGCAGTTCCGGCTCTCCACCCCAAACGTGTGGCTTCCTCATCTGCGTGACATATTCGTTAAAATCTCCCTCAAGAAACCTGCAGCATCGAACTAGATGGGTTTGTTAACAGGAACTAATTATTTCTATCTTTACGAATTCCTCTAAAATTTTGAACCAAGCATTGAAAGTCCAGTTCATGTTTCAGCTGAATCCCAATATTAGCTGATTCTTTCCGAAAATGAGTTGCTTCTTCTTTTAAGAGACTTGGTTTAACGGTTTTGAATTAGTTTTTAACTTTTTTTTTTTTTTTTAAGAAAGTTGAATCGCAGAGTTAGGCATTATTTGAATGTCAATAACATGTAAAATAATCTTGCTTTAGGATTCATGATCATCTCAAAATCTCAAAATTTTTGAATCTTACACAAGCAACCAATTTTTTCTCAGAATACACGATTTCAGGATAGCATGTTTCTAACCATTCAGTGTCTGCTCGTCTCCTGATGAATTCTTCTGCAACCTGCACAACCAACAGTTGCCCATAAGCAAAAGATAAATATCAATATTGATAACGAAAAAATTGAATAAAAAAAGTTTCGAATCCTGCACTGCTAAATGATACAGAGAATTCTTAACTAAATACATATCGATATTCTTCTTCTATCTTATGATCTTTTCTAAAAGAGGTAAAGATGAATACTTTCTCTCTCAGTTCGTCTGCGAGTTCTTTCTGAAGGCTCTCACTTGGAGACGGTTTACCTGCTCGCAAGTACGCACCATGAGCCACTGACCTAAATAGACATCTCCCGTCCCCAGGAATTCCTGTAATATGATCATAGAAATTACGGAATAGATATATATTGCAGGAGAATCTCATACAAAATGAGCACTTCATTGCACAACTAATGAGACAAAAATAAATAAACTTTATGAACCTGGTCAATATACAATACCATATTAGAGATAAAAATCATTTGATAGGATAATTTATCTAGCAGACGATAAAATAAAGCTAAAACTCTTTATTCACCCTTTGTTATTTTTTTAGATGAACAATTTAGAAAACAAAACTTTGCATTAAGTAAGAAGAAAAGGCAGTCGAAAAGATGGAACAGACCGAGACCCTTCTCCATTGAGTTGAAGAGATTAAGCCGAAAGCAAAACGTGAGCATGTCAACAAAACTTGATACATAAAAATCATGAACAAAGGAGAGAGAATAACTGAGAATAAAGCAAGGAATGGAGTGAAGAAGAAGAAGAAGAAGAAGAACATACGAATGGATTGCATACCGGGGAGACGATCCGAACCCGACATGGGCCGCCAACGCAGACCACGAATAAGCAGTTTAAGGGATGTCAAGCTTGAAGCTGTAATGTCACTGAGAAAGAAAGTTGGATGGAGATGGAATCAAATTCTATGCCCTAGTCATCTCTTTTATTCTTTTTGGCTTGCTTATGGGACTTTGAGAGAGGGAATGATTCCTTCATTTGGAAAAAAAAACAAACACACACAAACATTTAGTAAGAGAGGAAAGATGAGCAGACAGGTACAATACAGACTTCTGTATCACATCAAAGGGCCAAGCAAAGCTACTTTTTTTCTTCGCAAGGAGAAGAAAAATAATTGAAAATACAAACTAAAATTAGAAATTAAAAAAAAAAAAAAATCCGTAAGTTGAGACTTTGGTAATCAAATCTCCCGTTATAACTGAAATCGATGTTGAGGTCTTTTTTTTTAAAATTTTTTTTTTTTTATTTCATATGTTTAATCAAATCCTATACATTTTTACTGGACTGCAGTGAGACATTTATATAAGAACCAATCCTAATAATTTTAGCTTTTGCCATAGACATTTAGAAAGAGCCATTGATAAAAGATGAGAAATCAGGAGAAAAAACATACGAACGCCCACCGTGGGGCTCGAACCCACGACCACAAGGTTAAGAGCCTTGCGCTCTACCGACTGAGCTAGACGGGCTTGCGATTTTGATCAAAGATTAATTTATAATTTCTTTATATCAAAATCTCCATCTGCAATTTTCTCAATCACAGTCATTTAGTTGCATATGTCAAGTCCTCAAAAACAGCAACATGGCTCGAATAGGTTTATATCATCCAAATAGAATATAACACCACCAACTGCTATAGCAGCCCCTCCATCTCCACAAAATATAAACCCGAAGATAAATCAGAAGACTTGCTCATATTGAATTCTAAGAGTTACCCATGGAACCTTTGTTAACATATAATTGGCCTGTACCATGATACTAGTAAGCGGAAACTCTGTGCCAATACTGTTTATGGCCAGTACATACCATCAATGACTATCCCATCAGGCCATCACACAATCGAAAGAAAAAAAAATACAATTGCTGATATTCTAAAATATATCTAGATCAAGAAGCTATACATTTTTCTACCTTTTCTTTTCCTTTATGAAGGCAAAGGCAAAATGCCCATGACACAAAGGGACTGATTGCAAACCTAAAATCAAAACACAAAAAGGGGAGGGGAAAAAATACATAAAATTAATTTACATGACCAGTGACTTCATTTAGCATTGATACACTGTAAAATTTTTCTTCCACATAGAAGTCAAACCTCTCCCAAACTTCGACTTCGTTTTACACAACGGCTTCGGCTCTCTTACTACCCCAACATTGCCACCGCTGTTACCGTCTCCCTGGTCTGCTTCCTGCAAAGGCTCGCGCTGTCGCTGCTCCCTGAACAGCTTCAGCAGCCTCCTGGCCTCCTCTCTGCCTCTGGCTGTCCCATTTCCTGATACCGACACCAAAGCTGGTATCACTCCCTCCTGCAGCACCATCTGGCTGCACTTCTCATTGCCACTGCATAGTTTCAAGAGGCACGAGACTGCCTGCTCTTGCTCAGGCAGCTCGCCAGTGTCCAAGATTGCTGCTAGCCCAGCTATTAGGCCTGGGGTTGACACAATCTCCTCGATACCAGCTTTGCTCAAAGACACGTTTATAAGAACAGCAAGCGCCTTCTCTAGGAAAGAGGGAGCTTCGTTCTCTGGTGAGGATGCAATGATAAGGGAATGGAGAGCAGCGACGATGCCAGAGTTTAGGAGGGGCTGGATGTTGGAAGGGTGCATGGAGAGGTTGTAGAGTGTGTGGAGGGCATCGTGCTTGGAAACAGCTTTTGAATCTTCGGAGTGCAGGATTTGAACCAGGAAAGGGACAGCAGGGCCCGATCCAATTATGGGTTTGGCCTCGCCGAGAGAGGAGAGATTGAGGTAGAGCGCCGTGGCTGACTCTTCAGTGAGAGAATTTGAGATCATCTGATCAAGGAGGGGTATCACTCCTTCAGATACTAGTAGTCCCTTGTTTCTGAAATATTAAAAGGGAGATCAAGATGATATTTTAAAGTAGTTCCATTTATAAGAGAATAATTCACATAATATATAGTAAAATGAATACTATAAGAAAAGCAACTCATAACATGGTTTGTGAGTTTTATATCGTCTTAAAAGGGTAGGGGAAAAAAAACGGCTAATTCTATTTACTACGACAAGTATAAAGGATTTATCCTAATCTTACATGTACCTTAAAGAATACATTCACTGGGAACTAGAAAATCATGCCACCTTCGAACATAATATGCATTTACATACATGCACATATGGAAGAATATTGACAAAACACCTAAATTCAGAGTGTGTCCTGTATTTTACACCCCAAAGTTAAATTGCTTCATCAGGCAGAGTCATCAAGCAAAAACGAAGGGTCGGAAGAAAATTAGAAGCAATATTCAAAGCCAAAAAAAAAAAAAAAGACAGATTTTAAGTTTCTCTACTAGCAACCTTGTGACACGTGCAAATGATTTTAAGACATACAAGTGCTTTTCATTATTAACTTTCCCTGAGGATTTCTGTTCGATAGTATGTGAATGACAAACATTTTGTCATTTATTATGAAAGTTATTTGACACTTGCTCATATTAGTCATCATCTTTCCATCTTCCCATTTTCTCCATTTCCATAAACACCAAAAAGAAAATGAAGAGCATTCTTATCAGTATTACCATGTCACCAAATCTTGGTGATATGTTGAATCAAACCCAAATTCCATGCTTAATAGAGTAACCAAAGGTGGGGGCAACCCTTAAAAAATCACTAAATTTGGTGATCCTTCTTCCAATCACTATCATTCAAGATGGACCCACATCTTTTGTCTCTTCTCCAAAAAATATAATGAAATGTGAACGAAACAGTGAGATATAATATTTCAATAGGATGGTGTGCGGAACGGTAAGATATAATAATTAAAGTATCAAAAGATTCAATATTTATAGGAATGACGATTTGGATTTTCGGGTACGGTGAAGTATACTATTTTAATTGGATGGTGATTCGAGTAGAGACAATATAAAGAAGTGAATCACTATCACATGGTGGGGCTCTAATGATCATTCACTTTTGATGATGCTAATAAGAATGCCCTAAGGATGCCAAATATTTTCCCCACTAACAATTGGAATGTGTAACTAAAACACCAAAAATGATTCAGTGGGAATTGAACTTTAGAAATGATATCTCTCAATACCTGTTATTATTGACAGTAAGGTTGAAAAGAGCCATATTTGCGATCTCCTGTGCCTTCACATCTCCTTCATCAATAGCTAACCTGAGAAAATGGACTAGTGCCTCAACAGCCCCATTAGCACCCATATATATCCTTGCTTCCTCATCATCCTTCAGCAAAAACCTGATTTGCTCTATGGCTTTCCGTTGTTTCTTCATGCTCTTACCTTCATACAGCATAGCCAGCAAGTTCATGTATCTTTCAAGCCCATCTACTTCAAAATCTTGACGAGTGTAACTGTTTGGAGTACCCAACTCATTCCTCATGTCGTCATCTTCAATGCCAGTGCTCTCCAAAGGGACCACCTTCACGCCTTTTATCATACAAGAATCAAGACTCCCTATGGATCTAGAATTCGTAGCCTCAGATTCCAAGTTTGCCAACTTCCAACAATTTACATCAAGAGATTCCGGCGGAGCGTCAGGAATCGGGACTCCTTTCTGTTCACACCAACTAGAAATTAAGCCTTTCACACAATAATTTGGAGTCAGACTGAGATGAGCTAGCTGTTGCTGGGTCTTAGGACACGAATTATGCCCATCATTGAACCATTTCTCGATACAGGCACGCTCATAAGTCTGTCCAGAGGCAACAATGACTGGATCATACATAAGCTGCAACGAGATTGGGCATCTAAGCTCCTCAGGAGGAGTGAGCATATATCCAGGTCTCAGAATTCCATTCTCATTGAAACTGTAGGCAAGCTTAGAGACATGCCTCTCCAAGGCACGTCCTTGACCACCAGCCATTGGAACATACTCGAAGGAATTCGAGATGGTGGGCGAACAAGGAGCTGATCCTTGGGAGCCTGTGTCATCTCCTACTTCACTTCTGAAAAGCTTCGAGTATTTTCTCATAAGGTGCAACAAGTATGACAATATAGACTCCTTCCGCTTATCTTGATCACCTTGTGCTCTTTCTATAAGCTTCTTGAGAGCT
Source organism: Dracaena cambodiana (assembly GCA_036321105.1). Classification (NCBI taxonomy): domain Eukaryota; kingdom Viridiplantae; phylum Streptophyta; class Magnoliopsida; order Asparagales; family Asparagaceae; genus Dracaena; species Dracaena cambodiana. The sequence goes on from JAYEPQ010000002.1 coordinate 26,729,336, forward strand.
CTTCTCTCAGATAGAGCTGCTCTGGAAGACGTAATTCCCAGCCTCAGCGCAGCCTGATGAAAGACTTCAAGTTCTCCATTAAGGTTGGGATTCATATTATTTTGTTTATCTTTCTGAAGCAATGATATAACATCAATGCCAACTTGTTTTTCTACCAGATCTAATTCGAAGACGGTGCACTCCAGGACATCAACAATCTCTAAGATCTAGCATAAACACAGAGAAAAGGAAAGGTTAACAACCTTGAGCAGAATACGAAAAATTTCCATCTACATCAGAATATTTCATCAAAGTGATTAAATATTGTGTTTTTCTATAATGTCCTATATATTCTAGTCAGATGACTTATATGCAACTATGAGAGATGAACACATAGATTAATAACTTCACGTAGTTGCCAGTTCAGAGATGGTATCAATGTGTTTTTTTCCCCATGTAATGCATACAAGGAGGAATAGTTAAAAAAAAATCAGCATTAATTACCAAAACCGAATAAAGTTGGAGAAAAGTCAGCATCAGTTACTGGAGCAGAATAAGCTTTCCCCAGAAAAAGCCCAAACATAAGGAATAAATTGAATCTTAGACTGATCCTCTAGAATGGAAAAGGAACAAAATTTTCAGTCCAGAGACTTGTTATCATTGGTGTCGACATGTAGACATTTAATTTCATAACTAAAAGTAAAATCAAATGGACAGATTCTGTGCAGACTCAGCTGTAAGTAAACATAGAACCAAAACACGTGACACGTAGAAATAAATTTACAGGTAGCTGGTTAGTTGAATGAGTCTAAACAAAATTCTAACTTTAGCAAGAAGTAATATGAATGGGGCATAGCAGAAAACCGTGGCTGTGACGTCTGTTAAACACTAAACTTCTTAAAAATTGTGGAGTTTAAAATACTTCTTCTTTCTTGAGAAAGATAAGAAGTTTTAAAAAATTATATATGTTTTTTCACAGCAGGTACATCTGCCCGTAAAATTTCTCCATGTGATTGTTCATAGTGTTTAGCCCACTATGAAACACCCATGCATAGTTGTTGCGGTGCATGAGAACTATTCAAAAGCAAATATTAGTCACTCATCACAGAGATTGCTTCATTGAAAAGAGAAGCAACTAAAGCTTCAACTTGACATGTCCACAACACATCATGCACCTTCAGACATATGAGAACATACCTTTTCAAAAGAAAAAGAAGTTCCTTTACAAGATGTAGTTATTTATAGTATGATCTGAACTGTTATCTGGTTTAAACATGAGACAAATTCGCTGTTGTGATTTTTATGAACTGTGACTATGGTGCGGACAAGAGTAGTGATGAATGTCCTACGTGATTGATGGGGACTGGGAACCTGGGCAGCAATATGGAAAATGGAAGTACCTTTTCATGCTAACTCAATACTGACTAATGCAGTGCGCATCTTTTGGACCTTAGACAAAAGTTTCTTAGCATGTTGGTACTTCTTAAAAGCCAATGAATCAACTCACTTATTTTCAACACGGGCTTCAAAGACAACTTAGATGACATAGATTACTAGTTTGACATTTGTAAATTACCTGACAACCAATTTCTTGTGGAACTATGTCTTCAACACGCCTCAAGCTTTCTTGGAGAGCACATCTTGCCTTCTCAAATTTCATAAGAATGGATTCTCCTGTTATAGCCTGATAAATCCAAAGATATGCTTATAAGGTACGATGGTAAAGTAAAATAGTTGGCTATGACAACTGAACTAAGAAGTTACTAATATTACTCCTCATAAGTAAATGAATAGGCCCATGCAAATTTAGCATTACATACATCACAATCCATTTTATACTTAATTTAGCACAAATTGAACTTTAGATGTTAAACATGGTTTCATTAAAGGAGCGGATCCATCATTCACATCATCAGTCTATACATCATCTGAGATCCAATTCTACATCTGACAGCTTCAGATAACAAACGAGCTCAGTCAAAAATCGCAGGTTTGAGGTAAAAACCCACCAGTCACATAACAAGTTATCGTTCGTATATTGTGTTGGAAAGAGTGGAAGAGCTTAATAAAAACTTTGAATCGAGGACGATGAAGCTTTCAGCTGAAGCTAAGAAAAACCCCAGCTGAAGGTCAACTAGGCTTGTAGACAAACGAAAATGAAGCACAGTTACAAGTTAACATAACATAAAAATTTCTCAAATTTCTTCTTATGCTCGTCATGAATTAATCCATTTGCTCAAACTCCTGGGAAAAAAATTCTAGTTGCAGACTGAACTCACCAAATAAAGCTTGCTGCAATCAGAGCAATGCATGAGAAGGACTTTGGCCTTGTCAAGAGCTACGTGCAATGCACACAATGCCTGTATACCAGACTTGCTTCTGGGCCTCGATGCTTCTATAAACGGAAAGATCTCCAACACTTTATAAACAATCACGGAAAGTATTTTACACATTCCTCCATGTAACTGCACATCCACATCCACAGTTTTTTCAATCGCTTAAACCTCGAGAAACTTTCAAAGCAAGCAAATCATATTATGATGAGCAATTGTTGTGGACAATTCAGCAACGGAAGAAATCGACATAGATCTCACACTAACAGATAATTGTCAACAACTGGTGCATAATTACACCCTAAGCACCCAATGGCTGCAATAACTAGAATCGTTGAAACCCCCATGAAGATGGCGAAGAACTGTAGAGATGGTGATGTAAGCAGTCAATTTTTGGCCCGTACTATACAAAAGTTTGAATTAAAATTTTTTTTATTTATTTTTCTAATTCAAAATTTTATATAAAACGAGACAAATTGACCCATGTACACATCTATTATCATCAACGAAGAAGGAACATGACCTTTTAATTGGAAAAGGCAGTATGACAAATTAAGCAAACTAAAAAACTTTATAAAGCAGAGCTTTATTTCCTCTAATCTATAAAGGGCAGAAATGATGCTTATACTTTATACAGCTTAAACTGGTTAGCAGCTAATTTATCCAATTATTAATAACAATCATCATCCCATTATTTGCTATAAGAATAAGCAAAAAAAATAAAAAATAAAAACTTGCTCAAACATGATAATAACAAAAAGCTGTTTTCAATCACATATCCATCTAATAATATCTTTCTAACTTCAGTAAAATAGTTTATTAAGAGCTATAAGAAATAATCCCAAAATAGAAAAGGATCAACACACTCCAAAGAGAACGAAGATACTTCTTCGTATGCCCAAATTTAGTAATCCTCAAAACAATCAACCAATCAATACCAAAAAAAAAAAAGCACTAACTTTATAAAAATTCAAACTTTTCATTGAACTTGAACTCAATAAATTCAAACACCAAAGTTTTTAGAATTACCTTAGCATCACCGACCACAAAGAGATTCTCTTCAATCTCAGAAGCATCCAGGGCTCTCCCCTCAGTAGACATTATAGACCGCATTTATCCACTAATCTTTGCTAACCAAAAGAGGCAGCTTTTTTCCCTCAAAATTTGATCGGCTTGAAGCAATTTGGTCCTAAATTGAAGAGGGCTCCAATGTTAAAGATTAGGGTTTTGGATTCAATGGACTGGGGAAGGGGGGACGCTACTTTTGGTGCAGAAATGAGAGAGAGACAAGAGTGCGACCGAAGGTTAACAAGCTTATTATTCTGTGGATTATTTATTTATGATTAAAATAAGTAAGGAATAATTTTGAGGATTAAAGAAATGATTTTAGTTGGTTAGTGTTTAATTGGGAAATTGTTAGAGATGACAGTGGATGTCTGGCCGCTGTCAGCTGACAAGGATAGGGTTAGCCGCATACAATTTTTTCTATGCGGATGCTATGGTTATTATTATTATGGTTTTTTAAAAAAATTAGTAATTGTTATTTTTCTTTTTTATTTTATTTTTCTTCCTAAGAAATAAAAAAAATGAGAACTTGTGTAATATAAATAAATGTTTAAAATGTGATATGTGAATTCTAAGATATAGATATGAATTCTCTCCTACACGTAAAATTACAAAAACAGTTTTTGACGCAACCTTAATGTTAATGTTTTTCAGTTTTTATATAAAATATATATTAGTATAAATCTTGAATTACGATTTATTTTCATTTGAAATAGTATTAATGGACAGCTGAGATTGCATTATGAATAATTTATTTAACCTTATAATCAGGAGAGGATCCAAATTTTTAAATAGTAGATTATAAAAAATAATAATAATTTCACAAATTTTAATAGAACATTACTGGTTATGGTTGTTAGCTTTTCATTTTGCTTAAGAGTCAAACAGATGTTGGTTGTTTTATCATCTTTATTAAAAATGAATCAATGATAGCCTCACATGATAATTTATTTTTTATTATTTTATTATAGTCACCAGTTTTAATTTAATCACCAAATTTTATTAAAATATTATATCATGTCATTATTTCAATTATTATTTTATTAAAATACCATATCTCGAAATTCCACTCATATTTATTATTATTTGAATAGACAAAAAATGCTGGGTGAAGATTATCTTTAGATATATGGAAAATACTTTTAATGATTCTTATAGAGATAAAAAAAATTGGAGTTTAAATAATTATATCACGAAAACTAGAGTGACTGTGACTAATAAAAGCCATGACCATTGGAATTCTGGCATTTTCCTTAGGAAAGCGATGGCTGGGTCAAAATGCGCACACGTTTCCTCTGTATAATCTCCCCCATGTTTCTGAAAAAATCACCCTATCATATAACAGAAGACCGCTTCGCTTGTGACAGTGGATTATCGAAAAAGGGTGTGACAATAGAGCTCGTGCTTCTGCATGCCGACCTCGACTTCGTAATTGGAGGTCACAATCAACTCGCAGGCTTAAATATCTCTGCAGTAAATAGGGCCGCTGCCGGAGAAAAGTGAGGGTGTTTTCGTAATTCGCTCGAAGGAAGTACGGAATGGAAATCGACCGTACATCTAGCCACGTGGTGAATTCTGAGCCGTAAACGCTGGTCTCGGGTAGTGGGTCAACTGAAAGTACACGCTTATCCAAGCACACGTGTAGCGGCCACGGTGTTGCTGTTTCCTGGTAGTACGGCGGCGGAGGTTATTATTTGATCAGACGGCTATTCCGCTGATTCGCTGCCGACCAATCACATCAATGAGATTACAAATATGGATGGGATTTTCTAGCGGGGCCCAGTTTGGGTCCTTTGTGGGTCCCAACATTTATAGACTGCTTTTACGTTTGAGAGTTTTGTTTTGAAACGTTCTGAGGTGTCCATGAGAGCGTTTGTTTGTGAATTTATAAATAATTATTTTGAAGAAAACACCTGAATTGGTGTTATGAAATGTTTTTAAAAATACTCTAAATAGGAATATTTTGGAGTTCTCTGATTTATTTATCCAAAAGTAAATTTTTTTTTTCTTGTTCCAATTTTTCACTATGTTTTTTTTTTTAATTGAATATATTTATTTTTTACATAATTATGAAATCCATGAAAATACATTAAAAAACAAATTCGGTATGTTTGATATCTAACCATCAATACAGCTAATATTGTATGAATTAGAATTTAGTCCCTCCCAGTTAATCTCTAAAATAAAGTAAATTAGAGAAACCTAATAAAAAAAAAAGGAAGAGAAGAGAGAGGAGAAAAATAAAGAGGGGAACTCAATATGAAGAGAAAAAAAGAATGAAGAGGAAAGAGAGAGTTAAAGTGAAGTAACTCAATGGTATAACGGGAAATTCGGATAAAAAATATGACTGGAGACTAAATTATGATAATTTAAAAGATTTAGGGACTAAATTATAAATATAAAGATTTAGGAGGATTAAATTCTAATTTTTTAGGGGACAGAGATAACTACATCTAGTTTCAACGAGAATGCTATGAAAATAACACATGTGCTACAAACTAATTTGATCCATTAAAAAATAACAACTGATTAGCTAAAATATATTGATTGTCGATTTCTACTAAATAAAAAAATTTGCGGAGAACACAATATGTACTCTGCATCTAGTCATCGTGACTAGCACTATTTTTATTTGATTGCAATAGTAGGAAATTATTGGTCCAAAAAAAAAAAATGCCGCTTACATCAGAAAAATTCTATTTAAGCACACTACTTTGCCCGCTATACTCAATTCTGAAAATTATAAAAAATTATAAATTTATTATTACCTTTTGTCCTCATAATTTTTTTTTTTATCCTGATCGGAAATTAATTTGCAATCGATATTAAATCTGTCCGGTGCCTAACTTCTAAATGGTGTGAAAGCAATATATATATATATATATATATATATATATATATATATATATATATATGAGTAAACCCGAAATTTACCGATGATGAAGGGAGTTTCTTCATCATCGCTTAGGTGGCCCAATAAAATTATTACACGTGACGTCACTCAAAAAAACGTTTAAGGGAATTCTTTTATTTATTATCTTAAGTGGCGTCACGTTTAATAATTGTATTGGACCATCTACGTAGCGGTGAATGAACTCTCTTCACTGTCGGTGAATTTTCCTTTTTATATATATATAGAGAGAGAGAGAAAGGGAAATTCACCGACGGTGAAAGGAGTTCCTTCACTGCCGCTTAGCTGTTCCAATAAAATTACTACACGTGGCGCCACTTAAGATAATAAATAAAAAAACTCACTTAACCACTCTTTGAGTGGCGCCACGTATAGTAATTTTATTGGAACACCTAAGCTGCGGTGAAGGAACTCTCTTCACAACCGATGTATTTCTCATTTGCTCATATATATATATATATATATATATATATATATATATATATATATATATATATATATATATATATATATATATATATATATATATATATATATATATATATATATATATATGCGTGCGTGTGTGTGGGCAGGGTGCCTGTAGAATTTCCCCCTTACATCATTGCCCTAACTAGCGAGTACCAAGGGCTGTGGGAGGATCTAGAGGGTACCCTACTTTATAAAGGGCGGGGTGCATAACATGCATTGAACGAGATTCTCTTCTTGGATTTTATTTATTTATTTATTTATAACCCTAATCATGGAGCGGGATTCTTGCTTGCGAGCATGAAGAGAGAGAAGTTGGAAAGCCCGGCTCTCACGTGGGCCGTTGGCCAATCCTGCCGACAACCGCAGATGGGGCTGCGAGATTTCTAGGGTTTAGGGAACCAAATTGTCATGAATTAGAGGGCATATAAATAATTATCACTATTATTGGGTTATTAGCTAAGTTTGTTATCATGTTCCCTAAGCCTGTTATGTTATGTCTCTGGTTGATTGGTTATTAAATAATCCTCCCTAATTATTGAATGATCATTTGTACATTGTCTGCGTATGTTTGCTTCGTATATGAAATTTTAGATGCATGTGTATGACTCTTCAACTGTGTGATCTAACTCGATCTGAATAGTCAGTTGCCAACTCTCTACTACTTATTTATTTATTCTTTTTACCGTTTTTATTTGTTCTTAAATAAAACCATATAATGCAATTGAACTAGGAGTTTTCAAGAAAATTAATCATATTTGTCTCATTTGATGGATTAGTAAGAACAAGAGATAAAACATATATTTAAAAAAAAAAAAATTAACAACTTGATTTAAATAAAAGATGCCAACCATTAGGTTATAGAAAAACTTTAAAGATTTAAGACGAAGGCTTACTTCATGATGTATGATTTTACAAATAACTCTTTTTTTTTCGTTAGCCAAACTCATACATATATTTTCAAGGAAATTAGTCATATTTATCTCATTTGATGGATTAATAAGAACTAGATGTAAAATATATATAATTTTTTTTTTAACAACTTGATTTAGATGAGAGATGCCAACCATTAGGTTATAGGGAAAGGGGTTCATACATCCAACTTCAAAAATTTAAAACGAAGGCTTACTTCATACCGTATGATTTTACAAATAATAATATTTTTTTTGGCTAGTGAAACTCACATATATATATTTTTTATAACATTATCCTAATTAAAACTCCACAGAATGTCAAGGGAGAAACCTCTACAAATTGAAAATATGTGATACCGCTAGAAATAAGGCTTACCGGCAACCATAATAATTAGGGAAACAAGACTAGTTCCTAGCATAATATTATTAAAAATTAGGAAACCTTGGATAACAACTCCAAACATTACATTATGTTGAATGGATGCATGGTAAGATTTCAAACATTCAAGATTAGGTATGACTAAATAAATTTTCATAATTAATCAAACTATTCCCTTCAACAATATAACCCTTAGTATCTGTCAATGCACATGGTTTAATTTATATCAGTAAAATATTAGAGATGTCCCTTGGAGTACACACTGTTTTGTCTCAATATTGTTGGTTAATATTCATGCTTCCTTCTCACCCACTATAGATTACAAAAAGAATTTGTTAATATATTTGTATAAAACTTGTAGATTGAAAACACCTCAATCTGTCCATGTTCACTCTAGCTACTGTCTTCAGTGGTTTAATATTTATGTATTTTTTTTTTTTTAAAATTGCATAGTTTTTTAAAGTAAAATCATAATTCTACTCATCATTTGGAACGATCATTGTCCATGCAGGAGTTTGTGGTTTCAAATCTTTTCACCGCTGATGCAGGATGGAAAATACCTAATTTTGGTCACTTATGTGAGAAAATTGTCCAACTAGTTAAGTTTCCGGGAACATGTTGGGCTTGTCTCGTATGGTGGACTTTTAAAAAGGGAATTTTGGCGACACTAAGGAGCGGCATGGGCCAAAGTTCTCTCTATGTGTGGCGCGAACTAAACTGGTTGGGGATACAATGGGGCGTAGCAGTATGGTATGATTCCAAAAAGAATATTTATATAATTACACATGAGATATCTTGATTATAGGCATTTGTAAACCTAATTGATGCATATAACAAAAAGAGATTCCGTCACTATAGACATAGGCAAACCACTGAACCACATGAATCTCATGTCTTCTCCTTTCTTTTCTTATTTTTTTTCTTTTGATTGTAGTTTAATTTATTTATTAGCTTTTCATATTCATCGATGGTTGGACGCGATAGTTTACAACAATACACATCTATAAGCATATTTCACAACGTCAAAAGGCTGCTCGATCTAGCACCCTATATACGTAGTGCCAAGGCCAAATAAGTTATTTGATTATGGATAGTGAAGAATTCTTTTCTAGGGTAATTCTATTCATGCACACCACTTTGCTTAAGACGCACATATTTGAAATTTCCAAAATGTTAGGAGTTTGTCATTATTTTTTTATTAAGTTGTCCTTTCATAATTTACTGATCGAATTTTAATATTCGACCTAATTGAATACTGATCCAGTATATCCGATCAAGTTTCATTCGGGATGGAAAAGAAGAGAGAAAGGGTTGGAAAGAAAGGAAGTTAGCATGTTGACTAAAAAATTAACAGTGGACGATAGACAAGAAGAGGAAAGTGATGTGGTGTGCGTGAATAGAAGAATTCCCCTCCTATCTAGCAATGGAGAAACTTCCCCATGTACGTAATAATGGTGAAATGTATAACCTACCATATAACTTACGAGTTATTTTAATAGTAATAGTAGTAACAATAACAATCTAAATTGAAGTGGCAATGCCAAGCGCACGCCTTGTTCCCTTTCAAATTTAAGACGTAACCCCATGTGTACTGCAGATGGCAATGTCCCCCTTGTGCATTGATTCCTTCCCCTTGGAAAAATACATGCATAGCTTCATTTGATAATCTAAGATGCAATGTATGTAGCCTCTAGCATTCTTTGATAGCCAAAGTTTCTTATATATATTGTTGCATATGCTGACGAGTCCCGAGCATATATACGGAACGTACACGTGATCGCTTGACGTACTCATGCAGCATCCCATGCCATAGGACAAGGTCCTCTGCGAGAGGAGTGGGATGGCTGCAATATTTGGATTGTTGGTGGAATTGAGAGGAAGATGCCAAGCCTACACATTAATGAGAGCTGAGGGGAGAGGGCACGTAGATGCATGAACTTGCATGGGTCAATAGGATTGGGCTGCCCTTTTTCTTAGGAAAGAATAAAAAAATTTCGAATTGAATTGGCTTGATGGATGCAATATTTGACATGCTACCTAAGAGTTTAGGGTCAGGTTATATGCCTTATTGTTGAGCTGATCGATCATATTTGTTTATTTATGTACAAACATACATGAGATTTTGAGCGGTTAGAGTACAATTTATTCTAAATGAGCTAACTACATTTTTACTACATGTTTACATGAAAATAGTTGTACCAATGTTGAAAATAACACGTTATGAAACCTGTTATATTGCGTTACGTAACCTAACGGAACCCCAACTCTACGTAACAACTGAAAATAACTCAGTGCACTATAACAGTACGTTTTTTATGTTATTTTACGTTATATTACGCAACGTTACGTTAAGTTACGTTATGTTACGTTATTTACAATTATTATTTTAGTAATTTCTATATTATTGTTAATTATTATTTTGTTTATTAGCGAATTGATGTAATTTTCTTGACTAGTTGTTGGCTTATTTGATTACTTGTGGAATTGCTAACTTATTAATTTGCAATTGTTAATTTCCTTTTTCGCTTGTTGTAAATTCTCTACGATTGCTAAAAAATCTTGTTAGTTTTATTGAATTTTTAACTAAACTGAAATCAATAATTACAAATAAGATAAATTGAATATTACAAAATATAAATCACAATAATGATAATAACTGGAATTGAAATAAAGAAAATTAAAATATTATTTTCTTGTATAAATGATAATTGGAATTGCGGTTGGAGACTTAATATAATTTATGAAGATAAATGTGAAAATTGTTGTAAAACTTAACATAAAATTAGAATAGATTATGTATTAAAAAATAATTTTATATTCTTTTTTAGATATTTTAAATTTATTTTTGAATTTATAAAAATTATTTTATATAGTTTTATATTTATTTTTAATTAAATAAATAGGAAATTGCATAACTTACGTTATGCGTTACGCTATATGCGATATAACCTAACAGAGACAAAACGTTACATTATCGTTATCACTATTTTAAACATTGAGTTGTACCTCTTATGCTAATGCTATGACCTCAATAAAACATTGTAATGGATGAAATTAGCGAGGATGGAAAAAGTAAGAGTGAGAGAGGAATCAAGATGTTAATATCGTTGCACTTCGTAGCCTGTCCAAACTCTGGTGAGAGTGGCTATTGGTAGTTAATTATGAATTGTAAAGTGATCAGGATCCTCAGTACGTTAATTTATTGCATTTTATATTCTCGAAATCATAGAATATTGCATTGATATTCTAATGACGGGTTTTTCTTTTAGACTGGATTTGCAATGTGAATGAGTTTCCATCGAACATTTTCATTCATTAAGTTTATTAAGTTGAATTAATTTCACAGTCTATGCTAACATGCCCTCTCTCATTACAGAAGTCATGTAAGATATTCCATACAAAAAGAGAAAAGAGAGAATTTAATATTTAAAATGGGATAGTTTTACTTCGATATGAATAGTTGTAATTGGATTTCTTAAGATTCTTGAGGAATTTAATATAATTAGTTTTAGATATATTTTTAGCATATGATCAGATTAGATTAATTTCGATAGGAATTCTGAGTATATAAATAAATTGAAAAATCTTCTTACTATCTGTTAAAATATAAAATAACTTCTCTCAACCCTCACTATAATTTCGGAGTTTTGGTACAGTAGAAGGGTCTTTCAATATGATATCAGAGCAATCCAGGTTGGAAGGGTCTTTCAACACTATTTTATGAAGGATCAGATAGTCCACCACTCGGCATTTTTCCAGTCGGCGGCTTGGGAGAAATCGAGATGAATTGCATGCTTGTGGGCAATTATGACCGCATAATAGATGCAGGGATCATGTTTCCCTAGTAGATATCACTTGTAGGACTGTTACTCGTGTGCAGAAGCTCCAGCATAATCAATATAATAGTGAAGCTCGTTAAATGAAGTATAAAAATATATTTTTTTTATGCTGATAATAAGTTAGTAAATAATTTATTTTTCATGCTTATATTCTTAAATGAAGCGGGTAGGGATTACGGGATAGATTGTCTTTTCCTCTTTTGATCTTCATATTGAGAATACCTAACATCTAAATATTATTTAATATCAGAAATTAAAGCATTAACATCACCCATAGTCCATATTTTTATGAGATTCTTGAACTAAAAATTCAAGGTCTGCCAATTAAACACGAGAATTTATAACGATTCCAAAATAAAATAGATAAGAAAAAAATTGAAAATAATAAACTAATTTTCGTTAAAATATAAAGTGCTAGATTAGTTATTAGATAATAAGTTTCACAAGTGTTTTTGTTGAAGTCTAAGAAATGACAAATACATAATGTAAGTTTTCATTCTCCCTTTGAAAAAAGGCACATTAGTAATTCTATTGCATCCCTGTTGGGAAGACAGTCTCTCAATATATAATATAGTGGTTTCAAAGGGTTCTTGCATCCTAAAGTAAAAACCTTAGATCGTGTATTCATACCCTAACAAATTCCTTTAATTGTCTGCTTTGTAGGGCCACTAGCTCTAATAAAAAAAAATGATTCTTGCATCCTAGATACATAAATTAATAATAAGACAAATATAACGAATATAAAGTAATTTTCCATTCAAATTAAGTTTTAAATAGCTGTTCGAATACTCAATAGCTGCAGGATCTCACTAACATTATCAAATGAAATAGAAAAAAAAATTATAAATTCCGAAAGTATTATTAACCTACATAATTGATTGGCTAAGATCTGATACAGTATGAGAAAAATTAAAATTTTCTAAAACCATTATTTCTTTTTTAGCAAAATCCAATTATAATCAATATAATGAACAGTAACAATGATATGTTAAAACCTTTCTAACAATCAGAAATAATTTGAACTCTATATGAAAAAAAAAAAAGAAGGTTTGTTTTTGTTAATCAATAATCTTACAAGCATATGATTTACACACTCCTACAAACTTTCTTAAATTTAGGATTATACTTGTTTATATATACTTTTCTAACGCAAAGTCTTTGACCATTACTAAGGATTGTTCAGCTTGAAAAATATAGGAAGCCAAATAATCTCTACCTAAAATAGAATTATATCTAAATGTTACTAGGGTGTCACTATAAGTAATAATTTCAGTATGTTGTGATTGATTAGGGGGTTTTATCATAATGTTTTTTAAATGGCCAGTTTCACTGTTTTTAGGAAATGAATTAGCTTTTTGACATGCTTTGCAACTAGCCTTTCTAGCACCATCTTCAAATTTTTTTTTTCTTCAAAATATCAGATTTAGATGTTCTAGAAAAGTGATGCATCATGTGAAGAAGAAGAAATATGAGTAGATCGAGCAAAAGCAATATAATTAATTGTTAGTTTTTGAGAAGAAAAACAGAGAAAACGAAGAACAGAAATTGAATGAAATAGAAGAATAAAAGTAAGAAATGAGAAAAGCTGATATGATGCAACAAAGGGGAATAATATTTCATTCATTCTGGTGCATTACATTTATAGTAAAAATATCTAAACTGTAAAGATAATGAATCCCAAAAATTACGGTAACAACCAAGATTTCTGATAATACTAACAATATCCTAAAGAATGGAACTTATTGACTGGAAAAACAAATTCTAGTTATTGACTGAAACTAAACAAAGAAAACTTCAACGTGGCAGTCCTGAAGCAAATTATTAACACTCCTCCTTACTTTAAGCACTGCAAATTCCAATCATTTTCCTTAATAACTCAAACTTGCCAACTGGAAGTGGCTTGTGAACAAATCTGCCAGCTGATCTTCAGACTTGCAGTAAGCAAGTTTCATTTTTCCAGTTTGTTGCACTTCCCTCAAGAAGTAGAGCTTGATGTTGAAGTGTTTTGTTTTTCCATGAAATACTTGATTTCGTGAAATTGCAATTGCTACTTGACTATCAACAAAAATCTCAGTACCTTCAATTTGCACCATGTGTAAATCAGATAGAACTTTCCTTAGCCATAGAGCTTGGTTTGCTCCTACAGTTGCTGCAATAAACTCTGCTTCTGCAGTGGATTGTGCTACAATCTCTTGCTTCTTTGAACACCATGAAAAAACACCTGAGCCTAGGTTGAAACAGTATCCTGAGGTACTTTTCATGTCATCAACAGAACCACACCAATCACTATCTGAAAAACCACTCAACTTGAAGTTCTGACTCTTTTCAAACTTGACACCACAATCAAGAGTGCCCTTAATAAACCTTAAGACTCTTTTTACTGCTCTTAAATGCACTTCACTAGCACAATGCATAAAATGAGATAAGAGACTTACAGCAAATAGAATATCAGGTCTGTTGTTGTAAGATATATCAAGCAACCAATCAAACTTCTGTAATAGCCTTCATCAACTTTACTAGCACAATCTTCTTTGCTCAGCTTCTCTTTTTGACCCATTGGTGTGTTTATTGCTTTGTACTCCTCCATCTGAAATTTCTTCAAAATTTCCTTTGTATACTTCTTCTGACAGATGAAAACTTCATTTTGGCTTTGCTGGACGTCCAAACCAAGAAAGTAAGTCATAAGATAAAGATTTGTCATCTCAAAGACCTGCTGTTTGCCCAAAATTTGGATTTCTCCTTCCATTGTAAAATTGTTTGATTACAACGAAAATATTGAGATTTATAAAAAATCTGAGGAATTACAAGAACGGGAATATTAATTTATTCCCTTTTTTTTATATGGGTTCGGGTGGCAATGGAGCCTCGCTAGTGCCTCCGTGGACCGTCTGACTTAGAAAGAGATGGTTCTGCTCCGCTTCTCAATTTTCCGAGCTCGCCCGAAATCGTTTCAAAGTCTAAAAATCCAAAAGTCCATTCTCTGACTAAATTTCTGTCTTTTATAGACCGAATCCGCTTGAAATCCGCCTCGAATCCTCCCTGAAAAATCGGATCACGAAATATCAGCCAAATAAACAATGGAAATAGGCGGAAAACAATCCGCGGGTTGGCACCTGCGGGATCGCTCCCTCGGGTGGGAACCCGCGGGAGAAAACTCCCGCGGGTTTCCACCCGCGGGAGAAATCTCGCGGGTGTCCGGCGGGATTCCTCCCGCGGGGCCCACCCGCGGGGGGAAATCCCCACTATTTTTTTTAAAATTATTATTATTTATATATGTATATTCATTTATTATTATTTTAATTTTTTTTTAGTGTCTACATAACCCCTTCCAAAGTTTTCGAAGTTCTGTATTGAGTCGTACTGAATTTCGAAATACTTTGGATTTTTTTTTTTATTATTTTTTATTTTTTTATTTTTTTATTTTTTTATTTTTATTATTATTTATTATTATTATTTTTTTTATTTTTTTTTATTTATTTATTTTTTGGCTATGAGGCGTGTCAAGGATTGAGTAGATAGAGATAATTGTTAGCACATCTCATAAAATATGAGCGGGGTATGATTTTACTGTGCTCATTGGAGAACAAGTAGAAGTATGATGGTAATGTACTCGTTGGGTAACAAGTAGAGGTGTGGTATTAACATACTTGTTAGGTGATAAGTAGAGGTATGATATTAACGTACTTGTTTGAGGTAAAGCAGAGGTATCATGTTAACATGCTCGTTAAAATCCTAACCGTTCAGTGACATCTAGTATGACGGATTAGAGAAAGACAGAAGTGACATTAAACGTGTCTTGGAGCTCAACCTATTCAGAGGATCTGGTCGTGATAGGGACAAGCTGACTAAATAGAGATGACGGTTAACGTATTTAGCTTTGAAATCGGACTATCAGAGGTAACTGTTAACTTGATAGAGAGATGATTTTCGTCGAAGGTAATTTTTAACTTAACGATATCAAAAACAAGTTCATCAGAAACTGTAATATTGGACTTGATGAAGTGTGAATTTTCTTTTCTGTCAGAGGTGAAATCTTAACATGACAGGAGATTTAATCGGATTTTATCTCATTTGATTTTGAATTATGATGTCAGAGGTATGATTTTAACTTGACAAATATTTTGGAGTGTCGCTTGCTCTGCTGGAGAAAAGTTTTGTTGTCAGAGGTGAAATCTTAACGTGACAAGAGATTTATTTGATTAGGATTTTTAGCAAACCCCCAGTTATTAACGGATTTGATTTGCCTTTACCAACTACCATTTAAGTTGGGCTAACCATACTATTCCCCTCAGTATGGTGAGTTGTCGAGAATTTTGTTTGGGCTTAAATGCCAAACTTTTCCTCTTCCCTTTACCTTAGCAGTTTAGGACAGTGATGTATCCTTATATTCAGATAAGGATGCTATTATGGCAGATTTGTCATGGGATTTTTAGAAAACCCCCAGCTATTGACGGATTTGATTTGCCTTTACCAACTACCGTTTGAGTTGGGCTAGCCATGCTATTCCCCTAAGCATGGTGAGTTATCGAGAATTTTGTTTGGGCTTAAATGCCAAACTTTTCATCTTTCCTTCTCCTTAGCGGCGTTGGGCAATTCATACTTTTACCCCCAGTATGATGGGGTTGGCGAGAAATTTATTCTCTTTCCGTAGTTTTAGCGGCGTTGGGCAATTCATACTTTTTACCCCCATCATGTTGGGGTTGGCGAGAAATTTATTCTCTCCCCATAGCCTTGTCGGCGTTGGGTAATTCATACTTTTTACCCCCAGTATGAAGGGGTTGGCGAGAAATTTATTCTCTTCCCGTAGCCTTAGCGGCGTTGGGCAATTCATGCTTTTTACCCCCAGAATGGTGGGGTTGGCAAGAAACTGGTTCTCTTCTCTGTGCCCTGACGGCGTTGGGTGGTTCATGCTTTTTATCCTCAGCATGTTGGGGTTGGCGAGAAATTTATTCTCTTCCCGTTGTCTTGATGGCGTTGGACAGTTCATACTTTTTACCCCCAGCATAGTGGGGTTGGTGAGAAACTGGTTCTCTTCCCTGTGCCCTGACGGCATTGGGTGGTTCATGCTTTTTACCCCCAGCATGTTGGGGTTGACGAGAAATTTTCTCTTTCCGTTGCCTTGATGGCATTGGGCAGTTCATACTTTTTACCCTCAGCATGGTGGGGTTGGCGAGAAACTGGTTCTCTTCCCGTTGCCTTGACGGCGTTGGATAGTCCATTTTTTTTTATGGGGGTTTAAATTAACCGTTCTGAGCTCGTCTTTGGAATTGTTGTGATCCCAAGTGGTACTTTTAGACCACACACATTAACTGTGTCGAAGGTAGTTCTAACGCCTTTTTTGTTCAGGTTTGAGCTGAACTGTTACAGCGTCAATCAACGCTTGAATTTTGTTTTTTTAAATAAAACAATTTTTTGTAGGGTGACCAATAATCCGATGGTACAGGCAGTAATTCGGATCGTTAGTCTTCCCAACTTTTTCAGGCCTCTTACTTTTCGGCAACTTAAACATTTTGCGTTTACTGAGCAGATTGAATATAGTAGCAGTATGTTCATCCTTGAACGAATACTACTTTTGAAGCCTGGGCGACTTCGCTGTGTTGCTTATAGTTGGCCGTAGCTTCTGCTTCGGTGTGTTTTCTACCGCCATTGCCATTATATCTTTCCCTTTGGAACGGGAAAACTGGAATGGAGATTCATTTGTACTACCTCCGATTGCGGACTGCTGCTTTTCGAGGCGTCGAAGTATATCTTCAGCCTGTTCACCTTGCTTAAGCAGATCTTTCCATGATTTGGATTCGACCGAGCCCATCTTGTCTAGGATATCGGTCAACAAGTTGTGTCTGCAGGTTTCCACAAGCGTGTCCTGCATCATGCCATGTGGGCATCGAACAGAAAGCTCTCGGAACCGCTCGACATAAGTTTTGACCGTTTCGCCTTCTTCTTGCTTCGCTGCTAGCAAAGATAGTATAGAGACTTCAGTATCATCTTCAAAGAATTGGGCTATAAACTCACGTTCTACATCAGCCCATGATTTAATTATTCCCTGGGGTAGCTGCATGAACCAGGTAAATGCGGGCCCCCGTAAAGTGCTCGCAAATATCTTAGTCATGGTCGGATCATTCCCCATGAAATGTCCTGTCTGCGAGAGGAAGTAGAAGATGTGCTGTTGCAGTGAATCTTTACCGTCGAAAGATTGAAGGTTCAACGGTTTATATTTTGCAGGGTAAGGTACGGTTTCCCATTCTATGGGATATGGACGGACTACCCCCACCTCTTGCAGTCTCTTTCGATGAAAAAGAGCTTGTAGTTGATTATCCATCTTCTCCATTTTTTCTACGTGAGGGTTAATGATAACCTTCACTTTCTCTTCCTCTCTTGAATGAGGAGGAATTTCTTCATTCTCACCCTCGCTGTCCTCATTTATTTGGACAGGCCGTTTTCTTTCCTGTCGATCAAAAATAGACGACGAGGATTGGCTCTTTCTAGTTTGAGCTAACAACTCAATTAAAAATTGTTTCATTTCTCCTATACTCTCCTCTTACTGTTCGAGACGTTTTTCTTGTCTCTCAAGCCTTTCAGAAACTTCTTCTAGGAGCACGCCCTCTGATTCGATAGAAACTCATTTTGACCCTGGAGTGATTTTCTTATCCGAAGGGTTGTTTCCGACCACCTTTTTACCTTTATTAACCATATGTGATAAGGCAACAGGTAGATCGGTTCCAGAGTATACCTTTTTCACCGTCCGTATTCTTTTGGGCTCGGTGATCCGCTCAAAAACTGATCATTTTGAGTTGCATTTGCAGCTTGATAGAAAAGTTGAGATCAACTGTTCGTATTGGCAGTGATGAATATTTTGTGAGGAGTTCTTCTTCCAATTGAGATACTCTCTCAAATCTTGAGGTGTTTTCTCCTCTCTATTTGCATCTTGACGCCTCTTGCGTCACAAATTTGGTTCATAATACTGGAGAGTTTGCAATATTTCAGGGCTAAACTCTTTTCCAGCATCAGATTGTTCCCCAACTCTTCTGCGGATTCTTCTGGAGTACACACTGGCCTGATTACTTGTGTGGGCCCCGCACGCCTCTGATAGAGAAATTAAAATTCTTGGTGTATGTAGTGTGCTCACCATAGGCGTGTTCGAAGAGACATGAGGGTTGTGTTCATTTAACGTAACCCGTCGGTGGTATCTGCGGGATGCAACCCGCGGTTGCAACTGTGGGTTTGTACCCGTGGGTTCGCTCCTGCGGGGTGCAACCCGCAGGTTGGCACCCGCAGTTGCAAGCCTCGGGATGCCACCCGCGGTTGGCAGCCGCGGGATGGCACCCGCAGTTGCAAGTCGCGGGTTGGCACCCGCGGTTGGCACCCGCGGTTGGCAACTGCGGGATGCCACCCACCCGCGGTTGCAAGCAGCGGGTTGCCACCCGCAGTTGCAAGCCACGGGTTTGCACCCGTGGGGTTACTTTTGCGGGATTCAACCCGTGGTTGCATCCGTGGGTTTGCTCCGAAATTTTTCACTGTTCCGAAATTTTCTGCAACCCTTTCTGTATGATTGATGCATGCTCGTTGAGTTTTACGTCTCAGATTTCTCTTTTGGGAGCGGGTTAGAGTTTGATTTGACTTTTGGTCTGACTTTGGAACGGGCGATAACGCCGTATACTTGACAGACGATGACGTCTTGCCAGTTTCAACGGGCGATGACGCCTCGTAAGTTTTCATAGGCGATGACGCCTTTTGATTTCCGGTGGGCGATGACGCCTCACTTTTTTCATTGTCGCCCGGCGATGACGCCTAGTCTTTGAATCAGAGGAAGAAAGAAATTCCTCATATTTTTGCTGGTCGACTTCTACGACCAGCGTTTCAACGACAGATCCGATCGTTACCAAATCAGACTGTGCCACCATATTCTCTGTTGTGAACAGAGAGGCTCCCACTCTGGTCGCCAGTTCTTGTTTGTCCAAAATTTGGATTTCTCCTTCCATTGTAAAATTGTTTGATTACAACGAAAATATTGAGATTTACAAAAAATCTGAGGAATTATAAGAACGAGAATATTAATTTATTCCCTTTTTTATGTGGGTTCTGGTGGCGATGGAGCCTCGCTAGTGCCTCCGTGGACCGTCTGACTTAGAAAGAGATGGCTCTGCTCCGCTTCTCAATTTCCCGAGCTCACCCGAAATCGTTCCAAAGTCTAAAAATCCAAAAGTCCATTCTCTGACTAAATTTCTGTCTTTTATAGACCGAATCATCTTGAAATCCGCCTCGAATCCTCCCTGAAAAATCAGATCACGAAATATCAGCCAAATAAACAACGGAAATAGGCGAAAAACAACCCGCGGGTAACTCCCGCGGGATTCTTCCCGCTGGTGGGTACCCGCGGGAGGAATTCCCGCGGGGCCCACCTGCGGGGGGAAATCCCCACTATTTTTTTTTAAATTATTATTATTTATATATGTATATTCATTTATTATTATTTTAATTTTTTTTTAGTGTCTACACCTGCATCATCTCTTATTTAAACTCCTCAATTATCTGCGTATTATCTCCTGTTACCAAAAGGTCATCAACATAAAGAGATACAATAAGAACATAACTACCATTTTGTTTAACATAAAGAGTAGCTTCAGATAAGCTTTTTGTGAAGCCTGAACTTAGCAAATGTTCATCAATCCTGCTGTACCAAGCTTTTGGAGCTTGCTTTAGACCGTAAATAGCCTTTTTGAGCAAATAGACCTTATCTTCTTCACCTTGAACAACAAAACCTTCTGGTTGTTCCACATAAATTTTTTTTTGCAGAACACCATTTAGAAAAGCTGATTTGACAACTAGCTGAAACACTTTCCAGCCTTTTTGTGCTGATAAGGCTAACAACAACCTGGTAGTATCTAGTCTAGCAACAGGAGCAAACGTTTCAGAATAATCAACACCAAAAATTTGAGCATACCCCTTGACGACGAGCCTTGCTTTGTATTTGTTGATGGAGTTATCAGTATTTAGCTTCGTTCGGTACACCCACTTTACTCCAATAATCTTCATGTCTTCTGGTTTGTTGACTAATTCTCAAGTTTTGTTCTTTTGAATCATTAACATCTCCTCCATTGCTTTCTTCCACTTCGGGTCTTTAAGAGCTTCTTCATGATCAGCATGTTCACATAGTGCCACATTACATCTTTTATAGTTGTCTGAAAGTGATCTTGTTCCTCTAACTGGTGGATCATCTACCAATTCATTTTCCACTGGTCTGTTATCTCCTCCTCAAAAGAATTGCTTCTAAATTCTTTTGAAGGTCTGCTAGTTCCTTGTGAATTTTCCCAGTCCCATTACTCATCCTCATTGAAGTGAACATCTCTAGTGATCACCATTTTTCTTATTTGAGGATGATATAATTTGGAGGCTTTAGAAATTGTGCTATAGCCAACAAAGATACCTGGAATTGCTTTTTTGTCAAGCTTGTCCCTCTTAACCTGTGGAATATGGACAAAATACAAACAACCAAATACTTTAAGAAAACTTAGTGAAGGTATATACCCATACCAAGCTTCAAATGGAGTTTTGTCTTCAACGGCTACACTTGGAAGCCGATTTTGCAAAAATATTGCTGTATTGGCTGCCTCTGTCCAGAAACTTTTTGGCAACCCCTTCTCATGCAACATGCATCTAGCCATCTCCATGACATATCTATTCTTCCTTTCACTCACTCCATTTTGCTGTGGAGTGTAAGGAGCAGTGAGCTGATGTTCTATGCCAGTTTCATCACAAAACAAGTTAAATTCTAGTATACTCTTTTCCATTATTAGACCTTAAGATTTGAATTTTACAGCCGCTTAAATTTTCCACCATGTTTTTAAACTTCCAGAATACTCCAACAACTTCAGACTTGAACTTTAGGAAATAAATCCAACACATTCTTGTAAAATCATCAATGAAAAGAATGTAATACCGGCTACCTTGAAGTGATGGTGTTCTTTGAGGTCCTCCCACATCTGTATGAACTAGTTGCAGCTTCTGTATTGCTCTCCAGGATGATTTAGGAAATGGTTTCCTACTTACCAAATTGACAAGCATGACAATTTGGCAAGTGATCAATCATAACTGGTAAACCTCCTGTCACTTCATCTTTCTTCATCTTGAGCATTCGTTGAAGATGACAATGCCCAAGCCTTTTGTGCCAGACTTCAGTGATGTTGACATTGGTGGAATAAGTTGTGTGCTCCTCCTCCGTAGGATCAAATGAGAAGCTTTTCCCTTTCATTTTGACACGTAAGATCTCCTTTCCAGCGGCATCATAGATGTGACAATACAAGTCTTCAAAGGATACTTTAAATCCTTTTTCAATTAACTGGCCAACACTCAGCAGATTTTGATCAATATTAGGTACATAAAGAACATCTGAAATAGTTTTTGTACCTGAACTGGTTGTCATTGTAATGGTTCCTTTTCCTTTTGCAGCAACCTAACCACCATTCCATATCCTGATTTTAGTCATTGCAGTAGCCTTTAACTCCTTAAAAAGAGTTTTGTCAAAGGTCATATGGTTTGTACAACCACTGTCAATGAGCCAACTTTCTGAGGAGACCTTTGTAGAGAAATACGTTGACGGCGGACGGAAGCGATTTAGGGTTTGTGGTGGAGAATTGGGGAAGAACTTAGGATTTTGGAGAATAAATTAGGGTTTTGGACCTCACATCCAGGCGAATCACACACCCACTCTCTCATGAATCACTCGAGAAAAGATTTAATAAAGCAAATCACAAGCTCTCAAAAGAAATATATTTCACTCTATATTCAAATTAGGATTTTACAAGCCATATATAGAGAGAATTATAAAGTAACAAAATACCAAATCTATCCAAATCTCTAATCAAATCTAATCAAATCTTAATGCAACAAGATAATACCAAATCTAACTAAATTCTAATCAAATCTCTATCAATTCTCCCGCGCTTGGAAATATTCACCACCTGGTGAATAGTGATAAGAAGAAAGTCAAGTACGGTCAACTGAAATTGGTCAATCTTCTCGAGATCTGGCAAATCTTTCCACGGAACTAAATATAAGAAAATTGAACAGTTTGGAAGCCGAATGTATGCTATCTGACATTTCCATGGTGGCGACAGTAACAATTGTAGAAAGTCTGGAGAGAAATCAAAATCTTGCGCTTCTGTAGAAAATGAACAATTTGGAAAGTGAGCTGAAAAGTCACTGAAAATACGATCCTCATGAACAGGACAAATAAATATTTCTTTAGTTGGCTCTGACAGAAAAACCGGATCAAAAACTTTTGGCTGTGACGGGCTCTATGATGGCTTCGGTCTCAGCTATAACATAATCACCTAAATTCTCGGAAGCTGATGTGTCGATAACTGTACTTTTCGAAGTGCACTGATATTCGTAATGCCAAAATTCTCCACAGACTGAACACTTAATAGATGGACACTGGTGAGCAGAGTGTCCATATCCTTCACATTTAGAGCATTGTTTAAAAACAAGATGCGGTGCATACTGTGCACGAAGAAAAAATTGCAATCGTTTCCAAAATGGACGAGATTTATAATTGTTGAGGTACCAATCAGAACCTTCTCCAACCAACTTCAATTTAGGATAGTTGTATTTATGCTCTGAAGTCAAAGGAAAATAACGAAAAAATTGTTCCAAATTGCTTTCCCAATTCTCATAACCATTAGGGTCATTATAACCATGAAAATATGGAACTGCATCATATATATCACACTCCATTTGTTTGAAATCAGCATCAGTGTTGATGTATTTTTCACAAAATATAAATCTCATATTTAAAGCAAATTCAAAAAGTACCAGAATTGGAATGTGTCGATTATACCAGAATTGGCATGTGGAAAGAGGAAGGGAGAGGTGCTGCTTCTACGGGAGAAGGAGAGGGAAAATTTAGTTTTTTTTTTCCTCTCTCTCTCTCTCTCCCTGTCTCTCTCTTTTTTTTTTTCCTCTGGTCTCGTTTCCTATCTGATCTCTCTCTTTCTGTTTTTTTTTTTGACTTTTTTCTTTCACTCGATTTTTTTCTCTCTCTCTCTCTTTTTTCTCTTTCTCTCTTCTCTTTTTTTTTCTCACTCAATTTTTTTTCTCTTTTCTTTTGTCTGTTTCTCTCTTCTTCTTTTTTTTTTTTTGCTTTTTTTTTCAGATATGATCTACTGTCAGATTTTTTTTTTTTTAGTTTTTTTCATATTTTTTCTCTCAAATCTAAAAATAAAAAAATAAAAAAAATAAGAAGATGGAGATGGATTTGAACTCTAATACCTGAGGTTTAGCTCTGATACCAATTTGACGGCGGACGGAAGCGATTTAGGGTTTGTGGTGGGAAATTGGGGAAGAACTTAGGGTTTTGGAGGATAAATTAGGGTTTTGGACCTCACGTCCAGGCGAATCACATGCCCACTCTCTCACGAATCACTCGAGGAAAGATTTGATAAAGCAAATCACATGCTCTAAAAAAAAATAATATTTCACTCTATATTCAAATTAGGATTTTACAAGCCATATATATAGAGAATTCTAAAGTAACAAAATACCAAATCTATCCAAATCTCTAATCAAATCTAATCAAATCCTAATGCAACAAGATAATACCAAATCTAACCAAATTCTAATCAAATCCTAATCAAATCTCTATCACACATTGCCACAAACATCTGATCTTCTTCATCTTGATCTGCTACATGGACTTCTTCCTCTGGTTTCTGAGATTTGCTTTTGCAAATCATAGCTTCATGTCCAAGCTGATTGCACTTGCTGCACTTTGCATCAGTTCTCTTCCAACACTTGAATGGAGAATGACCCATTTTGCCACAGTGTTCACAAGGAGGGAAGTTTCTCTTTGAGCTTCCACCTTTGTTTCGAGTGCGACTACTTGAACTACTCCCAGAACTTTCCTGTTGGTATTTGACTGACAAGACTTCTTCTACGGTACACTCTTGTCTCATAAGTCTCCTTTGTTCTTGAGCCTGCAAAGCATTCAACAGTTTTGCCAAGGTGATCTTGGACAAATCTTTAGTATTTTCCAAGGTGGTTATTGAGGCTTCATATTTTTCAGGCACCGTAACAAGAATTTTTTCAACAATTCTTGAATCATCAAATTTAGTGCTAAGAAGCCTTACCTTGTTGGCAATGCTAAGCAATCTGTCTGAATATTCCTTGATTGTCTCAGCATCTTTCATCTTTTGCAGCTCAAATCCCCTTGTTAGATTGAGCACTTGCATTCCTCGTATTCTTTCATCTCCTGCGTATTCCGTCTTCAGATACTCCCATATTTCTTTTGCTGATTTGAGATTCATGATCTTCGTGAAAATCGTTGTTGAAACACCAGCAAACAACACTGCTTTGGCCTTTGATTTTCTGGTCTTCTTCTCTTTGTGGTTTTTCATCTGAGCTACCGTCGGATTGTTTGACAGCGGAGCAACTTCGTAATCTTCTTCGACGGCTTCCCATAGATCCAAAGCCTCCAGATAAGTTTCCATTTTAACAGTCCAAAGTTGGTAGTTTTCTCCATCCAAAACATGTGGAGCAGTTTGAGAAAAGTTGGGGAAATCAGTTTCTGCTTTCATGGCTACTCACAGGTCCCGTAAGAATAAAGCTCTGATACCAATTGTTAGTTTTTGAGAAGAAAAACACAGAAAACGAAGAACAGAAATTGAATGAAATAGAAGAATAAAAGAAAGAAATGAGAAAAGCTGATATGATGCAGCAAAGGGGAATAATATTTCATTCATTCTGGTGCATTACATTTATAGTAAAAATATGTGAACTGAAAAGATAACGAATCCCAAAAATTACGGTAACAACCAAGATTTCTGATAACACTAACAATATCCTAAAGAATAGGGCTTATTGACTGGAAAAACAAATTCTAGTTATTGACTGAAACTAAACAAAGAAAACTTCAATGTGGCAGTCCTGAAGCAAATTATTAACATTAATGAATTGTGAATGTAAGAAGTAATCATATTTTTGTGGTTGAGTAAATGGTATACCGGGTATGTCTTGTAAAGGTTATTTATTATAAAGTCTCTACTATGCCAAAAAAAAAAAAAAAAAAAAAAAAAAACTAGAACCAACATTGGAGAAATTCGTATCTATTTTACTATTTTAACTATAAAAATATAATTATTGAAATTAAAATAATTAATTGGTACCTCAATCTTGGAAGCTGAAAAAAGACCGAAATGTAAAAGTTGAAACCGATTAGATAGAAAACTATTGAGATTTTAGAGAGTTGAGAGTCTTTGAGATATTGAGAGTTTTCACTAATTTGAGAAAGATTCTGAGAGTTAGAGAGACTAGAGGGAGGGAAGCAGAGAGGCATGGAGAAGTATTTATATGGTTGGGAAAAGAAAGTGCAAAAAAACAGCTCTTGGGGGGGTTTTATGCAAGAATTTCAAAACACCTAGCAACGGCTCTTTTAGCCTGTGGGATTTTCAAAGAAAAGAAGAAAGAAATTGCCAAAAACAATCCAATGGTACAATAGCATTTGGGAAGAGGCGAGCTCGTGCCCAACCGGACTGGTGCCCAAGCAAGTACGGGTCTAGCCCGGGCACGTATACATGCGAGTCCCTGACGGAACAGGCATGTGCCCAAAATCCAGGGCCCAGGCCCAGTCCGCTGTTGCGTGACACCTGGACCAGCCCAAGCCCGCTATGTGGGCATGCCGTGCCCGACACACGCCTACTAGCGAGCCGAACCGGACATGAGCCGGCGCGCTGCCGGTCCCAATTGCCACTCTTACCCGGGCCAATGATAAAATAGATATTGGGTAACCCAATAATTTCTGAAGGCTAACAGTGCTCAGTAATAGTAATAGCACAGAATGCACATACGCAAGGTCAAATAGGATTTACACCAAAATGGCAGAATCAGCCCAAACAGGTAGACACAGCTATAAGAAACAGCACAGAGTAACCTGACAACTTAAGACATCACAGTATCAATAGATTCACAACCCACGTCGAATTGCTTTTAATATTTGACAAAAATATCAAAAAGTATGATAAAGCTATGGCAAACGCTTTAAACCCACTCTGATTTAAGATAAACTACCAGAGCTCTTACTCTGATAGTGCAAAATCTTGATAAAAGGCAAACTATATTAAGAGTACATTAGATTCAGAATGCAAGTTTTACACCTGATGCCTGATACTTAGTTACTAAAGATCCTACAGGCTTATCATCTCCATAAATTGATTGAATCAAAGCCCATTCATTGAATTCCTTCTGAAACTGATAACTAAGGATACAGCATAAGTTCATGCATGATCCCATGCGCCAAAATCTGACATCTTGCCACCAGGAACATTTACCCAAGCAAAGAATTTCTGACACTAGAAGCCAGATCGGATATCAATTATATGAGAAATGGCTTCATATCTGATGTGAACGCGCTGCCATAGCACAAATAAGGTTGCTGCTTGTTCTTTCGAAGAAGCCAATAATTACGATAACTGCATCATCCCACAACAACAGCAACCTCCTCATCGGTTGTCTCAGATGTCACAACCTCTTCCTGCACATCTCCAGCTGGAAACTCAGTTTCAGAATCATGCTTCTTCTCTGTCTCACTGCATATTAGTTTCTCTCTTAATTTCATGGTCAACTCCTCTCGGGCTTCTTCACTCTCAGCAAAGTATCGTTTCATAGCATCCTTGCCATGGAAGGTCTCGCCATTAAAGCTGTAGTAAGCACCGCTTCTAGAGATAAATTTATGCTTGCAACCCAATTCTATGATCTCTGATTCACGATCAATTCCCTTTCCAAACTCCAGCTCAAACTGCACAGTCTTGAATGGTGGCGCATGCTTGTTTTTTACAATCTTCACAAGAACTTGACTTCCTATAATCTGTCAAAATGACTTATATATTGTTATACATGCTGCATATGAAACCAAATATTTAGAGTAAAACTAGCTGTTATAAATAGCAACGTATGAATCCAAATATGGATATCTGAACCATACAATGAGTAGATCCTAAAGGAAATTAGAAAAAGATTCTGGATGAACTAATTACATATTTTGAGAGGAAATGCCTGGATAAGGGTAAATCATGCACAAACAATGGACGGTGTTACTCTGAGAGCTCCAATATGACTAACTAGGGTATTAATAAACACTATACTAAAGTCACCATGGACATGTTTTGGGTTCATATAGAAAACTTCCTCAATTGATCTCATTATATTATTGGTGATGGTGATGATGGCATTGATGTGGATGATGATGACAGTGGACTGTGAAAGCATGTAACATGCTCAACAGGAAAAACCAAGTAGCCATTCCAAAGAATTATGTTCTCTATCGTTGGGCAATTTCCTATTCTTATGTTAGCGTATAAGTATCTTATATAAGATACCAGAATCCACCATAGCGCTTTCAGATTCTCACCCACCCTTTGAAAGATTAAGCTGTATCAGCATTCCTTAACTCAAATATGTATCAATATAAATATATTATAGATATGCAGTCCATATGGTAGATGCTGCACCTTTAAGAATATCTGATCATAGACAGGAACGACCAAAGATACCAATATTACCGCCTTTCACGTACAAACAAGAAATATATAGATATAGGGCAGTATTTACCTCTTCCCCCTTTTTGACAAATCCGATTCTTTTAATGTTCATGCGGACAGACGAGAAAAATTTCAAGGCATTTCCCCCAGATGTAACTTCAGTTGGTCCCCCAAATCCAAATGTTTGCATCTTTGACCGCACCTGCAAAGGAAGAAATTTGATAATTATCCTCGATAATCTGCATTTCAGGGGAACATGGAACGGTTGTCTCCAAATTGAAACAACAATTCCTGCCATTTGCAGGCAACAAACCAAACACCTTTGGACAACAAAAAAGAGGGAAAAGGACGGCAAGCAGAAAAGGCAGCACTACCATATAGATGCTTTCAAAATTCAAATTATAATTTTTATTGGCAACAGTTGAAAGTGGCAGAAGAAATATAAACACTGTTTGACCAGAAATGAATCCCAAGCGATGATCTAGAGCTGCGAACTTCTAAAGCTCAATCACCACAATAGAAGATGCACGTAGCTCCAATTACCACACTTGGAGCCTAACCATATCAATTCAAACATGCAGACACGGGGCTGCTGCTTACCATTAGTTGGACTGTCAGTGGCTCCAACTTCATCCAACTAAATAGCCTCAAAGTAAGAGGATGAACCACGAAAGAGCACATAAGAGGATATATCAAGTTGATGTCCAGAAAATATTGGGATATAAAAAAATCTCTGTATCTATGGTTGACAGAGCCTAGTAACAGTTCTATAAAAGATGGGATCAAGTTGGCCACAAAAATGTATCCAACTTTAATGAGACCCACCTGGTTAATAAACAACAAGATCGTCTGAGATAAAGAAAGAGAATGGCTCAACTTCCGAAGAGCCTGGTTCATCAGCCTTGCTTGAAGGGCCATATGTGCATCTCCCATCTCGCCTTCAAGCTCACTTTTGGGCACTAAGGCAGCAACCTGCAAACAAGAAAAATTTAAGCAGAGGTGTCGCAAGAGAGTGATGAAATACATGACGTTGAACATGATTTATTGGTTTTTTTTTTTTTCTTTTCTTTTCTTTTTGGGGTAAACCATTTAAGGATTATTTGATCAGGGAGAATAATGCATCATAACTCATACAGGAAATATTGTTTTTAAAGTTATAAGCAGAGTAAAACTAAAGCTCTGCAAATGACAATGCAGCAGCCATGATGTCATACACATTAATGACATCTAGGGATGGTAATGGATGTATTTATGGGTCAATTTTTTGGCTTGGCCTATACAAAATTTTGAATTAAAAATGATATTTTCATTATTCTAATTCAAATAATTCAAAATGAAAATTTTATTTTTCTAATTCAAAATTTTGTATATGAAAAGCCAAAAATTGGCCCGTGAACGCATTCATTACTATCTCTAATCACATCTACTTATCCATATGGACAAAAGACTACATCTTTACGAATTAGGTAAATGCCTCGATGCATTACAAGCTATCACTTTCTGCCACTGCTTCAGACTTAATATATAGCAAGTTCACATCACTGAAGTTGATTAGAAGCACTTGACAGAGTCACATTGCACATAGCCGAAAAACCTAAACAAAATATGAGGAAAAAAATTATAAAAAATTATTCTTTAAAAACATGATGAAGACCTCTACCATAGATTAAAATACAAGGAGATTAACATTTTTCCTAGTTGTTAATATTATGTTCTACAAGGAGAGCAAATTTACTAAGAGATGTAACTGACTGCAGATGTCAAACCATATTTATTTTAGAATCAATCATACATGATTCAAGTCCAACCGAAACGCCCTGATTCATAAAAATTAAACTCAAAAGTAACTGTAAATTGTGAAATACGGTAAAGTTATTAGATTCTCCAGCAACGCAGTCTAAATATAGAATTTTCTTTGTCATCAAATTGGCAATGTTGTCTT
The DNA here is from genome assembly GCA_036321105.1 of Dracaena cambodiana. Classification (NCBI taxonomy): domain Eukaryota; kingdom Viridiplantae; phylum Streptophyta; class Magnoliopsida; order Asparagales; family Asparagaceae; genus Dracaena; species Dracaena cambodiana. Next base: position 26,759,695 of record JAYEPQ010000002.1, read on the forward strand.
CAGTCACCCAACTAAATCTTCAGCATGATTTTTATGTTGACCTAACAATGTTCTAACTTCTAACTCCAACCAAGTTTGATGCAGCTTTTCAGAATTAGAATCCAACAAGGTCATGTATAATAAAGAAAACCTTGGTACTAGTAGTAGGTACCTGGAAGAAACAATCATTTCTTTTCACGAATTTTGAACGCATTTTTCCTTTTTTAGTTTCTCTCCAACAGCCAAAAAATCAGCATTCTTCTCCTCTTCTTCAGTTTTCTTAAAGTCCTTCCCATTTAATTCACATTCCCAAGGAATAGAACAAGTACCAAGCCATAACCTTCTGACAGCAGTTTATCCACAGAGAAAAGAAAAAATACATTTAAACTTCTTGTTTTCTATTTCAGAGCATGGGAGAAGGATTTCAGAGCAAGTTCAATTCAGATAGGCCTACAAAAGTTTAAACCTCTGTTTTCCATTTCAGACATCACTTTAGAAGTTACTACATGTCAGTTCGTAGTAACATGACATGTCTGTGGCAGCATGTCTACGCCCATGATTCAACAATTAGATGTGATAATGAGGTATTCCTCCATCCATTAAACAAAAATTAAAGCTTGAAGCAAGCTTCCATAGCCAAATTCTCATTATATATATATTATGCAAAGAAGTCGGGTCAACTTAATAACACATTTGAACTTTGAAGAACAGCACCTCAGCAAGAGCCATATAGTTTTCTCTGCATCAAAGAAATGACATGGCTTCTTATCAATACCGATCATAGACCAAACTCAACTTGGACAGTCCAATAATTCCTCCAACCACATGGGTCCTCAAATGCGAAACCACATAGGTTCCTGAATGGTAGTTCGAATCACTTCATCATGGACACTGAATTCGTTCTCAAGCATTGATGTGGGGGGAAAGGTTCTTCGAGAAAATTGATTGTAATAACCCAGAGAGAGGACTAGATGATGACTCCAGGCTGGTGACCCATCTATGATATCGTCGTCCCTTTATAAGTATCTCATATTAATCACTAATTCCAGTGATAAATTTTGCAATTACTCTGGTAGGTGTATGTCTATGATATACATTCCTATGGTATATGCTTTGTTTCGACAAAGGTAAGAGTTATGTCCATCCAAGGAATCCTCACTGGAAGAATTTAAAGCAGAGGTTTAGTTTGTATCTCTACAACATTAACGATTACAGCCAATGTTCAACAATAATATCTCAGTGCCAATTCCATCCCGAGAAAGCAACGCTGCTCATGCTCACTTCAGTCTGAGTGAAAAAAGCGAACTGTATACCCCCATAATTACCCTATATAATTTAAGATAAAAAACCAATATGAACCTCCAATTTAATTTAGTGACAATTAAAAATGTATTAAAAATGAAACCACCAGCTAGACAGTCCATGGTTTGAAGAAATTAGGAACGAACGAGATGTAACTAAAACCATATCCTAATATCGACAATGCTCAATATATATGAAAAAAAAAAAAAAAAAAAAATCATGTTGCCAAGACTTTTGTTACCTGATCCTTTCAGTGCATTGGCATAGACTAAGTTTAAACCCTTGCCTACATTAACACAAATGTCAGAGAGTATTCCCTACGTGACACTAACAAATGTTAGTGCCAATTAGATCCCTCATTGGCTCACTGTAATTCTGGCTTTCAAGGAAGACCCTTGCTTCCCATAGTTGCCAAGATCAAGAAATTGGAGACAACTTAATACAGATACTCCAAAGTGCATCTGGTTGCAATACTAATTTCTTGATCTATTGATCTCCCTACAGCCTTCCTTTATGCTATGTTGCAAACTAGTAAGAGATGCTATCTTCTGAAGAGAAACTTTTCTCTGTTCTTTCAGATGGCCCAGTAAAAACTCTGCAGCCATGTCACAACAAATTAAAATGAAATTATTTCGTCACCTGCTATAGTCTCTCTTTGTAAGAACAAAGTTTCAGTCTCTTAAAATATGCCGAATTTGTAGTCTACCATTCTAGATTCAGGATAAGTTTTAAATAATGCTGAGCACATAACTGCTGTACTAATAACACTTTATAATTGGTTTAGTTCAGAGTTACAACTATTATGCTAGGATGTTGCAGATGCCAAAGGCATGCCTACATAAGTGTTTAGCTGATAATATGATGAATATGAAGAATAAAAAGATCTACCGGATCAATCCACATCATTAAAATAATTGAATACCAAACCTAGAACTTTAAAAAAAAAAATCAAGAGGACAACCGATAAATATGAAGAAAAATGAGATTTGCCAGATCAGTTTGGTCAACAAACAAAATGGAAGTTAGATTCAAAGACTCGGAGAAAGGATAAAGTAGATTGCAAGAATATCTCAACTCACACTGTCTACAACCACAACGTCAACAGAACCGCTTCGAATTAAGGTGTCGACAAGACTAAGTGCCTGCTCACCACAATCTGGCTGTGAAAGAAGCAAATTTTCAGTTTTCACACCGACAGATTCAGCCAATGCTGGATCGAGTGCATGCTCGGCATCTATAAAAGCACAATAACCTAGAAAAAGAAGACAAACGGACATAGTTAATAAATGCAAAGAGAACTAAGAAATTATAAACAAGGATAAAGCCTAGAAGAGAGGAAGGCAGCATTACGAGTTTGGGGAAGGTGTGAGTTCGTTTTTTTTTTTTTTGGGTGGAGGGGCAGAAAACAAGAAGAGCAATGGAAGAGTAAAATAAGAGAAAAGATGAAGAGAAGACAGAAATGACTAAATGAGAAAGAAAAAAGGTGTTCATAAAGCCCTTTGTCACCAGTCCTACTATTGTTTGCTTTCATCATCATCCCGCTCTACCTAGTTGTTCATTGCTGGCCCCATGAGCTGATGGGTTAGGGTTGAATAAAGAAAGCAATGAATGGAAGAACTGGCTAGTGAGAAACGAGGCTTGAAAGTAAGCAACAACTAGCAGCATGTATCATTATACTGTACACCATCATAATGTGAGCCATGGCACCTGGCTCAGGCTGTTGACAAATAGGCTGTTCAGATATTAGCTAAGGATCTGAACGCAGTCAGCAGCCTGTGCTTCCATAGGCACCCTGAGCCATCTCTAAAGACAGTGCTATCCTATAAGAACCATATTGTAAATAAACAAAAAAAAAAAAAAACTATCATAATTCTACAAATATGAAAAGCTTATCTAAAAGCTGACATTCTAGAGTTCTAAACTTGGTAGTACAATTGATCATAAAGATATTCATACCGTTAAGCTTATGGCACCAACATGAATCTTCAAAAAAAAGTGTACCGGAATTCCTTGACAAGAAACAAATTAAGAAGCACAACACCATGCAGATGTAGAAAGATACAAGAAGAGGTACAACAGCCATACCCCCACTTTTCTGAGCTTCAGCAATCACATGAAGAGCAAGAGTTGTTTTCCCTGAAGCCTCTGGACCATATATCTCCACGACACGTCCCTGCAAAACCGACAAGAAATGTCTCATATAAAAAAAATGGAAAAGGGGAAAATTCAGAAGGAAATATAATTCAGTAAGAGAACTAGCTGTCGCCAACAAGCATAGCTTTACTTACCAGTACACAAGGGCAGGGTATAGCAAAAGAGGGAAGCTCCAAGATGCCAAAAAACCAAGATTAATGGCCTTGGCCCATCAAGGATGAGATCTATGAACCGGAATTACTAATTTACTATTCTTAAATACAACTAATTTTGAAGCAAGTTGAAACTTGAAATTTTTTCCCCAAATAGATTGGTTTTAGTACATAAACAACTTTGAAAAAGAAATATAGAAATTAGGCTAGTCAGAACCTGTTACAATACTTGGGACTACTTCCTTGAATTTTCAGTGTCTTCACTTAGAAGAATAAATAAAAAGGATTTCTGTCAGAATCGCTACCTTGCAAAAATAAAAGATTGGGGAAGGGAGATGGGATTGCTCTATTTTAATGGATGGGCATCTGGTCGGTGGGGCAGGGTTTAGAATTTGGAGTTCCATTGGAAGAATGAATCATTATCTATACTACAAATATATGAGCATCTTAAGATTTTAAGACAGAAACTACATAAGCTATTTCTTTTCATCAAATTTCATAAAGGTGTGGGATCACTGGTAAGCCTGCGATTAAGAAGTCAACTTGACGATGATAAAGATTTAATGAAATTAAAATGCAACCAAAGATGAATTAAGTATGAGCATAAATCAATACTATATTCTAGAGATGCTTAAATGCATCATTGTTATTTTATTTCTTTCTTCTCCTCTATAGGAGAAAAGAGAAGTTTACTCTTCTTTGCAATGTTTGACGATCATGCAACACGGCATCTAAATTTATGGTTTACATGAGACATCATAAAGCAAGCTCTCATGAACGGTCAAATCCTAATAAGAGTAATTGTCATGCCCCGCTCCCGATATACGGTATACGAGCACGTGTAGCAGGTACCGGCAACATATTCGGTTTGAATATGCTAAGCCTCAATAAATTTGTCACAATAATACTCAGCAATTACGATAGAAAAATTCAATAAAAGTTTGACTTTTTACTTATTGGAACGAAATTTAGATACAGTTGAAACAAAATACAATGAAACTAAATAAAAAGAAGCAGGAAATCTCTAATCCATTATTGAGGTTCAACCTGATTTTTTAAAGTACACCAGATCCTGCGTCAGATTTGGCGTGTCCATCGGTAAGTCTGGACATGCATACTCAGGTCGTCAGATTGCGACCAAATTAAAATACGCAGAAAAAATATGAAAAATAACGATTATGTCCAAACATAATAATAATAATAATAATAATAATACAAGTTTTAGAAAATATATAATGAGATATCTGTAATAATGATGTCAATTGATTTAGGTTATCTTAATATCATTTTAGTGAAGTCAACTCTATAACAGGAGTATTTTTGTTTAGAATGTCATGTAATTAGAAAAATCTAACTGATGAGATACCACTGTTTCGATTGTTTCTTGTATAGACCCAGAAAATGGTCACATGGATTGTACGATGCTGAGTCGGACCTGCCATCAGGCAAACAGGAATTATAGTCAGGTATGATCCAGCAAATCATCACGTACCCATGATGTGGGTAATATTCAGTTTTACAACTTAACAAGTTTACAGTCAAAACAGAGTATATTTCCATCATTCAGTTTCTCCCTCAACCAGTGTCATTTAGGTATAGTCCATGTAAGTCTAAATTCTAATTTTCGTAACTTGTATGTTAATTATATCATATACAATATTTCAATTGGATTTTATTAATTTGTTAACAGGATTTATAGAGTTCGTTCAGTTTAATTCATTCAATAAATCACAATTAGTTATATGCAAGAGTTACTGATTTAAGACATCATAATGATATCGGTCAGGCAAGTGTATGGATACTGGGAGGTTTTCCGTGCATTGCACATTTCTTAATTAGAGAACCAGTATACAATATAACTTTTCTAAACACCGATACAAAATGATATCCCAAACAGTGTTTTTCCACAATTATAGTTTTTATGTGATTTATCAAATATTGTATATTTTGATTATTCTAAATCTAACTATACTATGTAATTTAAATTTAATGACAATTGACAATAGATTTTTGATGACAAGAAACATAATAAGTAATTGATAAATTCCTACAAAATAACAAATCAAATAACATGATTGAAATAACAGGTATATAAGATAGCATGATTAGTGAGTCCAAAAATGAACTCAGCTCGATGCGAAGGTCTTATCTACCAATTAGCAATCACATGAAGCAATCTACACATAGAATTATAATATATTTATTAAAAATTATTTAACAGAAATTCAGGTGATTTTTATGGATTTTTTTAGTATTTTTATAACGTCCTCAAAATTGATTTTAAAGTTAAGTGGGTCTGAAATTAGGAAATAGGTTTGGCTCCATTTTATTGAGTTTATAAAATGATGGATATCATTCTTAAGTCATTAGGATTATTAGATAATGGGTAAACTAGTCCTAAGACCCAATAGTTTGACCAAATAAGAAAAAAGAGAATTTATTACTAACCTTTTGACAAAACGGTGGGAATACAAGATATGCAAAGATGAGGAAAAAAAAATTCATCTCGAGCAAAGTGGTGGCTCCGATAGTGGCGACTCCAATGGCGGCTTCAATGGTGCTCCGACGAGGTGAGAGAAAGAGAGAATTTTAGAGAGAAAATTTTAGAGAATGATCTTTAGGAATGAGTATAATGTGTTTTGATTTAGAGGTTTATATATTATTAGAATTGGGAGTTTAAAATATGAAAGGTTTTAATTTAATTTAGGGAGTTCAATATGAGAAATAAAAAGGGAAGTTAAATTGAGAGGTTAATGACTGAATATGAACAGTTGGGAGTTTAGAAGGTGAAAGGTTTAGAAGGTTTAAGAAGTGAAAGGGTTGAGAGTTATAAAAGATTAAAGATTTGAAAATGAAGAGTCATTTTTATTATTTTGTTTATTTATTTAATTATTTTATTGTTATAAAGAAATGGAGGGTTGTTACAGGAACGCCCTTGCCAGTTAGGAGATTTTATAAACATGTCAAAAGCTCATATAAGGGAATTTTAAAACACAGAGAATTTCTTTTATAGGAAGACTAGTTTCTCTTCAGAACTTTTAGTTGGATGGAAAGAAAAGGGGAAAAAAATACTATTTGGTGCATGACTAGGACTTTAGGGTTTATGGTGGGAGATTTTTGTGGATTTGGAGAAATTAGGGTTTGACAAAATTTAAAAGAAAATAGATGCAAGGCTTCACATTCAGATAAATCATATGCCCACTCTCACAAATCCCACTAAAAGGGACTTTAATGCCATTAGCAAATCGCATACCAACTTTCTCACAGTAACTACTATTGCAAAACCCACTCCCTACCTAAAACAATCTCGTACAAGGCCCACAACTCATGCACACCACGTGCAACAAATAAAAAGAACTAACAAACTAAAGTCTCAAATAAATTAAAATAATACTTACAAAAACCAAATAATGAACTTGGTTCCCGTCATAATTATTTGTATAGCAATAAAATTGGGAGGGGTCAAATCAACAGATATGATTTAGCTTTAGCTTTTATATGAATTTAAATAAAGGAGCAAGAAAGGAGGTTTACTACCCCAATTTGACAGAATAGTCTCACATTCAATATGACATAAAAAGATATGTAGCTTATAATAAAACTCAAATAGAAAAGATTGCTAGTCTTTTTAAGGAGGAACCAAGATAAAAATACTAGGTTAAGCACAGTCAGTTTGTGGTACTAGGATGATTGACCTTCTAAGAAGCTCTTGCTCAGGGCACAACAATAGTATCAACGCTTAATAGCAACCATCATTATTGTCAATATCCTACGATATGCAATACATATCCTACAATACGATACGATAAACAAGAAACTCGATACGTATCTTATTTGCGATACTATTAAGTATCTTACGATACAGTAAGTGTATCCTACTGTAATAACCCTTAATTTTCATTAAACATAAATAAATAAATAAACATAAAAATAAATATGACATTTCACTTTCTATAACCTCCAAAACTTTTCATTTTATAACATCCAAACTCTTCATTTTCTTCATTATTTAAACTATGAAACTCCATATTTAATTCTTAAAATTAAACTTTCTAATTAAACTAAAACTTTTCATCTTTTGTAACTCTCAACCCTTTCACCTCTTAAATCTCCCAAACCTTTCAGCTTTTAAACTCCCCTCCGTAACTCTAAAATTAAAATCTCTAAATTAAATTAAAACCTTTCATGTTCTAAACTCCCAATTCTAATCCTATATAAACCTCTAAATCAAACACATTCCACTCATTCTAAAGATCATTATCTAACATTCTCATTTCTATCTCTTTTTCTCGTCAGAGCCACCTTCAAAACCACCGCAGCAGCTGCTGCCGGAGCCACTACCACTTCACCAGAGAATAGCATCTCCTTCACTCTCTTTTCACATTTTAGGTTCTCACATTTTGACAAAAGATTAGATATTATTTTTCTTTTTCTTCTTAAATTAAATTATTTTAATGAATCCTTGGTCAACTCACACACTACTCAATAACCCTAATAACCCAAAATAAACATCCATCATCTTATGAACCTAATAAGATGGATTCAAACCTGTTAATACTAAAATCAATTTTGAGTATGTTATAAATATTAGAAAAATCCCTAAAAATCATCTAAATTCATATTAATATGTTTTTAATATTCTTAGAATATTTTTAATGTGTAGATTACTCCATTGAGCGACATCGGGAAACAAAATCCAGGTGAGTTCATTTTTGGACTCACTAATCATGCTATCTTATATACCTGTTGTTTCAATCATGTTATTTATTTTGCGTAAATTGATTTGTTATTTTGTAGGAATTTATCAATTACTTATTATGTTTTTTGTTATAAAAAATCTATTGTCAATTATCATTAAATTTAAATTACATAGTATAGTTAGATTTTAGAATAATCATATATACAATATTTGATAAATCACATAAAAACTATAATTGTGGAAAAATACTGTTTGTGATATCATTTTGTATTGGTATTTAGAAAAGTGGTCTTGTATATTGGTTCTCTAATTAAGGAACGTGCATCGCACGGAAAACCTCTCAGCATCCATACACTAGCCTGGCCAATATCTGTATAATATCTCAAATTAGTAAATTCTTGATATAATCAATTGTGATTTATTGAAGGAAGTAAACTGAACGAACTCTATAAATCATGTTAACAAATTAATAAAATCCAATTGAAATATTGCATCTGATATAATCAATATATAAGTTACGAAAACCAGAATTTAGACCTACATGAACTATACATAAATGACACTGGATTGGGGGAGAAACTGAATGATGTAAATATACTCTGTTTCGACTTTAAACTTGTTAAGTTGTACAACTGAATATTTCGCACACCATGGGTGCGTGATGATTTGCTGGATCATACATGACTATAATTCGTGTTTGCCTGACGGCAGGTCTGACACAGTACCGAATAATCTATGTGGCCATTTCTTGGGTCTGTACAGCAGACAATCGAAACAGTAATATCCCATCACTTAGTTTTTTCAATTACATGACATTCTAGACAAAAATATCCCTATTATAAAGTTGACTTCACTAAAATGATATTAAGATAATCTGAATCAATTGGCATCATTATTACAGACATCTCATTACATATTTTCTAAAAATTTGTATTATTATTATGTTTGGACATAATTGTTGTATTACACATTTTTTCTGTATATTTTATTTTGGTCGCAAACTGACGACCTGGGTGTGCATGCCCAGAATTACCGATGGACGTATCAAAGAATGATGAAGAATAAGATATAATTCGAAGAGCAGGTTGAAACTAAAGAGTTATCTTATTTTCTCTTATTTAATTCATCATATTATGTTATTATTTCATCTGTATCAAATTCTGTTCCCATCAATGAAAAACCAAACTTTTGTTAAACTTTTCTATTGTAATTATTGAGTATTATTGTGGCAAATTCTACTAGAGGCCTTAGCATATTCAAACCGAATATGTTGTCGGTACCTATTACATGTGCTCGTATACCTCATATCGGAAGCAGGGCGTGACACCTACGATATGCGATATGTATCTTACGATACGCGGTATGTTACGATACGCTAAACAACTTATAAATGGATTTCAAACTCATTCCAATTAACCTTTTGATTTAAATATGTAATACAAATTCCAATTAAGTATTAGACATTTAACAATAGAGAACATCAAAATCCAATATACTTATTTTAATTGATAAAAATATTTAAACAAATCATCAACAGAGGTATTTTACTAATTTATAGTTAATATAAGTTATTTAATTATTGATTCTCAATTCCAGTATTTAATGAGTTTATTTATTATATAGTAAAATCTCGATAAAAAAAAGAATTTGCATAGATTTGAGAAGATGAAGAAATTAAAATAAAAGTTTATAAGAATGATGATAGTGATATATTTATAACGGATTATTAATTGATATTATATTACTTGTTTTAAATCTTTTGAGAGGGACAACGAACTTATGTTCAATATTTTGGTTTTTGTGAATTAACATATAATCGTAAATAAGGCAATTAAAAGGGACATATAATCTAATTTGACTTTGGATATAAAATTCGATTATAAATGTATTGATGAAAAATAAAAACCTTACATAGTGAAAGGTATTAATTGAATGGATTTCAATACGTGGTTTAAGTTGACGGAGAAACAATGGATCTACTTAAAAGAAAAGGAAGAGAAAATATAATAGTAAAAGTTTCATCAATTAGTTTTTATTCCTCATATTTAATTTTTAATAAATTATTTATAATTATTGGTAAGACATATTAACTTAAGTGCAATTGTAAACAATAAATGAGAAAAAAGAAAGGAAAATTAGAATATACTAGAGGAGTTTGTATGGAGTAAAAGAGACAAAGATTAAGAAAATGAATGTAATTTCAACTTCAAGTAGATTTAGCAACATATTTATTAATTTAGTATGCCTACCCCAAATACTTGGGATAAAAGGCTTAGTTGTTGTATTTATTAATGTAATATAATTTTAATTAACGACCTCATGGTCGTTTGAATGTTAGTTGCCTATTTATATATACCTATAGACTCATATTTAACATATTACTGGCTTTAGTATTTGTTTTTACTTATCTGTTTATTTATACTTAAAATTTATTCATATGATTGTTATATTATACATGTTATTTGCTTATTACTTACCTATTATATATTGATTAATGTATCTTACGATACGATATACGATACGATATGCGATACGATACATAGGTATAATGATACACTATATGAATCCCGATTTGACAACTTTGGCAACCATCATATGAAATTAAGTGTTACTTTGAGCTAAGTGCTACATTGTAAATTATCGTGCCCAGTAATATGATAGGGGTCACCTCTTGAATATGTGGACTCAGCCTCTAGCATCCATAGATGCTCACTTTAGAGCCCCACATAACCTAGCTAAGTGGTATTACGACGAGAATGTCATATCTTAAACGAGGAAAGTACGTAACATCCTCAGTGAAAGGAACAACCCACGTTGGACTTAATATAAGAAAATGCGTAGTTTATATTAATTCTGCTATATTCCAAAAGTAATATGACCAAGGTTCAAAATATCAAATAATGGTTCATATAAGATGAAGGGCTTCCATCTCAGATAGTCGGATATCAGACGACATATCAGGAATTGAAACAATATTGAGATTTCATATTGTATCGGAAGACCCTCCAAAATGATATGTCGAGCGATATATCATTCATAGTGGTCAATATATACAAAACAATCATGGCTAGCATATTAGAGAGAAAAATCTTGATAAAAAGTTTAGGCTAAGCGTGCTTTGATGGGAGCAGTACTAAGATGGGTGACCTCTGTGTAAGCTCTGATAGATGTCCTGTGGAAGCCCACACAACTACTAGGAACTTCCGAGGTTCACTAAAAAAGGACTAGTACAATTACTTTCCGGTTCAATAAAAATTTTACAAGCTACACATCATGTGATATCATATTCAATGTGAGAATATTTAATTCAATTTGCATTTTATGGGGGGTTGTTTTCGTTCCAAAGATCTGACAAATTGGCCATAGATTCACAAATTCACAATAGTCAAGTATCTTCAAATCAACCAAAATAAAGCATCAAAATAGTTGCTTATAAGCTTTAAAAGGTACATAAACGTGATCTACTTTAAGATTCCAAGTATAAAGCAATATATACCACAATAAAGAAGGAAAATGGCATATGCAACATACCAACCTGAGAATGATCAGGAATTGACAAATATTGATAGAGCATAATAGTACTACAGTACATTATAAGCTAGTAGCAGTATAATGAATTTTCTTAAAATTTATAAAGCAAACCATTCAAGCATTTTTTTTAACCGAGGGCATGTTTATAGGAAATCAACTTTATTATGGTGCAAAGTACAATGAAGTGCATTCGAGGTACCTACATCATGATCAGGCACTGCATGTCACATTCTTACTCGGTCTTATTGTTACTATAGAGATTATTTATATTGGGAAGATCAAGTGGCTGATGGATGAAGAGTTTTAGGAGTTGTTGAAGTTATGGCACCTTACCAGATGTAAAATTTTTGAAGTCGGAAAGAATTGCTAGGGACATCGAACAACCAAATATTTATTGAGATTTATTGTTTAGATTTTATTAATTTTTTTTAGAATTTATGAGTTATTAGTTTTATCTTTTTATTGTGCATGACGTGCACGTAATTTGTTATATATAGCCATGTATGAACTATCAATTGAATTAAAGAGATGATAAAAGAGAACTTATTCCTTGAGAGTAAGCAATTTGCTGAATAAGACAACTAACCACATAAGGTCTCAATGATTTATGTTTCATGCAAACAATAAGGTGCCTTGTATCTTCTTCTTTTTACCACATAATAGATTTTCATTTCCTCCTATATTTCTCCTTTTGAATAGGCATGCCCTTGTCTTTACATTTCTCTCTTTCAGATGCATGCAGCGAGGTATGGCTAATTCTTCTTAGAAGATAAAGTATCATGCAATGGGATGAGGTGAAGTGGATATCATTAAATGTGAGTGGTGTTTATATTTATTTTTCAAAGATTTCACCAAGCATAGTGGGAATAAATGATGGAATCAAATCCATTTATGAGCAGTGAAATGGAATCAAATCCATCAATAAGCAGTGAAGTCACCTTGGGAAGCCCGCCAATACCCAATGCTATATCCAATGCAAAGGATCCTGTGGAGATGACAGGAACTTCTCTCGGTGCATTAGAGCGACCCAGCCACATGATTGCACCCTTTCCAAATGAAGCTTGAATATGATCCAAAGCTTGATGTATGGCCACATCTTTCTTGGACATACTCTCCTCACCAAATTCACTTCCATTTGAGTTTGACTTTCTTTTTCCTGAAAATATAATATTACAATTCAGGCCTAAATGAGAAAACTGCATGAGTTGCAAGTTAATATAGCTATTTTCAGTGACACGAAACAACACATCGCAAGGGCTTGCCAGAAAGAAAAATCATTTTCATCAATAGAGACGAGAAGCACTGTTTGATTGGCATGCCAACTCTGATGACTGGATTCTGATTTTCAGACACTGAAGCTATCAGATATGATGCATTTTCTTTAATATTTGATAGCGTTCCACTGCCTCTGTTCAATTAAAGAACCATGGAGTCATTTGTTTTCATGTTGAAGAATCAGTTCCTGCATCTTACATTCACGGCTGTCACAGCTTACACATTTATAGCAAAAAACCTATAATGCATAAAGGCTAAAAGTCGTGCCAGTCAAAAAGAAGGGAAAAAAACTATCAAATTTTTGGATGATGATTTTGTTTCATTGAAAAACTTAAGAATTTTAAACTATCTGAAGCAAGATAAGTCAGATTGCTTAAAGCAGCTTTTTCAGGGACCAAGTAGGATTCATATTTCACCCCAATGCCAATGGTGCAGGCTAAAAAGAAGTGTTCCCATATCACAGAGTTTTAAGACAATTACAGCTTACAGCCAGGATTACCCAAACAATTCCAGCAGTAAGTAAGCATTTTTCCTAAGAGATTGTGGAAAACTTTGCAGTGATGGCTCAGTATTGGTCTAGATATTTGGCTGAAATTATGTCAAAATCAGAACTTCTCTCTCAAATAAATGTATATCATGTAGTTGATAAGAGAATACAGTACTTAGATCATGGTCCCAGGCACTCCCAGTGCTATTTCTTATATGTTTAAAGCTATTAAGTATTAACATTCAGAAAGTAGAAATACACATCTACAATGTTCTGGATGAATACAAAAAAAGCATTATCCAAGATCATAAAAATTTTACAAAAATTGTACATTAAGATTCAATTACTTTGTTGTGTAGGCATGAAAATGCAAGTAGTAGAATTGATGGTTGAGGGATATATCAGACAAAAGGTGACAGTAAGAAAACCATTAACTGTGAACCTGTTCATGAAAAGGGCAGTAAACAAGAAGAATATCACAACAAAAATTGTCCAACTAGTCAATCATCATCATCCTCGTGCTAAAATCCCTACATTTTTTTACCAAAATAAATTTCAAAGGTTACCCTTGGAAAACTATGGTATGTGCACGAACACTCACACATGACAACAGACAAGCCACTATTACCATAATATTAGTATCATCTCCTCTACTTCCTTAATCCTACAAGGGATCATCATTGAAGTAGGCTCGCTTGGAAGAGCTTAAGATTACTATAATAATTATATCATCTACTCTACATCCTTATCCTACAAGGTATTAGAGCTGTAAATGGATCAAGTCAAGTGGGTTTTGACATATTCTATTCCCAACCTTGACTATTGATCCCTAAACCCAAACCCCCCTGAACTTGACAGGTTTGAGCACTTGACCACCCGAATCCGCACCCAAACAGATTCAGGTAGGCTTCAGATTCAAGCGGATTGGTTGATGTTTTGGGTTTGTGCCTCTTTTTTATTTCTTTTGCACCAATTATTTACGTAATTACAGTTCTACAACCTAATTTGATGACTTGTACGACTCTAAATTTCATCAAGTTTCTTGTATGATTTAATGTTTTATACGTATCTCTGCTCAATTCACTTCATTTCCTAATTGCCATGAAAAGGAAAGTCAATACAAAACCATTAAAAAAAATCAAATCCTAAGAGGAAAGAGAGTCGGCCACATTGGAATAAAAGAAGCTTGCAAGGTGAAAGAGCAAGCAAATCAAGAGAGAGAGGTCGTAGTACATGGATACTATTACCCTGCTTCTAAATTCGGAACCAGTTAGTGGATATTCTTAGGGAGTAAGTAGAGAAAATGGGGAAGAAAGAGTTGAAAACATAAATGAGGTTGTTTGCTCTTATATCATGCATTAATACTTAGGCAAATGGCAGTCGTTCATTTGGACGAATAGCTAAAAATAAGATTGGGTTCGGTTTTGGGTTTTATGTTGTCCGCGTCGGGCTGGTTTTTAGTGAAAATTACTCGACCTGCAGTTTTCTTAAATCCTTTTGAACCCACTCATTCAAATTCAGGTGGTTCCTAAGGCATCCCAAACTCCTTGTTTCGAATTGGGTCGTTCGGATATTGCCAGCCGCTTTTCATGAGATCATCATCAAAGCAAACTCTGTGGGAAGAGCTTAAGGTTATTATGTTGGTTAGCGGACTCCAATGTCCTGAATGAGAAACATATAGGATCTTCATTGAAGTAGGCTTTGTCGAAAGGGCATAAGATTATTTGGTTGGTTATAGGATAATACAGAAATTCTACAATAAAAGTTATAAAACAAAATAATAAGCAATATAAAAAAACATATATAGAATCCCAATTATCTCAAAAACAAGTATTTTCATCAAGCTAAGACCTCCTAAGATTAATGAGATGGTTATGTGATAAGTTATTATAAGCAGAACTATTGTGTAAAAGACCACATATATTAATAAAAGGAGATGATATGAGGATAATCCATCTAATTTACTACCCCAATTTATTTTTGATCTCACCTAATGTTAGATTTTCATGGTTTGATTTTCATGGTACCAGAGTAATTCCCCCCACCTTAAACTCTTCTTCCTCTCAAATGCAAATATGTTTTCACCTATCTCGTGTAGTCTTCCTCATCAATCTAACCCTCATCATTTGTCACCAACACCCCTACTTGGTCTCATCCATCGTGCCACGATGTCGATGACCTCACCAACCATCTCTGACTTCAATTTCACGCCCTACAGCCCTACCGTGCGCTGCAACTCTCTCTTCCTTTTCTGCCTTCTTCAACTAAAATCTCATATCTGAGCATTTCTAAAAGGTTGTCCCAAAAGGAAAATTATTATTTCTTTTGTCCCTACTCCAACAAATAATAGTAAATATAAAAAATTATCTTGTTTTCCACTTTGTCTTTGAGAGGTTTAATGAGAAATTTGAAAGAAGCATTTTGAATTGTATGTGTTTTTCGAAAGTTGTGTAGTTTCTTTGAAGTTGTGTTTTGTATTGAGGAAAATCCTGAAGTTTAATTAGAGTGGGTGTTTGGTGGTTGGGAATTATATGGCATATTTGAAAAGTACTAGAGTCAGTAGAACAAAAATTGATAGTTTCATTGTTCATTATTAGTATAATCACATATAGAAAGTCGTATGAGGATAATTATTTACAATGTTGGAAGATTGTTCAAATTATTGGTCATGGAAAGAAGAGATATATAAATGGATCCTCCTAGTTAAAGACGGATGAATGGGAGCGCGGGGATGTTGCTTTCTTTGGTTAGCAATTAAATATCATGGAGCCAAACATACAAGATTTGATGATACAAACATTGGTAGTAAAATGGAACTATCTTGAAGAAATTTACGCTGAAAAGGATAATCTTAACATAATTGTTGATATCATTCAACAGATGTTCCGAAGTAAGAAAGACAATAAAACCTTATCTCAATATTATTAAATTTTTTACAGGATTTATGAGGAGCTAAAGGTGCTATTTTTCATATCACAATATATGAAGATAATATAAAAGCAGTGAGACAAGCTAACAGTATTTTTACTAGAGAGTTTGCCATTGGATATATTCCTACAAGTATATAGGTGACAGTTTTGCAATTGACAATTGACTCTTTACTGTAAACATCAGTTTCCAGAGAAATTACAAAATCCTGCTGGGAATGAGTCCCATTAACAGTTAGCTCTAATTGTTCCACAGGAGCAATACAAATTTTGGTTGTGGTAAAGAATATTTTGGTCGAAGTCGTTTTGGTGATAGTAATGGAGATTTCATTGAGGAAGATGTTTTAGTCGCGACCAAGAAGATTTTGGCCGAGGTCGCTTTAGTGGTAGAAGGGGAGATTTTAGCCATGGAGGAAATGGAGAAGCGGAGAATTGAAAAGATATAAGAACCTGCTACAACTATTGGAAGGTCAAACACACCAGAAATGGATGCCCTAACTTGTACATCAAGCCTCCCAAGTTGGTTAGTTTGCTCATTTTAGCCTATGCATAGGAGGAACAAATTCCCTTAGTTTCCAAATAAGTTTTTTAAAACATCATATATTTTAGCAGTTTCAAGCTAAACAAGTCACTGCAAAATAAGCAGAGTCAAGTAAACCTATTGGCGCGCAAATTTCACTTCAAGAACTCCTAATACTAGGATCATTGATACTGCCATCTCATCACTTAACAAGAAACAATAACATGTCTTTGTTTTTACTGCTTTCTATAATCACTTTAACAATGGTACTAGTCTAGCGTTGAGCATAGACACCATTAAGATTACTGCTTCGTTGTCATTCATCCATCATTTACATACCCATGTTTCTACTTAATAAATTGTTATCGGTAAACTTACATGATTCTTGAATTGTCCAATGATGTTCTTTCTTAATTAATGCGCATTTCGAGTGACTAGGATGTACAGAACGATTAGCGCATGCATGAATATGGAGGTCTATAATACTAGAGACCGGTGCCAGTTCGGTTGCAAGTGTTAGCACTCCTTCATTAAGAAACCTACATCGTTAGGCTCGGTCAACATGCCCTGCAAGTTATAGAGGGATTAAATCCTAAGTTAGGCCAACTATCATCTCTTGAATGTGAGTCACATCAAATAAGTAAACACATTTCGTACCTTATCCATTGAGTCAATAAGAGGGTAAATCACACATATAAACTTATAATTCTAATAATTAGAGACATCCTCCTATTAGTTCAACACTGTCTTAAATATTTCATTATCTTTGTGGATGACTTATCTCATCTGACATGATTATATTTAATTAAAAATTATTGGGGGTACTCTATTCTTCAAACTTTCTATGATGAAATCAAGAATCAATTTGGTACGTCTACTCATACTTTGTAGACTAATAATGCAAAAGCATTTCTCTAGTTCCTTTTTCACGCATTTCATTTACTTGCATTACCTGCCAAACCTCTTGTCCTTACACTCCACAATATAATAGGATGGCTGAACATAAGAATCATCACTTTGCTCTAAGTAGCACGATATTGTTAATTGACATGAATGTTTCCAAAATATTTTAGGGAGATGTACTTCTTACAAAATTGCTAACCAATTAACTGTAGCCTTCTACAGTTTTTGATAGTCAGATACCATATTATGTTTATTATCCCAAACATGACATGTTTTCTTTGCCTCCTAGAATTTTTAATTGTCTATGTTCTATTCATGGTCATAATACCAACCGAATCAAACTGGATCCTAAAGCTCTCATATGTATTTTTGGGATACTAAAGATGTCAAAAAGGATATAAATACACTATTCCACTTTGTATAGTTTGTGACCTCTAAACATGTTATATTTTTCGAGTCCAAAACATATTTTGAAAGAGTCCTCTTAGAATATATCGTTAGAACTTGAAAGATGATTTCATCTTTTTTTCTAGAAAACTCATCAAATTAGTATGTCAATGTGGATTATATGCCTTAGAAATATGGACATATATATAGAAGACGTGCCAAATCCCACTACCAATATGCTAATTATCTTTAAATCTCCGATCACTGACATAATATCACGTGAGAATATTGATATCCCTTATTTTATTGATATTAATTCTCAATTTGATCTTGATATTCTTATCACCCACCATAAAGGAAAACAGAGTTATACTCTACATCCATTGCATAACCCTTTGCCTTGTGCACATCTTTCTACAAACTCTTATGCTTTTGTTTCCTCAACTGACTTTCATCATATTCCCAAGTTTGTTTAAGATGTTTTATCAAATTCAAGTTGGCATACAATAATGAAATATTAGATGTATAGTTGTATACATTAGAGCAGAATGAGAAAGGGAACTAGTTCCATTTCCTGACTTTCAATTGGGAAGAAAACAATCAAATATCGATAGGTGTATACCATCAAGCTGAACCTTGATGGAACCTTAGCACTTCTTAAGACTCATTTGGTGGAGAAGGGATATAATAAACATATGATGTAGATTAACAAGACATTCTCACAGTATAAAAGATGACTTTAGTATAGAATTTCACTTGCTGCTACACACCAATAAACTCAAACCAGTTAGATATTAAGAACGTATTCCTCTATGATATTCTTGATTAGAAAGTCTATACGAAGCAACCAACTTGATGTGTTGTCCATTGGGAGTATAGCAAATTCTGATGTCTAACAAAGTCAATTTATGGCCTGAAGCTAGCCTCTCGAGCCTGACTAGGGAGGTTTGATTATGTTGTTCAGGAGTTCGGTCCTCATCATACTCAGAAAGATCACCCAGTTTTCTTTCGCATCCATCAGAAACTATGTATTCTATTAGTAGTCTATGTCAATAATATTGTGATTATGGGAATATGTCCATAGGATTAATGACTTAAAATAATTTTTCACAGCAAAAGTTCTAGACCAAAATTTTGGAGCCATTATGGCATTTGTTGGGGATTAAGCAAGCTAGATTTAAGAAGGTGATCCTACTAATATGTTATGGAAAACCAGTATGATCGGGTATAATACTGCAAAATACAAATAACTAGTAGATCCAAACTTGAAATTACTTACTAAAGGGATGCTCTCAGGGACCAAGGAAGATATAAGAGACCAATTGAGAAACTAAACTATTTGATAATAACTCGACCATATATTGCATTAGGCCAGTGTTGTCACTTCATGTTAGCTCCATAAACAAGTTATTGAAATGTTGCAGTCGGGATATTATGATATCTAAAGAGTGCTCCAGAAGAGGACTGCTATATTCAAATTGCATTCACAATCACATAAATGGCTTCTTGTATGCATATTCGGGAGGTTCGGGAGGTTGTCCAATCGACAAAGAATCTATTATTTATAGTGTCTTTATTAGAGAGAATCTTGTGTAAGAAACAAGTTGTTGTCTCATGATCATGATCAAGTGCAAGAGTCAAAATATAGGCCATGGCTGATCTTACATGGATAAAAGATATCCGGATCGAAATGGGCTTTGAGTACAAGACTTTGATGATGCTATATCATGATAACATCTCGATTATTTACATTATACAAAATTCTATGTTCTATGAGAGGACGAATCTTATCAAATTAGATTTGTCATATAGCATCGGAAAAGTATGATGTTGATATTACTGAGCCAAAGCACATGTTTTCTGTCAACCAGTTTACTGATTTGTTAACTCGATTTCTTGAAAAATCTCGGATGCAGTACATTTGTAACAACCTGGACATGTACGATATACATGTTTTAAGTCCATATACATTAATAAAAAGAGACGAGATAGGGCTAATCCATCTAATTTTACTTGTCCTACCTATCTCTAATCGCAAAACCTTATTCTCTGATTATAATATATAAAGGAAGCACAAATTCCAAAAAAATAAACATTTGAACACAGTTATTGTTTTGATCAAAAAGGCTTGCTTCAATGACCATATAGGACTAAGAATTGAAATATGGCGGCAAGGAGACACAATATGGTTCATGTTATGCTCCATTGGCATAAGCAGAATTACCAACAATATCCTATGATTCGCCATAGAAACCAGTCAGATGCCATCAAGGACCCATCTGACTCGGTGAATAACTAGATTGGCTTATTACGAGAACTAAAGGTGTTCTAGTTGATTTGTAGAGAACCAACTCCAACAACTTAACCCGCCTAATCTTTCGTTAGAGTTGAACGAATGTAATTATAGTACTTAAATGTCAGATGCTAAAAAAATTTAGCAAACTTAATTTAACAAAAACAATAGTACTGAATGCTGAAAATTTTTCATAAGCAAGATAACTAGTAGACAAGTGGAGAAAAGGTGTACACGATTAAGCATCTACAAGAAAACCAAATAGCGCAATTAAGCCCAGAATTAGACATAAAACAAGGATCGTGTGAAACAAAAGTGAAATGTATCCTGTATTGGCCACCCAAAGAAATTTGGGATGAATGCTTTCTTGTTGTTGTAGTTCTAGTTCTTGGTGTATACATAAGAAGCCTAGACACGAGCATGCAAATTCACAAGGTACATAGAAAGATCAAGTGACTCAAAATGGCAGTTAAAAAGCTGTTGAAAAGGGGTTTAGCATGAGGGGCAGGTCATTATTGCTTGCAAATAAGAGTAATTGTTCCAGTGGGATTTTCTTAGAAGCATATGAACCAAAGCGCTCTGATTCCTTGATATGCATCTACCTTAATAATTGTATACCAATCACTAATGGCATTAACACTAATGACATTAACAACACTCATCAGATTTCCTTGGAACATAATGTGTCAAAAAACTGCATTTTTTTAGGTTGACAAATATCAAGGTTCTAAATCTCAGCAGTTGGATTCATACCGGATAGGAGATTTTCATATTGGATCATGAGACATTAAATGGTATATCGAGAAAAAGAACCAACATCAGGCTTTCGTATCGCATTTGTAGACCCTCCAAAACGACAGATATTTAGAATAATGCTAACAATTAAGGTTAAGCATAAACATGAAGTAAAAGCATGCTTGATTCAAATCTTGTGAATACGTAATACAAATTTTTCATACATAAAATACAAGTGTTTATGTTGCTTCCAATTATTCCGGAGAATATTAGATTTTAAACAATAGAGTTGCATAATAATTAAACTAGCACTACCACCAACCAAACTTCATTATAGATCTTATTAACAAGATCCAGAGTTACAAACCCACAGCTGAGATATGTTTTGTTGTGAAAAGTTCCAGCACTAAATAACAGAGAACCTTTCAACTGTATCACTACCTGCATCTGTTTCAAATAAATTATGGGAGAAGTATAGATCCTTTTCCTCTTTTTGAGGACAGAAGTACAGAGTTTTAGGGGGTAAAGGATTTCCTCACCTTTGACAGAGAAGTTGCGGAATTGAGAAGTAGACTGCAAAGTTCCTTGCCTACAATTCTGCCAGCAGAAATATTATTAAAATGGCATATACTTGTAAGTTACATCTACAGAACAAAACAAGAGAAGAGGTCAAAAAAATAAGGGCTGAAGTAAAAGGAAAGCTCTTCAATGAAAGTGGCAGATTCATGAGTTAATGGCATTGTACGCTCAACTATTTATGATTGTATTTTAGAAACTCTTTTTGCGCAAGCCTCTTTTTGCCATGGGTTAGAGCTTGTGAGATGTTTTCTCACAGGCAATTGATTATATTTACTCTATTTTAGTCTATCAGGGTCATCAAACTAAAGTGTATAATGTCAATTAATCGTACTTATTTAAAATTCATTATAAATGAGAAGCAACAGAAAAATGAAAGAAATATTGATGATGAGAACTCAAGGCATCTTCTGGGTACATGGACCTTAAACACAAGGCTGAGAACAAATTCAACCCAAAAGGCCCCAACTTTCTAGTTTAACCTATTACTTTTTCTTATTCTATCCATTATGGGATTACATAATCGCACAAATTCCTAACAAAAAATACTGTAGAAAGAGTCATGAGTCATCACACACAAAAGAAGCAACAAGCATAAGCTAAAGGCTCTAATGTTGAATGTAGATGTCAAACAACGGCGCAGCAAGTTACCTTCTAACTTATCAAAAAAATTCTCCCTTTCTATCTCTCTTTTTTCTTTTTCTTTTTCTTTTTTTTTTTTTGGGTAAACAAACCATATAACATAACTATTATTATTTTAAAAAAAAAAAAAGGAAGGCAACTTACTAAAATATCAACTTATGATTCACATTAAAACTGTGACGCATTTTTCTTTTTTTTCAATAAACCACTAACCTAACAAACAATCAAAAAATAACTTCACTTGCTAAAGAATCGAGGGGTTAGGGTTTCAAAAAAAGACCTTCGACGGCAAAAGAACTTGCTTCAGGCAAACGCTCCGGATAAGCCACACCATTGCTCGCTTTTGGATCGAGAAATGAAATCGATGATTGAAGGAGGGGGTAGAGAGGGAAGAACCTCACGGAATTTTTGAAGAAGGCGGTGACTTCGGCGAGCGAGGAGACACTGTCGCCTCTCTAAATACGAGGTTTGGGGTTTTAGTGATTTTTTTTCTTTTTTATTTTAGTTTCCCCTTTTTTTTTTTCTTTTTTTTTTCTTTTTTTTTTTTTGTTTTTAGACCCCTCCTCTTCTCTTAACAGTGTTCTTAATATTGTTGACAAATCCAGCGATTTTGTTTACGATATCTTTCTAAATTAGTATATTTAATAAATTTTATAATTTATTAGTATATCTTATAAATCTTTTTTATTTAGTATATTTATCTAATTTTCTTAATTATATAATTGAAGATTTTATATAATTAGTATTAATTTATATATTCTTTTATTTTTTGCTTTTATATTTAGGTACTTCATCTATAAAAAAATTATCATTATATAATTTATTTATATCTCATAATATAAACTTATTTTTCTCTCTCAGTTCATAACTGTATCATTAGCATTATACGTTGTACGAGAACACAAGAACACATGGAATTAAGCATAGTTGCACTTTTGGAGCTTTGATGATGAAACATTTTTTCTTTATAAAGGAAGTGAAATGGCCATACTCCTTTAAAATGTGTTCTCCAATCAGCTCCTATAATTATTTTTTTTTTCTTTATAACTTGATATCTCTACAATTTCTTATGTTTTATTCTTTGAAAAGAATCTGTATACAAATTTTATAAAAACTGAAGCAACACTAAATAACTTAACAAATATATTTGCAAAAAAAAATGCAAAGTGAAAAGGTGCATGTAATCATCATCAATTACACAATTTCTAATCACGGATTTCAAACCAACCAAAAAAAAAAATCAATAGCAACAGACTAAAAACCGTTCATGCTCCTCATTAATGATGGACATTTATACATTCTGATCTTTTGTTGAGTTCCTGTTCATTATTCACAGATAATGATTAGAATTAGGAGATTAAGGTCCAGTTTGGATGCTGGAAGTAGAGAAAGTAAGAAAGAAAACTGAACGTAACTTTCAAAATAAAAGTTTAGAAAGAACTATTTTTAATATAAAAGTTTAGAAAAAACTATTTTTAATATAACTCTAGTGTTTGTATGTGAATTTTTTAAGTAGGAAATACACTAGGAAGTAGAAAGACTATTGTTTTATTGTTAATTAAAAATATTATAATAGTAATATTCTAATTGTTTCATGCACTGGATTTAAAAAGTAATGATTAGATTTAAATAAAATATAATATTATACCTGATTCCTTGAGTTTCAAGAGTTCTTCCAATAAAAAATGAGGGAAAGTAAAAAAGATAAAGTAGTCTTGTCACATGAGATCCACATTATCCATGTGGGAGTACTCCCAAATTTTTTCTTGATCAAACAAACATATGAAGTTGTGGAAGTAGGCTTACTTCCACTTTACTTCCAACCACTTTACTTCCAAGCAAACATGTACACCCTAAATTAAATAAAATTTAAAGTAAAAATTACTATTGTTTGTGTATAAATATATTCCTATATGGTTTTTTTAAGAAAAAAGTGAAAGGAAGAATGTAAGGTACAAGAAGATAAACAATAAGAATTGCAGAATACGATATTTTCAACTAAACGGCATCATTTCATAAGGTTCTATAAAGTCAACGAGGTGAACAGGAGGTCTGGAGGATTGAATATGGAAAATGGTGGCGGAGGTTTTTCCTTCACCGCTATTGTCTTTTCAACTCAATGTATTGCTCTTTGCGATCAAGATCCCAGGAAGAGGTGAAAAGAGTTTTCACCTGGACCAAAAAAAAAAAAAAAAAAAAGACAACGCCTTTATGAGCTTTCACTATTCTACTAGCTGAAGTGGTCGATCGAGCCTTGGTCTAATATTCAAAGCAAACCAACAATGACGAAGGGGGCATAACAACCCCATCTTCGGTTTGCTGGCGTCGGTGTCTTGAAAATATAGTGGCTATCTATTTTCGTTTACGAGTCGCAATAAAATAATTTCATCAAAAGGTGAAATTGCGAAGGAACAAAATAAAATACAAATAGATCCAACCCAAACTCGGCCCAATCATAAGGAAACCAAGATAACAGCCTTGGACCTTGCTATTTAAGAAAGTCTGCAATCTTCCTCTTTATTTTTTCTATCCCTCTTAAAACCCCAAAAAAAAGTTGTTAAATTATTTAAATGTGGGTCTCATTCTTGAAATAAATTGGGTCACACATTTGGAAAAAAAAATTAAAAAAAAAAAATCTTACTTAGACAGTGTTTTTAAAGAAGATCCTCAAAAAAATTTCCTTCCTTATCCCATGATCTTTCTTAAAAGCTGAAACAAATTTTCAAAAATATTTAACAATGGACTTCAATTTTTATTTTATTTTTTTGTTAACACTTCACTCTCGAAAGCTTTCTTTTTTTGGTCTTATTTTTTATTTTAAAAAAAAACCTATTTCTAAAGCAATTGCTTTATTGGGAAAAAAAATTAAAATTACTAAAATCTTATTTAAGATTTAGTATGTCGCTGGATAGATTGAATGGAATAGCTATAATATTTACTACCAATAATATGTTAATAGGTTATTTTGGAGTTCAAACTGTAAGGATCAAATGAGCTCCTTACGGTCTGTCAGTATACTGCTAGGTCAGTAAATGGAAATGGAATTTTATTTCCAAGTAGAGCTGATATGATCTTTTTTTTTTTTTTTTTTCTTTCTATTGCTTGGTAAGCTACAAATTTTAGCAAAATGCTATAAAATTAAAGCAAATAGCTATTAAAAATACTACAACCTGGCTGCAGTGAATTCAACAGCTATTTGAGGTAACATGACAGGTTCATTACAACTATTTGAGGTGGTTTTGTAGCATATGCTACGATGTGAGGCTGATTGATTCATCTATTTAGGAAATGATTTGAGAAAGGATTTGAAAAAGGATGTCAAGATTTTTTTAATACAATGAATTGCATTGATCGGTTCATAGAAAGAAAAAAAAATTTAAAAGGGCGTATTTGTGAATGTGGTATAGAATTTTACTCCTATCCGATTTCAGAGTAATAAGTACTGAAACCGGTTGAAAATAGCATAAGTAGGATACAATCACCACTCTCATTTTTCTCTCTCTGTTCTCTCTCGCGTCTCCCTAACAGCGGCTCTTCAATAACCTTAACTCCTCTCAAAACTCTAGTTTACTTTCTAACACGATTTTCTTCCTTCATATATTGAGATTAATTATAAAAATTTCACTACTTTCTAACTAGAGATTTAATCAATCTTTGAATTTTTAGGTGTCAAAGAGTGGGAAATTTGCATATTTTCTAATTGAGTAATTTATTTTTTAGCTTTAGGAAAAGGTAAATTATTTAATATGATTTTTTTCTAAATGTAAATTTTTTTTTCTTTAATTTTTCTTTATGCAATTTTTTAAAAAATATTATGATGAAGATGTATTAGTTTTAAAGTAAAAAAAGATTTTGTGATTTGGGGAAAAATATCATAAATTGGTCGACCAATAAAGCAAAAAAAAAAAAAAAAAATTTTAAACTCGAAATTAGTCGACCAATCAAGGATATAACAAATATCAAATCTTTAGATTGGCTCGTCGACCAATGAGAGGAGTAAATAATATCAAATTTTTGGATTGGTCAACAAGTTAGTTAACCAATCAAACAAAATAAATATAAATTTTAAATTTTTTTTTTTAGTATGTATAACTGCTTTAAGAAGCAAAAAACTGTTTTATTTGTTATTATTTCAAGTCAGAAAATAAGGATTTGAGGTTAAAAAAATTCAATCTCTCTATTGCTGTTTGTTGTCTATTTTTTATTTTTTCATTGTGTTTGATTCCTTTTTAACATTGATTTATAAATTTTTGAGCTCTCATTTTTTTTTATTGTTGAATACTCTTTAAGCTTCTATCGATTTTTTTAAATTTTCTTAATATTTAAATTTTCGTAATTATTTTTTGTAGGCACTAGAATTATCAATTGTATCAAATATAAAAATAAATTCATATATAATATATTTTTTTGAAATATTATATATATATATATATATATATATATATATATATATATATATATATATATATATATATATATATATATATATATATATATGGATTACTGTAGGTGAGTCGCCAGCTCAGGAAAAGTTACGTGAGCTAACGGCAAAACTAAAATGATCCATTGACTTTTTTTCAATTTTTTTTAACAATTACTATCTTCACCACCTACTTAACTTCTTTCAGATTAAATTTTATAATTTTGGAGTTTATTTACCCTTTCATCAAGTACATACAAAATGTTTTATTCATTAAAAATCGTTAATTTTGTATTAACTTGATGGAGTACCAAATCAAAACTAAAACCCAAGAAATTGAGTATGAGTGATCCCTAGGCGGTCGAGATCATAATCCAAAAGAAATTTAAAAAAAAAATTTATTAGAGATAGTGGAAATGAACTGCAGCTCAAGTAACTTGCGTGAGCTGTGAGCTTATTTTCATTTTTCTCATATATATATATATATATATATGGAAATTAGTTTTATTTTTATTTGTGTTGAAAACATGGTGTCGTTACCTTTCCTCCTAACTTAATTTACTTTCATCCTCTCGAAGCCAAAACTTGTTTTATTGACATGCTCTTTTTTCCATCAATGTTTTTCTGTAATTGAAATCTATAAAACAATCAACGAAAGTCAGTAGAAGTCTTTCAATAGCTTAGATCCTGGATTTTTTTTAATAATTTTAAAATATAAGGATTACATGTTGGCATAATTTCATATTCCAAATATGCGATTGCAGCTTAACAAATAAAAAAGAAAAAACCATACAGTTGAAAACTAAATATTTTTTTAGTAAAAATAATATTTAGATTAGTTATGTCTCCTTCAAAGTTTATTTTATTTTAGGGCTCAATTTCTCGCGATATTGACACGGACTAATAAATTAGGTCTGTTTATATCTCTATCTAATTTCGGGAGTTTTCAAAGAAGCACAATAATTTTCTAGTGAATTCATTTTTCAGTGAGTCCGAACAGTTATAAAGTGGACTCACTAGAAGAAAAAAAAAAAAAAAAAAAAATTAATTGTTGTCCTCCTTTTGAAACTCCCCTAATTTCGTCTTTCCCTCTGTCGTCTGCTCGGAAAAAAAAAAAAAATCAAACTTTATTAAATTATTTAATTTTCAACTTTCTGTATCCGTATCCACAGGGCCAGCTCTAGCTCACATTAACCCCAGCGATAGGTTCGCTCAAACTAACCACAGCCGTAGATCTTCTCTCGCTTCCCATACAGCTGAGAACTTCTCGGACCATTCAAATCACACTACCCACCATCAGCCGCCACGTGTCGGCCCCGCCCTAACTTCCCACCACGCAAACCATAGCTGTAATTAACCCAAAATCCCATGAGCTCCGCTCCTCAACAAAAGTCCCAAACCCCAGAACCCTTTCCCCCCTCTCTTGGCTGCTCCTCTCGACGAGGAAAAAAGAGCTGCCTTTTCCCAATATATACGCTTCAATTTGATCCCCGATAGCCGCCGTTGCCATGGCCGGAGTCATCGCCCGCACCGCCACTCGATTCCTTCTCCGCCGGATCGCGCCTCCCCTGTCATCCCGATCCCTCTCGGCCGCCGCCGCCGCTGCTGTCGAGTACGAGAGCGAGTGGGAATTCGAGGAGGGGGAAGAGGTTAGGGATCGGCGATCGACGGCGAAGCTGGCGATGGACGCGTGGGGGGAGATGGAGGGGAGAGGAGTGCAGTGGGTGTTCATGGGATCGCCGGGAGCCAGGAGGCATCAGTACGCGAATCGATTGGCCGAGATCTTGCAGGTGCCGCACATTTCCATGGGGGCACTCGTGCGGCAGGAGCTCGATCCAAACTCCTCTCTCTACATCAAGGTTTGAGTTTTCTTTGATTTTCTCGGGTAATTGTGTTGTTCTACTTTTTGGTAATTTGCAATAGATCTTGATCTTTCATTTCTTTTTGCTTATTATTTTCCGTTATTTTTAACAATTAAATTTATTTTTGGGGAAATTGGACGCTTACTCTCGATTTTGGGGGGTTACACTCGCTTCGATGTTTGTGGGGGTGGTTTTGTAATTATATTGTCTGGTACTCGTGGATACCACGAATCTGGGAAGGAGGGCAGTTTAGTGATTTCGTCGGAGCTAGGGTTGGCCTCTCGCCTTCTGACTCTGGGTCCCAAGATTCTACAGGGGTCACGTGTCGTTTGCTAGGCGGCTTTCAACTGTCCCTGTAGGAATCTTACAATGTCGGAGTTAATTCCTCGGATCTAATTCTCTCTTGTGCTTTGCAAATAAAACCTTATCATTTGCCATGGCACTCTCTCTAATTGAATGAACTAGCAAAGCAGTCCCTTTTGAGTTCAAAGTGCAAAAAAGATAATTTTTTATTGACTGAATTCACTAATTGCCCTGGTTACAGATTGCGAATGCTGTGAATGAAGGGAAGCTCGTTCCCGAAGACATCATATTTGGTTTGCTGTCAAAAAGGCTAGAGGAAGGATATAGCAGAGGCGAAACTGGATTTATACTTGATGGAATCCCCCGAACTCGAGTCCAAGCTGTAAGCCTGAAATGTTTAATTGCTTGCATTTGGTTATGTGGAGACTGGAGATGGAATTCCATTGTACACTTTAGGCTAAACTGATGACTGCACTATTCGGTGTATTTCAAGTTGGTATTGCTAATAGTGATTGACCAGAATGGTGAATTACATTTTAGTATGAACAGCAAGGCATTGGAATCCTTTAGTGGTCATGTTTAAAGGTTTGGTGTACTTTTCATTGGCAAATCATAAAATCTACACTGTTTAATTTCTATGGAAGTGAGGGAAAGTTGCAAGAAGAAATATCAGCAATCCATGCATAAACTAATGCTAAGTTAACCTAAATGAAGTCAGGAAGTGAGGAATTAATTTCTCTTTGTTTGCTTACTGGTGCTAAATAAGAAAGTAAACAATGAAAAGTTGTTTTTGACGTAATGATTATTTCTGGCCTCCAAAAAACAAATTTCTGATTCAAAGTCATAAGGTGGAAGCGAAGATTAGCATGCGTGCTCTCTCATTGTGATTTTAGATTTATTTTCTCTTGCTGTATCTTCTATGCTGTCAAGTATTGTACAAATTACGGGCAATTCTCAGGTTTTGAATCTTCTTGACATCATAAGAATTATTTGTTGGTGATTACCGGGAGTTGTAAAATCACCTAAAGCATTTTGGTTGAAGGGAGTTATTAATGGTTTTGAAGTCCCTTCCACTACACAAAAGTCCAAAGTTATAGTGAGGTTTGGGGTTATTGTTTTATTTTTTAACATGCTCCCTCAGGTCGAGCTCCCTTTTGTGGGTCTAGGCCTGGGCTTTACAAAGAGTGGTATTCAATTTTTTTAAAAGTCTGCAATTAAATGCACGCCGGATGGGATTTAAATTTGAATTGCTCCAGTACCATTTCTGTACCAAAACTCCGAAGTTGTAGTGAGGGTTTAGGGTTATTGTTTTATATTCCAATAGCTTTGGTTTTTTTTGTAATTTATGAAGTTAAGAAATACTTGTTTTGCATTCTATTATAGCTTAGTGCCTTTAGCATTACAAATAAAACATCCAAAATCTTATGTATAATTTTCTTCTACAGGAGATCCTGGATCAGATTGCTGATGTTGATTTGGTAGTGAACTTCAAATGTGTGGAAGGCTCTCTGGTGAAGAAAGATATTGGAAGTCACATCCCTTCGCACTGCAGTAAGCCATTTGATGCAAGTAATTCGGAATCTACTAGTTTCAACCCATGTCTGGCAACAAGGACATGCCATTCTCTGCTGAAACATTCTGCTGCAATAAATAAAGAGGGAAGCCATATGAAGAAATTCCGTGCATATGCTGAGCAGGTACTCTAAGTGAATTCATTAGTCTTTATTTTATTTTATTTTTCGGATGTGAATTGAAATCTGTCTTCTTGATGTGCTTTGTTAGCTGAGCCATCTAATAGCATGCTATTTTGTTTGGTAAGTTTTGAGTTCTTTATTAATTCGATTCTAGCTCTCAGTGTCTCCTTGTTATTGTACCTTAGCATGCATATTTTTTAGCATCTCATTTATTCTGGAGATGTGTTTCTTTGAAAGGAACCGTTATGAAGTTGTGCTGCATTCTGATTGAATGCAGCTGAATACCAAGCAAAATTGTCTTCAGACATTAGAAGAAGTCCCATCATTTTTTTGTGAATTCAATTCAATCAAAACGACTCCTTTGCAATTTCTCCTATCTGACAATTTTTTTCATTGTTTTGTTTTCCGCAATAATATTTTAGTTTACCTCTTGATGTTATCTCATATTATTTCTCTTTCAACTTTATTATGTGAGTCTAACCATCTCTTTGCAAAATTGGGATTCAGATCTTCACTGGCATATGAGACCTTGTAGTATTTTTTTTTTTTTTATTAAATCTTTTACTGGATGCTACTGTGCATCTAGTGGACATGTATCTTCGGTACTAAATACTACATTAGTAGTCTTTATTTGACCTTTACCATTTTCCGTTTCCTTTTTTCCTTTTACTTTCGGTCATTTCATTAGCGCGATATTCATGGTTGTCATTAGATGCTACATTGCCGGCGTTTTTATGATGTGCTGAAGGTTAACCATATTTCTATCCTTTTTCTTGTTTGGGTTCTTTGCACGCAGCGTGTGTATGTAGTTGTCTGTTATCGACCATGGTAGACAGGGTTTCAGTTTCTTGACGTCCTTTTATTTCCAGATATTTAAATTGCTATCTTTCCCTTATCATTCCTCTCTTTTGGTTTGAGTATGCATACTGTTGACAAATTGCAGATAGTAATACAGTTATGTTTTCTCCTTAGCAGGAGGATGATTATCATGATAGGCTTAAAATTCTGAATATGATAATTTACATTTATGATTCATATGAGACAGAGAAAGGTTGTGTTAGATTGTCACAGGGTTGTGTTGGAGAGAGTGCCATTGACTCAGGTTGTTGGGAGATCTTTAGTGGTCGATATGCATTTTCTGCTACAAAAGTTTAGAAAAGGTTATTGATGAAAGGGCTAAAATGCAGAAGTTGTTAGTTTAGAATTAGAAAAAAGTAGAGGAAACATCAGCACTAGTGATTGTTCTAGAGGACTTGTAGAAGTGTAGTAGTAAGAAGGCGGGAGTATGGGAGAATTGGATGGAAGGGGGAACATAAACTATTGCCAACAACAGTACCTTAAAAGAAGATGCTAATTAAAAATAATATAACTCTTCTTTTAAATTTGTAAACAAACTCAATGTTTAGTTGGTCTTCCGTGTAACAAGAAAAGAAATGAAGACGGTGAATTGGATGGAAGGGGGAACATAAACTATTGCCAACAACAGTACCTTAAAAGAAGATGCTAATTAAAAATAATATAACTCTTCTTTTAAATTTGTAAACAAACTCAATGTTTAGTTGGTCTTCCATGTAACAAGAAAAGAAATGAAGACGGTGAATAGCTGCATGTGGCAGTTTGTTCCTTGCGCAAATATAACTGTATTGAGGTGATACAAAACAAACTACTAAGCAGAGATTGAGTCCTAGTTTTCCATTAATAAACCTTTACATGGATGTTGTAGTTGCACTTATCTAGCCAAATAATTATACCAACAGCCCAGAAGATAAACTGTTTAGTGATTCTTTGATCTGAAAACTCACAGTATTTATGATTAATAGCTAGGGGACAGATCATATAATTGCTATATCTTGTAATTGAGGAGAAGCTAGCATTGTATTTGGCTTTCTTGACTTCTTAAAACTAGGAAGAACAAAATAGGTAAATGCAAAAAGTAGGCAAATACCTAACTATTTTACATCAGCCTATTTATGTTTTAGATTGAATTAGAATCATAAACCAAAATGTAAGTGGTGAAAATAGGGAACATGCAATTATTTTGGTAACCCAAACATCTGTACCTTCATCTGTTTGCATCAGTTAGATGTTAATGCTTGGCTTTATATTTGTTTTAGAATTACCTGGCATTAGGTGTCTATTTAAATCTTTATGACAAGAGCTATAGCTTAGTATTGAAAATGCCATAGCTATACTTAGCATCAAAACACTCGGAAAAGCCCACATACGGCGAATATTTTTTGTTGCTGTCCGAATAAGCAGAAGTCCAAATCCTATTAACATAGTAACCGGAAATGAAAGAAAGGGTATTATCCATGCATATTTATATGCATGTTCCATAAAAAAACAAATTTTCATTTTTTTGTCTTATAATTTTATTTTTCTGATTCATCAATTCTTATCGCTTCAAAAAATTGAGGTTGGTTTTCATTTAAGCTCCCGGCTTTTGTTTTTCTCGTCTAACATTGGATAGGCTCAAGACCTTTTGATCCACTGAACTGGTTAAGAATTAAATAAGCCAATAGCCTAGTATTATCATGAAGTTAACGTTTAACATAAGCATACAGTTGAAAGACAGACAATATCAACTATTTTGGTAAGTTGCATTATATCTGGGTTGCTATTTTCTTATGGTCTAGAATCATAGTAGCATGCCCATATACCAGGGTCCAATCTGAAAGTACCTTTACCTAAATATGTGCTCAGATACTTTTTGCAAACTTGTCGAAAACGCCCAGTTGTGAACACTTAATAACTTGGATGAATTCATTGTTCTACTCATTTTCATGATTTCTACCCAATTCCTTTGCACATCTGTTATAGTATATACTCACAAGTGTTTTGTTTTCGTTTAGAAGCTATAGTCTATAATCTTTTGAATTTTAAAATTTTAGAATTTGATGAGGAGCAAATATACAACCTGATTGTAACTCATTTTTTTATAAATGATTTTCTTCAGAGCAAGTTGTTGGAGGAATATTATAGGAAGCAGAAGAAGCTACTGGACTTCCAAGTGGCTGGTGGCCCAGGAGAAACCTGGCATGGACTTTTAGCTGCGTTGCATCTCCAGCATATTGATGCTGCCAGTATGTCGCAAAAATTGACAATGTGATTCCAATTGGTTGCTCCCAGGAGAGAATTGTTGTTAGAATCCCCCATGCTTCTTATGTTCCTGGGTTCTGAAGAGCTTGAATCCTTTACACTTTGTTATATAGTATAATGTAAGCGATTATGGGACGCGAGTTTGTAACGTAGTTGAAAGGCAGAAAAGAGACTGTGTTTCTGTTTCGGCTTTGGAGTATGTTTGCGGCAAGGTGTTGTTGAGCTTAAGCCCTCTGTTTCCCCCTCAATTTTGTGTAGCCACATGTAAGTATTCAAGCAGCATGCTTGTTGGTTTATCTTTTTGTATTTTCTTTTCTTCGAGTCAAAATAAAAAAAAATGTGGTGAAGGGGCCAACACGTTTAGTCTTTTTCTATATATTTTCCTTAATTTGTTTGAGATGATCTTTTGGCAGCATTTTAATTTTTAGTATCAGAAACTTTCGATGGTGTTTTGGCTGGCTATATCACTTGGTTTGCTTCCATCTCCAGTTATGTTATACTGGATTTTCTGGCACGTGAATAAAATATCAGCATAAAAATTTAAATAATTTTAATTTGCTTACAAAAACATAAATTCTGAAATAATTTTTATTTGCATTACGAAGGATGATATGAATCATATGATCATGCATGTAGTAGTTATTTCAATTCGAGTACTAATGACATCTTGTAGATGATGAGTCATCATGATTATTACGTATCGTGCCCAACGTTCTCTCTTTTTTACCATAAAATCTTTTAAATAGACTATTTCAATTTATTCAAGATAATTAGTTATAATATAATAGAGATGGTAATATAATAGAGATAGTAATCAATATCAATTTCAATATAATCGGTTCAATATTAATCGGTGCAATAATAGTAACTCTTTAAATCCATTCACCATTCGCATCCTTTCGCCTTCATTTAATAATTTCAAATTTCACCCAGTTCGATGTCTTAAATATCAAGATTAATTAGTTAATCCTTGAGATAATCACATTCAAATAAATATTAAATCATGACTGCTTGTCATGTTTAGACATTCAATACTTTCTACTAAGTTTCATTAATTTTAGAGACTCGTGAGAGAAAATATACAAGGAAAACTACATCCCTGGACATGCAGCTGAGTGACAGAAGGTTGCCATCGATGGGTCAAGGCCGACGTCAATGGCTTCCCAGTTTGAGGGGAAATTCTAGAGGGGCACAGCTTTTTTCCTAGTGAGCCCACTTTTCCTAGTGAACACATTCTCTCTTTTCAAAAGAGATGATTTTTCCTAGTGAGCATACTAATATTTCTAAAATATCTTCTCATCCCTCCTCTCTCCCATGTCCTTGATCCGAGAGATGATCGGGGACTGTTAGTTCGGATCACACTAGTTAATCCGAGCTGTCTAGCTCGAATCAAAGATAACTGATCCGGGACTATTAGTCCAAAAATTCTAACTTTTTGCCTTTCCTTCACTTCTCTCTCCTTCTCTTCCTATTAAACCGTTCCTTCTCTTCCCTTCTCCTCTTCCCTTCTCCTTCCTTTTTTTTTTTTTCTTCCAAAAAGTCTTCTCAAACCCAAATATCCAACTTCTCTTTGCTCTTCCTCTTCTCTTCTCTAAAGCCAACACTATCCAACCTCTCTTCTCTCCCTTCTGCCCGCCATCGCCGGTCTAGACAACGCCGTCACTTCTTGTAGGTTTTAGGTTTTTTTTTTTTTTTTGTTAACTTAACTCTCGTTTGAGAAGAGAAAGAGAAGGGAGAAAAAAAATGGACATTTTGGTCCAAAAAATTCGATGGCAAAATTGTAATATAATAGAAGTTTTTAAGTGAGCCAAAAAATAGTGTGCTCATCTAGAAACTCCCCTTCCCAGGTTGAGGGGAAATTCTAAATGCGCACCACATCTTGTTTAATGTGCACCACATCCTACAGTAAAGTGATTAACAACATAGGGGAAAATGGTGCTCGCTAAGTCGAATGTGGTGCGCATTTAGAATATCCCCAGGTTGAGGGGAACTTCTAAAGGGGCACAACTTTTTTCCTAGTGAGCCCAGATTTCCTAGTGAGCCCACTTTCATTTTAGTAAAGGGTAGAATTTTTTAGTGAGCACAATTGGTATTCCGAAAATACCCTTGAGCTCATCTCCCTCTTCTCGCCTCATTTCTCCTCCAACCGCCCTAATCCAAAATCCTAACTTCCTCTTTCCTCTTCCCTCTACTTCCCCTCATCCTCTCTATCATTTTCTCTACCTCCTTCTCCTTCTAAATCTCCTCTCTCTCCCATTCTCGCCGCCGAGGAAGAGACGCCGCCCCCGCTGCCGCCGCCGACCCCATCGCCGCTGTCGGTGTTCTCTCGCCGCCGCTGCTGGTATTCTCTCGCCGCCACTGCCGGTGTTCTCTCGCCGACTTCCCTCTATTAGTAGGTGAGTTTTCCTAATTTAGCAAAATATTTATTTTAAAATTTATTTTTTTTTTATTTTTGGGTCAAACAACTCTTCATTGTGATTTTGTTGGGATGGAGAGGATGAAGAGTGAAGTACTAGCAAAATTGGTTCTAGCATTATTTTGTTAATTTTGTTTTTTAATATTTAGATTATAATTATGAAGAAAATTTAATATTGTAATCGTAATTGTAAAATATGCGAAAATTTAGTTATTTTTCTAATTATGGACGTTAATATTAAAATTTATTAGTTAGTTTAAAAGTTTAATGGTATTGTCCTAATGGTTGATTAAGTAGCAAAAGACGGTTTCAGTGTCTTTAAACTTTAATATTACACTATCTTGCAACAAAAAAAAATTAGGAAAAATATGATATTTGTAGTAAATTATACTTTGTTACTACTTACTTACACATAGAAAAGTTACTGTTTTGATAAAAAACATCTATGAATGAAATATCTTTGTATTGCATAGATGGATCAGGCAGAATCTTCTCGTATTTGACCAACTGGCTCGTTAAGGAGGAAGAAAGTAGCATCTCGACCACAAATCCAACGCTCGATACGAGAGAGAGAAATCGAAGTTACTGTAGATACTGAATTAAATGTAGAAACTCCTAATTTGATCAGATATGATAGTGCAAAACTAGAGGAAGGGAATACTGATGCAGAAGGTTCTCAAGATGATCTTCAAGAGTCAAATTATCGAGGTCCAGTTGATTTATCTGTATTGAAGAGCTTCAAGATACACGTTGCTTTCTTCGTATTAAAAAATGAGGTAATTATTTCCAAAAAAAAAAACGATAAACCATTTATTATGTGTGTGCATGTGTTATGACTATATTATATATACATGAACGAGATCCACTACGTTGTATTAGTCACTGGAGAAAAATAAGTGCATGATCATTGACGACATCACTTGCGAAGATTAAAGCCGTGATCAGCGGTTGCACTCAGCCAGAACAACCACCAGAAGAACAAGCAAAGGAATAAGCACTAGAACAAGCCACTCCTGAAGCACCGGATACAGCGGTAATGACTCGAACCCGAAGCAGACGTCACCCCCCCAGGAAGACACGAAGACAGTGATTATGTTATATGCTAAATGCATTGATATGGATGTTGTAAAAAACTTGAAGCGACAAGTGACAATGTTCTCTTTTAAACAATTTGCTTATTTGATGAATATTTGCTCTTTGTTTATGGTGAATCCTAATATTTGATGTTTGTTTGTCAAATATTTGCTCTTTGTTTGTACGGGAGCTTATTTGATTTATCTGTATGTATTGCAACCAAGTGACTATTATATTTTTTGGTTGAAGTGTTTATTTTGGTAGAAGTGACTAAACATATTCTTTGTATCAGTGTATCAGCGGTTGTATCTTTGTATCAGTGTATTAGTGTTGTCTTCACTATATCAGTATATCATTGTTCTCGGGGACCTTAGCTTATCTGTTTTCTTTCTTCACTATATTTTTGTTGTATTTATGTGTGTTAAATTGCTCGTTTTTGTCCTTAAAGTGATGTGAATGTATGTTCACTAATGAAAAATCAGTTTATTTCGTATCCTAACTGTGTATCAGGTGTCCGGACTGGCAGTCCGAACAGAGCACCGCTGTCTGGACTGGCAGTCCGGACAGCGATTTCCGGTTCACGTTGTCAGTCCGAACAGCAGGAGAACGAAGAAGGGCAAAATATAATATTTTTTTAGAAGGCAAACTTGATATATATGAAAAGTTTTATCTGGGCTCACTGGAAAAAAAACTTGTGCCCCTTTGGAAGTTCCCCAGGTTGAGCCCCTTGCAACCATCTTTGATGGCGTCATCAATGGCACATTCACCCGTTGATTGTTGCCATCATTGAGTTTCCGAAGGAAAAGCCCATCAAGTCTGAATTTATCATTTAGAATACATGAAAAATTTATTTCCTTCCTATTATTAATTTGGAAAACCCTGACAGCAAAACCTAAACCCCTCTCTCTCTGTTCCTCTAAATCATCATACAATATCAATGAATTCTCTATTCCAGCTCTCTCAAGACTCATTCCACTTTTCAACTCACCCAAAGATCAACAAAACCCCCCATCAATCTCTCTCTCGCCATTATCGCTGCTGCCTCTCCCGCTCGTTCAAGGTCAAAGCCATGGCCTCAGTGTCCGAAGCGGCGGCGGCGGCACAGGCGAAGGAGACGAAGCTATGGGGAGGGCGGTTCGAGGAGAGCGTCACCGACGCCGTCGAGAAGTTCAGCGAGTCCATCTCTTACGACAAGGCCCTTTACAAACACGATATCATGGGCAGCAAGGCCCATGCCTCAATGCTCGCTCATCAGGTTAGCTTTCTTCTTTTGGGATTTTGATTTGGCTTTTGAGTCTTTGCGCTCTAGGTGTTCGACGAAATTTCTCAATGGGAAAGGGATTATTTTGATGGGTGATGGAATAAAAATTGAAACTTTGGTTATCGGAATGATGGTTGTTTGCCGGAGAAAATTGGAGCTTGGAGCTCGTCCACATTGATCGTTGGATCCCTCTTTGTTGAATAGAAAATATGGCAAAATTTGATAAATTATGTATATTACTAAAAATTGCAACAAAAATAACTAAACTGAGTGGAAAATTAGCAATCTTTTTTGTTAAAAAAAGGTACTGAAAAATTACTATGTATCACTAAAAGGCTTTTGGAAATCCTAACCACGTTTGATAATATTCTGGAAATATGTAACTATTTAGATCATAAGTTTTACATTCAACTGTTGTTGTCGTTGCAGCATCAGCAGTAGCTGTAGTTGTTTGCTTGGTTTGACTTCCTTCCACTGATTCACTTAAGCAAACATGTAACTATTTATATTGCAAGCTTCACCTTCAACTCCCAGGTGTGCCCATTACCGAGAAGGTGTGAATGAATGGGAGAAAAATTGTTCTAGTTGTTAGGTGAAAGAGAATTTGGTAATTTCGTGCATTTAAAGTATTTTCTAATTCATGTGGTTAGATTTGAGTCTTGACATTGGAATTGCAAAGGAGAAATCCCTAGCATGTGTTTTCCAGTTTAGTGACATGCGAGTGCAATTTGTTGATTCATTATCTACTTATTTCACGCGTTAGATTGCAAGGATTATGATGTATAGTCCCATTTTACACATCAAAACACAAAATAGTCCGCCTTTTCGATAAAAAAACACAAGTAAGTACCTTAAAATAACTGAAAAGTTTCTTCATAATGACGGAATGCAAGCAATTAGTTGATTCATAAAAGTCTTCATAACGACACTTGTATCTCACTCTTATAGAAGTAATCATCACTTTTCATATTGGTTAAATTCATATCTTACTGACAAAATCAACCCTTAGTTTAATAGATTTTTTAGTAATAGCCATCAAGTTCCTTTTAATATGTTATCCTTACATCTATTTGAACATAATAATTTTTAAAATAAAGAAAGTGAATGGTAATTATTAAATCATTTAAACTATTGTTGATCTTGATTACATTTATATTGAGGTTTTAACAATAATATACCAATTTTTTGATTTTTTATTGTAATTCAAGCTTTATGGGGACTATTATGGGTCTATTTTTACTATAGGAGTAGTTTATTGTTTTTGTAATAAAGGTAAAGACTAAATGGTGTTTCCACTAAATAAAGAGGACTAATTTATGATAATCCCTAGATTGCATTTCCTTCAAAAGAGCAATAACAATTAGAATGGTTTCAGCAGCTTGAGTAGATGGATGGATTTTTTCCAAATGGTTTGGTCTTGGTTGGGTGATACAGCTCCAAATCACATAAGTATCAAAAACCGACATTTCTTCTGTGTCTCTCTCGTATGACTATACTCTTTGTTTGGTAGTTTTAAGAGAAGCATGGGCTGGCTGGGATACATGGCCACCTTATCACATATTTTCCAGAATGTCGCATTATCCTGCCAAATATTTGGACTCTTTCAGGTGACATTTGTTCGATTAAATATTGGTTATGAACTTGTGTTACATTACCGAAATTCGTTGCATGCATCAAGGATAAGTATTGTAGTTAATCAATATCTTGACAACACTACTCATATTGTGGACTGTTTTGCTTTAATGGAATCTATTCATGCAGCGACCATTCAGATAGATCTTTGGTATCTGCTCCAAAATATTGATAGCATCATTTAACTAATTGGACATTCAGGGGTTGATGACGGACACTGAGAGAGATTGCATATTGTCCGGCCTTGATGAAATAGAGAGAAGAATTGAAGCAGGGGAGTTCGTCTGGAGAACAGATAGAGAGGACGTGCATATGAATATAGAAGCGGCTCTAACAGACTTGATTGGGGAACCTGCAAAAAAGCTCCATACTGCTAGAAGTCGGAATGATCAAGTTGTAACTGACCTTCGTTTGTGGTGTCGGGATGCCATTGATAAAATTATTACATGTATCAAACAACTCCAGGTTTGTTTTTTCTAATATTATGTGCAGCAGTCATAAATTTGCATTTGATACCCTGACCTCGTCTTGCATTGCCATTGGAGAATTTGCATGTCAAATTGCTGTTAATATTTGCCATATCCAACTTCTTATCACCTTTTCTTTTGTCTTCCTATCTTTTTTTACCAAGTCGACTATTTTTTTGGCATATAAATTTTTACTGCAATAACGGATTAAGGGGGGAAACTAGCTGCATTTGATATTTTATCCAAGTTCTTGCTTGTTGTTTCTTTCCATTTCTCATAAAATTTCAGTATGCACATCAGGAATTCCCAACTAGAGAGTTTACTTTTTAAAATCATATGAAATGATATTAACTGAATAGTCTGACTACATAACATATTTAGCTAGTGAGTTATCATTCAAGCTAACAGAAATGTATCTTTATTAGTTAACTGTCTAGTTGTTCTAGCTATTTATGCTAATTTGTAATCATCGGCATCATTCTCCTAACTTTATATCAAAAATGGGGTCAGGTTTTTGAGACTTTTTTTGGATGGCAAAAGATGGCTAAATGA
The DNA here is from genome assembly GCA_036321105.1 of Dracaena cambodiana. NCBI lineage: Eukaryota > Viridiplantae > Streptophyta > Magnoliopsida > Asparagales > Asparagaceae > Dracaena > Dracaena cambodiana. The sequence goes on from JAYEPQ010000002.1 coordinate 26,801,037, forward strand.
ATGAATGCCTTTAGGATGCTATACTTAATTGACAATAAAATCAGAGTGCTGTATTCTTCTCTGACTGTGGGATTCTGGCATGTAATCCCCAAGTATTATATCGATTTTCTGGAAAGAGTAAAAGTTTTTGAGTTTTCATAGTGGCAATGATATTATCTGGTAAAAGCTTTTATCTATTTCTTTGCTTTCTAGTTTCAATGTCATGGCCTCTTCAAGTAGGCACACGATCAACACCAGCACTTAACCCTAGCCCTCCTCATAGGGAACAACAAAACACAAGAATATATAAAATAAGACAAAAGAAAATTATTAGTAAATGCAATGACCCACAAGATATTTTCTACATATTACAAGAGGCTAGCATGAGCTTTCTAATACATGGCATGATAAAATAAAATATATAAAATTTTAATATTTACAATGTCTGTATGTTGTACATGAAGAATTAGTGAACTAACTAAATTTGCTTCATCACTTTGCTTCGTTGTTTCATTCTTTGACTTCCTTGAGATGCTCTCTGGTCTACTGCAAGTCAGCAACACATAGGTGGTGAGCTAAAAAGCCCAATAACAATATTCCTACTATAAGCTAGGTCAAGTAAAAAAGGATTATATCTCCAAGTATATATGCTTGCAAGTGGAATTAAGAAATTCCATGATATTAATCTAGCCAAAAAATAACGTAACATGATGAATGATAACCGTTATCTCGAGACAGCTTAAATCAACTATAATATATCAAGTTTGGTTTCATTATCAAATTATCACCATTACTCTTGCTACAATACAAAAGTTATAAAGCTTATATAAGTCACATTCCACTATTTCTGACCAAGGCAATGATAATTTCATATATCGTCGACTTTCATTTTAGCTCAACCCTTACCCTTGATGGTAAAATGCATAGCCTGAGCTAATACTTAAATTTTAATGTGCTTAAACATCAAGTTTACAATCCAAATCAACTATAGTCCAATTCACAATCCAAAATAACAAGCTATGTAATCAAAGTAGATATAAGCAATTTCAATATTACTATGTTCATATTTATTAGATAACAAGCCAATAGCTTCACAACTCAAAGTTTCATTCAAAATCACCTCATTAAATTTAATTTCTTAAGCATTCTTACCCCATGACTTCATATATGTTTTTATTAGGATGATATCATATATTTAATACATTCCCTAACTTTGCATTAGTATTTTGATCTCATTTCTAACTCAAACCCATTCATGTAATAAATTAAAAGAAATCCTTGAGAATCTACTAACCAATGACACTGAAGTCATTCTAAGGTCTACAACAAGAGAAATTACCAAAATACTATTGATTGTTTGACAATTCTAGTTAACCATACATACACGATTCTTTAAAATTTTAATTCTATCTAAATAACGTAATCATCATTTAAGTAAGCATCTATATTCATAAGAAACTTAGGCTTACAAATTTTGTGACAAATTATTATGAAACCTTCAAGTTTGTATGGAATATTTTATCAAAAGCATAGTTTATAAGTCTTTTACCAAGCTCCATCTTGAGTTTTCAATACACTATCTTTAGGAATGAATAACAAAGCTATCAACTTTACTTCATCTTGACAATTAATCAAGGCCACCAATATATTTGTTATACCTGTACTACCTATTATAACACCATTTACTTAATATGATCAAACCAACTACTTGTTTCAAATAATCCTCATTGAATTCTTTTATCTAGCGTTATCAACCATCCAAAAACTTGAAACCATCCAAAATAACATTTTTTTTTTACACCACTTCAATTACCGAGCTTAAACAACTCAAGTTCATTCTTTGTTTGGCTTAACCAATAGGGAATATACATTTTCATAGGATAAGAAAATACTCATTTTTGTGGCAACTCGATAAACACCTTGCATGCAACAACCATCAAAAGAAAGATAAAATAAAACTTTTAAATCATAATTAATAGAAAGAATAATAGGTTTATGGTCTAATTTACATAGTGATAGATGAGTTTACTTGAGCTATTTTAGATGAGATAACTTGGTGTATGCTAGTTGCAGATGATATTGTTTTAGTTGATGAGATGAGAGCAGGGGTAAATACCAAGATGGTGTTATGAAGGCAAACATTAAAATTTAGAGGTTTGAAATTGAATAGGTCTAAAATAGAGTATATGCTAAATTTAGCAAAAGAAGGACCTCTGAGATTATAGTGCTATCACACTAGATGGACAAGAAATACAAGTAAATAATCAGTTTAGATACTTGAGTTCTATTATTTAAAATGATGGAGATATCAATATTAATGTTAACTATAGGACCAAGCTAGCTGGTCGAAATGGAGGAGTGCAACATAAGTTTCATGCGAATGCAACATTCTGTTAAGTTTAAAGGGAAAAATTTATAGGATTGTTATTAGACCAATTTTATTATATGATACAGAATGACCCAATATGATACAGAATGTTGGGCCATAAATAAACGTTATTAATTGAAAATAAATGCAGTAGACATGTGCATGTTTCGTTGAATGTGCGACAATGCCAGAGATAAAGTGAGAAATGAGGATATTCATGCTAAGATAGGCGTGTCACTTATCGAAGAGAAGGTGCGTGATCATGTACGACATAGACGTACAAATATACCGGTTCGACGGATGAGCTTATCAATATAGGACAAGTTAAAAGAGAGAAAAAAAGACCAAAGAAAATATAAATGAAGGTGATACAAAAAGATATGAATGCTGGAGGTAGGACATATTGCTCGACAGACATAAGTGGAGAAGGATTATCCATGTGATCAATCCAGCGTGATCCTCTTTTGGTTCATGAAGCCTACCCAAGTACTTGGGATAAAAGGCGTAGTTGTTGTTGTTGTATAACAACAAAGTAAATTGAATGAGAAATTTTCCCGTTGGTGTTATCGACAATTTTTTGTTTGACACCCGTCACTTGCTTGACTTTTATGTTCTTCATCTGATGTCCATTGAACTGATCTTAGACTTGTTCTAGAGCTAATAACTAAATTTTGATTTGCCCCTAATTTCATCGAAAGACATACTCTGAGATGTTCTCAGTATCTCTAAAGAGCCGGACATTGTGTGTTGTGCAGGCTGTGATTCTCTATTTTTTTTTTCTTTATTTTTCACCTTATGTTCTTTTTTCTATCTATCTTTGATCGTTGGATGGGTTCAACAATAACAAATAGGAGGAAGAGGGAAGAGGAGGAGGATTAGGAGAGGGGGACGAAGTGTGAATAAAGTGAAATAATTGAAAGGAGAGGAAGGGAGAACTTTTAAAATATATTCTATGTCGTGGGGAGATAAAAATAATCATAGCACATATCATATCACATGGGTCATCATCTCACCTTTTCTTTTCACTAATATTCGCCACTACCCCATGTATTGTTATATAATAAATAGTGGCTAGTCTCCACTGGAAGGTTTATACATATATATGACATGGTACTTTTACCTATACATATATAAAATACAAACTCGGAAATGCATATCTATATACCACAAGCATATAAATTTTAACACCTTAGTTTCATCTTATAGATTCTATTAAATAAATTTATCTATAATACAGTAATTAATATTGTGACATTAGTAAAATAAACATAACTTATTATTTTTTTTGGTCATTACAGTGTGAATCATTCGCAAGGTGTAGTTGCTGAAGCTATATCAACTTTAACAATTTCAGGTGGCACTTGTTAATTTAGCTCTAAAAAATGAAGGGTTAATAGTTCCTGGATATACACATCTCCAGCGGGCACAACCAGTTTTGTTGCAACATCTTCTGCTGTCATATGTCGAGCAGGTAAGGAAGCTTTCCCATACTATTTTTAATTCCTTGCAGCTAAAAGCATTGTAGTATCTAAAATCTTTCCCATAAGCAGGTTTGTATGTTCTTTCATTCCTAATATCTATAAGCATTTGAGACCTGGTGCCTCCTTATGGTACAAACTGTTCCATTACGTATTGTAGATTCTATTTATCCTCAGGTGGATTTCCATTAAATCATGTAGTTTCATGGGGGACCTCCTTTGTTAGATCGAAGGAATTAGAATTCTTATGCTACACGTGAGTTGCTCCTTTAGTTTATTGCTTTAAAATAATCCTGAAAGTAGGTTTCATATGTATGCTCCTATCTATGTTTATTTGTTTCATGGACATTTTTTTTTTATAAATATGAACCCGAAACTATTTATTATGAAACACTGATATGGGACACATATACAACATGACACATATGTAGACACGGTAAATCCTAAAAAGTAGGATAGGGGACACAACAACATTACTATGTATGTATTTATGCATATGTCTACGTATAATACATCAAAACTCATAATAGTTAGGACATGTTCTATTAAAAGTTAAGGGAAATGGAAATACAATCTTTATGATTTAAACCATGGATACATTTCATAATATTAACTTGTGAAACCTGTCACATGCTTGTAAGATGTTTATGTTATACTAGCATAGTATCCCTCTTGCATGAAAAGTTTTTTTAAAAAAAAAAAAATTGTTTTTTGAGTAATGAATAGCTCAATGGTGAACGAAAAACGATCTAGGACGTTCTGGGAGCTGACACGACTCCGACTTACAATTTTTTAGACTTCTTTTTGACATGGATTTAATATGTCTGTCAGTGTCGAGCAAGTCTCGGTATCAAATATGCTATGAGATATGGATATGCCATGGGACATGGATACGAGAAATACTGGCACAAATATATGACAACATAAATGTGCACTCCATTTATGCATATGGTATATAATGCACATCAAAGAATAGAATCATTAAGGCATGTTTTGTTAGAAGTAAGAACAGAAATTATAAAATCTTAATCATTTAAAATATAGACTATAATCCAGTAATGATATTAAAAAAGTAGCTCTCATGATGATACATGTGGAGTTTTTCACATCTTTATTAGGTATTTTGGGTCTATTAGTTAGTATTCTTTACGTATCAAATAAACTTTAGTTATTTTTTTAGCATTGTACGGCTCGATAGTGCCCGACACACGATTTTTAGGACTTTTTAGAAGCATGCACAACCTACAACATGCAAGTGTTTGGGCTCCCAAAATCTGACATGGTTTTGGTACGTCCGAGATGTGTTAGACAAATGTTGTGCATGTGTTGTATGAGTGTCGGTGTCCGGTACGTGCAGGAGGGTTTGTGCTTCATAGTTAATATGCATTTGCTACAGATACATCACTTATTTGGAATTGTCTGTGCTTCATAGTGTGCATCATCCTTCATTTTTGCTGAACAGAGAATTTTAACATTATGAGTTTATGTTTGTTGCCACTTGGTATCTTTAGCCATTGGAGTGCTGTTATCCTGTTCAATTTACTCTCTAAAACATTTGACATATCCGTAATGATATCTTGTAGCTTGAACGCGATGCGAGTCGCCTGGTAGACTGCAAAGATCGAATGAATTTCTGCCCCCTAGGTGCTTGTGCTTTGGCTGGTACTGGCCTTCCTATCAACAGATTCATGACTTCAGATGCATTAGGGTTTACTGCACCTATGAGAAATAGGTATGCCTCACTTATATAGTTTTATTTCATGCACTCTCCACATGTTTTTTTTCCCTTCAAATTGTTGTCTCACTTAGTTCTTATGTGGCTATAATAAAAATAGGAGTTTCATTTTTCAATTTTCTCCTCTAATTGCTAGCTTATCGTAATTTCTGTATTGCCTCCATTAAATATGGAAATGTCTTGTTTTCATTTCGTATCTGTGTTTTTGAGTGTGAAACTTGTCGTAGTCTATCAGATACATGAATTTCGTATAGTATATTATATAATGTAGTTTCTCCGTCCATCTACGGTGTAATTTGTCAAGTTTATCAGTAACAGCTAATATGGAATATTCGATGAAATATGCAATGAAATATTGAACTCTCATGCAACACTCCTTTAAAGAATTTGTTAGCATTTTGCAGCATTGATGCAGTATCGGATCGTGACTTTGTCATGGAGTTTCTGTCTGCCAACTCGATCACTGCTATTCATCTTTCAAGGCTTGGTGAAGAATGGGTTCTCTGGGCATCTGAAGAATTTGGATTCTTGACTCCAAGTGACAAAGTTTCCACTGGAAGTAGCATTATGCCTCAGAAGAAAAACCCTGATCCAATGGAACTTGTTCGTGGAAAGTCGGCTAGGGTTGTGGGAAGTCTTACAACACTCTTGGTCCTCTGTAAAGGGCTCCCACTAGCCTACAATCGTGATCTCCAAGTACGTCCAAGTTTTCCATATAATGACCCCATAATCTTTTTTACTCGATTTTTTTCTCATCACTTCCATGTGCTCCTTGCGCTTATCAAATTTAGTTTCTTTTTAAGCAGGAAGACAAGGAACCTCTATTTGACAGTGTTAGAACTATCGCCGCGATGCTTGAAGTAACAACCGAATTTGCACAGAACATCACATTTAACCGTACACGAATATACAAGGCTCTACCAGCTGGACATCTTGATGCTACTACCCTGGCAGATTATCTTGTGAACAAGGTACACCTAGCTCACATTACTTCTCCCATATCAACATAGTGCAGTGATTAATTGTCAACAGGATACTCTAATCCCTTGTTGGTTTACTTAAGTTCAACCCATTGGAAAGAGCAAATTATACAAACCAATAGTCTTTTGCTGTTGGTCGGTAAGAAACCAATTCTACTGATAAGTGGTCGTTTGGTCTAATCTTAGCCAGAGCTCATCCCATCTGAAAGATGAATCTGGGTACTTCTTAGTCCCAGCCTGCAGTTCACTGAAAAATTCAATCCAACAATCAAACTCACCGGAAATGCTGGTTGGGTTGGTAAGTTTCTTGTGATTCAAGTTCATCAGACTCATATTGCAGGCATCAGGTCAGTCATTTGAGGAAGTAGTGAAAAGACTTGGGAAATTTAGGGTAAACAAGTGTGGGGACGGACCCAGCCACCCGAACGATTGTTTTGGGGAGTGGGGGGATGGGATTGGGGGTTGAGCTATCCGTACAGTTTGTCGGAAGTGCAAGGGCAGGGGTTGCAGGGGCTCGATCCAAAAAAAAAAAAAAAAAATTATAATAATATGAATTCGATGATAATATTATAATTTTATATGCCAATATATAATAACGGCATAATTTGTTGAATTGTTTTAGAGTTTCGATATTGACTAATATGTTCTTAATTATTTTTTTTTAAAAATAACCTATCACTATCCGGCAGATAAGGGGATAAAGAACGAACTTCTATGGACATATTGGAGAAAAGAATTTCGAGAGAGAAAGAGAAAGTTGGAAAAAGGCAAAATCAAATCATATGACAAAAAGTAGACTTATTCTTAACTCTTCGGACTTGAGAGGGAATAGACTTGTCAATTTGAGGTGGACATAATTGTAAATTTGAGGCGGACACTCATAAAAATTGCCCTTTTTTTTTTTGGTTTTTTTTGGGGGGTGGGGGGGGGGGGGGGGGGGTGGGGTGGGGGGGTTATAGCTTGTTCAATCAAATCATCTAGTGGACTAGGGAAGCGGTACTCGACTGTAGGGAAGTGCGGGGATAAGATTCCTCTTCTATTGATAGGTCAGTTCGGGACAAAGTCTTCTTTGATGGGGAAGTGCGGGACCGACGTCCTCCTTTCTAGATCAATGCGGTCGTCGAGAGAGTGAAGGCCTTTTTCAATGCATTCCGCGTCCATCATCTCGACGAAAGGTACAAAGACACGATTTTCTTCGGATTACTCACCGAATCGATATTGGTGGGAAACTCAGATGTAAGGGATCGATTATTAGAGAATCACTCTGTTTTGTAGCCAGTAGTGAGCCGAATGTTTCCCGCCTTTTCAGAAGGGAGTAGATGGACGCCCTTTCTTGTCCTGGATGTCACTCACTCTATCTAGTAAGAGCAAGTAAAGCAATATCGTATCGAGTCGGAGGGAGGTAGCCTTTCTAGATAGTAGTAGCCGACTGAATGCTCTACTGGCGTCGGCCGTCGACGTCGAGGAAAATAGCGATCCTCTTTTTGAAATCTCATGAATATCTTTCGCCCCTCTTCTACTTTCCGGCTTGATTTCGTTTGTGTATCCAATCAGCTGCCTTTCATTTCGGGGAGGGCTATTTGAATTTGCTATGTAATTGAATTGATTCCGCAGTGATTTCATTTCATACATGACGAAGCGCCTGTTCGCGCTGAAAGTGGAAATCGGATTTCTAAAGCCCATGCCCTGAAAGTCGGTAAGCTGCGCGGCCGGTCTCCGTCTGGCTTAGATCCATTCCCGCACGTGAAGTGAGGAGGTCAAATATCAGGAGCACATTGATCCACGCGGAAAAACGAACTCTCATGTTAAACGAAGGTATTGTTAAATGACTGTGTCGATTATTTGACGTGCTTATCCCTTCGAATTTCGACGAAAAAGACATGCGAACGAGGGGGGCGCATCATTTCATATACATATTTGTGTATTAAAAAAAATGCCAACTGATACAACACGTTCTAATGATGTTTCGTTCTTGCATCTATAACTGTCTTTGGTTTATGTGGGCAGCCTGACAAAGGGGATTCCAATTGATTGACTCCGCTTCTCAACTCCCCGAACAGTACTATAAGAATGAATCGGTACTGAATGAACATTCCACCTTTCCGGGATTCTATATTCCGGAAATCTTCAGCCCTTTCATTGTGACTGTGCTGGCTATGAAAATGAGGTCGGTTTGCCTAGGACTCGATTGTCAGGTACCAGTCCATAACGATCTCTTTTCTTCATCCACCCTGCCCCGAAGAGTAACTAAGACCAATTCATTTACGTTTTCATATTCCAATTAAACGTTTTCCATTTACGATCAAAGGAGAAGATTAATCTTTTTACCAAACATATGCGGATTAAATCATTATCTTCTAATCTAATAAAATAAGAACAAGAGATCTTTCTCGATCAATCCCTCAAACCATTTTGGCTTGACCTGGTTTTTCGTTGGTCCCTTGTACGTCGAGTATGCCATCGGAGGCGATGTAAAAATAGGATTTCGGTGCTAAAAAGTATCCTTTCATGACTCGTCTATATATCTCAAGAGAGGTGCACTAAACCTTATAGCCATCGGTGTATCCGCTTGGAGAACTGATGCTTCATTAACAACTACTTATGAATTATTTTTTGGCCTACATCCCTTATCTCAAGTTTTGGATCGAACTAATCCATTGACACAAATCGTTCATGGGCGAAAATTGAGTTATTTGGGTATTGGGAGATTGACAGGGCGAACTGCTAGTTTTCGGATACGAGATATCCACCCAAGCCACTATGAGCTCTTTTGCTTTAAATAGCAGAAAAGTGATACCGTACTCAAATAGAGGCTCCTGCGCTATACGGCTTGGGATTTACTATGCCCGATGCTCTGGAAGCGAAGGACAAAGTCTGTAAAAAGGAGATCTTTAGGAACGGAGAATCGTAAGCCATGGAATTAGTCGAACACGACATCCATGACACTCGTTCTTCTCTAAAGGAAGCACTTTGTTATACGGAATGAAAATCTTTTCGAAATTGTATGACGTGGACCTCTCAGACGGGCATAGCGTAGACCTCTGTCTTGCTAGTCCGGTCTTTTTCTTTTATTGTTTTTATACCCACATTTCATACTTTTAAATAAATTCCAATTCATGGCTTCGTATGTACTGAGTGACTATAGGTCCATTCAGATGTTGCTCGGATGAGAGCTTTATTCGGCCTTTGTATGACCGTCTTCTCCTCCTGTCTATCTCCTTCGGTCAGGTAGTTCTGCTTCCGGTACCGGAGGAGCAGGGTGGTTCCAAAGTGTAGTTTCAGAGTTCGAGATATTTGAGCGTCAGAGGTTCTGCTTCTCTAATTTCTCATAGACATTGCCTAGACCGCCTTCTTCCGCGAAGATTCAGACAAAAGCGAGTTTGGATGGAACTGAAGAAGATTTGGCAAACGAATAAAAAGATTAAAGGGTTTCTTCTCCACAAAGTAAAAGGTGGTTATTCAGTAGCCATCGCAGGTTTCATCACTTTTCGTCCATTCTATCGTCGTTTAAAAAATAAAAATTATTTTTTCGGTACTCTGTCAAAATAGTCGACAAAACAGTCATAGATATCAAGACAGAGAGTAGGATTACTAGTCCCCCGTCGCTTCTTTCATATGTAGGGGCTTTCATCATTGCAAATTGTTCCGTTCCTGCATTCATTAAACATTTGACGTTACCGGTACTCCATCCACTGTGTTGTCTACGGATCCTTCTCTGGATTCGGTTGGATCTCCGTCTCCCTAGCAGCTTAGTCACGATGCGCCCCTCTTTTTTTATAGCTTATAACAGAAGTTAGGGGTGTGCAAGTCTAGTTGTCACAAGTAAGGACTTCATCTTTCAATAGAAGAAGTATTATCGAGTGCAGTCTAGCGCTTCTTTTAGGGCTTTCCGCCCTAAAAGAAGCAGTCAACGGTAGCCGACACTGGTTTATTTACGTAGCAACAGGTAGGACGTGAAAACACTCGATCCCATTCCGACCTCGATACGTGGAATCGTATCACGCCATATGTACTGAAATTGTTTGGGAGATATAGTCAAAGCCCGATTGTCAAATTCCCTTTTTTTTCTTTTTTGTATACTGGACTGACTTTCTTCTGCGGCAGAGAAAGCAGATCATGAGGAGAAGTAAAGGAGTGAAGTTGTTTTATGAGTCAGTTGAAATTTCCCGCATTAGGGGGGGGGGGTGTGCGCTGCCACCGTGGCATAAGGGTGGGTCCTCTCCTAAACAAGTAGTCGATTGTCAATTCACATCTCGATAACCGTATGCACCAACATGGCTTTGACATGCTCTACTAGTTTCAGATATATTTGTTCTTCCCTCTTCATAAATAAAAGTAAATTCTTTATACCAAGTTGCCAACATTGTTCTTGATTTTGTGTTGGTTGGTGGGCTTATATTTCCTTCCATTTGTTTGTTTTTTTTTTCCCTCAAATACAGGGAGTACCATTTAGAACTTCTCACGATATAGTTGGGAGATCTGTTGCTTTATGCGTCTCAAGGAGTTGCCAGCTTACAGACCTCAGTCTTGATGATCTACGAGGCATAGATTCCACATTTGAGGAGGATGTTTACGAGTTCCTTGGAGTTGAAAACTGTGTCAAGAAGTTCCGCTCCTATGGTTCAACGGGTTCAGAATGCGTGCGTGACCAAATCAACTACTGGGTTTCAAAGCTTGGCATGTAGCAATAGAGAGCACAGGATGAATGTTACTCGGGCAATTACCTCGCTATTTTATTTTTTATTTCTCCCCTTCTGTGAACTCCCCTCCATCTTCGCAACTCTGAAGTTGTGTCTGTTGAGCGTTTTCTCCATTTGGACTGCGGCAGCCTCCTCAGTTTAGTCAATAGAATCGTCATTGTTTGTTATCCGCCATTTTTCTGATGAAATTTCTTGAAAGTTTTGGCTTCGCCATGCAGCATCCCTATGCAACTCGTTGTTCGCTTTGTAGCTTTCGTTGTTCATGTTATTAAATTTCTGACTGAGGGTATCATTTCTGAAGGCACTTCTTAACGCAAACAATCCTTTTTAATTATGAACTGGAGGGGATACCTTGATTTTTAATAAATTAAAGTTACGGGAAAATTTAAGAGGCCAATTCAGACTGTTTTGAGTCTGATCTGGGATTTTGTTTCACAATGGAATCATAGGCTCGCCTCCAACATATTTAGAGTCGTTATACTGGTTGCCTCACAACTTTCCTATAGTTTAGAGTTGAGTTGCTAGCATCTGAGAGTTGTTATACTAGTTCTTCTGTCAGTATTTTTCTATGGCTTATAATTAGGATTTTGTAATGCAAGGGCCATAAATAAAATCAGTGACAAAGTAGTAGCAATAGCTATGTGGAGGAAATAGGGATGAACAGCTATCCGCTCCGACCAAGTCAACTGGCTCCGATCAGATTCGGTCGGAGTTCGATCGGAAAAAAAGGAATGGAATATGGTTGGAATTTTACATATGAAATTGGAGCTGGTCGGAGATATTCAGAATATTGTCGAATTCGATCGAATTCTGACTCCGATGGACACTTCTCCCAAACTTCAACCAAATACTCTGCAAAAATGATAGTAACAATAGTAAATAACAGCGGCAACCCAAATCCAAATGCTTTTGGGACCCTTCACCTCCCTTCCACTCCCCCCTCTCTCTCTCTTTGCTCTTTCTTGATGGAATTAGCAAGCAAAAGCATAGAATCCTCAGTGAGAATTTTGATCATTTTCAGATCCATCAATCAGCCCAAGCAAACTCTCTCCCCCTCTCCTTCCCTCTCCTGCTCACCCTCCCTCTCCCTCCCCACCCGCACCATCTCTCTCTCTCTCTCTCTCCCCCTCCCTTGCTAAAACTGAACTCCAACTGTCTTTGTCAGAATTCGACCGCATCCAACCAATCCAGAAGTGGTCAGAGTTCGATCGGATTTCGGCTAAAACACCCATCGGAGTCTCGCATTCCGACCCTAGGAGGAAAACCAAAGAAAATTCAAAAGCCAACTAAATATAAGTAAGGTTTGAGGCTAACTAGAGAAAAACTCTTGAAATTTCGATTGTGAGACCTAAGAAGAAAGCGTTTACTAATTATGACTGTTCTAAGTTCTACCCGTGAACGCAAGCAATAGTTGCTAAACATATTACCATAGTATACTTCTTTGTTGGTTGTTCGTTATCTTTGTGACATCAATTCCAAGTGATTATTATTCTGGTTTCTTTCTAAAGTAACACGTTACGCGGTTTGTTGTGCCAATATTTATTTTCAGTTTGTCTTGTAGCATCAATTCTTGGTATTTTTTCTTAATTGATTCTCAATAATGCAATGTTCGAGCCATTTCATCAGATTAAATTCACTAAAAATGGTATTCTTAGAGTTTATTTTTACTTTTCCATTTTCTCTCTCTCTCTCTCTCTTAAATACAGAGAAAACGTACGGAAAGTCCTAGTGGGTCCCATAAAACAGCCATCAAATAACTGCCATAACTAACTATCATATCTAGTTCCACCTATATAAACTGGCAGCCTGACAGAGGAGGAGAGGGAGTTCTGGGAGCAGCCTACGAGCCGTGCAGCAGCTGGTACCAGCGGGCATCGGCCTGGGTCGTGGCGGAGAGGAGGAGGTTCTTGGTGGCTGAGGTGAACGGGGGGCTCAACCAGCAGAGGAATCAGATTGCGAATGTTGTTGTTGTTGCTCGGATTCTTGGTGCTGCCTGTTTTCAAAGTTAATCCTGTATGGGGTGATCGAAGGTGATGTAGGATTGTGCGACACATTTTGACTTATTCTTGATTTTTTTGAGATTTTAATCTAAATCTCTCTCTCTCTCTCTCTCCTCTTTTTATAATTTTTGTGTAGTAAACTTTTCACTGCAAACTAGTATATGGAGTGTAAAGTTAGTAAACGACGGACCCTAAATAATAGTGTTATAATACTGGACGAGTAAGTGATACAAATTAACAGTCAGTTTAGGTATTAAGGTTTTATTATTTAGAATGATGGAGAGATCGATAATGATATCAACTATAAAAGCTGACTGGTTGAAATAGAGAAGTGTAATGGGAGTTTTATGCGACTGCAAGGAATTTTTTTTATAGAACTTCTATTAGATCAGATTTATTATATGACACGAAATGCTGGGCTATAAAAAAACGTCATTTACAGAAAATAAGTGTAATAGAGATGTACATACTTCGCTGGATATGCGGCAACGCTAAGAGAAATAAAGTAAGAAATGAAAATATTCGTGCTAAAATAAGTGTAATCCCCATTGATGAGAAGATGCGAAAAAATCGCTTACGATGGTTTAGTCATGTATAACGTAAACTTACAAATGTACCAGTTCGATGAGAGGAGCTGATCAATGTAGTACAAGTTAAAAGAGCGAAGGGAAGACAGAAGAAAATATGGATGGAGGTGATACGAAAAGATATGAATTCTAGAAATTTAATTGAGGAGATACTACTTGATAGAGATGAGTGAAGAAGGATTATCAAAGTAATTGATCTGGCATGATTCTTTTTTAGTTCATGTAGTCTACTCTAAATACTTGGGATAAAAGGCTTGGTTGTTGTTGTTGTTGTAAACTTTTCGCTCTAAATACTTGAGTGCACTATAAATTTATGATTAATCTGCTTGATTTAGTAATGGGTCTTGGTTTTTTCTTCTCTATTTGATTCATTTTCAACCGTTGGGTGTAAGTGTTTTATGTATGCAGTTCGTTCATGATTGTTGAGATTTTATGAAATTTTGATATGGGTATATTAATGTTCTTCACTTCAAAATATAAGATTTTATTTTATTTTTTTTTCTTTTTTGATTAATTTCAGTCAGTAAACTGTTCTCGATACTAAAAACATTCTCATTGCTCAAATGCCCTGTAACGCCCTCGTTTTTCAGCTGCTTCCCAAAACGGAGAACGTTACTTATTACTTACACTAGACAACCCAACAGTCACAGGATCTTGGAATAACCGTAACTACTGCCACAATCAGATAAATAAATAACATGTCTGAAACGCAACATATTATGATTACATGATCAATCGGCCAAATTTAGAACTGAATTTTCAAAGCAAAATATAATAAAAATTTGGTTCTTTCTGATTAATTTCTGTCGGTAAACTGTTACTTGGTTAGAAACAGGTATTGGTTATTTTTCTGTTCGATTAATTTTCTACTTATTCTCAGAGGGAAAAAAAAAAAGCCTCTGAATGAATTTGGCACATTGGATTGTTTTGTATGATCTAATTGCTAAAGAACAAAACCATTTAATTTATTATTATGATTATTTTACTATTTTTGCAGTGGATTTTCTGATATTTTTGATGCTGATCATTTCATAAAGACCCTTGAATCAGACATCCACATTGGCTCATCTCTCCCTCAAACTCATCCGATCAAGAGCTCCATCATCCCTCTCAATGCCTCTCCCCACTTGATTCACTCAAAATTTCTCCAAGAGGTACTAGCAACAATCATAATTTTGCACAACAATATTAATTAATTAATTAGTATTAATTTAATTAATTATCTAATAAATTTCTCTGTTGTTTACTAATTGAACCAACTAAACATGCATGGGGTGTTAATGCTCAAAGGTCTCAACTCCAAGCTCTCCCCAAATCTCCCACTTGACCTACAAAAGCTCCGATTCAAGGCAATAGAAATTAAAACAAAATGCAAAAAAAAAAAAAATTATTTTGCAAATATTGATTTCGTTGCCATCATTTTAACAAATAAATTAGATGGCATTTCATGCTTTGATATTCGCGCACTCTACGTGAGCTTGGAAGCAATTTGGCGCGAATGATGGCGGAGGGTGAGCCTATATCGCCCTTCACCTCCGGCTCGAGAAGCAGGTTTGGGTCCGGACCGGCTGCCTCCCCGGGCTCGGACCCGACCCCGGTTCCTGCTTGAGAAGCGGAGGCCCATCCCGAGCTCCTAACGGGCCGCTGGGCTCTGCCCGCTGACGGCCCACGAAGTTGCAAGGTAGCCAGCTATTGTTTGTCTTGGATAAAATTGCTCAAGCTAACGTGCTTGTTTCGTTTCAAATTGCAGGTTTCTCAGGGCACTGGGAGCTCCAAGCAGTGCACATGTACACATGACCGGCGGTGAGCCTCTAGGCGGTGAGCGTGCGCTGGCACTGCTGAAGGCTGTGTTCAGTAATGCTGTAACGAAGGAGACTCTCGCATCAGATGGCAGGCTCGAGCTATATGCTAACAGATCATCAGTACTTGCGGCCGTGGACTTCATCGTCGCTGCGAGCAGCCAAGTGTTCACGTCTTCCCACGGTGGCAACATGGGCCGAGCAATGCAGGTGGGTTCAAAGTAGCAGCACATTGCTGAATAACAAGTGCAGAATCTTGAGTAAAGCCTTTAGCGGATAAATGATGGGCAGGGACACCGAGCATATGCTGGACACAGGAAGCGTATCTGGCGGAACAAGCGCACAGTGGTTAGATTGCTGGAGGATCGATCGCTGTCGGATGCGGAGCTGAGAAGGGAGATGAAGCAGGAGCACAGAATGGCGATGGGGCAGCCGGAGGAGAGGATGCAGAAGGATGGGCGTGACGTGATTGCGTTCCCTGTGCCTGAATGCATGTGGCAGCAGCATGGCGCCCCCAGCTTGAGATACTTCTTTTAGCCACGCCCCATCTCGATAGTATACACAGTAGTTTGTACATGTATATACCTGTATTTGAATAATGACTCTATTTCTAGATTGGAATCAGCTGTAATATTAAGAAAGTTGTGGTTTCTCAGCAGAAATTGACAGATGATCGATCACCTGTTCGCTACAAATTTACAGAAAAAAGAACTGAATATGCAATCACAGGTTTTATTTTTTCTTCATACTGTATATTAAGGATTGTATAGCTTCCTTTATCCTTGCGCTGCTAGTCTGACTCATTTCCTGAGACGCTTGCTGTAGGCTCTGTAGCCCTCGGCCCAAACTAGCGATTGTAGGTACCGAAGGAAACAATTCTGCAGCACATTCAATCCCATCTCCATATATAAGTAGCCCAGAACATGCAGCCACGCTACAGCCAAATGTACCCCATGGTGCAAGCCTCAATGGTCTAACATGCCGCCGCCTCATGATCTCATAGAATGATGTTCGGATCGCTAGCAAGCTAGTTCTCTCTGCTGCGGCTATCATACTATGGGTCACTGCACGGATCTTCTCCGCTGATGCTGTAAGTTTCAAGGTAGCAGAAGTATTGGCTCCGCTACTAGCAAACCCAGGAGCTAGAAGTTTAGATGGACCAAGAATCTTACTAAATCCGATGGCAGCTTGCCTTTTGAAACTTGCTAAACCAATCTTTAGGACAGTTGGAACTTTGTAGGTTGTGACCTTGAAAAAAGCAGATGATAGCGAAGTAGCTCCAATCACCGCCGTTGCTCCGGCACCAACTGCAACCACTGGCTTGTCTGCTAACAGCTTCCTTTTTCCAGTGTGATGTTTCAGCGCAACCACTTCATCCTCCTCACCATCATTGTGATCGTCCCCGGAATAATGATGGGCGAAAAATTGATCAGCTAAATCCGCAATCTCTGGAGGCACTGGTGTTCTCCAATGCTTCCTAAGACCAGCCAACCTGCCAGCATCAACTACGGCCACAATTGGTCCTCCAAACTTTCTTGCTTGGCTTCTAAGGGCTTGTGCAAAAAGAACATGGCATTTCTCATCGAAAGGGAGTTCAGAGAACTCCACCTTACTTTCTGACTTCTTACTCTCCATTCTGCTGATGGGAGAGCGAGCTGCATTGTTTAAAGCTATTCTAAGACCCTCAACTGCAATGCGAAAGTTGTGTACTTCAGATAGTACTTTCGTATCTGCTGCATGTCCTGTGTAAACATTGGCAAGCATTTCCTGAGCTGAAGCTAGAGATTTCCTGATTGCTGGTAGGTCATTGAATATGTTATATAGATCAACCAGTAAAGGATAAACAGTTTGCGCAAAGGGCGAAGGAGCCTCATAGTCTTCATATTTTAACTGACCTTCACATGGCTGGGCCTCTGAGGCATAGTTTGGCAAACTTGTTCTTTGAAGTAATATCTCAAGAGATGGAGCTAATAACTTCACCATCTGTGACTGAACACTGTCAGTGAGACAAAACCTGTGAGTGCTTGATGCAGAAGACATCACTTTCCCAGGGAGTAAACAGGATGGCTGCAAATTTAACTCTGAGCTTTTATCATCTGTTCTAGAAGTTTCCGGAGGTTGCCCGATGCAAGCACTCTCATATGGTGATTCAAGCAGCAGAAAATGAGAGTCAACCTCCTCTGCTGCTCTTTTGGCAGCAAAGAAGTGACCATAAAACCCAATCCCAAAAATTTCTTGCAGAACTTGGAATCCAGCAAATTTATAATACTGCTCTTTGTTGATCTTATCAGTAAGACATCTTTTGAGCACCCCTAATGATGAGGTTGGTATAATGTTTGCTTGATCATCTTTAGAATTCTTTTCCTCATTTTGTATTTCATTCAATGCTGATGGGGCCACCTGAGCAATCACAGCTTTAGGCTGAACTTCCTTTATAAGGTATTCCGCATCAAACGCAGATTGTTCAGACAAGTTTTGTGCAGCCAAAACATACACTACAGTATTTGAATTAGGTACCAGCACAGCAAATACAAACTGTTTTGTTTGTTTTGGGATTGAAAGCCTTCGAACCAGTTGGTTAGATAGCTTCAAATCGTTAGACTTGAGCATGGAAAATGGCCATAGATTTTGGAGGTTCCAGAGCACTGTCGATGCCATGTCCAACACATCATAAACATACAAGATGAGGAGCTCCCAAAAAAAGATTCGGACCAGCCTACATTCCCCTCAGATTATGCTGAAAAAAGAGAAGATAGACTTAGAAAGGAAGCACGAGGGGAGTTTGATAATATACATATAGATCATTCCACCTTCATTTCTCACGGTTGAATGAAAAAGCACAATGGTTGTACACAAGATAAAAGAAATCGTGATATGAACAACCAAAAACACAACGAAACTCATCTCTCTAAGACCTGTTTTTAACCATTAATTAGGGCTTAAGAACACATGTCTAAAGAAGTATACAAAAGTTATGACCAATTATGGAGACTTCTCACAATATTTCCAGCAATTTCAAACAGCTCTTCAAAATGAATTTTACACAGAGACACAATGTTTCTTTCACAATGAAGAAGTACACCGTATGTAGAAAGAAAAATAAACAAAGACAAGGAGCCAGATCTATTGCCCTTATCAAACTAAATGCCATTGATATGTAAAACATAACATCACACCGGTCACGAAATCCAAATACAATGCTCAGAATAATGATTCATGATCATTAGCATCATACTCACCGATAATGTCTACAATCCACTATAAATTTTAAGATATGTCAAAAGGACTATCTGACAACTACCCACTAAGTATACGAGAATCCAATACATATTGGACATGTTATGTCTCCTCTATGAAGTATTCATGCAACATAGACTTACAAGATCCGTTATCAATTTGGTATATCAAGTGAAGTGACAGAATGCAAGTATTAGTGTGGCACAGTGGTTTACTATTCATCACCAATCTTTCAATTTCGCTTTCCACAAATCAATCAGCTCCAAAATGTTTTTTTTTTAACTGCTTGGATGTCAGGACTTCACAGATAATAAGTCATAGTCAAGTTCAAAAATATAGAATTATATCAGTATCAACTAATCGTTTTTAGTATTGAAATCGGCAATATTGAACGTACCACATCTGCAACACTCACAATATCAGCATCGATATTATAGGGCTTATATCATGCCTCAAGATATGATATGATATTTAAAATAATGGTTATATTATCTCAGAAATGCATGGACCAATAAATCTTTTATACGATAGTAGGAACCTAGTGCCTCGTGGGAACCCATAACTTTTCTGGTCAAAACCAAAGCTAGAAAAAAAAAAAACAGAGAGGGCTGGTTGATGTTTGGAAGCAACATTTCGATTAACATTAAATCAGAGAAAAAAAAAAATAAAGAACTTCTATTGTGGGCCATGATTGAAGTCAACAACTTGCACCGGATCAAAATATGTTGTTGACTTCAATCATGTATATAATACAAGTTATTTAGAAGAGGAATTCAAAAGAAATTGCATTATCAGGAACTTTCAGATGAACCACTATGATAGTTTAAGGCCTTGGTAACTAATATATAATAAACTGTAAATGGGTCCTAAGAACTCCTGGGATGTTCTGAGGATTAGTCGGTCAAATCCACGACAATAGAATTAGTAACAGCTCTTTTTGAATTGAAGCAGCAGACCAGTTCTTGCTGGCAAAATGAAAATTCATCAATATTATACTATAATCCTTTAGATGACTAAGCTCGGTCATAGGTGGAGTAAAAGCCCAAGACAGTTTAGAATATGCGTTGATCCAGGGCATTCAAATGTCAGGATACATGTCATTAAAACCCCAAGTCAATAATATATATATATATATATATATATATATATATATATATATATATATATATATATATATATATATATATATATATATTCATGAATACAATAAATCTTTATGTATCAACTAGAAGTTTGGAAGGTATCAAAGTCTAATAACAAGAGCTTTAAATAAAACATCAAGATCCTCTTACATACGAAAATTATAGAGTTTTCTCCCAAATGATTTTGTGGCTCTCCCTTGGTGCATATCGGTGCATTTGCATTTATCATATGTAATAGTTTTAACTCTCTTCTTGCTTCATGGTCAGGCTTCCAAGCCCACCTCTACTCTTCCATTGACTACCACGTATGTCCCTAAATGAAAAGTGGCAACAAAGCTCCTCCAAACAAGAATCTAATTCCCAAGACAAAACACAATACGAACCTTCCCGAAAACCAAAAGCCCAACCACCTAAGACCGACAAACATGGAAATCGACTCAAGACCCTTTTAAGGTTGACAACAACATTAATAGCTTAGAAGTCTGCAAGATTTGGTTGGGCATAGTATCGAAATCTGATGAGTCTATCATTCAACAATAGTTTTCAATGAAAGAGCAGGACTTTACATCAAGGGGCTGTTGAGTTCATGCCTCCAAGCATTAGCCATATAATAGCTCAATTATTTCGAACAATCTGTTTGATAATTAAATTGAAGCTCATTCATTATAGCTAAAAACTCAGATTTAATGATATGTTGGGTTCCTCAATAGAGTGCAAATTTTCAACTCGTTGATAGTTTTGATTTCATCACCAAAATTACTCATTAAAATAACAATAATAATAATAATAATAATAATAATAATAATAATAATAATAATCTCATGACATGATTTAGGGAAAAAAGGGGAACTAAATCTAATTTCAACAGCAGGACACTGAGCAAGTCCAAAAATAAGTACAAACAAACGATTTAAAATATCAAAATTTTGATTAGGGATTAGGGGAAAATTGAGAGGAGAGGAGATGGAGAGATTAAAAAACATAATCTTACCAATTTTTCCGCTGAGATCGAATCCAACCAGGACGAAAAGAGAGCCGTGAGCATCTATCGGAGATTCAAAGGGGAAGTTAAAAAAAAAAAAAGAAAAGAAGAAGAAACTAGAAGTTTTGCGCTCAAACGAGGAAGGTACCGAAAGCGAGCCATAGAAGAGATACGGTTGGAGATTTTTGCAGCTGCTACGCGTTCGGTTTATTTTATGATTGGGTCCCGGTCCGCATTATTAGCGGACCCGACCGCCTTAAAGTGAAAAACGAAGGGAGCCCCAGGGGCAATGCCCAAAATTCTGGAAATTCTTTTAAAAGTTCAGAAATTTTTAAGGGAAATCCTAAACGAGCACACCACTTGAGCATTTGTTCATTGAGAACCACTCCTCTTTCATTTTTTTTTTTTTTTTTTAAAGAGCATTAAAAATTAATGAGCTCCCACCTTCTTCTAATTTTAATATTCTGAAAATCATGTTCCTCATTTTCTCTCATCCGCATCCTCTCAAAATCCATCGTTCTCTCTCACTCGCTCTTTGCTTGCTATCTGCTGCTCCCTCCCTCCCTAGCTCAGTCTAGTAGTTACTCCCTCGTTCGCTTAAACACTCACCTAGTTTGGGATTTTTATAAAAAATGTACAGATCAATTTAAACAGTAATAAAAATAACAAACTGTTAACTAATATCGAAATTTGTGAAGTTAAGAAGTAATAAGTTATAATTAACCTATAGTACATGAATTCTCACTACAATTAATCTAAATTTTGAAGTTAACGATCAAGTTCCTTGATCTCGGTGGTTACATATTTGTGTTTTATTTGTTCCTGTTCACAAAGTGCAGAGCTTTTGTTGGTCGTGTATTCAGATTGAGCTTATCTGCCCCTAGAAGAAACAAAACAAATCAAATATTCCCAAACAAAATTATCTGATATTCTAAAAGTTGTTAAGGTAAACTCGTTTCCTATAACTTAAACACAATGCTCATGGAATCAGTCTCAAATCAATCAATTTGATGTTCGAAGTGCCATAGCTACAAATAGTGTACAAATAGTGTATGTTGCTAGTCTAGAGATCAGTCAGATTAGCGGAAAGTATGTGTTGCATTGAATAGGAAAAGGTAGAGGTCTTATGTATATGAGCTGTCAGCTCACATAAGTAATGTGAGCTAGCAACGAAAAAATAATAATTTTATTATTTTTTTTCAAAATTTTTAGCATCTTGATCTCAACATTCTTAACTTCTTTAGAATCAAATTTTATGAATTTTGAAGTTTAGTTGTCCAATTTTGAAGTTTAGTTGCCACTTTATCAAGTGAATAAAAAATATAATCTATTCATAAAAAACCGTTAATTTTGTATTTACTTGATGGAACATCAAATCAAAACCAAAATCCCACAAAATTGGATATCAGTGAACCTAAGGAGTTCGAGATTATATGGATTTTTTTAAAAAAAAAATTATTAGAGATAATAGAAATGATCTGCAGCTCAGGAACTCATCGTGAGTTAGCAACTCATTTCCATTATTCTCTATATTTATTCTACATGT
Organism: Dracaena cambodiana; assembly: GCA_036321105.1. Classification (NCBI taxonomy): domain Eukaryota; kingdom Viridiplantae; phylum Streptophyta; class Magnoliopsida; order Asparagales; family Asparagaceae; genus Dracaena; species Dracaena cambodiana. The sequence continues at coordinate 26,823,570 of JAYEPQ010000002.1, forward strand.
CAAATTTTCTATGCTTATCATAAAAGGTTACTTTGTAAATTTCATTTCACCTACCCCATATAAGAATTGGTAAAAAAATTTCTTTGCCCTATTGGATAAATTGGTAAAATAGGTAAAAGATTAAAATAATAATAATAATAATAAAGAGCAAAATTTTTTTGAATGCAACGAATAAAATGCTAAAAGGAAAAACCTTGTACTTTCCTAATCACATTCTTGTCGAAATTAATATAAACACAAGGTAAAATCAGTCTAACACTGTCTATGTTTACTAGACGGTAAAATCAGTCTTTAACATTGTCTATTTTTAGTACTATTTTCCTAAAATGCACGGTTGATCAAGAAAAATTTAATATTTATTTTTAAAGGATTAACAAGAACAACAAATGCTTACTCTTACCCTACCACCTAACCATTAAAATAGACAGCTAAAATTTTTGTATCCTTGCTCTACCCTAAATAAAAAGTATTAAATAACTAGGTAAGAAAAGCTTGCCTTTACCATAAAATTTAGGATGAAAGTATATAGGATGAAAGTGTAAGAGCAAACAGGTTTACTCTTAAACATTGTTACCCTAAGCAGATATAGAAACAACGGTTATAGATAAAGAAATCTACTACTACAACAATTACAGTCTATATACAAGAATTCATATTGCAATTAACATTCTCCCACAGAAAATACCCTCTTCATAAAACACTAATTCTTTGAGAACATATACATGCCAGAAGTTCCAGAATGTTTGCAGTATGCAGAGAGTTGATGATTTTTGGGCACCCAGCTTTTCCTTGCACATTGAGCGAGACTGGAATTTCGCAGAAAATCATGCAAGCTCACTTCAGTTGGCTGCAATCTACATCCAAGTGAGTGCCACTTGAGTGCATTGCTATATGCTCTAATTTTCATGTTCCATTGAATCGTCTGAGTCGCTCCTTTCAGGTTCAGCACCTGCAGCAGGAGCTTCAGCTGGAACAGCCTCTGGCTTGGTTGCAGGTACAGGTGCTGGTGCAGGCGCTGCCTTTCTACCAATAGCTCCTGGCATGGCAGTCTCAATATGTGAGACACCTACAATAGTCAAGGAACAATTGCAAAGGACAAGAACATGCTTGAATGCCAATTTTCATGTAATATGCATATCCAGATATCAATCCAAAACTAAAATATGAGCATATATCATAAAAGGACCATGGAAGCTGTGTCGCTTCAGTTAGTTCAACCACTGGTTCGACTAAAATATGCTCCAAAATTTGAAAAAAATTCAGAGTCGGGTTTCAAATCAAACCCAAGCCAAGCATGGCTGCTATTAAAAATTTCATGCGTCAAAGCAGACAAGGATAAAATCACAGATCCTGATTCAAGAATTCAATGATTTAAGGATATTCTCCACTGTTCCCCCAGACATAATATTCAGTAGATCTTTCTCTACCCGCTGGACGAGCTCTGGCTGCAAATGAAAATATGACTTAGCTACCAAATAATCATGATAATGACGCAAATGAAACGAAAAGATGAAGTAAAATACATTGAGATCAGGTTCTCTGCGGAACCTCCGTCGGCGAGCATCCCTCATTGGAGGGGTGAGGCCATGCCTGTACTCGATTCCTTCTGGGGAAGGATCACCTTCTTCTCTGACCATAACCATCTGTGCCAGCTCAAAGTCAGATTGTGTTCTCTTGCCTGATCAGTGCAAAAACATGAACTGCAGCTTCTTACCTGACCAATGTCCGTAGTTTTGATTAACATGTTATCATCATAAGTTTTATATGATTCCACGACACATGGAAGATCCAAGAGTGCGGCAGGAAAGCTCTCATTACCGATCATGAAAGTACCAGTTCTTCCATCCTCTACAGACAATATACATTTTTAATTTTCATTTGTAGATGAACGAGTATTGGAGCATATAAGTATATGACCAAACATAGTCAACAATGTACATGCAATTAAAAGTACTTGTTTGTACACAAAAAGGTAACTAGTGCAAGCATCATATGGTAACACAATAGCAAGTGGATGCTTTGCGGACACGCTGGACTAATGAAATGCAAAAGGGTACATAGACAAGGACAGAACCAGAAATCATCCAGCTGTGAGGTGTGGGTGTGTGGTTTTTCCTCTTTCTCTAAGAATATAGAAACAACAGCAGTTAATGATCCGACATAAAAGAACAAGAGGTCTAATACTATTAAGGTAATCGATTAACTAAGGTCATGTATTATGAAATCAGAAATGTCATATCAAGATCCGTTTCAGTTTCAGTTTTAAATATACAATAATATCAAAGGGATCAAGGGTATCAACAACACGAGTGAAGGTGAAAAGAGTCGTATTACAGAATAATTAAGCATAGGTATTGTAGCTCATGCTAGGATTTGGAAATAAAAAAGATTGAGTTCTTACTCTTGTCCATGCATTGCAGACTTCAATATGTAAGGTTCACATAGACTGAATCAGCCCTAATAACATGGATTGATCTACGATTTGGAGGTTGGGGGGGCAGGCCTACATTACCGGGAACAAAATAACGAGATTATCACATGCTTACCAACTAGGTGTATAGAATGTCAAAAAACTGATTTTGAACATGAGACTGACACTGGAAAAGCAATTAAGTTGGCAACTTAACATTGTACAAATAGACAAAAGTCAAATGCTTTGCAGCAAGCATTGATTCAAAGAGGATCAGTAAATGAAAAAGTTCATTTGTACAACATTAAGATATTTTTTGATTAATAATGAATTAAATACAAATTCTGAAAAAAAAAAATTAGGAAAAAGAGGTTGAAAAGCTAAATTACCTGAAAAGTCGGTGTGTTTTCGGAAAAACAAGAGCCCACAATGTAAATAGAATAGAAAAAACACTTGTGTCATATACATTGCAATTATAATATCTTTTTGGGAGGTTTCCAAGGAGGTTTGAAGTACCGCCTAATAGCGATATGTACTGCAATGTCTAATATGATATGCATCATATATAATATTAGTAACGATATTGTAATATTGTTGATATTTTGCTGTATTTCCAATATTTATGAAATGATACGCTCAATATTGCTGATTTCCGATACCTCAAACCATCAAGCGATACTGATACAAACTCCCAACTTTTAAACCTTGATTCAAACAAATTTTTTGTCATTTCCATTCTCTAAACAGTTTCCTTTTCCTTTTTCTTGGATGAGAACATCAGTAAGTTCTTTTTTCCTTGGGTTACTGTATATTGTCTCCAAAGGGATATGGAAAGGCTCTAAACTATTGATGTTTAATTGTATTAACCAGTTTTCTAAAAATATTTGAATTTATTATATTTTGAAAAGAATTAAGATTTAGTAGCTAAAAAACATTAATAGACGTTTTACCACATTATGAATTCAAAACACAAACAACTCCGTCAAATTATCTAAATGGTAATTAACTGGGATGGAGGATGGAGGAGGGAGGCTGGAAAAAAGGAGAGATTAACTTCAAGATATGACTAAGAAGGTAATGTAGAGTTTATTACTTTGAATCTATATAATTTGATAGAGTGCTTGAAACCACAATTAAAAACAATCACCAAGTTGCAGTAGAAAAGATACAACCACAATCCCTAGTTAATTGGAGACTATTATGGAAACTTTAGTGGTCATTTGAATAGAGGGTAAGGATTCACTTTCATAGGTTTTTTAAATAAAGCTAAACATAACAGACAAGCCTAGACTAAAAAATTTAAAAGGGATCACTTATTAAGCTATTATCATTCGTCTTACCAAAATTAGAGTCAACTATATAGAAACATGTAATGAACGAAATTTAATAATGTCTATAACCTCTACAGTTTGGCCCCAACCACAGGATGAAACTTGTGATTTTTATACAATAATCAAGGTATTCACTTCATGTTTCTAACTATCAAATCCATCTACTTCAACTCCAGCTGAAAGACGTTTGCAACTTAAGCTGCTTACTGAGCATTAACCATGGTTTTCTAGGTTTTTTTTTTTTGCAATCTTCTGGAAGTGGTGTTGTGTGCAAAACTAGAAGTGAAAAGCTACATCACCACTAACAAATAATGTGTCCTTTCTTCTTCTATCTAAAAAATGATCAGGATTTCTATAGCATACGCCAAGCAATTCATAATATGTATAGCCAGTTAGCCACCAACCTTGATGGATCCCACCAAGCCTCCAGTAGAATTTGTCATAATAATACTCAATAATTACTATAGAAAAATTTAATAAAAGTTTGGCTTTTCATTGATTGGAACGAATTTTGATACAGATAAAATAATAACTAATATAATGAATTAAATAAGAAAAAAAAAAAGGTTAACTCTTTAACTTCAACCTGCTCTTCAAATTACATCGAATCCTGCATCATTTTTCTGTATGTCCATTGGAATTCTGGGCATGCACACCCAGCTCGTCAGATTGCAACCAAAATAAAATAGGCAGAAAGAATGTGAAATATAATGGTTATATCCAAATATAATAATAATACAAGATTTAGAAAATATGGAATGAGATATCTGTAATAATAATATTAATTGATTTAGATTATATTAATGTTATTTTAGTAAAGTCAACTTTATAATAGGGTATTTTTGTCTAGAATGTCATGTAATTGGAAAAACTAACTGATAGGATATTATTGTTTTAATTGTTTCATGTACAGACCCAGAAAATGGTCACATGAATTATCCGGTACTGAGTCGGACCTATCGTCAGGCAAACAGGAATTGTAGTTATGTATAATCCAGCAAATCATCGTACACTCATGGTGTGCGAAATATTCAGTTGTATAACTTAACAAGTTTACAGTCGAAACAGAGTATATTTCTATCATTCAATTTCTTCCCCAACTCAGTGTCATTTAAGTATAATCCATGTAGGTCTAAATTCTGATTTTCGTACCTTGTATATTGATTATATCAAATACAATATTTCAATTGGATTTTTCTTAATTTGTTAACAATATGATTTATAGAGTCTGTTCAGGTTATACTTTATTCAATAAATCACAATTAGTTTTATCCAAGAGTTACTTATTTAAGACATCATAAAAATATTGGTTAGGCAAGTGTTTAAATGGTGGGAGGTTTTTCGTGCGTTACACGTTTCTTAATTAGAGAACCAATATACAAGATAAGTTTTCTATATACCGATACAAAATAATATCGCAAACAGTATTTTTTTCAAGATTATAGCCTTTTCATTATCTATTAAAAATTTAATTATATTCTGTAATTTAACAAGTATTCATTTGATTTCTAACAGTATAAGAAATAACAGGAATATCAATGATTGTACTTATAATAACAAATTTATCTTTTATAAATTAATTTCTAACAACAAAAAGAAATAATACTTATAATAACAATTTCATTATCTACAAATTAGATGATATAATTGGAATAGTATAAAAAAACTAGTATGTTTAGTGAGTCCAAAAGAAATCACCTGAATTTTGCTTTCCGATATCACTCAACAGAGCAATCTACACATTAAAAATATTCTAAAAATATTAAAAACAAATTAATAAGAATTTAGATGATTTTAAAGAATTTTTCTAATATTTATAACACATTCAAAATTAATTTTAGTATTAACAGATCTGAGTTTAAGAAATGAGTCTGAATCAAGCTTATTGGATTTATAAGATGATAAATGTTATTTTTAGATTATTAGGGTTATTAAGTAGTGGGTGAGCTAACGTAGAATTCATTAAAATAATTTAACCCAAGAAAAAAAAAATAATTTCTTACCTCTTTGTTAAAAGGTGAGAAGTCAAAAATGTGAAAAGAAAAGGAAGAACGTGCTCCTCTGCGGCGAATTTCCGATGATGAGAGCAGCAGTCCCAATAGCGACGATGACTCTGGCGAGTTGCTCCCACGAGATGAGAGCAAAAGAGAATTTTAAAAGAGTTTTAGAGAATGGATAAAAATATGTCTTGGCTTAGGGAGTTTATATAGGTTTCAATTTGGGAGTTAAGTATTTGAAAGGTCTTAAATTAATGTGGAGGGTTTAATTTTGAGAAGTAAATATGGGAGTTCTATTGTTGAAATAATGGAGAAGATGAAAAGTTTAGGAGTTACAGAATATTAAAGATTTGGAGATTATAGAAAGTAAAAGGTTATATTTATTATTGTGTTTATTTATTTATTTATGTCTAATGAAAATTAAAGGTTATTACACAATAACTCCATGTGGTCACTTGCAATCACATCTCCATGTATTTGTCTTGTTTTTATTGCTTTTCTTTACACAAGAATCTTACTACTTGTAAGTCTTACTCCTCTACAAAAGTTACTCATCCTATAAGTCCTTTCTCCATCCTCTATACTCATAGTTCTTAAACCATACTTCTCTTTCCTCATCCTCTCCAATCCCCATTCTACATTACACACAATCAAAATTTTCCTCTAATAAGTCTTACTCCTCTACAAAAGTTACTCATCCTAAATCCTTTCTCCATCCTCTATACTCATAGTTCTTAAACCATACTTCCCTTTCCTCATCCTCTCCAAACCCCCATTCTACATTACACAATCAAATTTTTTCCTCTAATAATATGCAAAAACACGATCCTCATTTTGCAAACCAACATCAATAAAGACACTAAAACTAATTAGAAATCTAAATCTAAATCAAATGTCACCAAATTGGCATATTTAGCTCTTTTCTTCTAGATTAAATTCTTGAATTAAATCGGCATATTTTGAATATAACAGCAGCAGCAACAACAACAACAACAACAAAAATAAACTACTAAAATTTGCAAAACCATCATTAAATTCGAGGGAACAAGTTCAAATTCATACCTGCAAAAGATAAATCAAGGGGAGCATCATCGCTCTCATTGAACAATCGCTCGATCCGCTCAGAAACAGAAGGAGGGACCCGTAATATGAATTGTTCTTCCATTTTAATTCTTTTTTTTCAACCCTAGAATTGTTCCTGCTCAAATTTAAAAATTATGCAAATCACACTTAGTATTATTAGATAAAATTAAGCCTTGATTCTCAATTGCATAAAAAAAACACAATTAAGTAAACAAAATAAAAAAGAAAAAAGAAAATACCTTCGACGCTTGAGAGAGCGAGAGAACAATGAGCGAGGGAAATGCGCTTCTTGAACCGCTTGGATGTCAGGACTTTACATATGAAAAGTCATAATCAAGGTTTAAAATTATAGAATTATATGGATATCGACTAATGGTTTATGGTATTAGTAATCAACTCTTACATCGACAACACTGACAATATCACGATCGATATTGTAGGACTTATATCCTACCTCAAGATATGATATGATATTTAAAACCATGGTTATAATGTTCCAGAACTGTATGGACTACATGGACGGGTAAGTCTTTTGTACTTTTAAGAACCTAGGATCCAAGGGAACAGAACTAATCTGGTCAAAACCAAAGCCAGAAAAAAAGAGGGCTGGTTGAATTTGGAAGTAACATTTCAATTAAATTAAATTTTGAACAAAATAAAGAACTTTTATTGTGGCCATAATTGAAGTCAACAACCTGCACTGGATCAAAACATGTTGACTTCAATCATATATACAATACAAGTTCTTTAGAAGAGGACCTCAACGAAACTAGATTAACGAGAATTTTCAGACGAACCGTTATGACAATTTAAGGCCTTGGTAACGAATATATAATAAATTGTAAATGGGTCCTGAGAAGTCCTGAGACGTTCACAAGATTAGTTCTCAAGATTAGTCTGGTCAAATACACGACCACATAATTTGACCACATAATTGAGGTGGTAGGCCAATTCATTGCTTACAAAACGAAAATGCATTAAAACTATAATATTATATTACAATCCTTTAGCTTTACTAACCACGATCATAGATAGGGTAAAAGCCCAAGGTAATTTAAAATAAATGTTGATCCAAGGCATCCAAATGTCAGGATACACGTCATTAAAACCCTAAATCAATTATACACACAGAAACACACACAACACAAATAAATCTTTATAAATCAACTAGAAGTTTGGAAGGTATTAGAAGTTTGGAAGCAGCAAGACCCTCTTCCATACAAAAATTAGAGTTTTCTTCCAAATGACTCCCCCTTGGTGCATATCAATGTATTTGTATTTATCATATGCAATAGTTTTAGCTATCTTCTTGCTTATTTACATGTAAAACTAATGTTTTACAATCTAGTCACGCAAAGGCTTCCAAGCCCACCTCTACTCTCCCATTGACTACCAAGTACGGCTCTAAATCAAAATTGGTAACGAGGCTCCTCCTAACAAGCATCTAATTCCCAAATCAAAACACAATACAAACCTTCCTAAAAACCAAAAGCCCAACCATCCACGACTATCAACCATGGAAACACAACAAATCCACTCAAGACCCTTTCGTGATTATCATTATGAAGGTTTAAGGTTGACAACAACATCAATGGCTTAAAAGTATGCAAGATTTGGTTGGGCACAAAAATGAAATCTGATGTGTCCTGTCATTCAATAATATTTTAGAATAAAGGAGTAGGACTTTACATCAAGGGACTGTTGAGACATGCCTCCGTGCATTAGCCATACAATAGCTCAATTATTTCAAACAATTTGTTTGATAATTAAATTGAAGCTCACCCACTATAGCTAAAACTCACGTTAATAATGTTGGATTCCTCTACAACATTTAGCTCCCAGAATTCGACTGAGGTACATATTTTAACATGCTGATAGTTTTGATTCCAACACTTAAATTAGTCATAAAAAAAAATCCCATGATATGATTAGGGAAAAAGGGAAAAACTAAATCTAATTTTAATTACAAGATACTGAGCAAGTCCATAAATAACTACAAACAACCAATTTAGAACATCAAAATTTTAAGTAGGGATTAGGGCAAAATTGAGATGAAAAGGGATGGAGAGATTACAGAACATAATCTTACCAATTTTAAACGAGATTGAATCCAAGCCCAACCAAAAGAGAGCCGTGAGCGTTGATCGGAGATTTGAAGGGGAAGTAAAGAAAGAAAAAAAAAAAAAAAAAGAGGAATTTTGCGCTCGACCGAGGACGGAAGTATCGAAAGCAAGCTAACTTCGGGTTTATGGACACCATGGATCATCTGCTTTACAATATCAATTCATTTTTTTTAAGATTTACGGTCAACCAATTTTTCTAAAACAAGCTTTCAAACAAGGTGAAATCTACTTATTTTTCAGGTTTTATGGAAAGATTTTCTCATCCCCCCACCAAAAAAAAAAAAAAAAACCCACCCTCTTATTGTGTGTGTAGAACGTCCAAAATAAACAGAAGATTTAAAAAAAAAAAAAAAGGGGTATTTACTGGTTTGTCCCTCAATCTTTAAATATTATGATTTTACCCCCAAATCTTCATATTTATAATTTTGCCTCCCAAATCTCATAAGTTACAACAATTTTGCCCCCCCTCTCTAACTTTCCCAAACACAGTTAATTTTTTGACTATTTTACCCTTCATTTCCTCTTTTATTTTCCTCCTCTTCTTCTTCTCTCTTCCTCCTTTCTTCTTATTTTCTTCATTATTTCTCCTCTCTTTCTCCTCTCTTCTTCTCTTTTCCTCCTCTCTTCTCATTTTCTTCATTTTTTTTTTTTTTACTCTTTCATGTTCATATTTCTCTTCTTATTTTTTTCTCTTTTTTTACTTGAGATAATTGATTTGGTGAACTAGAGGAAAAATGCATGACATGAAAGAGTAAAAAAATGAAGAAAATGAGAAGAGAAGAAGAAAAGAGAAGGAGAAGAGAGGAGAAATAATGAAGAAAATAAGAAGAAAGAAGGAAGAGAGAAGAAGAAGAGGAGGAAAATAAAAGAGGAAATAAGGGGTAAAATGGTTAAAAAATTAACTGTATTTGGGAAAGTTAGAGAAGGGGGCAAAATTATTGTAACTTATGAGATTTGAGAGGCAAAATTATAAATATGAAGATTTGAGGGGTAAAATCATAATATTTAAAGATTTGAGGGACAAACCAGTAAATACCCAAAAAAAAAATAATCATTCAGTAGAGGATCAAACTCTGACTTTATGTATGAAAATAATAACTCGAAGAACAAGAGTACCAATTAAGCTTTAATCAAGAACTCCTCTTTCTACCTCCCAAACATTCAACAATCACCTGATTAGAACGAAAGAAAACAACTAAGGTAACGAGATTTGGATTAATCAAGCGTAATTAATTGACGATCGAAACCCTAATTCATGAGAGATGTGTAGATAGGAAGTAGCCGAAGATCAATTACCGGTAAATTTTCGAAGAATTCCTGCGCGCTGAGGATTGCGGAGAATATAAAAGGTCCGACTTTTTTTTCCCTCGAGTTTGGGGATTTCGTGCCCGCGTCTCTCTCTCCTCTCGTTCTCGTCGCTGGAGAAGCAACTTCGGCCTTAAGGGTGGGTTGGATTCCGGCGTGAGTATGCCGGGTTCGGGTTTGACGTGGATCTACAAGGATCTCACTTAGGATGTTTATAAGGGCACCCATCAAATTGCTAAGTTCTCGAGGACCATATTCTTCTCCAAATCCAGTGACTCCTTCTGAGTCCGTCTGACCAACCTGTGAAGCGCTGTGAGGTTGAATCAGGTATGATAGATGAATTTATGTCCTCTTTCATTCTTAAGCACGGAAGTTGCAAACCAGCATTCGCTCAACTCTTTTAGAGCCGGACACACCCTTTCCCTTTTCGAATACGAGGGATAGTTACTCTCTTAGATTCACATTCTTTCTTCAAACCTTCACCGAGTAAGGAATTCTATAACATTGACAACGAAAAAGCTTGTATCTAATCAGAAGGTATTCACATGACTGGTCAACTATTTTGTCTTGTTAGATTTTATCAAATATGCTAAGAGATGTCTGGCTTACCAAAAATATGGACCAGCACAAACATCACTCTCTTTTGCCTACCTCCTGTTATCATCTCCATCCTCCACCGCCTCATTTCAAAAGGTAATTTTGTTCGTGAAAAAATAATGGCATATTTGTAATTTTTGAAATTACTTGGAGGTGCCTTTGGAAATTCGGTGAGTGTCCTTAGAAAAAATCACTTTATAGCAGTCGGATCAGTTAATAATGCTGACCGAGAGCCAATAAATTATTAGATTCGAATCATACACATAACCCGAACACGTTACTATGTGCTAAAATTGGGAATTTCTAAAGAAGTGTACCATTTTTTTATAGTGAGCCCACTTTTTAACGGTCCGAACTCAAAGTTCGGATGAAAAATAAACTATCTAGTGGGTTCACTAGGAAAAATGGTGTGTTCCTCTAGAAACTCCCAATTTTAACATGTAGTAAGGCGTTTAGATTATTTATATGATTCAAATCCAATAGTTTATTGGGTCTCGATCAGCATTATTAGCTGACCCGACTGCTATAAGTTGAAATTTTTTTAAGGGCACGCACCGAATTTCTAAGGCACCTCTAAGTAATTTATAAAATCACAAATATGCCATTAGTTTTTCATGAACAAAATTACTTTTTGAAATGAGGAGGTGGAGAATGGAGATGATAACAGGAAATAGGTAAAAAGGAGTGATGCTGTACTGGTCTATGTTTTTGACAAACCAGACATCTCTTAGCATATTTGATGAAATTGGACAAGATAAGATAGTTGGCCAGTCATGAAAATACCTTCTGAACAGCCATAAACTTTCTTGTCTGTCAGTATTATAGAATCTCCTGCTCGTTTGAAGAAAGAATGTACATTTAAGAGAGTAACTATCCCTCATATTCGAAGAGAGAAAGGGTGGCCGGCTATCGAAGAGTTGAGTGGGCACTGATCAGCAACTTTTGTGCCTGATAATGAAAGAGGACATAAGTTCATCCATCATGCGTGCTTCAACCTCATAGCGCTTCACATGTTGGTCAGACTCAGATGGAGACACTGGATTTGGAGAATAATATGGCCCTGGAGAAGGGTTGCCCTTAGCAATTGGTGGGTGCCCTTAAAAACATCCTAAGTGAGATCCTTGTAGATCCACGTCAAACCCGAACCCGGCCTACTCACACCCAAATGGGACCCACTCTTAAGGCTGAAGTTCGGGAGTTTCTAAAGTAGCACACTAATTTTCCTACTGAGCCCACTTCTCAATGTATTTTTTTTTGGCTCAAAGCCCTCAGTGTTACTTAAGTGGGCTCAACAAGAAAAATGGTGTGCTCCTTTAGAAACTCCCCGAAGTTGCTTCTCCAACGACGCGAGAGAGAGAGAGAGAGAGAGGAGCGGGCACGAAATCCCCAAACTCGAGGGAAAAATATTAGGACTTTTGATATTCTTCGCAATCATCAGCGCGCAGGAATTCCTCGAAAATTTCCAGGTAATTGATCTTTGGCTCACTTCCAATCCACACGTCTCTCATGAATAAGGGTTTCGATCGTCAATTAATTACGCTCGATCGATCCAAATCTCGTTCCCTTGGTTGTTTTCTTTCGTTCTAATCAGGTGATTGTTGAAGGTTTGGGAGGTAGAAAGAGGAGTTCTTGATTAAAGCTTAATTGGTACTCTTGTTCTTCGAGTTATTATTTTCATTTAGTTTTTCTTTACAATTTCATAAAATCTGAGTTTGATCCTCTACTGAATGATCAGGATTTTTTTTTTAAATTTAAAAGAAAAAACAAAATTCTTCTGTTTATTTTGGATGTTCTACACACACAATAGAAGAGGGTTGCATAAAACTTGAAAAATAAGAAGATTTCACCTTGTTTGGGAGCTTGTTTTAGAAAAATTGGTTGCCCATAAATCTAAAAAAAAAATGAATTGATATTGTAAAGCAGATGATCCAAGGTGTCCATAAACCCAAAGTTAAGTGTAAACAACCCCTCATGGGGTATTTCTGCTGACAAGCGTGGATATACTTATCAACACATGCAATTATGAACCTGCAGCTTCATCTGCCCTCCTGCACAAATGTCCTTATGTACATGAGCCATGCACTCGTGAACCCACCAATATCGAGCAAAAAATTATGCACGATAACACACCCAAATATATTTGTGACCTAATGAAGAGCGAGAGAAATTTTGGAAATATTCATTTGCCTGATGATACATTCATATGCATGCATACAAATGCACCTCCTCTAGTGCACACCTGGCCTCCCACTGCCCTTACGAAACTAGCATGCTTGTATGCTTGTATGACTACTTGCCATGGGTAAGTTGATGTGAAATAGTTGCTAGTCTAGCTATGAGGTGATAGAGTGGGAGGAGATGTAGTTATAGCCTTCCCAGTGATGGGCGTCTTATTCAAAACAAATGATTATTGAAACTTATGAGGTTGGGATTACTGAACAAGGGTGTAGCGTGCATTCGTTCTTAAAAAGTATATGATGACGTACCTAATATGCATACTACAATCATCATTCATCAGTTATATTTCCCATATTTTGATCTACTTTTGCTCTTTATCTCCATGCAGAAGTGCTCGAGAGGTGCAAACATCATTACATCTCCCAGCAATGCCTACACAATCTTGGTTTCCTTCATCGCTGCTAGGATCATCAACTGCTTCACGTCCCTCAACACCTACAAGTTCCTCTAGCATGAGTGCATATAGGCCATCAGACCGGCCACAGTCTCCATCTACTGGGTTACATTCACCTTCTGAAGCTGCAGGAATAATTCCCCATTTGAAGGACAAAAGGTTAGTGGTTACAGCTAAATTGTGTTAATATTTCAGGCCATACATTTTTTAATATTATCTGCTCGAAATTTTCATGAGAAGTAATATGCAAATTTTCACCAATATAAGTTTACTGGCACATAAAGAGTATAAGGAGGTACTTATCTATTGGAAGGCTAATTAGTCCACTCAAGTTATATATCATGAGCTTGACTAGTCAGTTGCAGCTATATCACATGCTATCCAGTCTGTAATTGTCATATTTTTTTTGCCTTTTCTATAATTTGCTCTATTGTTGTGGTTCATACAGAGATTACTTGAATATTTTCGTGTGATAGTTTCTAAATCTGGTGCAAGCATATCATTTGTTAATTATGCTCCTCTGATGGCCATGGATTAAAAAATGGTTTGGGATAAGTTTTCTGGTTTGGGATAAGTTTTCTCAAATCCTTTTTGAAGCTTAAATATCAGGTCGGCCTGGGTATGCTCTTAATTGCTTAATGCTCGACTTCATTCAAAAAGACTAATCTTATACTTTTCAACAGATTTTATAGTAATAGTTGATACATTTACATGACATTCTGCACAAGAAAGATAGCGCACCAAGACCTTTTCAAAAATTGTCAAAGTATGCATCTTTCATTAAATGGCTTTTCAATCATATGTGCCAGTTGTCTCAGTTTTTGAATGCGTCTGGTATCTGCTGCAGTATTTTAGTGGTCTGAAGGGCATAATTTTTGGAGAGAGATTGTGACGTAGGACGAAAATAATTTAGGGTTTTGTTGTGTAAATTTGGTGGATATGGAGAAGGACAAGTCGGGGTTAAAAGAAAAATAACAAGGGCAAAGATTGGACCTCTCACATAAGCAAATCATACGCCTACTTTTGCATATTACGAATAAAATGTTTAGGAGTAACAAATCACATAATCTAAAAGAACAAGTTCTCTTCCATAATAATTCTCTAATTCAGTTGGTAGGTCATATTATATGGCTATATTTTACCCAAATATGTGCATCACAAGCGCAATTAAGAAAAAAAATAAATTTTTACATGAATCTCAGTGAAATCTATTAAAATATTATCAATAAATTCTAGTTAATTGTAGCTGCTTGATGTCCCCCATTAGGTTGTAGCTGCTTGATGTCCCCATCGGGTTGCATTGGTAATACAATGGATTAGGAAAGGCATAGTTTGTGAAGGGAGGTTGCCTGTAGGTATATTTTGGGCTTTTTTCAATCATGAAGAACATATAATTTTTTTTTTTTGACTTCGTTAAGACGAAACTGACAAAATGACAAGAAGATGAGCTGTGAATGTGGTTTTTTTTTTTTTTTTTTTTTTTTGGAGGGGTATATTTCAGGATTGGTTACTTGTCGTTTTAAAGGTCGAGATGGTTTTCAGTAATCTTCTTGAGAAGCCAAGGATGTGTTCTTGGAGATGCCAGACCTACAATCTTCAATTTGTGGATCATGGTCTGTAATGGTAGACTAGTTGATGCATGACTAAAGTGTGAACTTGGGTTTACACTGTTGCCTACAAATTTAAGAAATGTTATTGTTCATAAGTCCAAATAAAGCTCTAGATATCAGATTTTTTGAACCTACTTCTAACATCAGTTTCTCTCTCACATGCATAATGTGAGATGTTGGTGATTTTCATAGTAAAAAGGAGATGCATGACAAATTGACATAAAAGTTTACTACTACTTGTATTAACCCTAGTTGGTAGCACTCCTAATAAAAAGAAAAATGATCAATTTTTTATGTTTTGGATTAATTGCAAGTAACCTCCTTCAACCTTGCCTGCTCTACCACTTCTAACCCTGAACCCTTTTATTTAGTTCTTAGTACCCCAAACAATGCTACCAACCAAATATATTTTTCATTTCTTTGTGTGTCCTTTCCGTTTGGGTGTTGAGGGGTATTGAGTGCCAATAAAGGAGTCTAGGGGTTATAAGTGTTAGAGTAACCATGGTCAAAATCGGTTATTAGTAAATAACCCTTATGTTTTATGTGAGAAAGTAAAGTTCGAAATAACGTTCTTGATATTTATGTTTGAAATATGGCAATATACATGATGGGCTCATGCTTGAATTCAAGGTCTCTGTAGACTAGCTTGCATCTGTTCTTTCGGATCGTCGAGGTTGGAAACTAATTTGTTATGGTATGACATAAATAATATTAAAGCTCCAAAATGCAATTTGGCATCTAGCTTGGAAAATTGCTATTGAATTATAAATATCAATATAAAGCCATGAAATTAGTAATTAGTAATTACTACATAACATCGAAATACTACAGTACAGTAAGAAACAGTAAAACATAAACAAGTTCTTATGTCCATCCCCTAATTAACCTTCACGGTTTTCATGGTAGTCTTTTATTTATTTTGAGTACGTAGTAGTCTTTTGTTGACGCAACACATGTTGTGTGGTCGTGTCCCAATTCCCTACGGCTGCTGTGCCTGATGTGTTTGGAAGGCTCATTCATGGAAGGGATACGCCGCATCTTGGCATAGTCCGGCGATCTAATTATTCTAGATGCTCATAACTTTTTATTGTTAGGTTCAGTTTGAGCCTTGTCCAAGTCGGTAATCAGGGCAATACATGTTGAATATGTTGGTTATATCTTTAAATAAGCCTCCTTGGTGAAGAAAAATTTGATAAAATATGCACACATGTTGGTTTATGCTTAAAGCCACCAGCCTCCCTGCAAAGGCAACTATGTCATGAACTAGTAGCCAACACATAATGACGTTAGCCAAGTGCGGGAGGTAAGAAATCGATAGCATTTTGATGAACTGTTTGAAGCTCCACTCTACATGTTGATAGATATCTGAAGTTTGAACATGCCTCGGACATCTTTACTGCTTAAAGAAAAAAAAAATCATTTTTTTTAACCAATAGTCTTTACCTGTGGGCATTAACTAGCAACACAAGGTCTTTCTCTGTGAATATTGATTAACATGTTCCCTACATTGGTACCTAGCAGCTTGCTGCAGTCTGGTTATGCCTGCAAACTTCTACAATATTTGGTCTTTTTTTGAGGACATTGACTAATGTACACAATGCTTGGTCCTTCTATGCAGACATTGACATTCACAAATGATTCCTTTCAACTGGCTATAGGTACAAGATTTCTCTGTCACATACAGGCGTCTTCAAACATGACTAATGTTTTTTATATTAAACACTTGATAGTTAAGAGGGACAACAAATCCAAGTCCAACCTCCAAATCCTTAGAAGGATTCTCAAATCTAAACTCAACTTTTAAGTCATTAATTTGGACTTCAAATTCAAGATCGATCTCCACATAGTTAAAAAGATAATGAATCCAGCTTTAGCTTACAAGACATTAAAGGGACTCAAATCAAAACCAATCTCCAATTCACTGATAGAAAATAAGTTTGACCTCTAACTCGCTTAGAGGTACTTCAAACCCAAATTGTTCTGGCATCGTTATAATTAACTAACTGGCCAATTTTTTTTCATTATATGTTCGTACACTAGGGATATTCCTTGGTTAGATTATGTATCTCAAGATGCTCAAATGGAACAAAATAAGGTTTGTGAAATTTTTAAGTGAGTTTCTCTTTTGATGTTTTTTACATATTAACCTGTTGTTTGAAGTTTCTCTTCTTAAAGTAATATAGACTCTTTAGTCTTTTTGGAAGCCTTGACATTAAATACAAAAATCCATATTTACCTGATACTCTGTACTAATGTATGTGTCCTCATATCTTGTTTCTGGTACAGATACCACACTGTATCCTAAAAAATTAGGAAATCTTTCGTAACACTCCCACAAACAGTTTTTGTATAATATTAGGTGTAAGACACTTGTTAAAAATGTCATCTTCATTGGCTAAGCCTTTTCAAATAAAAATGTGATCGGCTCTGGAGTAAGAGCTCCTAGAAAGATTTGACAAAGTTTTATGGTTGATTGTCAACTTGACATCAACCCTCCTATAATTAGCTCCGATATCCTGTTTGAAAACTATGGACAAGAGAAGGGCCGTTAATAGTTCAAAACGGTCAATTGGCATTCACTGTATTCTCCTAGACTTGGAAAGTGTTCTCCTAGACTTGGAAAAAGAGGAAAAGATGATAAGTTTGTCAAAGAGAGTTATATTCGCTTATGAGGCACACTTGTTCCCTGATATTTGTAAATATATATGGTAAAGTTTAAGAGAAAAATACTCTTTTGATAAGGATTGAGTGTCTTGATAATTTTAGAAACATTGTCCTGATAAATAAGTTTATATGGTAAAGTTTAAGAGACACTTGCAGAATTGGTGTCCGTATTTTTTGATTTTTATTTGATAAGGATTGAGTGTCCTGATTAATATTTAATTTTTATTAATGTTTTCTGGAGGCTGTATAGTATCCAGTATTGGTAACTATGCAAAACCTATCCATTTGAGAGGACCGTTGTTAAATCCAAAATGCTCTATTTGATTAGATATATTCTTACATCCAAAGAGAGAAGAGTTCTTATCCCACATTGGTCTCAAACTTCATATAAGTGTTTTACTTTCAACATAACAAGTAGGGACGGAAGCTGGGGCTCTGTACTAATGTATGTGTCCTCATATCTTGTTTCTGGTACTGATACCACACTGTTTCCTAAAAAATTAGGAAATCTTTCGTAACACTCCCACAAACAGTTTTTTTATAATATTATGTGTAAGACAGTTGTTAAAAACGTCATCTTCATTGGCTAAGCCTTTTCCAATAAAAATGTGATCGGCTCTGGAGTAAGAGCTTCTACAAAGATTTGACAAAGTTTTATGGTTGATTGTCAACTTGACATCAACGCTCCTATAATTAGTTCCGATATCTTGTTTGAAAACTATGGACAAGAGAAGGGCCGTTAATAGTTCAAAACGGTCAATTGGCATTCACTGTATTCTCCTAGACTTGGAAAGTGTTCTCCTAGACTTGGAAAAAGAGGAAAAGATGATAAGTTTGTCAAAGAGAGTTATATTCGCTTATGAGGCACACTTATTCCCTGATATTTGTAAATAAGTTTATATGGTAAAGTTTAAGAGAAAAATACTCTTTTGATAAGGATTGAGTGCCTGATAATTTTAGAAACATTGTCCCGATAAATAAGTTTATATGGTAAAGTTTAAGAGACACTTGCAGAATTGGTGTCCGTATTTTTTGATTTTTATTTGATAAGGATTGAGTGTCCTGATTAATATTTGAATTTTTATTAATGTTTTCTGGAGGCTGTATAGTATCCAGTATTGGTAACTATGCAAAACCTATCCATTTGAGAGGACCGTTGTTAAATCCAAAATGCTCTATTTGATTAGATATATTCTTACATCCAAAGAGAGAAGAGTTCTGATCCCACATTGGTCTCAAACTTCATATAAGTGTTTTACTTTCAACATAACAAGCAGGGACGGAAGCTGGGGCGAGGCCGGGCCCCCCCCCCCCCCTCTAATTGTCTATTCCCCCTCTAAAGTTCCAATCAAACCTAATTTTAAATAAAACTTCAACTGTGCCCTCCCTCCCTCCCTCCCTCTTAATTTTGAGTTTATACCTTTACCCCTCAACTTTGAGTCTTTTGAATTATAAATTTCTATTATTATTTTATTTTATATGTACTTCTGTCCCTCCTCGTTCAAATACTGGGTCGGCCCGGATAACAAGGAGCATCAAAAAGAGAATTTGTATTTCAGTTCATTATTTACCTCTATTTAACGTGAATGCAATATTAAATTTTTTTATACATTTGTTTGAAAGCTGAGCAGTGGAAATATTAATGTTGTGGTTAATGCTATAGAGTTCAGTTGAGATATGCGCAACAAGCAACAATCACTTGAAAGACGACATGTGGTTGTTCCCTCTGAGTGTTGTAATTCACAACTAAACTTTGCAAGTACGTGGATAGTTTTACTTTAATTGGTGCCATCTTTTTTTTTTTTAATTTATTGTGGCAAAGCTGAGCAACATTTTTAGATGTTCTAGCAAAACCATCAGAAGTTTCTTTTTTTTTATTCCTTGTTCGTCCACCCTATATTTTACATTTCTTTTAGGTACCTAATGTTGGCTTTTGTAGTAATCAAGTGCTTGGTGATTGAATCATGGCAGCATTGATGAGTTGAGGAAGCTTTTAACAGACAAAAATGTGTATGAAGCCTTTTTCAATTCACTAGAGCAAGTAAAAGTTCAGAACAATGTAAGTCTGAAGGTTTCTAGCCCTCTTTATTCACATCTACCCAATTATACCTTTATGCCAAATTTTGATAAAATATACTGAAACTTGCTTTTCTTCAATTTTTCTGAAGTATTCACGTAGCTGACACCAAAATTTGCGATGAATTCTTTGTTGTTGTGTATTTGTCAGTTATATTTGAACAGTTGGTGACCTTTTTTTTTTTTTAAAATACAATATAATTGGCTTGAATCTCCTATTCTTTTGAATGACTAAGTGCAAGTAACTTGCTCTGTTTATGGCAAGAATCTTTGAAGGTATTGCTATTTTACCAGCATGTTATTCAGTATTAGAATGATTAAATGAGTATTTAGTGGCTTGTGCTTGTCCATACTTCTCCATCTCAGAGTTTCCAGTATCGTGGTTGGTTAAAATTGCACTATGTTGATGGCTTCATACTCATCCATCTTAAAATTGCAACATTGTCAATTATGCTAAGGTTCTTAATGATTAAAATAAGTGATAAAATGAATAAGGTAATTATATATGTATACTACCATTTTCGTTTAGGCTATGCTTGGGAGATTAGTTTTGAAGTATTTTGGAGTGATGTATTATGATATATTATGAAATGTTTATAAAAATACTTGCTTGTGAGTTTTTTGACAAGTGTTTTGAAGTGTTCTTAGAACTAAGTTAGAATGCCCTAAAACATCTGGGTAGGTATTTTGGAGTGTTTTAATTCCAAATCTGGGTGTTTTGGCGTGTTCTGAGTTATTTATCCAAAAAAACCCTCCCTTTTTATTGTTCCAACTCTTTCCTACATACTTTTCTTGTTCCTAATTAGGTATATTTGTCTTTTATTTGTTTCTGCTGAAACCCACGAAAACCAACAAGAAAACTTAACTCCCAAGTATAAGTTTGAACACCCTAAAAACTACAATCAGAACACTCCAAAACACACACTGCCAAAACATCCCAAAGCACAAACTATAAAAACACCAAAAACACTTTGTTTTTGATATCTAAACACAGCCATAGGGATCCAACTTGGCTTCTGATATTTTTGTTCCTTCTTTGTACAGACCTAACCATTAGTAAATAGTTTATATATGTAACAGTTAGCAGAATGATTTCAAGTAGTTGTGGCTGATAGTTTTGGCAGGCACGAATTATTTGGGGCTCAGAATATAATTATTTCATGTTAATTTAGTGTTTTCAACTTTCATATAATTTTCTAATTCTCTGTAGTATTGGTTAGGGGCAACATATAGCACTTCTTATTTGCTAGTAATGGCCTATCAGAGTTCTCACTAGAGTGTTTGTGCTGGTGCATGCGTGCACACATAAATGTATTATGTATATATTATTTTTGTAACGCATTATGCAAATGCTAGCAATGCTCTGAGCTATGGAGTATGTTGTTCTCTAGACAGCGTTTGAATTGCAGTATCTTATGTATACATCTACATCTCTTTTTACTTAAAGAGAAATAATACAGTTGGCAAATGTGAGCCTCGTTGATTCCCCAGCATTCCTTTGCTGTTTGTATGTGCATGTGTTACGAGAGGTGGGCAGTAGATTTCTTTTCTTTGTCCTTATTTTTGTTTTAGCTTTTCCAAGTTAAAATTCGTCCCGCAGGCTTTATTCGTCCAGCATGGCCTTTTTCTGTCAGTTAACTTAGCACTTCGAGATTATTGCTTGCCTTATTACTGACCCTTCCTTGCTCTTATTTGCAGCTTCGCCATGAACTTCGGGAGGAGACCCTGCAGCTTGCAAGTAAGAGTCAATGTGATTGCTTCAGATACTTGTACTGCTTCTGTATCACTACACAGTACTGACTCCAAGACTTTTTGTTGCAGGAGAGAACTTGGAGAAGGAAACCCGCATCTCTGAGCTCCGAAACCAGGTGAGCTTCTTGCATTCCTGTGCTATCCCTTTTCCCCCCCACTCCATTGGTGGCGCCAATTGTTTACATGAGAAGGGGTTTAAGTTCGATATCTGACTGCAAAGACAAACAATGCAGGCAGTAGATATGATTTCTAACAGCTTTCTCTCCCTTTAAGCAGTGCAGAATCATTCGAACAACCGAGCTTGCTGCTGCTCAGGAGAAATTAAAAGAATTGGAGAAACAAAAGGATGAAATTTTGAGGTTCTACTCCCCTTTGTCAATGCTCCAGAATCTGCAAGGTGAGCAAACTAGAAAACCAGCAAGAATCATGTTTGTAACCAGTGATCGAGTTTCTGTAACATTATACGACTGTTTTATAGATGCAATGAACAAGATCGAAGAGGAATCGGAGATTTTGCACAACAGGCTCCTTGAGAAGGACATTGACTTAGCGACGTTCTTGCAGAAGTACAAGAAGCTTCGCAATACTTATCACAGAAGAGCTCTTACCCTTCTTGCTGCCAAAACCTCGGTAATGTAATGATTGTACACTGGTACGGTTATAACTATCTTGTCCCATGAACTGTTTCTACTTCCAGTATTATTATTGTCATTATGATTCCAAAATGATAGTATTCTCGTCAACATCTCATGGTTGGAACTTTGCAATGGTTGTTTCATTTGTTAGTTGATCTGTAAGCAAGCTGCTTGACTGATAAGAGTTTTGAAGTTAATGGTAAAGTTCTGAATGGCTAAATGTTTGGGGTTTATTTGTTCCTGTTCACAAAGTGAAGAGCTTTTGTTGGTCTTAATAGGATTTTTTTTTTTTGCTACAACTGGCCTTAGAAGATTTGAGCTTATTGTTGAGTAAGACATGTTGTATATACTTGATGGAGTAGCAAATGAGTTTCAAAATTCATGAAAATTGATCCTAAGAAAGGTATGGAAGGTATGATGGTGGAGATCAAGATCCCAAGAAAATTTGATAGAAAATAATAGGAGTACTATTATTTTGCCGCTAATACGAGTAGCTATCTGAACTGGCAAATTCATTTACATTAATATTATATATATATGTGTGTATGCGCACTTGTATATATATATATATATATATATATATATATATATATATATATATATATATATAACACAACTCGATGGCTAAGGAAAGCTATGTGATGTTATTTTTTTCAAATTTTTTTAAGGTTCATAATTTCTATCCTAAACTTCCTTATGATTAAACTATGAATTTTGAAGTTTATTTATTCCTTTATCAATGAGGAGTGTAACATAAGTTTTATATGATTGTAACATTCTGTTAAAGCTAAAGGAAAAATTTTATAACACTACTATTAGGTCAGTTTTATTATATGATACGGAATGCTGAGATATAAAGAAACGTCATTCACAGAAAATAAGTATAACAGAGATATGCATGTTTCGTTGGATATGTAACAATAGTAGAATAGATAAAGTGAGAAATGAAGATATTCATGCTGAGGTATACGTAATCTCCATCGATGAGAAAATGCGATATGGAAACGCCATGAATCTCAACATAGATAATATTTGTAGAAAATCCAAATCGTTAATTGTGATATCCGTGTAAAAAAAATGATGATATACAAAAATTATGCATTTTAGCTACATTAACAATAGTAGAATAGATAAAGTGAGAAATGAAGATATTCATGCTAAGGTATACGTAATCTCCATCGATGAGAAAATGCGATATGGAAACGCCATGAATCTCAACATAGATAATATTTGTAGAAAATCCAAATCGTTAATTGTGATATCCGTGTAAAAAAAATGATGATATACAAAAATTATGCATTTAAGCTACATTTTGACCGTATATTGGATATGTACAAAATGAACGGTTTTTCAATAAAAAAACAAATAAAGCCTCTTGATCAATGTCAAAATAGTGTTTAAATCGCATGATTTTATATATGTTATATATTTAGAGTATGAAAATTACAATTAATAGTTTGGATCGTTCACATACATTCTTTACGTTGAGATTTAAGGCATTTCCATAAGCAATTCTCTTATAGCGTCACCTAAGATGCACCATTCCTTAAGAGAGAGAGAGAGAGGTGCTTACAGAGGTAGAGTGCTTATAGAGGCACCCCTAAATATCACCCTATAGAATGTATTCAGACAATTCAAACCATTAGCTGTTATTTCCATACTCTAAATAGATGGTGTATAAAAAAAATCACATGATTTAGATGTTTCTCCATCATCGATCAAGACATCTTATTTGTTCTACTACTTAAAAACCATTCATTTTTTGCCTATCCAATATTTGGTTAAATTGTATTGGAAGTGCATAATGTTTTTGTATTTTATCATTTCAAAACGTGTTGATCACAATTAATAGTTCGGATTGTTCAAACACATCCTTTGTGATGAGATTTAGTGGTGTTTCTACAGATAATTGCCTATAGAGATACTCTAGGTACATCATGCCCGTACATACGCACGGAAGTATGCATCTCTCTCTCTCTCTATATATATATATATACACGCGCGCGCGCTCGCACGGAAGCACCCAAGTATGCATGCATGCAAGAATAAGGAAAATAAGTCATCGTCTTGTGTAAATTATCTGAGTTGCAGTCCATTTCTACTATTTCTAATATATATATATATATATTTTAAAAAACATTTGGATTATAATCTCGATCCCCCAAGATTTACTCATATTCAGTTTCTTGCGCTCTAGTTTTGATTTTATATTCCATCAAGTAGACACAAAATCAGCGATTTATAGTAAAAAGAATATTTTGTATCCATTTGATGAAGTGGTAAATAAACTTCAAAACTGATGGGGTTAGATTTTGAAGAAACTAAATAAGTAGAGATCATGGACCTAATTAAAGTTAAGAAATGAAAAAATTGGGATCATTACACTTTTGTTGCTGGCTCATGTTACTTAATTTAAAAAAAGTTTAAAATACAGAAAAACTCAAAATTAAGAGGCAAAATTGTATAGCTCAAAATTGAAGATTGGCAAAGTTGAAATTTCGTTTGATTTGGTTTTTTTTTCCAGGTGGAGTGTGTATGTGTAAAATGGAAATGAGCTGACAGCTCACATAAATTGCTTGAGCTACAGTTCATTTCCACTATCTATAATAATGTTTTTAAAAAAATTTCTTTTGGATTATGATCTCAACCCCCTAGGGTTCACTCATACCCAATTTCATGGTTTTTAGTTTTTATTTGGTATTCCATCAAGTTAACACAAAATTAACGGTTTTTAATGAATAAAATATTTTGTTTGTACTTTGATGAAAGGGTAAATGAACTTTAAAATTTATGAAATTTAATTCGAAAGAACTTAAGGAGGTGGAGATAGTAATTATTAAAAAAAATTAAAGAAAAATTATTGGATCATTATAGTTTTGCAGCTAGCTCACGTAACTTTTTCTGTACTGACGGCTCATCTACAGTAATTCTTATATATATATATATATATATATATATATATATATATATATATATATATATATATATATATATATATATATATATTAGAAAAATGAAAATAAGCTGACATCTCACGCAAGTTATTTAAGCTGCAGTTCATTTCACTATCTCCAATAATCTTTTTTAAAAAAATTTCTTTCAGATTATGACATCTCAGTGAGCTCGTGTTTCACGTAGATGTATTTAAAAGCATGATGATCAATAAAATTCAAAGAGAAGGAATTTTTTTAATGCAAGCGTCCAATATTTTCTTCTATACTGTTACCTAAATCTTCAAAAATTCAAGGTGGTAGGTCACCTAAAACGAAAAATTTAAGAAAATAGTGGGCCAAGAAATCTTTTTCAATTGTAAGCACGATGATAATTGCGGATCCAAGGCGCGTTTAATTAAATATTTTAAATTAAAAATAAAAGTTTTATCTTTTTAGTTCAAAATATTTAATAGACCAGGCAAGAATTTGCTGTGAATGTGTTGATTCTTATCCCTAATTAATCAAATACTATAAAATATAGGGAGGATGACAATCGTGTAAATCTCCTCTCTCTCTCTCTCTCTCTCTCTCTTTCTTTCTCTCTCTCTCTCTCTGAGTTGCAGTTGCAGCTCTCATGGCCAACAATTCAAGTGAAGCTCTTCACGTAGTCATACTCCCATGGCTGGCCTTCGGCCACATGATCCCCTTCCTCCACCTCGCCATCGCCTTGGCCACCGCCGGCCTCCGCGTCTCCTACCTCTGCACTCCACAAAACACCAAGAGACTCCCCAAAGTCCCCATCCATCTCTCACCACTCATCAACTTCATCAACCTCTCTTTGCCGTCCGTCGACGGCCTCCCCGTGCAGGCAGAGGCCACCGTCGACATCTCCGCCTCCGAGACGCAGTACCTGAAGATAGCCTACGACTCTCTTCGGGAGGACGTAAGGCAATTCGTCAAGGATGAAACCCCCGACTACATTCTTCACGACTTCGCCTCCTACTGGATTACCGACATAGGCCGAGAGTGCAACGTACCGTGCGTATTCTTCTCTGTGTTCTCTGCTGCGGCCATCAGTTTCTGGGGTCCGCTCGAGGCGATGAGCGAGGATGGGCGGAAGCGGTGGTGGCCGTCGCCAAAAAGCATGACGGAGAAGCCCGAGTGGGTCACTTTCCCCTCAACCGTAGCGTTCCGGCCGACGGAGGCAGAGATCATGTACCCGGTGCTGTTTGAAGTGAATGCTTCGGGGGTGAGCGACATGGACCGATTCAGGCTCATCTTCGAAGGATGCAAATTCATCGCTGTGCGTAGCTGCAACGAATACGAAGGCGTGTACTTGGAGTTGCTGGAGAGGTTGCATCGGAAGCCCGTGATTCCGGTAGGGTTGCTCCCCCCGGAGGCGTCGTCGGAGGCGCCGAACGGTGGAGAGATATTCGAGTGGCTTGACAAGCAGAAGCCTGGGTCCGTAGTGTTTGTGAGCTTTGGGAGTGAACTGAAACTGAGTGAGAGGGAGGTGCACGAGCTAGCTCATGGCCTGGAGCTGTCCAATGTGCCGTTCCTATGGGCCTTGAGAAGGCCTGCTTGGGTGGCTGGCCGAGACGAGGATGCGCTGCCGCAAGGGTTCGTAAGCCAAACGGCCGGACGGGGCCTGGTCAGCTTCGGGTGGGTGCGGCAGCTGGATATTTTGGCCCATCCGTCAGTGGGCGGGTCGTTCTTTCACTCCGGATGGGGTTCTGTTATTGAAACGCTTCGCCACGGGCATGCGCTTGTGGTCCTGCCGACGGTCTTCGATCAGGGTCTCAATGCAAGGCTGCTCGTGCAGAAGGGTGTGGCCATAGAAGTGGAGAAAGATGACGAGGATGGTTCCTTTGATCGGAACAAGATTGCCGATTCGCTGATCACGGCGATGGTCTCGGACGAAGGGGAGGAGATGAGGGTGAGGGCCAAGGAGATGGGGGCTGTATTTGCCGATCTAGCACTTCATGATCGGTATGTTAAGGGATTCGTCGACTACCTGCTTAAATCTGGCAATAAATCGGTTACTTGAGCGGAACAGTAAAATGTGCTTCTACATGGACTGTACTTTACTCTTTCTTATCAACTTGTATTTCTCCATCTATAAGCGTAAATAAATATTGCACCTGCATTGTTGATTCATTCCAGCCTGAACCGTATTTTCATTAAACAAAAAACAAAAAGAAAAAAAAAAATCTAAATCAAGAAATTGAAGGCTTCGCCTCGAAGTCTAAAAATATAGAATACAACCTTCAGACTTTCAGGATATACATAGAAAAATAGATATTGATTGCATCGTTCTTATTGCATTCGATCGAGACATATTCTAAACAATAGTAGTAACAGGGGATGAGCAGAATTTATTTAAAACCGAAATAACCAATTAAAACCAATCCTAATAAGAAGTCAAACTAAGCCAAACCGAAATAATTTGATCGGTTTTCTATTTCGAGATTTGAAATCCAAAACCAAATCAAATTGACCAAATTATTTAAAAATTATATTTATGCACATATACACACATACGGTGTGTAATAGCTAATAAATTTAATAACAACTGAATTTCTCGAAAAAAATATGCTGAAAATAACAATTATTAAACTAAATAATCTAACTGAACCGAATCAAACTGAATTACGCTTCGATTTCGATTTTCTTTCTTTCCTAATTAATTTGGTTTGCTTTTGCAAAAATTGATAAAATTCAAACCAAAACCAACCAATGCTCAACTCTAATTTTCATGTGATCATCCCTATTTTTTTGCAGGCCAAACTGTTGTTTGATGAGACTTTCTGGGGGCATTGGGGCCATATAATGAGCCATGCATGTATATCATCCCTGAAATATAGCCCATTGTGTAGGTAAAGTATTGCTCGGATATGCAACCCCATCGTTCCCTTGCTCCCTCGTCAGATACGTTGTTGCATTTATAATACACTAATTCATGCCAAATGATACTCCCGGAGAAGAGGAACGAGATGGGGGCAAAAATTTAACGTCCAAACAGAACGAACGTCAGGTAACAGCCTCTACTTCTCATAGGGCATGCCTGGTATCTGCTAAGTCCGTACGAATTTCAAGGACATTTCCATGTGTAAAATGTTCCTCCTAAACCACAAGGGATACAAGCTGAAAAATTTCTTGCAACAAGCAAGCACTCAGAAGAGGCCACCGGTAGCAAACGCACCCCCTTTTGTCTCAAGATGCATCATACGACCACGATACATGATGTAAAAGAACAATTTGTCTTAAATAGGTAATGAAATGGATCGAACTTTACGAAGGAAAATAAGAAAAACTATCAGAGCAGATAGAATTTTCGTAGCATTGCTGGAAATTGGAAATATTCTGCTGAAATAGTGACTGGTTAATCATTTTTACGACAACCTAGTCCGATAGGGAACAAAAAAATGTATGGGGCATTTCTGACCATGCCAGCAATCCTCTCGAGTCCGAGTCCTCACGGGTACTTGTGAGGAACAGAATCGAAGTCATCAAAGTTGTATCTCAGCCTCTCTCGTCCGAGCTGAAATTGGTTCTTCCTGCTGGTCAGCTGAGCTTTCAAATAATATATTTAATGAAAAAATATCATTTTGTATCCTGCGTTGCATATACCCTGTTGAGATAAGCAGGCTTTCACGCGATCTGTGTGGGAGAAGAATGAACAAGTGAACTGGATAAAGATAAAAAAAAAATATTATATATTAATATGAGAAGTAAAGGCTTTTCTGAGATACAGAATAATATGGACGTACATGGGATTTAAATAGACTAGCATGATATTAAGTGGCCTACCGACTACTATCTACTATTAGATTATGTAGTGTCTACTCTTTAAAATATGGTCAAAACAAAACTAACAAAAACATAGTATCTTCCACTACCACCACCATCTAACTTTCCTAACAACTAGCTAGGCTCTACTAACACCTCCAAATAGCTTCACATGCAGCTACCGATGCGGTGACGTACTCGGCTTTAGCTGAGGACAAAGCCGTAGTATCTTGCTTCTTTGAACTCCATGATACAGCATCCCAACCGAGGTTGAAGATGTAACCGCTTGTGCTCTTTCTGTTATCTACAGAACATGTCCAATCATTATCAATGAATCTAAACAAGTTAAAATTAGAAACTGGTTTATACCAAATTCTATCTCTTGTCGCGGAAATATATCGTAAAATGCGCTTCGCCGTTCTGAAATGATGTATCGAAGGGCTATGTATAAATCTTGAAACCAAACTAATAGAAAACATGATATCCGGGCAAGTAAATGTCAAATACATCAAACCTACAACCATACTTCTGAAAGTGGTCTCATTTGCCTTTACGGTCCAATCATTCAAACACAACTTCTCATTTGCATTCATAGATGTAGGGGATGTCTTGCACTTCTCCATATGAAACTTTTTAAGCGAGTTATGAGCATACTTTTCTTATGAAACAAAAATACTATTATCAATTTGCTTAACTTGAAAACCAAGAAAATAATGTAGCAAGTCCAAATCTGATATTTCAAATTCCCGCATCATGCTATTCTTAAATTGTTTGATAAGCAAATCAGATAATCCGCATAAATAATGTCATTAATATAAACACAAGCAATAAGGATATAGGTATCTTTAACCTTCACATATAAAGTGGGCTCACTTTTACTTCGGTGGAAATCATTTTGGTGAAGATAAGTATCAAGCCTTCCGTACCATACTCTCGGTGATTGTTTCAATCCATAGAATGCCTTTTTCAACTTATACATCTTCTCCTCTTTGCCATTAATGACAAAACCTTATGATTACTCAACATAGACATTTTCTTTCAAAGTACCATTCAGAAAAGCAGACTTAACATCAAGATGAAAAATTCACCTTGATTCTGCTCTGGAATTTTTCGGACTGTGAGTTTTCTTATGTCATTTAACCTGCAAAATTCACCAAAATTATTTGATAAAAATTCTACCCCCTCTGTCTATTCGGAGAAACTTTATAGAATGACCACATTCCATTTCTGCAAAGGTTTTAAACTCTTTGAACATGTCAAATGCTTCATATTTCTGAACTAGAAAAAACATCCAACTCATCCGAGAAAAATAATTAGTAAACAACAAAAAATATATGCTCTTTTTCAAAGAAAGAGTCTTCACCGGGACACAAATATTTGCATGAACCAATTCCAAAGACATTCTGGCTCTTCAAACTTTACTTACTGGAAGTGTCATACGGTGTTGCTTTCCTTGAACACATTTTTCACAAACATCATCAATACAAATAATAGAAGGCAAACCAATCACCATTTGTTTCTGACTTAAAATTTTCAACCCATTAAAATTCAAGTGCCCATAATGCAAATGCCATATCCATGAATTTTCTTTGACATTAGCAACCACTGTATAATCATCAAGGTAAGAAATATCAAGAGGAAACAGTTTTGTGGGAAAAACTGGAATCTTTCCATTACCATTGATAGAGAAAAATTACAAATTATCAAAATTTCTCTTTTTGATTGTAATGAAGAGAAAATTAAAGAAACAGGCAGAGAGGACTGAAAAGCATGCTCAATATTCTTTTCTGTCGGCCTGTTCACCCTTTCTTCATGCACTAACAATGAACCCATTAGTTCATTAATAGTAAAAATAGAAAAATCTTTGGACTCCTCTATGACAATAACAACATGATCAAATTTAGGCAGAAGACTCCTTAAAATTTTCTCTACAACTTTCGGATCAGAAATATCCTCATCATATGACTTTATCTGATTAATAATAACAGAAATTCTAGAGTAAAAATCTTGGACAGATTCATTTGCCTTCATAAAAAAGAGTTAAATTTTTGCGGAAGTGTTTGAAGTTTTACCATCTTCACCTTATTATCACCATGAAATTCTTACTCAATATGTTCCATGTATCTTTTAACGTTTTGGCACTTGCAATACGAGCGAAGATGGGTTTTTAGACACCGCCTGTTGTAGCAGTAGTTGAGCCCTTGCATCCTTTTTGCATAGCTCCTTACATTCTGACTTCTCCGCCTGTTGTAGCAGTAGTCGAGCCCTTGCATCCTTTTTGCATAGCTCCTTACATTCTGACTTCTCCGCCTGTTGTAGCAGTAGTTGAGCCCTTGCATCCTTTTTGCATAGCTCCTTACATTCTGACTTCTCCTTCTCTTTCTCCTGAGCCCTGGCAGCTAATTCTTTATAACCATTCTCAACCAAATCCCAAATATCTTGAGAAATGAAAAATGTCATCATTTTGATACCCAAAATTCATAATCATCTCTATCAAAAATTGGCACCAAAGATGTAGAGACGTTAAGTGTATTCATATAGTTAGACATGGCGAATCACTTACAAAATTTACCTCTTTTTGAATCCCACAGATATTCAAACTTTTTGGGCAAAGATACTTTGCTTTGACAAGATCTCCGCAACACGCCGTAAATCTCAACTTGATTGAAACACGGCTCTGATACCAAAAATATTGGAGAAGAATGAACAAGTGAAGTGGACAAACATAAGAACTATTATATTTTTAAGGGTTAACTACAGTCAGACCCCCTGTAGTATTGGGAATGTGTAACTTAACACTCTTGAAGTTTGAAACTCTCAAAAAGCCCCCTGGACTGTTAACACTGTTAATGAGGGTTAGTTATTTTCACTCTTTTTTTTTTTTTTTTTTTTTACTAAAGTACACTCCTATCTCTTAAATTCTTATTCTACTCTCATATCTCTTTTTAACTAGCACACTCCATCTCTCTCTCTCTCTCTCCTCTCTCTGTCTCTCTCTCCCTCTCTCTCCCTCTCTCTCAGTCATTCTCTCTGTCGCTCTCTCTCAGTCAGAGAGGGAGCGTGAGTTACTGAGGGAGAGGGATAGAGAGGGGGGAGAGAGAGAGGGAGTGTGCTGGTTAAAGCGAGAGATGAGAGTAGAATATGAATTTGAGAGATAATAGTGCACTTTAATAAAAAAAAAGGAGAGTGAAAATAACTAATCCTCACTAACACTGTTAACAGTCCAGAGGTTTTTTTGAGAGTTTTAAATTTCAGGGATGTTAAGTTACATACCCCCAATACTAAAGGAAATCTGACTATAACTAACCCTATTTTTAATATGAGAAGCAAAAGTTTTTCTCAGGCATTGAATAACACAGACATATATGGGATTTAAATAGACTAGCATGACAATAAATGACCTACCTACTACTACCCTCTACTATATCCTGCAGTGTCTACTCTTAAAAACATGGTCGAAGAAAAACTAACAAAGACATGGTATCCTTCACTATCACTACTATGTCTAACTGTCCTAATAATTAGGCTCTATTAACACCTTCACTGATTATGACCATATAACAACGTTGTTATTACATATCACTTCATCAATCTGTTCATCTATTGCACTCAGTTTCTTTTCTTCGACAATGTCATCAACCTGCACCAAGGGATAGAACCAGAGGATTAAAAGAAAAAAAAACGACATGAAATGGGATACATTTAAGCTCATTTATCTTCCAGATCCAGAGCCATATGTAGATCTAAGTTCTAACACACACCACCTAATCCATTCCTCTGTATGTTGGAAAAAGTTACTGTGATTGAAACTTGTAAAAAGTCAAAACAAAACGGTTCAAGGAAAAATTTTCTTTTTTTCTTTAGCTGCGGGGCTATGGAGATAGAGACAATATATACTGCATGTTAAATTATCATGTGATTGGGGAGTTGGCCATGGTCCCCCCGGTCGAAGTGCAGACCCTCCACCACACACACAGATATATGCTAAATATACACCACGTGTGCATATTGGTGGATATATCCAAAAAGTTTCTCCAATATATATTTTGTTTATTTTCCTGTGTAAATATCAAGTACATATCTATCATGATACAAAGTACAATAATTTGCAAGTCAGAACCTTCTTATGCCTTCCATTCTGAAAATGTCTTTGCCAGTTAGGTATATGTCATATCTGACCTAAGTCGATTTTTGTTGGGGTTCTTTTTTATAATCTGTTTCTTTTCTTTTAAGCGAGCGATCTTGTTGGAGCTCGTGTTTCCCGTAGATATATTTAAAATAGCATGATGATCAATAAAATTCAAAGAGAAGAAATTTATTTAATGCAAGCGTCTAATATTTTACCTAAATCTTCATAAAGTAAATGCAGTTGGTCACCCGTAAGTCCTAAACAAAACTATACTTTTTAATTTAAAATTTTGAATATTGGGGCGTAAATACTGCTACCTATAAACGCACTAGCAATGTGAATTTGTAGACTCGAGCGAAACAGTTGCAGCTCTCATGGCCAACAACTCAGGTGAAGCTCTTCACGTAGTCATCCTCCCATGGCTGGCCTTCGGCCACATGATCCCCTTCTTCCACCTTGCCATCGCCTTGGCCACTGCCGGCCTCCGCGTCTCCTACCTCTGCACTCCACAAAACACCAAGAGACTCCCCAAAGTCCCCGTCCATCTCTCACCACTCATCAACTTCATCAACCTCTCTTTGCCGTCCGTCGACGGCCTCCCCGTGCAGGCAGAGGCCACCGTCGACATCTCCGCCTCCGAGACGCAGTACCTGAAGATAGCCTACGACTCTCTTCGGGAGGACGTAAGGCAATTCGTCAAGGATGAAACCCCCGACTACATTCTTCACGACTTCGTCTCCTACTGGATTACCGACATAGGCCGAGAGTGCAACGTACCGTGCGTATTCTTCTCTGTGTTCTCTGCTGCGGTCATCAGTTTCTGGGGTCCGCTCGAGGCGATGAGCGAGGATGGGCGGAAGCGGTGGTGGCCGTCGCCAAAAAGCATGACGGAGAAGCCCGAGTGGGTCACTTTCCCCTCGACCGTTGCGTTCCGGCCGACGGAGGCGGAGATCATGTACCCGGTGCTGTTTGAAGTGAATGCTTCGGGGTTGAGCGACACGGACCGATTAAGGTTCATCTTAGAAGGATGCAAATTCATCGCTGTGCGTAGCTGCAACGAATACGAAGGCGTGTACTTGGAGTTGCTGGAGAGGTTGCATCGGATGCCCGTGATTCCGGTCGGGTTGCTCCCCCCGGAGGCGCCGTCGGAGGCGCCGAACGGTGGAGAGATATTCGAGTGGCTTGACAAGCAGAAGCCTGGGTCCGTAGTGTTTGTGAGCTTTGGGAGTGAACTGAAACTGAGTGAGAGGGAGGTGCACGAGCTAGCTCATGGCCTGGAGCTGTCCAATGTGCCTTTCCTATGGGCCTTGCGAAGGCCTGCTTGGGTGGCTGGCCGAGACGAGGATGCGCTGCCGCAAGGGTTCGTGGGCCGAACGGCCGGACGGGGCCTGGTCAGCTTCGGGTGGGTGCGGCAGCTGGATATTTTGGCCCATCCGTCAGTGGGCGGGTCGTTCTTTCACTCCGGATGGGGTTCTGTTATTGAAACGCTTCGCCACGGGCATGCGCTTGTGGTCCTGCCGACGGTCTTCGATCAGGGTCTCAATGCGAGGCTGCTCGTGCAGAAGGGTGTGGCCATAGAAGTGGAGAAAGATGACGAGGATGGTTCCTTTGATCGGAACAAGATTGCCGATTCGCTGGTCACGGCGATGGTCTCGGACGAAGGGGAGGAGATGAGGGTGAGGGCCAAGGAGATGGGAGCTGTATTTGCCGATCAAGCACTTCATGATCGATATGTTAAGGGATTCGTCGAATACCTGCTTAAATCTGGCAATAAATCGGATACTTGATCGGAACAGTAAAATGTGCTTCTACATGGACTGTGCTTTCTGTCCGGGTCTCAATAAAATTTTCTTTTAAATTCTTAAGACTGTTGTGAGCTCACGAACTGAAATGGAAAATGTTAGCTTGTTGGATTGTAATTGCTAAGAGAGAAAGGATTAAGATTAACAAATCATGTAAAAGAGAAATATCTCATCATCCATTGTAAAACCTATCTAATAAATGAAAATACATCTATTCTCTCTCCCTTTTAATTCTCTTGTTCTCTCACTCTCTCCCGGTCCTCTTCTTCCCCGTTCTTCTTCTTCTTCTCTGATCACATCTCTCTACTTCCTTCATCCTCTATATTTCATATTCTTCTGCTGATTCTTTTTCCCTTTTTCTCCGAGTTTCTCCTTTCTTCTTCTCTTTCTTCTTTATCCTCCTTAAAACCCATTACTGTTCCATTATTTTTCTCGTTCTAATCTTTATTGTAGGAAAATATCGAAGACAAACAGTGGATCAAGCTCTACCTCCCGTCCAATAGAGGGGAACCTGACAGTGGTATCAGAGCGCAGGACACCATGCTTCCGATCATTGTTGAGGCGTCGGAAGGATCCTCCGCTGCCATTGCGATGGATTCAATCAAATCTGCGGTTCGTCATAATGCTGGACAACTAACTGAAGTTATCGAGCAACTGCAGGCCAGAGGAGTTGAAGAAGATCCAATCAGACCATTTTACTCGGATGGAAAGGATCAATGGCAAAGAAGAGATCAAATCTCTCATCATTGATCTCTACAGTAGATTTGGATCTGGATCTGGATCTCTTGAGATGCACCACGAGGCTCTCCAGGAGACTCTTCCAAGTGACACTGTCGGCTTCAATGTGAAGAACGTTGCTGTGAAGGATCTCAAGAGAGGTTACGTCGCATCCAATTTCAAGGAGGACCCTACTAAGGAGTCTGCCAATTTCACCTCCCAGGTTATCATCATGAACCACCCTGGCCAGATTGGCAATGGCTATGCCCCTGTTCTCGGCTGCCACACATCCCACATTGCTGTTAAGTTCTCTGAGATCCTCACCAAGATTGACAGGTGATCTGGTAAGGAGCTTGAGAAGGAGCCCAAGTTCTTGAAGAATGGTGATGCTGGTTTTGTGAAGATGATTGCCACCAAGCCCATGGTTGTGGAGACTTTCTCCGAGTACCCTTCCCTTGGTAGTTTCGTTGTGAGGGGCATGCGCCAAACTGTTGCTGTCGGAGTCATCAAGAGGGTGGAGAAGAAGGACCCAACTGGCACCAAGACCATCAAGGCCGACTCCTTCTTCCACACCACTCACTGCTGCAAGGACCGCCAGATGTTCTATGAAATTCCCCACAAGAAACTCTATATAATCTACGCCATCCACCAGGTGTTCGATGAAATCTCCCACAATAGCCTCTTCATTACCAATACTGCTCGCAAGGTGTTTGACGAAATTTCCTATGAGGACGTCTTCATCACTAAAGGACTGATAGCAAGGTATATGAGGGTTAATCATTTTTATTATGACATGATGGTATTTGATTTACTAGGGGGAACGGACATTGATTCACTAAACTAAGTCGTATGGAATGACCTTTGCATGAATTCAATAGAAATTCTATTTGATCATTGTGGAAACTTTATTGTGATGTACAAGATCCTTATGTCTCTTTTAAGGCAAAATATAAAGATTTCTAATTATTTATTGCTCTCTACTGATTGCAAGCTTGACAAAGTTTGGAAGGTGTTTGATAGAGTGTTAGAGAAGAGTGTAATGGTTTGGACTCTGATAATTGCTTGGTGTGTACAAGATGGGCTTGCAAAAGATATAACAGATTTGTTCACTTTGAGCAGGGTGTTAGCAATATGTATTGAGGTGGGATCGTTGGGAGTGGTGCAACAGTTGCATTTCTTGACTATTGGGAATGGAGGTGTAGAGTTCCTCATTGCTACATAATCTAATGTCAAGGTTGAGAAGCCTCTTGTTCCAATCTTGACGACGTTCGGCTTTGTTATACAAGAGGTTCAGTATGTAGACATGATATTCTTCTTCTGGACTCTCCAAATTGCAGTTGATTATGTTGCTGTCAAGCTTTTAAAGGCTCTCGATTGCAATAATCTTGCTGCACGAACAACAACACCGTGGCTTGTTACCTATTTCCTCCCTGCACTCTTACCATCAGCTTCTATTGAGCTTCCAAAGGTTCTGCACATGCCAAATGCCGTATCACCATCAGGCCTAAAGGAGTTGCAATCAAATACAATCAAGGATAGGAACTTGAGCACGAGTTCCATAAAGTTTTCAAATGGAATTTTATTTGTCACTGAACTAGAAGTTCTAGTGAGTTCGGGTGGAGGCCTATCTAGCATTTGAATCAGTGGCTACATACATCTTATATTTTTGTGAGCTATGTTGTGTTTGATCTCAAAGGTAAGTGGCCAGTCATAACTACTCTCTATTATGAACATTTACTCCTCATGGCTTTGGCTATCAAACTTGCGATAGTATTTCAACTTAGATAACTAAGTTGATTCTATGGAGGGTGAATTGTTAGGATTAATAAAATTCTCACTTAAATCATGTAAGGCCCACTATATAGCCCATTAGAGAAAGAGAGTAGTAGTAATAGTATTAGCCATTGGATATTCAGTGTAATTAGTTTAAAGGTGAGATTTGCATTTGAGTTAAGAGATGAGAGTATATAATCTTATTTTAACTAGTAAACCCCAACTAATGAATGAAAATAACTCTATTCTCTCTCTCCTTTAATTCTCTTGTTCTCTCACTCTCTCTCGAGCCTCTTCTTCCCGTTCTTCTTCTTCTTCTTCTCTGATCTCATCTCTCTACTTCCTTCTTCTTCTATCTCTCCTATTCTTCTCCTGATTCTCTTTCCCTTCTTCTCCAAGTTTCCCCTTTCTTCTTCTGATTCTTCTTCTGATTCTTCTTCTTCTTCCTCCTTAAAACTAATTATTGTTCTATTATTTTTTTTGGTTCTAATCCTTGCTGCAAGAAAATGCCGGAAACAATCAGTGGATCAGATTCTACCTCCCGTCCAACAGAGGGGGAACCTGACACTTTCCTCTTTCTTATCAACTTGTATTTCTCCATCCATAAGCGTATATAAATATTGCACCTGCATTGTTGATTCATTCGAGCCTGAACCG
This sequence comes from Dracaena cambodiana, assembly GCA_036321105.1. Taxonomy (NCBI): domain Eukaryota; kingdom Viridiplantae; phylum Streptophyta; class Magnoliopsida; order Asparagales; family Asparagaceae; genus Dracaena; species Dracaena cambodiana. The sequence continues at coordinate 26,861,585 of JAYEPQ010000002.1, forward strand.
TATTTTCATTAAACAAAAAACAAAAAGAAAAGAAAAATTCTAAATCGAGAAGTTAAAGGCTTCGCCTTAAAGGAGGCGAAATCTAAAAATAGAGGACATAACCTTCAGACTTCCAGGATATACATAAAAGAATAGACATTGATTGCATCGTTCTATATTGCACTCGACCTAACCGAGACATATCCTAAACGATAGTTGGCCATAAGGGATTAGCAGAATTATCTTAAAACCAAAATAACCAACTAAAATCGCCCCCTAATAAAGCAAACCGAATCAAACTTAAATAATTTGGTCGGTTTTCTATTTTGAGCTTTGAAATCCAAAACCAAAACCAAATCAAACTGAACCGAATTATTTAAATATATATAACTTAAATAATTTGGTCAATTTTCTATTTTGAGCTTTGAAACTCAAAATCAAATCAAACCGAACCTAATTTTTTAAAAATTATATATTGTATAAATTATATATATACAATGTGTGTATAATAGATAATAAATTTAATATCATTTAGATTATTCGATTGGATTCTTGATTGGATTCCTCGAAGAGCCAGCCTTGGAAAGATGCTGAAGAGCCATATTTAGATTATTCGATTGGATTCTTGATTGGATTCCTCGAAGAGCCAGCCTTGGAAAGATGCTGAAGAGCCATGAAGAGATAGGCTGATTACAACAATTAAAATTATAATTTTTAAATAAATTTAATTTAAAAAAGTTGGAACTGAATAATTTAATAATTAAAATTATAATTTTTAAATAAGTTTAATTCAAGAAAGTTGTAACTGATAATCTAACTGAACCGAATCAATCCGCTTTGGTTTCAATTTCCTTTTTTTTTTTTTTTTTTGCAAAAATTAGCAAAACTCACACCAAAACCAACCTCACCACAAATTGTCATATGATGATTACCCATTTTTGCAGGCCAAACCGTTGGTCAATGAGACTTCCGGGGGCATGTGGGGCCGTACGATGAGCCATGTATATCACCCAAGAGATAGCCATTTGTGTAGGTAAAGTATTGCTTAAGCACCCCACCTTCACCTTGCTCCCTCATCAGATACGCTGTTACATTTATAATACAGTAATTCATAACAAATGATGCATTCCCTGAGATGAGGAACAAGACAGGCAAAAACTCAAATAACAGCCTGAACTGTTCCTAGAACATGCCTGGTACTTGCTAAGACCGTACGAATTTCAAGGACATTTCCATATGTAAAATGTTCCTCCAAAACCACAAGGGATGCAAGCTGAAAAATTTCTTGCAACAAGCAAGCACTCAGAAGAGGCCACCGGTAGCAAACGCACCCCCTTTTGTCTCAAGATGCATCATTCGATCAAGTGTGGGAAAACATGATGTAAAACACAATTTGCCTTAGATTGGTAATGAGAGGGATCGAACTCTACATAGGAAAATAAGAAAAACTATCAGAGCAGATAGAATTTTTGTAGCATTGCTGCACATTGGAAATATTCTGCTGAAATTGTGACTGGTTAATCATTTTTTCGATAACAGTCTGATTGAGAACAAAATGTATGGGGGCATTTCTAGCCATGTCAGCAATCCTCTCGAGTCCTCACAGGTACTTGTGTGGCACAGAATCGAAGTCATCAAAGTCATATCTTGGCCTCTCTCGTCCGAGCTGAAATTGGTTCTTCCTAGTCAGCGGAGCTTTCAAATAATAATATAATCAAATCATTTTGTATCCTGAGACGCATATACCTTGTTGACATAAGCAGGGTCACATGATATCTGTTCATCTATTGCACTTAGTTTCTTCGACAATGTCATCAACCTGCACCAAGAAGGAAAACCAGAGGATTGAAAAAAAAAACAGACGTGAAATGAGACACCTTTTAGCTAATTTATCTTTCAGATCCACAATCATATGTAGATCTAAGTTCTAACACACATCACCTAATCCATTCCTCTGTATTTTGGAAAAAAGTTATTTTATTGAAACTTGTAAAAAGTCAACAAAATGGTTTCCATTTACAGAAGAAAAGGAATAATAATTCCTCTTTTTTTTAGAGGGGTTCTACATGGCGATGGAGGTCAAACTTGTCCCCGTTAACAATCCAAACCACAAACTCTTCAAGTTGGAAGCTTCTATTGCAGAGAACTCTGAAAGAGAAGAACTCTTTGAAATCTGATATACAGATCCTTTGGAAGATCTATTTTTTTTTTTTTTTAATATAAACAAACAATACACTTACTTAGTTCAAATATATTATCTTTAAAAAATAGGCGGCGCTACTCTGCCTAACTGCCGACTGCGACTTGTTGCCCGGTGTGGTGTCCCACAAAGAAAATAGAATAAAAATTAATAATTATTTTAGTATAAATCTAGCTATAGATCATACAAAATTTTGAACTTATTTACACATACATCTAAACTAAGCCAACAACTATATATTATCTTTTCCAAAAAATATTATTAATTATGAATTATTAAATATATGGGAAATTTTTATACATGATTTCTGGTGCTTATCAACCGATGAAGATTTTTCAAACTCAGTAAACATTTCAATATATACTCCAAGTAACATGCACTGGGTGCACGGTAAATTTAAATGTAGAAAATAGCCAAATAAACTAATGCTAGAGGTACCCAAGCCTGAATACTATCAGTAACAAAAGTAGTAATCCATTGACAGCCCAATTAATCAGTAACAAAAGTAGTAAACCATTGACAGCCTAATCGTTCAGATCTAAGAGGTACAGACTATTATAAAACAATAAAGACTGGTATAACCGGATATATTCTCCGATCATACCAAGTTTACAACTGTATCTTTCTAACACATATAAGCCAATTTTAATGGTCAATGACAACTCCAAGTTGCAACGTCTTTGAAAATTTTGCAATATAAAGAGTGCACATAAATAAATTGTAGGTATGACTAACAGACATGTTCATGGCACAACAAGAAAAAAAACAAATTCATCTACAACATTTAGAGTGTCTAAATAAAAGATACAATCTTTAGTTTGCATAATCTATTGATCCAGTAGGAACAAAATGGAGTCCTCAACTATTAAAAAGCTATTTAGATCTAGGATCTAACATTTAAAACCCCCAAAGATAAGTGTAGCAAAAAACTTTTTTGGTTGTGGTTGCTACTCTGAGCCATCAATTTCATGCCTACTTTATATGTACAAACAAATGTGAAGCTTCCAGCATAAGAAACAAAGAATGAAGAATAAGATTAGGAGAAGGAACTGTGAGAATATTTAAGAACATGACATTAACTGAAGAAACAAAAGCTCAGTGAATAAGATACCTCTGTATAGACGAATCAATATGCTCTATCATGTCACAAGTTTTGTACTGCTCAGGATCCTCATGGAAACTGACCATTCCATCTTTTTTATTGATAGTGGCGAATATCTCCCCATCTTGAATCTGGTATCAGACCAAAGCATGAAATTACAAAACCGGCAGAATAAAGATTAAGTTCAATAGCTTATAAAACATTACTAGAAACAAAAGTACCATTCGGAAAACATGCATTTCTGCTTCCTTAGCAGAACTGAGTTGTACAGTACTGGCTATATCTTGAAGTGACAAAGTCAAGTAAGTCTGAGTTAACCTCTGAATATTCCGCTTATAAAGCGATGACAGAACTTGTTTCACTAATCCAAGATTGTTGTCCTGAAAGTTCGCAATGCCCAATGTCACAAAAGCAAAGAAACATTAGAGAAAGTACTAATCCTGCTGAGGAAAAGGGACGATAATACTTATTCTGCAAACAAGTGCAGCTATAATCTAGTTCCGAAAGTCGATTAATCTTAGCTAACCTTGCAGTCGCAAATATAGTGCACAAGCAAGAAATAGAATGCATAGGGAAATGATGGCCACCAAAGATTTAAGAAATTTTAAGAGGTCCATACTTTTGGCTAATATTCAACAATACAGCAGGGGAAAAAATTACTTTCAAAGAGGAACGATTACAACAGAGCATGCATTTCTAGTTCCTCTACAAATGATGACAATCCACCAAATAATCTTCACCCCAAGAATATAAGAAAGATTACCACCATTGTTGTACCTTATATACATAAAGAAAATTAAAGGAACCCAAAATCGCCTAGGAACAAAATTTTAAGAAAAAAAGAGAGAACGAAACCCCTGAACAAGAAACCTTTTATTTTCCACAAGACAGAGAAATTTCCTTGAGGAAAAAAAAAATTAAAATGAACTTAGTGGACAGTGATTTATGTCAGAACATGTCCCTCTCATCATAAGAATAATTTTACCTAAGTGTCCATATAAAAGTGAAAAATATTCAATAGTGTTAAAAAAAAAAAAAAAAAAGCAAACACAAAACAGAAGGTTAGCAGGATACTAGATGCTTCATAAAAGATAGAGCATTAACAAAACTAGAAATGAGTGGTTCATTATTGATTTATAGTAGATACTTCAGTTTCATAGTGCATTGCACCTGCTATGCACTTGAGACTGAAGCACAAGATTATACGAACTATTAATCTAAACAAATGCTGCATGCTCAAGAGCGCAATAAGCAATAGAGTGCTCACAGATTGGAATTTCTCCATATTTGCCTGGATAGAGGTCTCAAGTTCCGAGAACTTCCCCGACGTGTAGAGACTTGCCAAATCAACATAAGGCTGTCACGAAAAAAAAATTAAAATCACATTAAGGCTTTTTTTTCCCAAGTAAAGTTAAATATAATGGTGCACTAACAGCCAGAATATGTCTGTAATATGCATAAACAGAACTCTGTGTCAAAGTAATAGGGCAATTGCAGTTAGCACGAATAAATTTGTTTCCAATATGGCATGCACTCATTTACAGAATCAATGTAATGGAGAAGACGATTTACGGTATCAAAGTATTTGAAAAAGGATCTACTCACAATTTACTGGTGCAGGTGACAGTACATATTACAATGCTTCTCCATCAGCTTTCACTTAAAAAATTACTAGTTAAATTGCTTTGGGCTAGGGAAGAACTACCATGACAGTATTACTTAACAACAGAAAGTTTTGACATGGAAGCATATGCATGCTGCAGACTTCTAGAAATCCCTAGATGCAACACCCCCCCCCCCCCCCCCCCCCCCCCCCCCCCCCCGCCCCGCGCCTCAAAACCCAAAAAAAAAAAAATAATCTGAAAAAGGAAAAGGCACTATCTTTTCCTTTACCGTAAATAGTCTATGCAGTTTTTCTATTTTCTGGTCATAATTTTCATGCCACTGATCAAAAGAAAATCATAAAAAATAAAAATATTATCATTGTCATTATTAAATTGTTAATAATAACAATTCAAACAATGATGACAGTGTGTAAATTTGAAAATGTATATTGAACTGAATAAGCATCGAAGGTGAATATTATGAAAACCAAACTAATATACAGAAGATATCTACCTGAGTGTAGTTTTTCAGATTTCTCTGAGCAGACGAGGATGTATACTTTGGAAATGATGGAACCTGTGAAGAAAATTAGTTAACTTCAGATGCAGGAAATCTGCAGCATCTTCATTTCAGAAGCATGGACATGTACATGGGACACATACAACGCAACATAGAGAATCTTTAAGAAGTAGGACACAATTTTGCAACATGACTATAGTGCGTGCAACATGCTTTCATGCCAGTCTATGTATGTTTCTATAAGTATATATGGACTGATGCAGGACAAAAGCAATTTAGGGTTTGTTTTGGAGAAATTGGGGAAGAACTTAGGGTTTTGGGGATAAATTAGGATTTGGACCTCACGCCTAGGTGAATCACTCACCCACTTTCTCACGAATCACTCGAGAGAAATATTTGATAAAGCAGCAAATCACATGCTCTCATAAATCATCATCTCTCACTCTATATTTCAAATTAGGATTTTACAAACCATATATATAGAAAATTCTAAAGAAACAAGATAATAACAAATCTACCCAAATCTCTAATCCAATCTAATCAAATCTAACTAAAAACTAATCTGATCTCTGTCATGGACAAATATCAAATACAAATGATTATTGACTATAAAGAAAACTAAACAAAATGGTAATGATTAAAATACATTAACTTCTAATCATAAGACTTAGATCGACCCATGAAAATCTAATAAGATACATGTAATGAAGGTTCCCAATGCTCCCCACATGTTTGTCAGCTGTTTCGATTACTTTCGTTAACGTTGTATCTCTTGCGTCAAAAGATTCTTTGCATGTCTATTAAAGCGTCATATGACACTACAATTTTTTAAAATTCTTTTAAAGCTGAAACAGTTGTGACACATTTCTGAAAATATGATATGGATATGGAGTGTTTGATAAGTGCCAGCCAAGTAAGAGTTTTTATACGCATCAAACACAACAAGCAATGGATCTGCCATACAGTGTTCATGCTTCTTCACAGGGTAGTGCAACCTTTGAAACAAACCTATTTTTTAGAAATGAAAGCACATTCATGAGCACAGGGTTTCTTTGATGCACATGGATATGGCTTGTTTGGATGGTTGGGTAAAATTCCCTCTGATTTTGTCTGGAAAAAAAATTCCTTTGGGAAGAAATCCAACAGGTTAAAATCCAAAAAATTGTTTGGACACCACATTACTTCAACCAAAGCCATTAGATTCATGTCATTAAGTATTTATATGGCTTTTTGCAATGTTGAAAATAACGCGTTATGAAACCCGTTATATTGCGTTACGTAACCTAACGGAACCCCGACGCTACGTAACAAATAGAAATAACTCAATGCACCGTAACAGTACGTTTTTTACGTTATTTTACGTTATATTACGTAACGTTACGTTAAATTACATTATGTTACGTTATTTTCAGTTATCTTTTAGTAATTTCTATATTGTTGTTGATTATTATGTTGATTATTAATGAATTACTGTAATTTTATTACTTAATTAGTTGTTGGCCTGTTTGATTGCTTATGGAATTGCTAACTTGTTAATTTGCGATTGTTTTCTTGTTCGCTTGTAATTTCTCTCTGATTGTTGAAATATCTTACTTGTTGATTATATTGAATTTTTAACTGAACTGAAATCAACAATTACAAATAAGATAAATTAAATATTACAAAATATAAATTATAACAATGATAATAACTGGAACAAAAATAAAAATTTGGAATATTTTTTTTCTTGTTTAAATGATGACTGGAATTACGATTGCAGACTTAATATAATTTATGAAGATAAATGTGAAAATTATTGTAAAATTTAAAATTAGAATAGATTAAAATAATAGTTTTATATTCTTTTTTTAGATATTTTATATTTATATTTCAATTTTTTAAAATTATTTTATATAGTTTATATTAATTTTTATTAAATAAATAGGAAATTGTGTAACCTACATTATGTATTACGTTATATGCGACATAACCTAACAGAGGCAAAACGTTACGTTACCGTTATCGCTATTTTAAACATTGGCTTTTTGTAACACAAGCCTTGGGATTTTAGTCATAGAAGTGAGAGCCAAACAACCCAATCTATGTGATGTCCCAAATAATTGGGAAAAGGAATCTAGGTTCACAATCCTTAGGAATGAAGTCTATTCAAACAAGGCCTAAGAGTTATACGATCTCAAATTCTTCTGGAGTCCAATAAGCCAGTACACCAATCTACTAAAAGGGCACAAAGGTTCAAAATATAATAATAAATAAAACTAAACTAGAACTTCCAAGGAATGATACACAAGTCCCATCCATTTTTCTACACCTTGACTTCGTTGTTTTGCAATAACTTGCACATAAATCATAGAAGCATATTAAAGCACAGAAAGCATTCCAAATGAAGAGAGAAATTCTATGAGCGTAAACTTAAAATTCTTTCTAGAAGTAACAGAAGAAGTTCAATAATCCTCAGTCAAGGGCTTTAGTAAGGAAATTTTATACTTACATACTCAAAAAGACTAATAATACCAACATCAATGCCGATAATACTGTATTCTTACTCAGAATAAGTGAAAGAAACCTAACCTGCCCATTTTGAATCAGTGAAACCAAAATATACTTTTTGTATGCTTCAACAGCAATTGCATTCAAAGCGCTCATTGGTGCAGTAATAACCTGTAAAGGAAATTCCACTGTCATACTTGGATAGGAGGAAAAAGACATGCAAGCAAGATATTTTCAGCACGCACATTATGAAGACACTCCACAGCCTTGCCATACTGCTTGAGTCCAATATTTATCATGCCCCTGTTAAACGAGAATACTTTGTGAATTACTAGTATAGTCAAAGTATACATCAAAAGCCATGATCTGGCCAAAGAAAACATACTGCAAGGGTTTCGGTCCAAAGAAAACATATTGCAAGAGTTTTGGTAGTTCTAAAATGGTTATAATAATTGAAAACATAAAAACTGACATGATTGCATTTTTGTCAAAATTGATAAGAATAAACCTATAAAATGACAATATAACAGTTCATTAAGCACATCAAGGGAAATACATGTGAAGAACTTTTGTCTCTCTAAATAGAAGGAATAGATTATTAAATAACAAATATAACAATAATTCCCACTATTACGCATCAGTACTCAATAAGTGGCATAGAATAAGTAGGGCTTGGTTTTTAATTCACAAAACTTGCAGTTATAAGAGTCCCCTATCATAAGGAATACCAAGAAGAAGTAAACTCCATCTTCTCCTGATCCTGTATAGACTTTATTTTCCAACAATAAGAATTTTCAACCTCTTTATAAAAAAGTAAAACAATCATAACTTTTTCCCTTCCAGTTGTTTATTCAAGAAATTTCTTCTGTTAGGACAATTGTCCTTACAGATTTTACACAGATTTGCCTGAAGCCTAGAATCTGCTTGACAGGTTTGCAGCATTTCAACATTATAGCTCAGGTCAACCAGTGATATATTTCATCCTCATTGAATTCATACCAGCTATTATATTCCAGTCACCTTGCACAAGCATATTGCAAGTCCAAATTACTTGACAAGGACATCTTTTAGAAGGCTGATACCATGAAACATGTTGAAGAGGAAGTTGACAAGATAAAGTTTCTGAGATGCTCTCTACTTGACTTCGATGGTATTATTGATGAAGGACAACACAACATAGTTTTAAACAACTCATTATCTAACTTGTTATAGCTTGTTAAACAACTTAATGAAAGCACATTTTTATATAACAAGTACAAATACCTAAATGTTACATAACCTTATATCAATCTATGCATTATATTTTAATTTATATTTAACATACTAAATATTGGATAACAGATTCGTATAGAATAAGGGGTTTTCATCTCAGATTATGAGATATCAGGGAATATATTGCAGATATGAGGACACTATCAGGCTCTTGTATCATATCATGGTGATGGATATTTAGCATAGTGCTTATATTATTTCATAACTTGACTTCGTTATGAGTTTTTTCAAGGTATATAAATCTCGTAACCCCATCTCCCCCCTCCTCCCAATAGCAACCTCCTTTCTCCTTATTAAGCCCTAAGCCCTCTAATAACAACCTCCTTCATCCTAATTAAGTCCTAAGCCCTTTGAATTTAGTTCTCATTTTGAATCTGACTCTTGGCCTCAACTTTGCCTGGCGATCCAAGGTCTTATCTAACTATTAATCCCTACTCCGATTTTGAATACTATAGCTTTTTAGTATGAGCTTTATGTTACAAGTTTTCGTTATTTCAACATTGCAACACACAATGTTGAAAATAACGCGTTACGTAACCCGTTATATTGCGTTACGTAACCTAACGGAACCCCGGCGCTACGTAACAACAAAAAATAACTCAATGCACCGTAACAGTACGTTTTTTACGTTATTTTACGTAAAATTACGTAACGTTACGTTATTTACGGTTATTTTTTAGTATTTTTTATATTGTTGTTGATTATTATTTTGATTATTAGCGAATTGCTGTAATTTTATTACTTAATTAGTTGTTGGTTTGTTTGATTGCTTATGGAATTGCTAACTTGTTAATTTGTGATTGTTTCCTTGTTCACTTGTAATTTCTCTCCGATTGCTGAAATATCTTATTTATTGATTATATTGAATTTTTAACTGAACTGAAATTAACAATTACAAATAAGATAAATTGAATATTACAAAATATAAATTATAACAATGATAATAACCGGAACTAAAATGAAAATTTGGAATAATTTTTTTTTTGTTTAAATGATGACTGAAATTATGGTTGCAGACTTAATATAATTTATGAAGATAAATGTGAAAATTATTGTAAAATTTAAAATTAAAATAGATTATGATTATAAAATGGTTTTATATTTCTTTTTTTAGATATTTTATATTTATATTTTTATTTATTAAAATTATTTTATATAGTTTATATTTATTTTTATTAAATAAATAGGAAATTGTATAACCTACGTTATGCGTTACGTTATATACGACATAACCTAACAGAGGCAAAACGTTACGTTACCGTTATCGCTATTTTAAACATTGGCAACACATATAGCATGGTCCGTCAAATTTTGGGGCTGAAATAGATGACCATAAAAAAAATTTAATTTAGTAAAGGCAGGTGGCACAACATGCCCTAGTTGGAAGAGATTTTATTTAATTTGTTATCATCTAATCATCTATTGATAAATTTATCAGGAAGATAGGATAAAATAAGGTTAATGTTTGAACTTATTTTATTTGAGATTAAGGATGTTAGAGTTCAGTGTCAGCACCTAGACACAATAAATAGGATATGTTTTATCAAAATGTTGCTTTGTTAACTTTTTATCTGTGTTGAATTCATTTGGAGGGTAGAATAGATTAGAGAAGGGGTCTGATTTCTTTTAGTTGAATAAGGAGATAGCTATTCATTGATAAGCTGGTTATTTATATCTGTTATAGAGGACAAGCTTGTGTATTCAGTAATGGAAGTTTTCTATTATTGATCAATGAGGAAAGTAGTCCATCGTACTCCTTCTGAGTTAACAATTTTGATCTCTTTATTTAACTCTTCTCCAACCCCTCCAATCTTTTTCTGTTCATTTTCGTGTTTTTCTAAAACTTCTCTCACAACCTTGGTTATTCTCCCTATATAATTTTGCACATCAGAATACAGAAAATTCACAATTGGTTCTCCACCATTTGGCATCTTCCTTCTTAATCTAGACTCATTTCTAATAAACGAAATATCAAACATTCCCCACTTGTTGCATATCTTTAAACTATTCCGATAAGAAAGTGCCCTCACCTAGGACTAGCTCTCTGGGTGATGGCAAATCTTACTTACACTTATAGTTGAGTGGGGTGAACTACGGTGACAATTTAGACAAAACAGTTCAATCCTTTGATAGATCCTCTTTGAGTTGGATTTTTTCTCCTTAGCTGGGCAAATTTTCAGGAAAAAAAAAACTTGGACAGTTACGAAACAAGTTAATAACATAGAAGGCTCAGAAATTTCTAGTGATTAAATATCACCATTTACTTATGTTTGATTAAAATGTTTCCTCGTAGCTGATGTTGGTATAGTCCATCATTAGAAACAAATAAAATTTCAAAATTTAATCATTCTAGAAAAATGCAGTTGCTAATGACAGAGAAAATCTAATAGTTCAATTTATCCTGTCCGCTTGTAGATTTATGTAGATCAAGTTCACATCTAAAACCTTTCTGACCTCATTTAATAAGGAAGACTCTACCATCAATGCAAAACGTTGTGCTTACTCAATGAGAACAGCTGAAATTACAAAGTTGCTCATGATTACATTACTACTTTCTAACTAATGATACTTGATAATCTATCAAAACTGTTTACTCCTCTCCTTATTTTACTAATGATTTGTTCTATGTTGGAACAATAATATCATAATTACTAATAAAACAGGACTAACCCATAATAGCAATAGAGGAAAAAATCCCTTGGCTGATCAACCTCAAAGATATCTTCAGCCAGGACGCATTGGGCAGCTTTATAGCACTTCGACAGAATACAAAGAAGAAGAAAGTCTGCATGTAGAGGGGTCAGATGCTCAGAGGACGGCTGAAGCTTGCGGATGGCAGTCCGCAGGGGGGCTACTCCTTGTATTGGCACTTGAAGCTGCAGAACTTGATCCTTGAACCTCTTGCAGACAGATATAACTATAAATAGGGGGAAATTATGAAGTTATAGGCATATCAAAGCTGATGCAAAACCACAGAAGTAACAGAATAGATAGAGCAATTGAATTGCATGATTAAGTATGCTAAACAGAATTTCTGATATCATACACTTATCAGGTGCCAAACGAATCTGTTCTTCTGAGCATGAATTGATAAAGCTAACAACATTCACCAGGAACCCATTAGCTTGTTCACACAAAATTGGTCCACTCGAGTACGCCTCTCTGTCAAACAATATATCCGCACAAACAAAATGTTAATTATCTTTGGAGAATCCCTCAATTAACTATTAAATGCTCTCTATTGTAAAGCACATCGGTAGCTAAAAAGTATAACCATAAAAAAGCAAACAAGTTAAGTCTCTAATATTACAACATGAGGAGACAAGTATATATTTTCCCATGTAATCACCAGAGGAAAAACTCCAGTGTGACACCTTGATACATGTGGAATGAGGGAAGGGCTTTAGTAAAAACTTTCAGAAGGGGCTAGATTCCGCTTAAACACAATTGGCCATATGATAGACTTTAACCAATCCCAAATAATCATTTTAATCAAAAAAAAAAAAAAAAACTAAAATAACTCTATATGGTAAACAAACATGGAAACAGAAAGAGGTTTTTGAAAGACACAGTACAGCATAATATATTATTAGCATTAGCCTCTTTAGAGATCACAGAAAAACAAATCATAACTAGATTTAAAATATATTAGAATAAACGTTCAATCGAGATTGAATTCAAGATAGAGATTGTATTATATTAAGGCTTGCAATAAAGAAATCAAGTATATAAATAGATCCAATATGCTAGATTTGAACAAGTTCAGAATGAGCTAATATCTTCCCATCAATAAAACAAAAATATATGAAAAAAGATGATAGACCACAAGACTTTACCCATCAAAATAAATTCTAAAAGATATCCAACTTTATCTTGGCCTAATCTTCTTGCTTCTTTAAATCTTCTCTAGTTTAGAAAAAAGACATAGGTCCTAGAAAGGGACTTATTCAGGACCATCAGAATTTCAAGCTATAGCATCGGATGAAAAAGAGACAGAAAACAAAAACCCAGAAGAAAAAAAAACAAAAAAAACGGTATTGAGGTAATCTCTACTTACATTTCAAATACAAGCATAGAAAGAAAGAAATTTTCGAAGGGATCTTAGGTTTTATTTTCTAAAAGCAGCGAACAAGAAAAAATTGTCTCGCTCTCAACTAAAATATAATCATCTTCATTTGGTACGGCCCCATTTCTCACTTCCAAGAAATGCCTATGTCCAAGCTTATTCTTTTCCACAGGATTGAAGAGAAAAGAAAAAGAATATAACTGCTAGTACCTTCCAACTTTTATCTTCCTCTACCTCAACTAGAGTATTCCATATTCCATTTCATGATATTTGATTTTTTTTAAATAAAAAAACCTGAATAAGATAAAAATCTTATATCCACTGACCCCCTAAAATAGAAACCTATTTTCACATTCCAGTAGTCTTCCTAACTTTTCATTGTTCAAAAAAAAAAAAAAAAAACAACAACCAAGTCTTTTATCCCAAGTTCTTGGGATAAGCTACATGAACTAGAGTAAATCATGTCAGATTGATCACATTGATGATCTTTCTTCACTCATTCCTACCGAGCAATATGTTTTCATTTAAACCTCTAACATCCATATCTTTTCGTATCACCTCCTCCATATTTTCTTCGGTCGTCCCTTCGCTCTCTTAACTTGTCTTATAGTAATAAATTCCACTAGTTGAACTAGCACAAATGTAGGTCTATATCATAACTAAACCATCGTATGCAATTTTCTTACATCTTCTCTTAGCTAGAGGTTATGCCAAGCATAACACGAATAGCCTAATTTCTCACTTTATATAATATTATCTTGTACTTGATCAAAAAAGCAAACTCAAACACTTAATTCCCACCCTTGGTTAAATGTTGAAACCGAACGTAAGTTGTATTGGAGCTGCATACTCTTTATTTTGCATTAGAAGGAGAAGGAAATACTGCATCGATGGGATCATAAAGAGAAAAATATATTATTGTACTTGAGGCTTGATATCTTTCATAGTATTTACATATGAAAAGATAAAAAATAAAAATAAAAAATTCAAGATTGCACTCAAAGGTACCTAAATAGGCCAACAATGATCAGTGGCATCCCTTCTTATAACAAGGGACCAGAAGGGAACTGCATGGATCTCAAATTCAAGATGAAACTGAAAGATGCAAAACAATATTACTACAAATCAAATATCAAATTAAATTTTGTTGAAGGTTTATGGTAAAATCATGACTAAAATATATACCAATGATTAGATAATTATTTTTCGAGACCAAAACTTGATTGTTGTTCATTATACAAGGAAAGTATTTTTTTTTTTTTTTACATTGTCCTTTGCAAAGATGCCGTACCTGAAGAATTTTTAGAGAAGGAACTACTTTCTGACATATCTAATATATATGAAACATGGGGATCCCAAAAAGTAGTAAATCGGTCATTAATCCACTCAACTTCACCAAAAAATTTTAAGCTGTTCAAAATCACCTAAGAATAGTTAAATAGACACAGAGCACTGCTTCGAAACTGCAGAAGGAATTACTGGTGTCCCAGTGGATGATGTTTCTTTTCGTATCGAATGAAAGAAAGAGTATATCAACAACAGATTACTTATGTCAGAAAAGGGCCAAATTGGACTATAAGTATCCAAGCTACAATTATACAGTAACAGTAACAAGTTCAAAAAGAACAATCTGACACTTTTAATACTCCATAAGAATAATGAATCAACCAGCGTCCTAAATATTTAAGAAGCCAAAAGCAAACCCACTAAATTTACATATCCCTTCTCCTCACCTTCTCTTGGAATCAAAATAAGCAAAACCTTCTGCATAATTTCAACTGGCAACTTGCCAATGGATGAGGTATGATCTAAAAAATTTAAGCCCAAATAGGATCAATAACCTAAAATCTCAATTTATAACCTACATGACCTCTACATAGCGATCAAACAACACAAAGGGATCAATTCACTCAACCTACCTAAAATTTAGAATTGCATCCCACCAAAATAAAAAAATAAAAAATGCCCTATATGACAAATTAAAAGAAACTCATTTGCCTCAAACCCCCAAACAACATTTCAACCTAAGCAATTCAACAAACATATGGTGTGCAATCACACGCACGCCAAAAAATAATTGAACTCAGATCAGAAAAACCGTAGAAAAGTCAGAAAAAATCAAAGGAAAAGCGCTACAACGCGGGGAGAGAGAGAGAGAGAGAGAGAGAGAGAGTTACAGGAGGTAGAGGTAGCCGAGGGAATGCTTGGCTGGGTCGAGGCGCTCGAAGAAGGGGGCGAGGCGAGAGGATTGAGAGTGGAGAGACTCATCGGACTGCTTCAGGAGAGAGTGGAGGTGGGGGATCTCCTGAGGCTTGCTTGAGAGAAACTGGATTTGAACCACCACCGCCTCGATCGAATCCATGGCCCGAGGTTGAAGACGAAGCAAAATAAAAAAGCCTCGCCCTTTTTTTCTGTTTTCTTTTTTCTTTTTTCTTTTTTCCTTCGTCTCTCTCTCTCTCTCTCTGTAGTTGGGGTTTTGCCGGAAATTCTATCTACGCAGGATAAATTACTTTTGATGCCCTGGTAATCTTTTACAGCAACCTCCCACAAAATTTGGAAACTTCTATTTAGATACGAGATTTACTCTTCTTGAACAGATTTTAAAATTACAAATACAACAACAATAACTAAGCCTTTTATCCCAAGTATTCGGGGTAGGCTACATGAACCAAAAAATAATCACGCTCGATCGATCACTTTGATATTCCTTCTCCATATATTTTTATCAAGTAATATCTCCTTATTTAAACTTCTAGACTTTATATCTTTGCGTATCACCTCCATCCATGTTTTCTTCGGTCTTCCCTTCGTTCTTTTTACTTGTAGGCCTACGTTGCACATGACGAAACCATCGTAAGCGATTTTCTCGCATCTTCTCATCGATGAGAGCTACACCTATCTTAGCACGAATATCTTCATTTCTCACTCTATCTCTCCTAGTGTTGCCGCACATCCAACGGAGCATGCGCATCTCTGCTACACTTATCTTCTGTGAATGACGTTTCTTTATAATCCAACATTCCGTGCCATATAATAAAGTTGGCATAATAGCAGTCCTATAAAATTTTCCTTTCAATCTTAACAGAATGTTACGGTCGCATAAAACTCCCGTTGCCCTCCTCCATTTCAACCAGCCAGTTTGAATCATATGGTTAACATCATTATCGATCTCTCCATCATTCTGAATAATAGAACCCAAATATCTAAACTGACTGCTCATTTGTATCTCTTGCCTATCTAGTTTTACAGCATTATAGTTTATGGTCTGTCGTTTACTAAATTTACACTCCATATACTCTGTTTTAGACCTACTCAATCTAAAACCTCTAGATTATAATGTATGCCTCCATAACTCTAACTTGGTATTTACCCCTTCTCTTGTCTCATCAATTAAGACAATATCATCAGCAAATAGCATACACCAAGGTATCTCATCCTGAATGGTTTTAGTAAGCTCATCCATCACTATAGCAAATAAGAATGGGCTCAATGCAGATCCTTGATGTAATCCAATTGTGTTAGAAAAATCACTAGTTAAACCACTACATGTTCTGACATTGGCTACTACTCCATCATACATGTCCTTAATTATGTCGATATATTTAATGCAAACTCTTTTCTTCATCAGTGTCCACCAAAGTATCTCTCGTGGAACTTTATCATAGGCTTTCTCTAAGTCAATAAATACAATATGCAAATCTCTATTTCTCTCTCGGAATCGCTTTATAAGTTGACGAAATAAATGAATAGCTTCTGTCGTCGATCGCCCCGGCATAAATCCAAACTGGTTCTCCGATAGTTTAACAGTTTGTCGCAATCTATGTTCAATTACCCTTTTCCAAAGCTTCATAGTATGACACATGAGTTTTATTTCCCGATAGTTTGAACAACTCTAGATGTCGCCCTTATTCTTATACAGAGGTACTAGGGTACTCTTCCTCCATTCATTTGGTATTTTCTTAGTTTGCCAAATCTTGTTAAAAAAATCTATTAGCCACCTCACACCAATCCCTCCTAAGTATTTCCATACCTCTATAGGAATCTCATCTGGACCAACAGTTTTTCTTGATTTCATCCTCTTCAAAACCTCTTTTACTTCAGACTCTTTGATTCTGCGCATAAAACTACGATTCATATCATCACATTGAATAGTAAGATCTCCCAAATCTTGAGTAAAACTACTATTATATAATCTATCAAAATAATTTTTCCATCTTTCTTTAATCTCTTCGTCTCGAACTAGAACCGTCTGATCCTAATTTTTAATACACTTTACAGTACATAAGTCTTTAGACTTTCTCTCTCTTATTCGAGCAATTCTATATATATCCTTTTCTGCCTCTTTATTATCTAGCTTCTCGTACACTTGTTTATCTAATTTAGTTTTTGCATCCCGAACAGTTTTCTTAGCCTCCTTCTTTGCTAGTTTATACTTCTAAAAACTTATTCCATTATTATTATTATTATTCTTCAAATCTCTATAAAAGTCTCGCTTGATCTTAATAATATTTTTTATTTTTTTATTCCACCATGATGTATCCTTATATGGTGGAGTACCGCCCCTCGACTCACCGAATATATCTTTAGATATCATTTTAATGCAGCTAGCCATTTTGTTTCATGTTACATTAGGATCATCATAACCCTCCAATCTGCTTCTTGTACTACTCTATCTACAAAAACTTTTTTATTATTTTCTAATCGGCACCACTTAATCTTAGGATCTAATTTACACTTAATTTTTCTAAATTTCTGTCTAATCTGAATATCTAAAACTAAGAGTCTATGTTGAGTAACTACACTCTCACCTAGCACTACCTTACAATCAATACAACTAGCTCTATCTACCCTCCTAGTTAACAAGAAATCTATTTGGCTTGCATTCGATCCACTTTTAAAAGTAACTAAGTGAGAAACTCTCTTTTTAAACCAAGTATTAGCTAAAATTAAATCATAAGAAAAAGCAAAATCTAGAATTGAGTTACCTGCTTCATTTCTTTCTCCAAAACCAAATCCTCCATGTACACTATCAAACCCATTAAGACTAGTTCCTACATGCCCATTGAGATCATCACCAATAAATAGTTTTTCTCTATCAGGTATTTCTTATACTATCTCATCTAGATCCTCCCAAAATTGATATTTACTGGATTCATCACGTCCTACTTGTGGTGCGTAGGCGCTAATGACATTAAAAATCTCTCATCTAAAATAAGTTTAACTAATAAAATTCTATCACCTTTCCTCCTAACCTCCACTACATCCCCAAGTAATTGCTTATCTATGATCACACCTACCCCATTACGGTTTCTATCTCTACCCGTATACCAAAGTTTATAACTCCAAGGCTCTATGACTTTAGATTTCTCACCTACCCACTTAGTCTTCTGCACGCACAAAATATTAACCATCTTTCTAATCATAGCATCAACTAACTCTGCTAATCTACTTGTAAGGGAACCTATATTACATGATGCCAACCGAAATTTATGTTTATGAGCTCATTTCTTTACTCCCACCCGCTCATTAAGATGTGGGAACCCACTTATATTTGACACCACATCCGGGCGCCGACATGGCGAGTCGCTTCTGGGCGACGACCTAGCAACCCTCACAAATTTTTCACTACACCCGGGCTCCGATATAGCGCGTCGCTCAGTAAGGAACGTCCCAACGAAATTCATATTTTGGTTCATTTTATAATATGTGACAATATTTTACGTTGGCTGTCACTGGCCTACCACAACCCTCCTCCTTTTAAAATTACAAATAATTATAAAAAAAAATTTCCTAAATTATTCTTTTAAATTCCAAATTTTTAACATTTCTTAAAAATTTAGAAAACTGTCATCGTCTTTTTTTTCTAAAACTAAATAAAAAATACTTTTTTTTGGTATTTAAATCTAAAAACAAACATATTTTCCACAAACTCATCGATTTGATTTTTTTACTTTTAAAATTTTTACATTCGCATTTCTAAAAAAGTTTGAAAGAATTTTAAATTTTTCGAATTCGCTATAACAAGAAAAATTAGGATTTAGAGTTTGAGTTTTATTGAAGCATATGAAAAAATCCAACATGCAATTGGTGTTAGAAGACAAATCTAAGATATAGTTTAAAATTATTCTTAGTTTTTGATACATTTTTATTTGCATTTAGTGTTATTAATTTTTTTTTTTTTGCGGGAGAAGTTCATCACTAATCAGATATTAATATCCGAACAGATTACTTTTCGGTTTGGCATTAATACTCGACCACTATATTTTTTTTGTCAGATATTAATAACCTACTCAGACAAAAACGAACAATAATTGTTGGGAAATTCTATCTGCACATGAAAATTTACTCTTCATGCACTGTTTAAAACTTGTAAATAATCACAAATTTGCCACTTATTTTTTTGACTAAATTATCCTTTCGTTCTCTAAACCCTAATGGTGTCTCTTCAACCCCTCCTCTTCCTCTCGAGCACCGCTGGAGACGACCTCAGCCTCCCTCCAACAGAGCAGGAGGCCGCCTACCTCGCCCTCGAGTCCATAAACGCCACCACCAATTAGCGCTCCCTCTACTCCGTCGACCTATGTGACTTAGGGCCCCGGTGTCGTCTGCGACACCTTCACCAACAGCAACTCTTCGGAGATCTACATTGTCGAGCTCAACTTCGGCTTCATCGCCAAGACCTTACCTAACCCCAACTGCTCGTCGAACGCCGCTCTCCCCTCGTCTGTCTCCTACCTCTGCTTCCTCCGCTAGATCTTCTTCTACAACTGCTTCGTTTCTTCCAAAACAACACTCGGTTTGAATTTTTTGAATGCTCTCCCGATGGAGAGAATGGAAGAGGTCATCTTCATCAACAACCCATCCCTCGTTGGTCGCGTCCCCGCCATGATCAGTAATTTCTCGAAACTCCATCGCCTGATCCTTACGAACACCGCCATCTCTAATTGTCTCTTCTACTTTCTCTTTCTCTAGAGCTAGAGCAGCAGTAAGAGAACCTCCAGTGAGTCGTCGACCAATGGCGCTCCAAATCCTTCTTCCTCTTTAGTGACCTCAGCGGCCCCCTCTGCCTTCATTCTCTCTTTGCTCCAAATCTGCAAGTTTTAAAACAGTGCGTGAAGAGTAAATCTCCGTGCGTAAATAAAATTTCCGCACCAATTTACTCCCTACGTCCAAATTCATTTCCCAGATTTAACCTTCATTCTCTCTCATATTTTCGTCTATCGCGACTGATCCCTAAAATTCCCAAACTTTCCTCTGAGCCCTGCTCCGTTGACCATCCGCCTCCGTCATCACTCCCAACTCCATCGCCACTGTAACAACCTAATTTCATCATAACTTATATTCTTGATATCAGATTAAGCCCAAAGTGAATGCGTTGTGTTTGTCTCAATTTTCTATATTTTTATGATTTTTTAAAAATTTTAAAATAGTTACTTAAAATAATATTATTTTAATTACCGGTGGGTTCTACATATATTTTGATTAGTCTTTTTTTCTTTTGACTTGTAAAATAAAGTTTAATTTTATTTGGATTAGTTTAATTTGAGTTTATGCCCATAAACAACTCCAAATATCTATTATTACTAGTCATTTGTCATATACCTATTTTATTTTATTCACACATACCTCACATACCCCAACTCCCTAAATTATGGATCTCAAACCTACTCCTATATTTATATGGTTAATATAATGTAAAATATCAATGAAAAATCAATCTAACCTACCTACCACATACTTTATCTTCACCATACTTGTTCTTTGGTCAAACAAGACAAACCATCCTCTTTTCTCCATATCTCTTATGTCACATGCTTATTTTTTGGCTAAACATGACAAGTCATCATCTTGCTCCTATATTTCTTTTGTCTTGTTATATTTTTCTTCCTTTCTTTTCATTTCTTCTCCTCATTATATATCTCTCCTTCATTTTTCATTCTTCTCAATCTCATTTTACTCCAACTCTCAAGACGAACAAGAAAAGAGAAGAAGAAGAAAATGAGAAGAAATTCTTTAGTCTCCAGATAGGCTTACTTTCCCTAATTTATCAAGACAAATAGAATCACATCTACTCTTATGTTTCATTTTTACTCAAAATATTTTATAGTTAACTTCGAATCTTGATTTGTTAAAACTTAAAAAGATAATGTATTTATACAAGAATCTCTATAATTATGCTAAATATAAAAAATGATTTCTTTTACACTTTACTCTATGTTTATGTATCAAATTTATTATTTTATTTATAATCTCTCATTCTTAAACTATAAGTTGTAAAATTAAACTGTATACTTTATTTTTATATTATGAAAATGCTACCTTTATAAATATTCATCATATTGGATATAAATTTGAAGTTTTCTACATAAGTTCTTCGTATATAATGCAATGATTTTAGATTATTTTCCACTTGCCATTAGAAATATATATATATATATAGGATTACTGTAGGTGAGCCGCCAGCTCAGAAAAAGTTACGTGAGCTAGCGGCAAAACTATAATAATCAATGATTTTTTTCAATTTTTTTAACAATTACTATCTCTACTTCTTTAACTTCTTTCAGATTAAATTTCATAAATTTTAGAGTTTATTTTCCCTTTCATCAAGTGCATACAAAATATTTTATTTATTGAAAACCGTTAATTTTTTGTTAACTTGATGGAGGACCAAATCAAAACTAAAACCCAAAAAATTGGGTATGAGTGAACCCTAGGGGGTCGAGATCATAATCCAAAAGATTTTTTTTTAAAAAAATTATTGGAGATAGTGGAAATGAACTGCAGCTCAGGTAACTTACGTGAGCTGTTAGCTCATTTCCATTTCTCTCTCTCTATATATATATATATATTCATAATCATGTTTTAAAGAGAAGGTTTCAAATAAGTTTATATATTAAATTGTTAAAATATTTCTTTTATACGAGATATTATGTTAGGTCATAATTCTTTTTATGTTAATCCATGTTTACTTGAAAAATATATAAATTAGTAAAATTTAATAAATTTACTACTTTCCATACCATGAAATCATGCTAGAATTTGAAAAATTCATATTATTAATGTATTGGTTATTATACTATTGAGCCTATTTGATTTCTCTCCTTACACATTAGTGTATGCCCGAAAAATTGAATCTTCCTTTATATGCCAATTTAATTTTGAATTACAGCAATAAAAGAAAAATTACAAAATAGAAAATCGAGATTACAAGAATGGGGATCGATTGATTTCGATTCCCCTTTATTTTTGTGGGTTTGGCAGCGGTGGAGCTTTGTTTCTGTACTCCGTTGACGATCTGATCTCTCTGAATTGAGGAACTCCTCTCTGGATATTTGGACTCTGGAAAATTGGACTCTTCCCGAAAGGATCTCTCCCCTCAATCCCCAAAAGTCCCCTCTCCGGTTAAATTTCTGCGTTTTATAGACCGAAGAGACTTGAAATCCGGCTCGATTCCTCTTGAAAAAGCGGATCACGGAATATCAGTATCAAAATAGGAAATAAAACAACGGAAAACAACCCGCGGGTTGGCACCTGCGGGATCGCTCCCGCAGGTGGCAACCCGCGGGATCGCCCCCGCGGGTTGCATCCCGCGGGGGTTCCCGCGGGTGTTTCCGCGGGTTGCATCCCGCGGCGGGTGTGTCCACTTAGCAAACCCCCGGTGTGCCCACTTAGTAGTTTTCAATTTTTTTTATCTACAATTAGTACCCACCTATATAATATGTATTTATATGCATAATTGTATTGCATGGTTTCCATACATGATTAATTTTCATAACACTCATTCTAACATTCTAGACTCTATCATACTTGCCCTTGAAATATATGTACTAGTTACTTGTACAAAAATATATGAAATTATGATGAATTTTCCTTATTAATACATATACATTTCTTGATAATGCCATGGATTCTGACTTGCCTATTAACTTAATTTTGACTTGGATCATATCTTACTTGTTATTCAGATATCGATTAGATGATATATATGTATATGTATTAATCTTGACATGATTGGTTCATCATATTTCGGATTGATTTGCATGTAATATAACTTGAAATTTTGGGCTATGGAAAAACTAAAGGGTGGTTAAATATTTGTATCGTGAAAAATTTAGGATATGTTGCACAACCAAAATAGGGACCCATCCACGGGGGCACCCGGATGGTACTGAGCCATCATCTCTTATTTTAGTTCATGTTGATGGGACGACCGATTACTCAGTATCGGTATCTGTTTGAGTGCTTAGCGGCACTATTGGTTCAGCTCCAACATCTTGGCCAGGTCCCGAGTATGCACGGGTACTTTCACGATACGAGTCTATTTCTTCACCATTTAGTTCAAAATATAAACTAAAATAAGATATTAACTTACACTTAATATGCATATATATCCTTACTTGATATTGTTACTTGATTGTTTAATATTTTCCATACACGCGCATACTTTCATATTCACACTCATATATTATATATTTATTTATATTACGCACTCTCTACTTCTTATTATTTTACTTGTCAGGTTTGATCCTGAGCTCCCCCACACGCTCAGACACTGAAGATATCAGTGAGAATCCGCCATTGCACGACCTGTACTTTCTGGAGCAGGCCGAGCAGCTGTAGATTTCTAGGCTTCCGCTTTTGTATTTTTGGTTTGGTATGTATCACTCATTTGGAACTTTATTTCCAACTTTTGTATCAGTATTGTACCTATTGCTTCTTATTTTAGATATGTGTATCTTCTTTTTTATATGGCAATAAACTAACGTCCAAGATCCTAGTAGATGAGTAGTATTTAGTTTAATTCATTTCTACTTTTACATACTTATAGGCCTCGTGCTTATCGACTTACACGTGCCCATCGGTAACGCACTCTGTTTCCGTATCCCTCCAGAAAATGGGGCGTTACAGTACAAATTGTCTTCAACACCACCCTCTGTCTTCAGCCCCAACCCTTTATTTCGACCAGTAACCGATTATCATGCCAACAAAAAAAAAATTAGTAACAATCAATTGCAAACAAAAATACATCAAAAATTAAGAATAATTTTAATTCATAGAGATTTATTATCTGACACTAATTGCATATTGGATTTTTCCATTTGCTTTAAAAAAACTCAATCTCTAAGCCCTAATTTTGCTTGTCATCATAAATTTGAAGAATTTAATTTTTTTTTCCTAACTTTTTGAGAAATGAAAATGTAAAAATTTTAGTGAGTTAGGAAATTAATGAGTTTGTCGAAATGTGTTTTTTTAGGATTTAAAAAGCAAATAAAATATTTTTTTTTAATTTTTAGAGACAGAACAGAGGAAGAAAACGATGACAGTATTTTAAATTTTTAAATTTAAAAGAGTAAATTGTCATGCATAAATAGAATTTTTCGAGGTTGGCCGTTTTAAGAAGGATTAAGGGCACCCACCAAATTGAAGAAGAGGATGCTATATCGGGTTTGGATCCTCAAGAGCTTTACTAGGCCCGGTGCTGGGAACTTCTAAAGGGGCACAAGTTTTTTCCTAGTGAGCCCAGTTAAAACTTTCAATAAATAACAACCATGCCCTTTAAAAAAACTCCCCGCTTTGCCCTTCTTCCTTCTCCCGCTTCCTCCATCCCTCCCGCCCGCGCGCAGCAGGTTATTTTTTTTAAAGGCTAAAACGCATTTCATTTCTCGATCTCTTCATATCATTTTGTTAATTAGAAAGTTTAAAGGCGTTTATTTTTTTTGTTTTGTGTATTTTCATTAGAAATCTAAACAAAAAAGAGATTTTTTAGTTGTGTCGAACGAAACGTCAATGGAGAATACAACGATGTCGTTGGTTTTATTCGACAATCAAAACACTCTTCAGGTTTGATTCCATCTTTTTTGTATAAAATTATTCCAAATATAACTTAGGATTTTGATATCTATTGACTAGAATGAAATTAGGGTTTTAGGATTGAGTTTTCTGGTCGACACGACAGGAGAACCCGGGAGTTGACGTCGTTGTGCGGACTGAAAGTCCGGCCAAAATAGCTCGGTCCGGACTTTCAGTCCGGACAAATAAAATTTGTCCGGACTGAAAGACTGAGAGTCTGGACAAATTCAATTTATCCAGACTGTCAGTCCGGACAAAAATAATTTGCCCGGACTGAAAGTCTGGACAAATTCTTTTTGTCCGGACTCTCAGTCCAGACAGAGCAGTTTTGAAGATGGTTTTTTCCCGCAAGAATATTATCAATTATTAATTATTAATATTGTTAAATTATTGGAACACAGGGTAATGTTTCGACGCAGAGTATGCAAGTCGATAATGAATTAGTTGTCGATTATGGTTTGGACTTCACAACAAATCAGGTATGATATTATGTTGAAAACCTGTTCATATTAAAATTCGAATATTTCCACTAAAAAATGTATCCTGTCTATTATGACTACAGATTTTTACAAATCGAGACGAACTTTGCCAGTGGGTGCGCGATATTGGAAAGAAATCAGGATTTGTCATCATGGTTTCAAAATCTGATACTGGAGGTCAATTTAATAAGGGGAGAATATGGTTTGGATGTGAACGGGGTGGACAACCAAGATTCAAGAAATTAAAGAATGATGACGGCCACAGGGGCAGTAAGAAATGTGGATGTCCCTTTCGATTAAAGGGTCAACAGATATCAATAGAGGGCCCCGAATATAACCTAACGGTTTTGTCCGGTGTGCATAATCATCCTGCAGCAAATTATTTCGAAGGCCACTCGTATGCGGAAAGATTGTCTGAAAGCGAGACAAATGTTGCGATCGAAATGTCGAAGTGTCACGTAAAGCCAAAAGATATACAGACAGCATTGAAGCAAAATGATCCAAAGAATGTTTCGACAATGAAAACAATATATAATGCACGACACAAGTTCAGGGTCAATGAACAAGGCGGTCGAACGCAGATGCAATAGTTGTTACTAAAAATTTCTGATTTAAAGTATATCGAATGGTATCGAAGCAATGATCAAACAGAATCAATAACGGATCTTTTCTGGGCTCATCCTGTTGGCGTCGATCTTCTCCGAGCATTTCTAGGTGTTATTATCATGGATTGTACCTATAAAACGAATAGGTACAAATATCCTTTACTTGAGATGATTGGAGTAATCTCAACAAATATGTCAGTTTGCATTGCTTTTGCCTTTCTTGAAAAAGAAAGGGAAACTAATTATTCCTGGGCACTTGACAAGTTGCGTGGACTGTTTCTGAACGATATATATCCAAGTGTCATTGTTACAGATAGAGATCTATCGCTTGTTAATGCAGTTAAGGTGATATTCCCGGCTAGCCGGCATCTTCTTTGTAGATGGCATATAAATAAGAATGTCTTGACTAACTGCAAGAAATTCTAGAAAAACAGAGTGAGTGGGAGAAATTTTTTTTAATGTGGAAGCTGATAATGCTATCTGATACTCTAGACGAGTACAATGCAAATCTAAGCAATCTAATAAATGATTTCCAAGCAAAACCTGAAGCAGTTGACTACATTCTTAAAACATGGTTAAATCCACACAAGGAGAAGTTCGTGTCTTATTGGACAAATATGTGTCAACACCGGGACAACGTGACTAGCAACCGAGCAGAAAGTGCCCACGCAAAATTGAAGAGACAATTGCGAACTAGTCAAGGCGATTTTGAAAAGTGTTGGAGTAATATACATACATTACTTGAACTTCAACATACAGAGATTAAGGCATCTTTTCAGAAAAGTTTGACTGTCGTGAAACGATGTTTTATACTGGCAGAATTTAAGGAATTACGGGGCACAGTATCAATCCACGCATTGAATTTGATCTTAGCCGAAGTAAAGAGAACTGAGTTTGTGGGCGTTAATCCTGCTGAATGTGGTTGCATCATTCGACAAACTCACAACTTGCCATGTGCTCATGAGATTGCAATATACAAAAGAGACAACCGACCAATTCCCTTGGATTGCATTGACCTACATTGGCGGAAGCTTGATATGGTCGCGAGTAAAGCATTGGTTGTTGAAGGCGTCGGGTATCAGAAAGATGTACAGGTTTTTATTCATAACTTTATTAAGTGTGATAATGAAGAACGGACTCGAAGATTGAGGAAATTAAGGAAAATGTCTAATCCAGTGAGTTCTTCATTAGCGGATCTTGTGCCCAAGGTGATCGGACATATAGTTGGACGCAAAAGGAAACTTGATATTTCGACACGAAGGGATCCGTGTGCATTTGAGCTAATAGCCTCTGGCTTTGATAGTGCTTCCCCAAAAAAGAAGGCATTGATTCTCCGCAGCGCCCGTAGACCGTATAAGTTAATTCCAAGAAGGTCGCATATGACCAAGGTTCGCTATTATATATAACAAGTTTTTCTATATTTAACGTTAAATGATTGTAATTTTAAGTTTTTGTTCCATACAGGACTCGAAAATTGTTGCGAATAAGGCGCCCCCTGCTTTGCCTACAGACCATGTGGAACAACTCCATCTACCTCCCACTCTTGCAGAACCACTTCAATTCTTAGCAGACACGGATCTTGTTCCTAGTATAACCGGACTGTCCGTACCAGAACAGGAGTTAAAACCTGTACCCAGGCTCGATTTAATGAAAACTCATTGCCTGGTTTTATGTTGCCATATATACTTGAAGTCGGCGATGTCAAGGCTGACGGAAATTGTGGTTTTAGGGTTATCGCACACAGCCTTAGTATGGGGGAAGATCAGTGGATGCAAATCAGAAGAGATTTGTTGATTGAACTTGACACTAATTACGTCTCCTACATTCCATTGTTTGGGAGTATTGATCGGATTGTTGAGCTCCGAAAAGCACTGAATTATTTTCGGGAGTTTCCAAAGGCGGACTATTGGATGACGATACCGGACATAGGACATATTGTTGCTTCACGTTACAATATAGTGGTTTTCTTCATATCCAACACGCAATGCCTTACTTTTTTACCTCTAAGATCTCCACCTCCTGCAGCAAATATCCACCGCAAAGAAGTTACCATGGCTTTCGTTGCGGACTGTCACTTTGTACCTGTAAGCACATTTTATCAACTTAAATATAAATTTTATTTAACGCACTCAACACATGCTTATATATGTTTATATCATCTTTACTATTAGGTGTCATTAAAAGAACTTCATCCCATCCCCCAATTACATTGAATTGGCACCGACATCGTGATCCCATTGCACAAGGATGGGAGGTACCGTACTTACATAGGATTGAACAGTTCAAGGGGATTGTACCATCTTCGGTTGCTACACAAGATGTTATAGAGTTGTAGTGTAAATTTTCTCTTCGCAGACGAGTTTCATTTTGGTGTAATTTTATTGTATAAAAGTTGTGCCCAATATTTTGTACTTTTCTTTATCATCTGTTGTGTTCGATCTTATCCGAAACTATATCTGTTTGGTCAAAACACAATCAGCGTGATATGTATCAGTATATCAGTGTGTGAGTGAATAATTGTATATTTTTGGCTTCATTCACTAAATTTTGTGAAACATTGTAACGATATCTGTATTTATAAGTAATTAAAGTAATGTTACATTGGGTAAACTAATGATTATTCATTTTATTACATAAATAGAATGGGTGAGGCAGCGGCGGACTATCAGACTGGGTCATGCTCCTGTCCGGACTATAAGTCCGAACAGGGTTGAGCCGTTCGGACTGACAGTCCGAACGAGCTCTGGGCGTTCGGACTGTCAGTCCGAAAATATCCCTGCCGTTCGGACTGACAGTCCGAACAACTCTTGGCTGTTTGGACTGTCAGTCCGAATAGCTACGATTAGTTCGGACTGTCAGTCCGAACTACTTGCATCTGTTCGGACTCTCAGTCCGAATGCATCTCACCTGTTCGAACTGACAGTCCGAACAGTATATTGACCTCGGCCACTGTCTAATCCAGTCTATTTACTTATGAAAAATGATTTATCATTAGTTAACCGAATTTAACGTCAGTTTTTGGACTTATATTAACAACCAATTTTACATTATTATCGAAATATAGGGATGGAAGTACAAAACATACAATTATATACCGACACACTGATCCACCAACCCATTGATATACTGATACATCGTTTATTGCGATACAATGATACAACGACACACAATAATACAATGATACACAAATACAGTGATACTGCTGATGCACAAATACATTGATATTCACGATGCACCGATATAATGATATAATGATACATGGATACGCCGATACAATGAAACAACAATACAATTACTGATACAATGTAATAGTGACGATTAGAAATAAGCTTCCCTACGTATAAAACAAACCAGATTACATACAAATTAAAGAAGTAAGATCAAATACAAACGTAGTTTTTATATTAAACGAAAAAAAGCGACCAATATGGGTTAATTACCAAAAAAAACCATAAATTCTACATATTCATCATCATGTTTGCAAATAAAGTTTACAGTGGCCGCTAAAGGTTCCTTACATAATCCATTTCAATATACAACTAACAAAATGATCACTGTCTCCTTATCTTCCTCGGGGGTTGACGTATGCTTCTTGTTCGAGTCAGAATTGCCGTATCAGGTGCATTAGGAGTGGATTCATCTTGTCTTGGTTCCTCTACTTGCTCTTCTGGTGGTTCTTCTGGCTGAGTGCATCCAGTTAGCACGGCTTTGATCTTCGCAAGTGCAGTAAATAACAACCCTGATCGCTTCTTGAAAGCCTTATCCCCTTGCGCGAGTAATGGATCGATTACTGCTTCTATGCGTGTATATCTCTGGAATATTAATGAAGCGAAAAAAATAAACATCAGATAAACTGGGAATTATATGGGACAAAAAATAAAAAACATAAATGGTTATTACCTCATCAACGATATGTGGCCGGGTTGATTGACTTCCTTCCTCTGCTTGGGGTTCGTCTGGTGCTACTCCAAGAAAGCGCTGTGAAACTTTAGAGAACTAAGAAATATAATCTGACGTGCAATCAGATGGGTAGTCAGCAATAGACCCACGGTGCTCCAGATACAATACGTGATCATGCCAATTTCTCCACATCTCCTCAATGTGAGTGTACTTTACCACATAGCTATTGGCTGTTATACCCCGTGCTTCACGTAACGCTGAGAATGGTGGAGGTGGAACGTACTGTTGACGACCAAACTGCCTTAGTAAACACACCGGATGGTACGGCTCAAGCACACTGAAAATCTTCAACGTACCCATAAAATATGTAATTTCTCTGAACGGATATTTCTCTCTATAATTCCGATATGGATCCCAAGCAACCTGCATTAGAGTTGGATACGAAGAAGTACATTAGTTACCAATATATAACTTGCAAACTAAATAAGTATATAAAAAGGGGAAATATTACCTGGTTGCCTGTGAGTTTATCTAGATTTGACCGAACAGACTGCACATGTGATTGGGAGATATTGTGATCCCGTCTGCTCAACCAGCGACAAGCAAGTGGTTCACCGTCAGCAAAAGATAGGTTCGAGATCGGCATAAAACTTGGGAAATGAGAGAAAATCCAAGCCTGTAGTAGTGTCAGATACCCGGCAATCTGAGCAACGTTAGCTCGGGAAGCAAGCCCAAGCTGCCTATATAACCATGCAAGAGCACCAGCACCCCATGCGAACGTATGGACATTTTCGAGAACATGCAACAATGGTAAGTAATCAATGGAAACTCTCGTACAGCTCTTGTCCGCGAAAAGCGTGCAACCAAGAAGATACAATAAATAAGCCCTTGCAGCACACCGAATCCTATGTTCGGTGTCAGTATCCACAACCCCGCAAAATTTTTCTCTTAACCAATCCAGTCGAACCGATGCACCGCCTTTCGTATTAAGCTCATTCCACGCTTCAGAATAACTGACGCCCAAGGAATGAGTAATTGTATCAGCAGCTTCACGTGAAGCTGCTGATACTTGTTGGCAGACGAATTTTTCAATTACAGGTAAGTCAAGCAAGCAGGAAATTTCATCCAACGTGATCGTCATCTCACCAAATGGCATATGAAATGTGTTAGTTTCAGGATGTCATCTCTCGACAAATGCGCTAACCTCAACAGCGCTAATGTACTGGTATGAGCATTTGACCAATGGATACAATGAAGACCCACGTACTAATTGCATGAATCGGGTGTTTGGCTCAGGTGTCAACAATGACCATGCACTAATTTTTCTCCAGTGACTAATACAACGAAGTGGATCTCGTTCCTGTATATATACTATAGTCTTAACATATGTACACACAAAGTAGAGTGGTTTATGATTTTTAACGGGAAATAATTACCTCATCTTTTAAAACGAAGAAAACAACGTGCGTCTTGAAACTCTTCAGTACTGATAAATCAACTGGACCTCGGTAATTTGACTCATGAAGATCATCTTGAGATGTACCTGCATCAGTATTCCCTTCTTCTAGTCTTGCACTATTATATCTGATCAAATTCGGAGTTTCTATATTTAATTCAGTATCTACGGCCACTTCGATTTCTCTCTCTCGTATCGGGCGTTGGATTTGTGGTCGAGATGCTGCTTTCTTCCTCCTTAACGAGGCAGTTGGTCGAATGCGAGAAGATTCTGCTGGATCCATCTATGCAATACAAAGATATTTCATTCATAGATACTTTTTATCAAAATAGTAACTTTTCTATGTGTAAATAAGTAGTAACAAAGTATAATTTGCTACAAATATCATATTTTATTTTTTACCTACAAGATAGTGTAATATTAAAATTTAAAGATACTGAAACCGTTATTTGTTACTTAATCAACAATTAGGACAATACCATTATATTTTTAAATTAATTAATAAATTTTAATATTAACATCTATAATTAGAAAATAACTAAATTTTCGCATATTTTACGACTACGATTACAATATTATATTCTCTTCATAATTATAATCTAAATATTAAAAATCAATATTAACAAAAAAATGTACTCGCTTAGAATTTTCCGATTCTAAAATATTATCAGACCAAACAAGAAATTTTCAGTTTTTAGGACAGTCACAAACCAAATAAGAATAAATTAAATTAAACAAAATTTAAATTAAATTAAAGGAGACTTACATTGGAGCTCAGAAATCTGAAATCATAAGAGAGGAAGTGAGGCAGCAGAGGGTTGGGAGGTGTGGCTGCGGAGGGCGGGGGGTGTGGCAGCGGCTGGTGGGGGCGGAGGCTCGCAGCGGCGGAGGGTGTGGCGGCGGAGGGTGGGGGTGACGGCGTATGGCAGTGGAGGGTGGGGGCGGGGGGTGTGGCAGCGGCGGGTGGGGGCGGAGGCTCGGGGCAGAGGGTGGGGGCGACGGCGTATGGCAGTGGAGGGTGGGGGCGGGGGGTGTGGCAGCGGCGGGTGGGGGCGGAGGCTGGGGGCGGAGGGTGGGGCAGCGGCGGGTGGGGGCGGAGGGTGTGGCAGCGGCGGGTGGGAACGGGGGCGAGTTTGGAAGGAGAAAGAGGGGAGAGACGAGAGGAGATTTTTGGGTTTAGGGCGGTGGAGATGAAGTGGGGAGAGAGTGAGATGAGAAAATATAGCTGAACGGTATTTTGGGAATAAAAATGTGCTCACTAAGAAATTCTCTCCTTTTCTGAATTGCTGCTGGGCTCACTAGGAAATCTGGGCTCACTAGGAAAAACCTTGTGCCCTTTTAGAAGTTCCCCCGGGTGCTTATCCGATTATATGGGAGTAGTGTATTTTTGTCAGCACATTTCCGATGGTAAAAATGTCCGTAACGAATAAACTGGATTAGAAAAAGTTTTGGCAAAGTCTTCTATTCTCATCCTCATTTCCTTTGTCTCTTTGTGACCTTCGAGAAAGGATCAATATAATTTTCTATATGTAAAAAGTTAGTTTTTCAATAAAGTTTATTGAATTAGTAAAAAAAGGAGGAAAAAAAAAACTTATTTACCTTAATCTATATTTTCTATGGACCTTTAAGACCAAGACCAATAATACGGATATAATGGTCCGTTTAACCTTTCACGTACTGGTGTAAGATATCATATTCACATAAAAATCCATTCAACTAAACCCTAAAATTTCGTAAGGCCTAGTACCAAAAAACTACGGAAAACTTTAGATAAAAAATATTTAGGTAAGGTCATGATTTTCCTCTTAAAGAGTTTTTTTCCTGTGCAGAATTTTTTCCTGTGCGCATCTGCACTCACTCAGCAATCTCTTTTATTAAACAATATTTTACATTGTTGATGATACATAACCGAAACGCTATAGGCCCTATTCCTTGTATTGGATGGAGTTTGAATTCTCGAAAATACATGCCTTGATACATAAGCCTTATCTTTCTCTATACGACCAATTACACTATTTGAAGGCACTTTTAACATTAGAAAGGGGATAACTACCGGGGGTGAACACGAACGTCGACTCCAACAGCTTCGGTCGGACGGAGTTTGATCGGAAAAATTTTCTGATGGCAGTCGAAATCTTCTACCCTTAGATCCGATCGAAAAACTCCGATTTCTGACTGATCGACCAACTCTACTGTTGACTCTGGCAACTTCACCCGACTCCGACCGAAATCGGTCGAGTTCGGTCGGAAAATTTTTCCGATAACGGTCAGAACCTTCTATTTTCGGATCTGAAAACTCGATCTCTGACCGATCGATTGACTGAACATCCCTAATAACAACAATAAAAATTGCAGCAAATATACAATTTTAATGGAAAATTAATGATTGCGTAATAATAACGAGAACAATGGTACAAGGGTGTGGATATGTGCAAGTAGCTAAACAAGAGTACCGTCAATTCATCAATAAATAATTTATCATAGATAAAACATACCTTGACATGATAACAAAATTTGGGAGCATCTTCTTGGATAGTTACACTTGTATATTTGAATAACTTAGCATATGAGATCAAAAGCAAGTAGTTTTACAGGAAAACACTACAGCCTGAGCTTGCCATCAGTAAAAGCAAGGGCTCAATCACTAAGAAAAAGCCTGTTTATACTTGATTTGTTTGCCCCTGAAATGGACAAACAAAGTGCAACATCAAACATTACATCGCCAAGAGGCTTGAGAGGAGACCAAAGGATCCAGAAGAAAAAAATTCAACTGATGTAAAGTAAAACCAGACAGTTTCTATGCGATAAAATCAGCCTTCTCTTCCTTCTTTTTCTTTGTTGGGACAGTGCTGTTGTTCCCCTGCTCTGTCTTCTTCTGTGCACGGATCAGCGCACGCCGAGCCCGAGGCCTCAGTTCCCTTACTTTCCGAGGAGGCATCACATAGGGTTCCAGGGGTCGATCACCAAATGGATGCTCACTTCCAGCAAATATCCTCAGCTTGCGATCACGGTCCTGTAGGGAACACAAAGAAATGGCATTGACAAATAGGATATGGGATTACAAGAATGGGAAGATAGTTGATGTTCAACGTCATTTACAATATGTACATGCACGGACACAGTTTCTAGTTGCAGTTATGGTACGAAACATTTCTGCTAGGCAGCAAATGGTGACAATAACATTATCTTGGACATATTGTTAGCTTTGAGAAGAATATATTTGAAATCTGCTACTATTAGAGGACTGAACTGGATGCATATTTGATAATAGTAAGATAAATAATGATATACATACTAAAGTCTGCAGGAATTCTTTATATATTTGAAATTGCAATAATAATGATATGGCATGAAATGAATGAAATAATCAAATTTATTTGTCAAAATAAAAGAAATCATCTCAGCCTAATAAAGCAAAGATTGGGACATAAATACAGACACGGATACTATACGACACGGACACCATAACATTTCTTTTTCTTAAAATGTAGGATAAGACACAATGAGTCAGCAGTATGCTGTAAGGGAATATATAATATAATCATCAAAACTCATAATGAGTAGGAAATTTTCATTAGTAGTAGGCAGAAAAACAAAAACTAAATCTTAATGTACAAATCCATAGATCCTAATCGAGTAGATAAACTAAACTAGTAATAGCTCTATTCAAAATTATGCCGGACACAAGTCTCTTTCCTGTGTTAAAGTTTTCTTTTATAAGTCGTTTTAAGTACAGAGCCCCATGATAATGTACGTGTGTTCTTTAGAATGTTTTGAAATCCTATATGGCTTTCAGATGCAAGCCTTTGCAATTTCTTTTAGCATAAATGATGGACCTCCCACCACCACCACCTCCCCCTCTCCCCGCATTCCATTAATTAGTAATTAACAAAACAAAGCTTACTATAATGGTCCTTCCTCACTGAGTAGGGGACCGTACACACATCAACATAATAACAACAATCTTAGGGAGACATACAACAAATATATGGGGCATGACAAGCTTTTTGCATTGTTAATCTCGCCTTGCTGGGTATTGAGTATCCGAAACGTGTGGGGCAAGTATCACGTCAGACACTGAATAACACTCACTTTAAAATGTTCATGCTTAAAACTCACTTTTTAGCGGTGAATCCCATTATATGGAAAAGGAACTAAATAGCCAACAATGCCAGATTAAGAATGAAGATCAAAAGAAAGTCTTAGTAAAAGATGACGAAGTCAAAGAAATGTTGAGTTATTTTCATGAATGGTGTAATGAGAATTGCATAGAACATAAATAGAATTAAAGGCTGAATCCATTGTATAATTCGCACTGTCGTAAAAAACGGCTTAAGCAGGCGGGCAGCCCAAGTGCTATAGCCTTCAAGGCACTTGAGTTAGGTGGCTGGTTAGGTGCCTAGGTGCCCACTTAGACAGCTCTAGGCACCCCCCCTGGGCACCTATAACTGTCTAGAACGGATATGAACTATAGATATTTTGTACAAAAATTAGCCTGAGTCAGCTTAAGAATGCCTTAAAAAAAAAATTGGGAGAGTTGTGATACCAGACATCCCCATCTATGTTTGGAAATTGTAAGTGTCTTGGAGATGTGAGTTAGTATGGTTAACAAAGTTATTCAGCAAAGTTATAGACAATATTAAAAATTGGCTAGCAAGTGGAGGATTGGATTAGCATATTTAGCACCTACAACTAGAATAAAAAAGATCTGCATAGTTATATGAAGTATCATAGAATCAAGCATATGAGCCACACAATGAAACACTGGGAGAAAATAGTTGGCAGATGCAAAAAAATGATACGTCTATGTCTCAAATCAATTTGGTTATATGCAAGAAAGGTCAATAACGAAAGTGATATGTTCAACTACAATCAGGGGGGAGAAAGGAGATCTAAAGATTGTTTTCATTGATTTAAAAAAATTTATAATAGGAACCTTATAAAGATTATTTGTCGTTTTAGGAAACAAAATAAGCATCTAATAGGTATAGCAATGTAATTACACATACGTATAAACAGAAATAACTAGGTCGAGAACAGTTGGAGAAGAAAGAAATGCTCATTCCCTATCATCATAGGCTTACCTCAAGAACTGACAGAAAGTCCATAACTTTACATTAGTTATGGATGGACTAACTTAGCATATCCATGATGAAGTGCCATGGTGCATGTGGTTAGCTAATAATAACAAGTATATGAGAACTGGAAGGGATAACTCAGAGAAGCAAGGTCCACATAGGCTCTGGAACCTAAGGATTTAGACTTGAAGGAAAGGAAAGAGGATATGTGAACTTACACTATAGATTGATTGCCAAGAAATATCACAAAGCAACCCTTCCCTACTTGAGATCCGTCATTGACCCAGAAAGTAATAATAAGGATGAAGTAGTTTGGTAACAAAAAACCGATAAAATTGGAGGAAAACTTTATGGGACAGCTATAAAACCAGTGACACTTGTGGCAATAATTGGGCAGCTAAGAGGAATGTGCAGAAAATGAACATAGAAGATATGAGAGAAAGAATAAAAATAAGTGCATTCATAGGAAGGCCAAGGTTGCTACAATTGAGGAAAAACCAAGGGAGAACCAGATGAGAAAGTTTGGACATATGCAATTGAGGCTGACAAGTCCACTACTTAGCTAATTGATAGAATTATAGTTAATGGAGCAAGGAGGATACAAGGTACGTCTAAGCGAACTTGGGTAGAAACAATTCAGCAAGGATATGATAGTGATCAACTTAACTGAAGAATGACCCTTAGCAAAACAGAATTAAAGAAAAAATTCATGTAACCAACCTCCAAATTTTGGTGATAAACAAACACAGGTTTGTCATAGTTGTCATGAAAATTTATATTTGACTGAGTTGATGATCTTATCTGATTTTACGTAAAGACTTTCTCAGAGTATTGAACTGTTTCTACTCCAATTGGTAAACATTAGTTTTCTTCAGAATATTTTTATTTGATATCAAGTGTCAGGCCATTTGGTTGAATTGCAACTCTTCATGTGATTCTCGAGGCCCGGCACTGGAGTAAAGTGTATTTACTTCACATAAAAAGAGAGAACTTCCTAGACTTTATTCAAGTTCTGGTACGAAGCAAGCAATAGAAGCTAATAGAGCATCTGTTAGTTTCTTTGTTTTTCATCAGTTTGGTTTGCCATGGCCCAAAGATGTTCATCATGCAGAAAGCTTTGAAATTTGTAAGTTCTCTGTTCTGCACAAAATTTTGGAAACTTTTTGCATGATGAACATCTTTGGCCTTGGCGAGAATTTCCTGTTATCGTTGTCTTAAATAACAGCCGCAATATCGATATTGTGGCCGATATTGCGTTTTTTAATACAAAACATAATGATATAAACAATCTCACAGCGTTTAGTGTTTTCGGAAAAATAGCAGCGTAATATCAGGTCTAAGCTGATATTGCGGCCACAATATCGGATACAAAATAGCGGCTGAAATTACTCAAAATCGACTGAGTTAATTTGTGACTTCTAAACTCATGGTTTTGCTTGCATGTTGCTTGGACATCAGTTTATGATTTAAATATGGACTTGTGGACATCAATGTTGAAAATAACACGTTATGAAACCTGTTATATTACGTTACGTAACCTAACGGAGCCCCAACGCTACGTAACAACTGAAAATAACTCAGTGCACCGTAACAATACATTTTTTATGTTATTTTACGTTATATTACGTAATGTTACGTTAAATTACGTTATTTACAATTATTTTTTTAGCAATTTCTATATTATTGTTGATTATTATTTTGTTTATTAGCGAATTATTGTAATTTTCTTGATTAGTTGTTGGTTTTTTAATTGTTTATGGAATTGCTAATTTGTTAATTTGCGATTATTTCCTTATTCGCTTGGTGTATTCCTCTCTGATTGCTGAAATATCTTATTGATTTTATTGAATTTTTAACTGAACTGAAATTAACAATTACAAATAAAATAAATTGAACATTACAAAATATAAATTACAATAATGATAATAACTGGAATTGAGATAAAAAAATTAAAATTTTATTTTCTTGTTTAAATGATAACTGGAATTACGGTTAAACACTTAATAATAATTTATGAAGATAAATGTGAAAATTATAGTAAAACTTAATATAAAATTATATTAGAATATGTATTACAAAATAGTTTTATATTCTTTTTATAGATATTTTAAATTTATTTTTGAATTTATAAAAGTTATTTTATATAGTTTTATATTTATTTTAATTAAATAAATAGGAAATTATATAACCTATGTTATGCGTTACGCTATATGCGACATAACCTAACAGAGACAAAACGTTACGTTATCGTTATCGCTATTTTAAACATTGGTGGACATGATATGAATATGCGATATTTAATTATTTATTTTTTTCCTTTTATTGCGTAAAATTTTATATATTTATTGATCCATTTCATTTTTGTATGATTTAAGTTATCATTTATGAAAATTCTACAATTGGCCAGTAGTTATGGATTCATCAACTTAATGTAAATTGTCGAAATAAATATATCCTAAAATTGTATTTATGTGATGCTTTATATAGCTTTATATGATGTATACACAAATTATCATTACATTTATTTTCTATGATATATGAATGTATTTTTACATTCCGATAATGACATCCGATATTTGAAAAATAACTCTGATATTTTTCCAATAACAATAACTGCTAAAAAAAATTTCAATCTGATATATCTGCTATAGCTGATATTTAAAACCTTACATGTTATCCAAATCCAAAATCTCCATCTTTTTCACATATGTCCATATGCTACCACCAGGCACTCGTTGATCTTAGCTCCGAAATTGTAAATCCTAACCACTGTTTAGATTAGAAAATTATCTTGTATTTGAATTTAATTTAGATTTACTCCCACATCGTCTGCTGGATTGTTTGTATGGTGTTAAGACACCAATAAATATATATCCTTTAACTTATAATAAAATAGATTAGATTTGGTTTTGATTATTTCATAATATGGTATCAGAGCACTTTAGAAATAAATCTCAGCTATCAATCTCAACCATCCTAATCGATGGCCGACTCCGATTCCGACTCTGATTCCCACGCCAATCGTATCACCAATTTGATGTTGACTTCGATTCCAACTCCGCAATCGTATTATCAATTTAATTATGTATCTGCTTTAGCTTCTGGTTCTTCTCTACTTCATGACTGTAGGAACTCTGGTTGGTCCCTCTTCGACTGCAAAAATGTAATCCAGACTTGATACAACCCTTTACACCTTTTGCCTACTACTGCTTCTAAGAAAGAAGCTTATTTGCTACCTACTACTACTTGTAAAAAATAAGTTTATCTGCTGCCTACTATTGCTTCTAATAAAGAAGTTTATGTGTTGTCTACTACTGCTTCAATGAAAGAACTTCATCAATTACTGCTTCTAAGAAAGAAGTATACTTGTTGCCTACTACTATTTCTAAGAAAAAAGTTTACATGATACCTACTACTGCTTCTATGAAACAAGTTTACTTACTACCTACTACTACTTTTATGAAAAAAGTTTATTTACTGCCTACTACTGCTTCTATGAAAGAAGTAAATTTGTTGCTTGAATATGAGTGTATTCCGATGATTCAAGTGATTCATTTATTGTTGTTATTGTTGTTGCTGCTGCTGTTACTACTGTTACTGTTGCTCATTCACTTCAAATTAACCTATATTGAAGAAGGAGCCAGTGCAAGTTGTGTATAATTATATTTATACTCCAACCCGAGGAAAAGTGTTCGATTAAAAAGATATTTTGTATTTAGATTTAATCTAGATTTAGTCCTACATCGCCTGTTGGATTGTTTATATAGTGTTGAAACACCTATAAATATATGTATTTTTTGACTCATAATAAAATAAATTAGTTTTCATTCTGATTATTCCATAACAGTTCTAACACAAATACACTTCTTACACACAATGCTTCTGATGTGTGATGTCGAGATACAGACAACTTGGAATTCAATATATTTGTGAATAAGCAGTACGTTCCATGACAGAATCTACAGATCCCCTGGTAAGAATACAACATTATCTAACAAATCCAATTGATACTTGAAGCCTATCTTTATCTAGTTCCATTTAAAGATCGATGACCATTACTAACAAAAGTAAGCCCACATATCCAGCAATGGCATTTTCCTTCCCCTGTAATTTCTCAAAGCAAACTTTACTGAAACTGAAGGCTCTATATCTTCTTATAGCCTCCATATGGTGCTCCCACAGTAATCCAATACACATACGATCACTACTGCTTCTCCAGATATCTCGTTCACAAGTACCCTCCAAAACCTCCTTTAACTGCCAATATCCATCTTTAAATATATAGTTCCCACGTTTATAATACACATTTACACATTTTGCAAGAGTCTCTTTCCATGCCCTGGGAATCGTATTTCCAACCTTAAACTACAAAATTCAGACACTATCCAAAACTAAAGTTTTCCTTCCTTCCAAATAGTGATGAACCTTTAGTACCATCCACACATCGTTTCAAATGGAATAATCTCAAAGAATGCAGTTTAGATCAATACACATCTTAAAGTTTATTCAACATAAAAGCACATATGCACTGTTAGATGCTAGTTTAATAAACCAATGAACAAGAATGACCGTGAAACACAAAGAGAAGCAAACTAAGAATAAGCAAATAATGGAATAGTTTGCGATGTTATGTATGACATAGAATTTTGAAATACAGAAAGCAAATTATTGGATGGGTTCTTTCATATCAGAGTAGGCTTCATCCAATAAAAACTAAAATAAAAGACACCAAACTCAAAATTTCCATCAATCAAGTGATAAATCCTTTATTCTCATTAGTGTTTGTGATGATAAAAAATCTTTTAAAAGCTTTGATTCCCAAGGGGAAATTATTCAAAGTAAGAGCAAAAACTTGTTTCTTTGCTAGATACAGGGAGAGAACTCAAGCCCTTGACTACTTTATCAGTTGTACCCCTAGTCACATGAATGAAAAAACTTTTGGCATCAACAACTTAGAAAAAGCATCTTAATAGATAAAAAATTTCTCCTAACTGCTAATTCCATCTATACTGTGCTAAAAGCATGCATACCAGAACAAAATTTGCATGTAATTTCAATAATTTTTTCATCCATGAAAAGAAAAGAAACGCCAATTGTAAGTGCAGATTCTAAGCTAATTATTCCCCAATGAATCTCATCTGTTGAGATTCTTATTCACTTGCTTGTCAGACTCGGGCAAAGAAAACTGTTAATATGGATAAAACTTACATCACGCAATTTGTTACGGGGAAGCATGCGTAGAACAGCTTTGCGAATAACTTCCGTTGGGTCCTTTGCAAGCTGGTCTTTCAAGCTTCGTTCTTTTAGGTGCCCAATATAACTATCATACAACAATAACACACTGTAAATCTAACTGTAAAGCTTTGTATTTAAAGAAAAGACACTTTATCGAAACTTGCCCAGTATGCCAGCGATAAAATTTATCGGTCATTTTTTTCCCAGTAACACAAATGTCTTTTGCATTGAGCACGACACACATATCTCCATCTTCGCGGTACGGTGTGTATATCGGTTTATCCTTCCCTTGAACTACAGTTGCTATTTGAGATGCCAACCTTCCGAGAACCTGAAAGAATGAGAATTCAAACAGTTACAATCTGTTCTAAGGTAATATTTGTACAAAATGAACAAATGAAAGTCCCCAAAATGAAAAGGTAAATAGAAACCAACCTGGCCTTTAGCATCAAATACCCGCCAACGTAGGCCCTCTAAGTTTATTCTTCTAAGTCCTGCAAGCGCTTTCTGCATCATGAATGAACATAATTTAATACAAATAAAGATACAAATTACAAAAACCTAAGGATGCACTGGAAAATTTTGAAATAAAGCAAAATGGCAAATCTAGTAATTTAGAACAGAAACACACTATGACACAGCCACAACAACAACAACATCAACCAAAACAACTAAGCCTTTTATCCCAAGTACATGGGGTAGGCTACATGAACCAAAAGATAATCACGCAGGATCAAGCACATTGATAATCCTTCTCCATTCATTCCTATCAAGTAATATGTCCTCATTCAAATCTATCATCCATATATTTTCGTATCACCTCCATCTATATTTTCTTATGTCTTCCCTTCGCTCTTTTAACTTATCCTACGTTGATAAGCTCCCCTCTTCGATTTGGTGCATTTATAAACCTACTTCATACACTATGACACAAACACAACACATACTATATATATAAAAAAAACATAATTTATGCTATAAAGTAAGTAGAAAATCATTTTGTACCATTATCTTAGGCTAGCTTTACATTTGGAAAAGAATACCAGAACTTACCATAACTACAACAAATTTGACATATGGCAGCCTTTTTTTTCCAACAATACCTAAACAAAATTACCACTATGTAATTTAGTGGCACTCTCACAGCAGTTTTTGGATGTGGCCCTAGTCCTCCCGCCACTAATTGAAATAGTGGCACATTTTGCAACTACCACAGTTTGCAGTCATTCAGTGGCAGCTTACAATGCTACCGTAGGCAATCTACAGAGGCATTTAATTTTCCAATTTAGACCCATAGATAGCGGCATTTAAACTCTCTGAAGATATGTACATAGTGGCACTTTTTTTTTTGAAATAAACCGGCGGGTGGAAGCCCTCCGAACATAGTGGCACTTTTATTAAACATCAGTTGGATATTGTGGCCCTTGTGACAGCCCTCAGTGCAAATGTGTTCATCCAGAATGAATGGTTGCATCCTAAGAAGCACAGGCACACCATTGGTAATGTTGTATCTGTGTTAGACACATATTCGATACAGACACATCAAAAATATGTTGGACACGCTACGTGGCGTGCCCAATAAAGAAAAGAGAAAAAAAATGCCGTGTTCACTTCATGTGGGTTGTCCCGGGAAAAAAAGAGTTAAATAGTTTGGAAAAATTGAAAATAAGCATTAGTAAATTGGTAATATCTATCTATACATGTTAGTTTATAATTATACTTTAATATTTTCTTGCGAACATGAGTCTTATTTGGTTATGTCTAAAGAAATGATTTTTACATTCACTCTATGTTGATCTATGGGTTGCCATCATCACCAACTTTTCTCTTTTTATATCTACCTATAGAGGGGGAGGGAGGGAGATCGATGCATAATTGATAGTGAGACTTGTCCTTTGTAAAGAAATAAAGAGACATGAACTCATAACCCATATATTTTCAGTGCTTTCCTTTTAGATATTTTAGTAAAATTATTACGTTAATAATAGAAAATATATATTTATACTATTTTTACATGTCTTTGTCATG
Source organism: Dracaena cambodiana (assembly GCA_036321105.1). Taxonomy (NCBI): domain Eukaryota; kingdom Viridiplantae; phylum Streptophyta; class Magnoliopsida; order Asparagales; family Asparagaceae; genus Dracaena; species Dracaena cambodiana. The sequence continues at coordinate 26,905,446 of JAYEPQ010000002.1, forward strand.
CCTGAATGCTTATTTTTTTCACCAATACCATGTCTTGTGTCCGTACAGGCCTCAAGTGCAATGCTATACATCACAAAGTAACATCGATGATCAACTAAAAAATAAATTGTAAAAACTCCCGCCCACTCCTGAACTCTGTGTGACCACCAAAATCCTTGCTAGAGTTCACGAATGAGCCGTTCCCCAAAAAATGCAAAACAAATTTATATTTTGAAAAAAACCAGAAAATTGATTCTCGGATATGCTTGCATTGTACTGATTCGGCACCAACATGTTACTACAAATACAGTAGGTTCATTCTTGGCACTCCATGAAAATTTCACAAGATTGACCAAAACTTAATAATAATAAACACTTTGACCAGTAGATCAAATCCCTAAAGGAAAAAATATACGAATTTGTATACAAATAATCATGGAAATTGTAGATTTTTACCTTCATATTGCCGCTAAAGGCTTTAGTAGTTGTAGCAACCGCCATTTCTTGATTGCTTTTTCTTTTACCCTTTTCCCAAAATTTTTTATCTGACGAAGGGGGAAAAATTAGATTTTCATAGCAAATTCCTAGTCGAGAGAGAGAGAGAGAGAGAGAGAGAGAGAGAGAGAGAAGAGAGAGAATGAGACCGCACCTTAGAATGAAGCTCTTATGGGGCCCACACGGCGGCAACGGCGGAGGAGGAGAGAGGCGAAGTGGGCGGCGCCCTGCTGGAGTGAAGGGGAAAAAGAGAACGAGGGTTTATGGGAGGCGACAGCGGAGACGAGTGGGAGGAAGGGTTAGCTAGCGGGTCGGGTACGGGAAAAAACCCCCCGGTTGCGAGGGTGGAGCCCGGGAGCCTCCAAAGTAGCACACCATGTTTCACTGATCTCAGTTTTCCTAGGGAGCCCAACATTTCTTTTCAAAAGAAGAGATTTTTATAGTGAGCACACCAAATAATTCAAAATTATCCTCTCTCTTTTTCTCTCTTTTTCCCTTTCTTCTCCCCCAAGCTTCATTCTTCTCTCCCTCTCCTCTCCGGCACCTCTCCTCTCTTGCTTCCCTCTCCACCTCTCCTATTTTCCTTCCTCTTCCTCTTTCCTATCTCCTCCATCCAACTTTGTTTCTCTCTCCGAGTTGCCCACCAATCTCACCGTCGATCTCGCCGCCGGTCTAGTCCATGCCGGTCGCCCGCCACCCGCTGCCACCGTTGCTTCTTAAGTCGAAGTGGGTGAGATCTCTTTTTTATTTAACAAATTAATTTTTTTTGTCTATTTTTTTTGGAGCAAAGAATCAAACCCACCATCGCCTCGTACAATGTACTCATCAAAGCACTTTGCAGCAATGCGAAGACGCTGGACAACGGTCTCACTTTTGTTGCTTGACAGTGCGAATGCAGATTTATACAAGACACTTGCGAAGGAGCTAGCGCAGACTTTGGAGAGGCAGTTCTTGGGCAATGTGGAATCAAGAGCTGCTAGCAATGTGGAATCTAGTTAAAATATTTATAGTTTGAGTATTATTCATCACTTTGTAGAGACAGTTTGTACTAACTTCTTTTTTAATCACTTTGTTCTATTGTGGGCTTGGTGTCCTCGAATTCTGTAGTATGCGGCCAGTAGTTTTGGTTATGAGACCATATTTTGTAAGGTTTTCAATTGACACAATTGTTATTTGTTCAAGATGATTGCAAGATAATCGTAGAGAACAAAAGTCTGTTATCTTCAGTCATAGTGCAGTATTCTTAAATGATACGCAGTTAAAAGTTTGAGTTTGGCCGAGAATTTTGTTTGATTTTGTAATAAGAAAATTTGAAGTTTGCAGTATTCTTGAATGATACTCAAAAAATTTGTTCTAGAAGTTTGTTTGATTTTGTAATAAGAAATTTTAATTATTAAATTTAATTAGAAATTTGCAGTATTCTTGAATGATACTCAAAAATTGTTGCACAAGTAAATTTAAGTAGATTCGTAATAGTTACATTTGTAATGGTAGCACAAGAAAATATATTAATCTGGAAAAATAAAATAAAATAAAAAGGGATTTGCTATTGACAGGAACTCAAAACGCTCACAGGTGAGATAAGGATACTCACCACTATACTATAATGATTTCATGAATAATAAAACGAAAAAACTCTATTTATAACTGTCCGGACTTCAAGTCCGGACGGATATCGGACCGTCCGGACTCTCAGTCCGGATTTTGAGTTTTTTTTTTTCATAATTTTTTTCAATCCGCACAGTTTTTAGGGTTTTTGAGTAAGTAAAAACCTAATAAAATCAATTTTCAAATTTAATTTGTGAGATAATTTAATATAGGAGAATATTTGACAGAATAGTTGTGGATTTTAAGTTTTTTTTTTTTTTTTTTGGTTATTTGTAGTTTTAGAAGAGAATGAGGAGAGGTTGAAGAAATGGCATTTTAGTCCAAAAAAATTAATGGCAAATTTGTAATATATATATGAAGTTTGGGGTATTTACTGGTTTGTCCCTTAAATCTTTATATATTATGATTTTGCCCCCCAAATCTTCATATTTAGGATTTTGCCCCCCAAATCTCATAAGTTACAACAATTTAGTCCCCCTCTCTAATACAGTTAAATATTTGACCATTTTACCCCTCTTTTCCTCTTCTATTTTCCTCCTCTCTTCTTCTTCTCTCTTCCTCCTCTCTTCTCCTTTTTTTCATTATTTCTCCTATTTTCTTTCTCCTTTCTTCTTTCAGTATTTAACTGTGTTAAGGAAGAGAGGAGAAGAGAGGAGAAAGAGAGGAGAAAGAAGAGAGGAGAAATAATGAAGAAAAGGAGAAGAGAGGAGGAAGAGAGAAGAAGAAGAGAGGAGCAAAATAGAAGAGGAAAAGAGAGGTAAAATGGTCAAATATTTAACTGTGTTAGAGAGGGGGACTAAATTATTGTAACTTATGAGATTTGGAGGGCAAAATCCTAAATATGAAGATTTGGGAGGCAAAATCATAATATATAAAGATTTGAGGGATAAACCAGTAAATACCTTATGAAGTTTTAAAGTGGGCTCACTAGGAAATATAGTGTGCCCCTCTATAAACTCCCGTGGAGCCCTATGGACTGGTGGACCCAGGTTTTTTTGGGTGGCGGGGACGCGGGGCGGGCCACTGGACAAAAAGCAGCCCATGACTTATCTCACTTCACTTGTGCTGACCTGGCCTAAGAAATGGAAATTATAAAGGCACATCCGTATATGTAAAAGCGCACTCGGTTTTAATTACAAGTTTATCATTGTAGTTTTAAATAATAATACAATTTTCTTCCCCCCCCCTTCTGGCAACCCCCAACCCTCTTCGAAGCCTCTCCTACCCCTATGATCCTTAACCTAACCCTATCACACCTCCATTGTGCAAATGAATCAAAGAGAGGGAGCGGAGTGGAGAAGGGAGCAAGGGGATCGTTAGAAAGCGAGCGGAGGGTGGGCACGTTGGTGTGGCATGAGGGTGGAGGAGGGGGTGGTTGGTTCATAAAGCGGAAAGAGAGGGTAGTGGAGGAGGAGGAGGAGAGTCGGAACACCTATACGAGGAAAGCCCCAAGTCGCTACCAAAGTTTCCTCTTTAGAGGAGTTTTAAGTGGACCATCTAAGATCTAATTTTCACTATTAATCAAATGCGATCATGATTTTTCCCCATAACAATATCAGCACCTCTCATTCCACAAAATTAAAGCATTTAGGTAACTGATTTTAGGTATTGCCTCATAGGAAATCCCTCCTCGCCTCATCCTCTTTAATGCTCATGTTTTCATTTGCTTCCCAAAAATTGATGATACTATTTAAAATTACACTAGACTATCCATCAGATACAAAACTTGAAATAGGTATAACTATTGTCATATTCAGATGGACAAATAACATGTCTGAAAACTGGAAAAAAAAATATTTATATAAAAGAGTTGATTATATATGATAACACAGTGCTCTAAACATATGAACATAAAAGGATCTGAAGAATGAAAGAGTAAAGTAGTGTCCAGACAAAAAAATTATAGACAATTTCTACAAAGTATCTCGATAAGTTACTCCACTATTTACTGTCGTCGGCTTTCTCATGAAAGCAAGGATCGTTGGCTGGATCGAGTTATCCTTTCTTACTTTTCAGACCTGGTTCAGAATTTAGGAGATTAAACCCAATAAGTAATACAAAAAAGAATTGAAGATATACTATCACAGTACTCAAAATATGCTATTCGTGAACATGATATGTAAGTGTCAGTTGTGATAGTATAAATAAAAAATAATATAATAAACTTGGAGTTACAATTAAATCATATGTACAGACATACGCAGATCAGTTGTAGGTAACAAGTCTCGTTAGGGTCTTAAGTTAGATATCCGCAACTAGACAGTTTATTAGTCAGTCAGATATTTGAAACTACTACTGATGGAAAGATGCATGCTATTACCCGTATTATATAAGTGCATGTTCATATCCGGGACCCATCCAGAACTCAAGGCACCGAAGCATGATGCACCACTAAGTGCTACTAAATAGATTTTGTACTGTGAAATAGTGACAGATGTAACCTATCATGGAAATTTGAATATCAGACTATGATTCAGTACCACACGGTGTTGTTGCATTATAAGTCATCAGTAACTGCCTAAAAACGGTTAACTAGATTATCATATAATATGGTTCTTATTTATCATGTAGTTTTTCCAATTCTCATATCAATGATACACAATACACATGAATCAATGGTAGTGATCACAATGAGTAGTTAATAACAATATTATGAGATGGCTAAATTGATAGCAAAATAAAGCAAGAATCAGAATCGTATGTCCATGTCCATCTGATCTACTTCATGCGTATTATGAGTAACTATAACAGAACTGTAAGAATTTATATACATATATAATTTATATCATAGTCTCTATAGCAATATATATAGGGATACACATGTATACTTGTAACACCCCATTTTTCAGCTGTTTTCCTAAACGGAGAATGCTACTTAAAATAAACAAGATAACCCAACAGTCACAGGATCTTAAAATAATTGTAATTACTACTACAACTGATGAATAAATAACATGTCTGAAACTGAAGTAACATTTATAAATATAAGGTTGATTATATGGAAGGGGCACATTATTCTACTTATATACAACAAAAGAAGGAACAGTGCCCCGACAAAAGATGTACTCTATCATTTATGATAACGGGCCCACTAACAAAATAAAGATGGTCTGATAGAAGAGTGTAAGTCTAAATAATAAACATAGAGAGATATAGTAAGCAAAAGAAGAACCTAGTCTGGTGTCGAAACTACCGACGTGTCGGTGGTAGACGTAGATAATAGGTGGCTTCCTTAATCGATGTTGATGTGAGCCCAGTCCGGGCCTAGTGATGACATAGCGCCTGAATCCACCAAGGAGTAACATCAAGGTTAAAGGTAGAATGAAGCAAACGGAGCATTGACTGCGAATCGCCTCTACTAACCTCTGTATGTCTATGTCAGTCTAGTCAGACTCTACCTTCTATGGCATATTGGGCTGGGTAATAAAACAAATATCACACTGACTAAATGTGTGCCCAATCTAGCCGCATTCCTGATACAGAACCCTATCTGCTCAATTATTGGCCTCTGAACTAGATACATGTGTCTGCATTTTATATCTGCAATATAGGGTTTGAAATCTAGGGAATTAAACCAAGCAAGTAATACAAGAAAAAGATATATATACTATCACAATACTAGAGATAAAAAAGTATGCAAATAAATTGTGTTAGTGTTAAACATGTCATATGAATAAAGAAAAATTGAATAAGAAAGATTGTATATGTCATTTGCAAATAACAAGTAAATATCTTGTAAATATGACAAGTCTAGCTCAAGTCTTTATTAGCATTTGAAACTAAATGATGAATAAGATAGCGCGCAGATTTTTGTATTGTACAAGTACCCGTGCATACTCGAGATCCGGCCCAAACTTATGGCACTGAACCATGACGCACTGCTAGGTGCTGCTAGACAAACCTCATACTATAGAATAGTAACAGACGTCACCCTTTTGGGGACTCATGTATTAAATTGTGGCTCAGTACCACATTGTACTGCTGCAGTATATGATCTCAACACCTAATAAGAAATGACTAACATGATCATCATACGATATGGTTCTTATCCATCATATAGTTTCTCCAATCTCCATGCCAATAACGCACGATACACATGAATCAATTGAAACACATGGTCTGCCAAGTCAGATAGTATATATGTTCTTTACTAGAAACTGAAATCCAAGAATCAATTTAATTCATGATCGTGTACACACATATTATGAGGATATTCTATTTTCATATAATCAAGATATATGAACTTTATCATCATGTTCCCATAAATGGTCATACTTATCGTGTATCAAGTATTCAAACAATTCATTCAAACATGTTATGTTTTGGATTCAAGTATATATACCATGTATTACGCATCATAATCACATAAGCAAAGGACCATTGAAAGTGGGTTAGATCTTGTTTACCTTTTTTCTACTTGGGATTTTTCCATTTGATGTCTGACTTACTTGAGTTTTATTTGTCAATATGAGTTTGGACAAAAAATAGCAAGAAAAACACACAAGACATGTTTTGAGTAGGTTGAAAAAGATTTTTCATAAATATCTTGTTTTGCTCCTTTTAAACTTGAATTCTATGCACAGAGGCATATAAGCAACTTTTGGGGGCAAAAATATGATTTAAACGGTGTTTCATCAGTAGTGTAATAAGGTCAGTTTTAGTCCTATACCCACACATACACTTTCTCCAAACAACAAAACATCTAAAACAACATCAGAAAGTTTAATATCCCAACTTGTCTTCTATCATTTAGTGAATGCTATTTTTCGTTGATATGGACCATTTCCTCAGTTAATTAAATCATTACTATATTCATCTTAATTGACTCCATCCAAGTTTAATTATGCCTCCATTTAGTGCTCAGTGCTCCATTAACTATAATCCCGCTACTTCTCTTATTTTTCTCTTATTTTCATTAGGTTCTACCATATTTGTCATAATTGCTTTCATCCAAGTTTAGTTAGCCTATCTCTTGTCCTTGGCACTCATTAATTTGGTTACTGTTACTTCTTCTAACCAGTACACTTATGGGCCTATAATGTACAAGCCAAAACCAATATACATATTATGTTATAAATTATAAAATATGAGATTGTAAATCCTATTTATAAATTAATAGTCGAAAATATGAGTCAAACATGTTTACGAAATAGTAGTCCAAAAATATGAGCCGAGTATAAAATAAAATAAATTACATACATAAAATATAAATTACATAAATATTCCGAGAAAGGAATAAAAAATAGCAACGTTACTTAAATCAAGCTCTTTCTAATTTCTTAAATTTTCTCTTTCATTTTTGTTCTTTTTCTTCTTTTCTTTCTCTTCTCTGTTTGCTTTTTGTTTTTTCCATGAACAGAAAACTAAAGTTTGAGAGAAAGTTAGAGAGAATGAGAGTATAAATGACGAGGGCATTTTTGTAAAATTGCATTCCCTTGTCACCTTCTCTGGGTCCATGCAAACGCAAGTGCCACCCTAATTTTTATTTTGACGACCGACTCTGTAGTGGGTGTGCCCTTAGAAATTTAATTAAATTTTGAGTGCGTGTGAAAGAAATTTCTAGTTTATTAAATATTTTATTATTTTGCGTTCCGGTAAATATTTTTTAAATATTATCAAATTTATATAGGATGTAGTACTCAATGAGAAAATAGTAGAAAATTATTTGTTTGTTATTTCGATGTCTGTAATAAAATAAATAAAATTCTAAAATAATTAGAATAATAATTTAATATTATTAAATTAGCAAATTTGGAAATATTTTTCAGATTTACAGGAAAAATTTTTAAAAAACATAAATATTAGAAAACTAATAACCACGAAGTCCGAATGTCATTTGGAGTTACGGATTTAAATTTACGTCCATCGAAAATTATTTCGGTGTCCAAAATTAACTTTGGTAGCCTTTTTCGGCATGATCAAACTCAATAGAAGGATATAGGAAACACGAAGTTTGAGATATTACAATACTAGTCACTCCTGAAAATATTAAGCTTTCATGTAGAAGTTCTTCCCTTATTTTTCTTTTCTTTCCCCTATATTATTTTTGCTTTGAATGATAATCTATCATATATAGACATTTAATCCACATAAATCTTGATGCAACATGAGATGTATTTTATTGTGGAAGTCGGAAACTGTTTCATCCTTAAGAAGCTTCCTATGTCTATTACTATAGAATTCTATTTGTTTGGCAAGAAGACACTATGTAATAAAAACGAATAGAGTTTTTATTATTGAAAAGTAGTACTTTTTTTCATAAAAAATAAAAAAAAAATAAGATAGATAATGTTTAAATTTAATTAATCAAATTATACTTCCTTTACTTCCTAATATATTAATATACTTGCTTCTTCAGATTTTAAAAAATAAATACAAGAAAAAAAACTCTTCTCTTAGTTTAACTCTAAAAATTACTTCTCAATTTCTTGCTTAACTTTATTTACTGTCAATTTACTTTTTGTATGTGCTTGCTAACAACATCATTACTTTAGATCCATAGAAACGCAAAACTCCGTGGACTTCCCAAATTAAAATTACCACCAGAGAGTATGAGATAATTTTTACGGCCATTAGCACTCCACAGCTAGACAGTGTCAGGAATCTAAAGATACAACCGGTGAGGCTAGATGAGATTTTATTTCCCTTTGATTTTGCTTCGCTTAGACCGTATCATGCTTCATATATTGACATAAGTGTGACGGTCCACCACAACTTCATTGACAAACATAATAACAATTTACACACGATTCGTCCAAAACTTTGAAAGGTTCTTTATTAATTTTTTTTATAGGGTTAATTACAGTCAGATCCCTTGTAGTATGGGGTCGGTCACTTAACACCCCTAAAGTTTGAAACTCTCAAAAAAACCCCCTAAATTGTTAAGAGAACAGTTAGTTATTATCACTCCCTTTTATACTAAATTGTACTCCTTTTATCTAATAACTATTTTATCCACCAATTTTTTTAAGCCAGCACACCACTCCCCCCTCTCTCTCCTCCCTCCCTCTCTCTCCCCCTCCCCTTCTCTCTCTCTCTCTCTCTCTCCCCCCTCCCCTCCCCTCCCCTCCCTCTCTCTCTCTCTCCCTCTGTCCCCCCCCTCTCTCTCCCCCCTCCCTCTCCCTCGTGCAAGAGCAGCAGGTAGCAAGCTTGATGCTGCCTGCTTCTACTGCTGCTACCGAAACTTGCTGCTACTGCTGAAACTTGCTGCTGCTGCTACTGCTAAAACTTGTTGCTGCTGCTGAAACTTGCTGCTGCTGTTGTTGCTGTTTGCACAGAGAGAGAGAGAAAGAGAGGAGCATGATGACTGAGAGAGAGAATGAAGAGGGAGGAGTCACATGGGTATTTTAAACTTTTTATAACATGTACACATCACGTGCTCCAAATACTAACGCTGTTAAGATATCCAGGGATTTTTTTGAGAGTTTCAAACTTCATAGTTATTAAGTGACAGACCCTATATACTACAGGGGATCTGACTGTAATTAACTCACATTATATCCATAAACTCTTGAAGTTCAGTAACTGGTTGGGACATTATGTTTTAACAGAGTAACCTTCAAAGTTTAGTTAGAAATTTATGCAGAAATAAAGTATGTCAAGAAACATAACAACATGAGCTTATTAATAAACTATGATGCAAAGATAATGTTAAACTAAGCTCAATAAAGTTTGCAGATGAAGCTCCTGGCAAGCAATTAAAAAGCATGTTTGATTGAATAGTTTAATATGCATTGAGTTCAAGTATTCAAATCAAGAACATCAACTAGCAGACATAAATGATTAAACGAAAAATCAAAGAGTCTGGTCCCACAACACCGATATCATTGAGATAGAGCAAGATTGAGTTTTTGAATATAGAAAGAATGTAACGCATGCAGAGTTTTTGATTCTCTAATCTCTTTGATTAAACCATCTTCAATATTTATTAGCTCAGTAATTTGTTTCTGGAATCAGCCAAACCTGATCAAAGACTTGTCACTGTGTGTGTAATACCCCCACCCCCCCAACACACACACGAGTAAACTGGAAATTCATCGGCGGTGAAGGGAGTTCCTTTACCATCACTTAAGTGGTCCAATAAAATTATTACATGTGACACGGCGGTTAAGAGAATTCATTTATTTGTTAGCTTGAATGACGCTACGTGTAATAATTTTATTGGGCCACTTAAGCGGCAGTGAAGGAACTCCCTTCACCGCCGGTGTATTTCCCGTTTCCTGTGTGTGTGTGTATGGATTACTGTAGATGAGCCACCAGCTCAGGAAAAGTTACACGAGCTAGCGGCAAAACTGTAATGATCCAATGATTTTTCTTCAATTTTTTTAACAATCACTATCACTACCTCTTAAACTTATTTCGGATTAAATTTCATAATTTTGGATTTCATTTACCCTTTCGTCAAGTGCATACAAAATGTTTTATTCATTGAAAACCGTTAATTTTGTGTTAGCTTGATAGAGAACCAAATCAAAACTAAAACCCAAAAAGTTGAGTATGTGTGAACCCTAAGGGATCGAGATCATAATCCAAAAGAACTTTTGTTAAAAAAATTATTGGTGATAGTGATAATGAACTGCAGCTCAGATAACTTGCGTGAGCTGTCAGCTCATTTCCATTTTTCTCATATATATATATATATATATATATATATATATATATATATATATATATATATATATATATATATATATATATATAACCGCTAGCTCAAGAAAACTTATGTTAGCTAATATAAAAAATATAGTGATCAAAATGATTTTTTTATTTTTTTTAAAATAACTTATTTTTAAATTATTTCTATAATTAGTATATTTACCTCTTTAAATTTTTTCAAATCAAATTTCATAAATTTTAAAATTTATTTACCATTCCTCGCGATGGTTTCCTAAAAGCAGTTCCCCAAGGAGACAATATGTAGAGCACCCACGTACACAGTCATTCAACCTATCAAAATTTTGCAGCCATTTAAATACCCAAAATCTACTCCTTGTACTTGTCATAACTGCTCTCCACTCAAATTACCCTAAAAAAAACACAATAATTTCATAATTGATTGGTTCATGAATTGGACGATAGAGAGTAGAATAAAAAGTAAATAGAGAGTCAGAATTTTCCGATACAGTTACCATATAATAATTCATTGAAACATCTTATTATAGAATTAATATATTTACCAAAATTATATAGAAAGAAGGGTTTTCATATACCCTTCTGTATTTAAAATTATTTTAGTTGGGCGAAAGAGACACTAAGCCTCTAATTTATTTTTCACCATAAAATAGACCTTCTCTATGACCATCTTTCTACTAAACAAACGAAAATAGGCAGCAGCCTTAGTTTACCACTCTACATAGTAAGAACCAAGAAAAATAAAGTAATGGAAAGCACCTGAATCCACTCCCTGAGCCTCCACCAAGGCAATTCCATCGAAAACCCTAGTTCCCTCCTCAAAACAATGGCTCTCATCGACCCAAGAAGCGGCTTCTGCTCCCGAACCAAGGTCTTCCACTCTCTCCGCCCCTCCGTCCCTCTCCCACCCCTATCCCAACCCCTCACCGCCACCTCCTACATCTTCTCCCTCCTCCCCTCCCCTCTCCCCTCCAACCCCGCCCTCATCGACTCCGTCACCAACCTCTCCATCTCCTACCCCAACCTCCTCTCCCAAATCCAATCCCTAGCTTTCTCCCTCAAAACCAACCTCCGCCTCTCCAAAGGCGATGTCGCCTTCGTCCTCTCCCCCACCTCCCCTGACGTCCCCATCCTCTACCTCGCCCTCCTCTCCCTCGGCGTCGTCGTCTCCCCCTCCAATCCCATCAGCTCCGCCTCCGAAATCTCCCATCAGCTTGCCCTCACCAACCCCACAATCATCTTCGCCGCATCCTCCACCGCCATGAAAGTCTCTTCGTGCAAAGTCCCTACGGTCATTATCGATTCGGATAATTTCCATTACTTTTTAAACCGCACGCCACCGCCAGCTGGCGTGGCGGGACCAGATGTGTCCCAGACGGATCTGGCGGCGATCCTGTACTCGTCCGGGACCACCGGCCGAGTCAAGGGAGTGGCGCTCAGCCACCGCAACTTCATCGCCCTAATCGCGGGCTTCAAATTCACCGAACCGCCTGCAGATGAGCCGCTCGTCGGGCTGTTCACCATACCGCTGTTCCACGTGTTCGGATGCTCCATGGTGCTGCGGAACGTGGCGATGGCGCACACCACGGTGCTGATGGAGAGGTTCGACTTCGTCAATATGCTAGAAGCGGTGGAAAGGTACCGGGTGACGTACATGCCGGTGTCGCCGCCGCTGGTGGTGGCGCTGGCGAAGTCTGATCTGGTGAAGAAGTACGACTTGTCGTCGCTGGATCTCTTGGGGTGCGGCGGAGCGCCGCTGGGGAAGGAGGTGGCCGAGAAGTTCAAGGAGAGGTTTGCTAACGTGCACATTACTCAGGTGAGTGTGATGGATTTTTTGCAGATAGGTCCCTGTGAAAAAGTTAATTGGGGGAGAAAAGGCTGTTTACCTTTCCTTTTCTCTTTGAAAACGTTGAATGTTGATCGTGGAAAATTTTCGTTCTCTAGAACGAAAGTGCGAGAATAGTTATTATTTATTTAATTAGTTTTGATTATTATATTTTAATTATAATTTTGGTGGGACCAAGAGCAGGGGTATGGGTTGACGGAGTCAACAGGAGGAGTCGTTACGTTGGGTCGGGAGGAGAGCGACGTGTATGGTTCGGCGGGGCGGGTAGGGCCGAACACGGAGGCTAAGATAGTGGACCCGTCAACGGGGGAGGCCCTGGGACCAGGACAACGAGGGGAGCTCTGGTTGAGGGGGCCCACTATCATGATGGGTAAGTAAAATAATTCTCTTACTCTATGGTTTATGTAAAAGTGGAATTAGTTGAATAATGCATTTGGCCTTATTTTAGCTACATAGTAGATAAGTTTAGCAACTCAAGAAACATAAATCAGAGTTTACTAGAGAAGTGTGATGCCCTTTGGTCGGACGTATATACTTTCATATTCGTATTTTGAGAAAATATAATATTTATATACATATAACGATGATAGTGGATATCTAGAGTCCAAAGAATGTTCGTATTCAAAGGATATTCACAATATAATATTAATATACACATGAGGTTCTATGGTTGCAGGTGACGTTGCAAATACCAACTTATATTACTGCAATTAAAACTATAATAGAAGTTTCTGCAATTTGTATTAGTATGTTTAGATTGGGAGTTACAATTAAATTTGCTAAAATTTTAAATATTAATTTTTTATTTTCAAGGTGGCTGAGAAATAAATGTCCCATTTATCATAGATATTTTGTTTGCAAAGGAAAAAGGAAAAGTGTTTTATGCATTTTTATCTATATTTGCAATTACTGGAAGTGGATAATTATTTACGATTGTAGTTTGTAAACTTTTACAGCCACATCCAAACAACTTAACAGCGAAAGCTCGCTGGCAACAAAAGTGATTAAACACCACCCATACACCCCCTTAATTGGGCACGTCCACACTAGAGATAATGATACTACGGTGCAAAGCAAACAAAAGCTTGACCAGCAGCCTGCAGCTGCAGGTATTTACGACAAATATTTTAATAACAACAAGGACTTGTTAATAGTTAACACGTAGCTATCGTTTCCCTTTCCAATAACAAATGCACCCGTGAGCAGTCACATTATAATTGTTGGCATTAGCACTTTAAATGGTTCCCTCTCCATTCGTTCTCTCTCTTTTCCCTCCCGGTTAATATCTAAAGTCAAGTAACTCAGGAGAAACCAATAAGGAGAGGGAAGAGAGAGAAGAAAAATGGAGAAGGAAATCTAATAAGAAGAGAAAGAGGGGAGGAAGAGGGAAGGGAGGACTAAATTGAAGTAACTCGGGGTATAACGGGAAATTTGGACCAAAAATATTACTGAGAACTAAAGTGAGGTAAGTTAAAGAATTTGGGGACTAAATTATAAATATCAAGATTTTGGGAATTAAATTCAAATTTTTAAAGCTTTAAAGGATAGATATGTAAAAACCCCATGTTTAAAATTGGGCGATGGTTGATTTTCCAACGCCTTATATATGGAGCTAGTGCAGTACTTTATCACTGGAGTCCACTAAAATTTGTCATGCAGAGAAATGGATAAGTGCTGGGATGGAGAAAGAGAGGTGAAGGATAAGAGCGTGCGTGAGGGGTTTGCTTGCTAGATGCTGTGCTTGTCGCGTATTGTGGGTGGTGTGTGGTCAGCGATCAGCATGTTGTTCTTGTTCGGATGCTGCCATGTGATTTGACTGCTCGGGACAAAGCCAAACACTGTTGCCACAAAATTCACCCTCACCCTCGTAGCTAGGGTTGGTTAAACAGTGTAGAGCTCCACTTTTGCACTTACGAGAATGTAGCATTTGCTCCATGAATCGTAATAGAATGCTGCGGACATGCATGCGAGCAATGTAGCATTAGCAATGAGAATGGATGGATTGCAGTAATATGTCTTATTCAAAATTCTGAATTAAATATAAACATATTTTAATTGTTAATTCACAATTTGGAATAGGATAAATTTTGGAATTGTCTATTCTCATTCCTAATAATAGCAGTTAACCTCTTCTCCACTGTTTGCTCTAGTAGTGTGAGCAATAAGAATGTGCTTAGTTGCATAGAAGTAAAATAGAAGTAGCGAAAGCAAGACTGCTTCTGCTATTTATTGTGTTTAAGAAGATGATTGGAACATATTTTTGTTCCATAATCAGAGAAGTAAGATTATTTATGCTACTTCTACTATTTATGCTCCAAAAAAAGAAGAAGATTGGAAAATATGTTTGCTTGGCTAAAAGTAGTAAACTAAAAGTTATCTAGCTAGGTTGAAATCTCACTGCTCCGATTTACTTCTTATGATTTTTGGATGGAAGAACAGTAGAAAGTGAAAAGTATTATTATTTTATTCTCTTGTGTCTTTGATTTCTTTTCTTTCTTCTATAAAAATAAACTAGTTCATTCTCTTTTATCTCTTCATTCTTCCAAAAAATAAATAACTTCCATAGTCGGAAGTTACTTTTGATTTTCTTCCTTCTACTACTTTTAAACACCCAAATACGCACTAAAAGTTCCACTGGGTGGATGACAACTCAACTTAGAATAACAATTTTTTTTTTAACCCAAGTTCTGACAAAAATTCTTCTTGTTATTTTCTTAAAGGTCTTGTTAAGTTATTTGTATGTGGAGCTCAGCTCACATGCATAAACTAAACCCGACGATATAATATGAGCCTTCATGGTTGGACCAAGGGCTTGCTTGATGTTCCTCGGAGCAAACCCAAATGTCCAATAAAGAGGATGCAATTTCTGCCATATTTTAAAAATTTTTACTTGATTCGAAAGGTTAATTAAATGGTTATGCTTACACTTTATTTTATTACTCATTGTTGAAGACAACTTGTTCTCTGAGGCTAACTGTAACATTTCAATTATAAATCAAAATATAAACTACGAAGAAGGGAGGATGAGGAAAACAATAATATAGTCTAAGATAGTATATTCATTTCAACATAATAGAAAAACTAAACATGTTAAACCTTTGCATATCATGGGTAGAGTATTTTTTTCACATGCATTTTCGTGTGTCAACCTTTGTTATCTCTTGTGCTAGCGACTCTTGCTCAATAAGACGAAAAACTGAATGAAAGAGGGAAGGAAAAATTCTTATCCAAATTTCTCTATGATGGTTGTTAGTTAAGGTGCAAAGTGAAGGACATGAGTTGTGAAGTTGAGGCTCTTCCTATAGACGTAAAACTTTTGGGTTGTCATCACAAGTCAGGCTCTTCTGGGGTAGGATTCACTCCTAACAAGTGTTATCAGAGCCAGTATCAGATGGAAAAATATTTTTCAGTGTAGGTACAATGGAGAAGAATCACTTTCTACACAAATGAAGGAATAAAAAACTGTTCTAGTGTAGCTGCAAAGGAGCTGGACCTATGGATGTACCGGTTCGGCCGGTGGAGTTTATCTATGTAGGAAAGTCAGAAGGGAAGGGACGTACGAAGAAAATATGGATGGAGATGATGTGAAAAGATATATTCTAAAGATCTTAATGAAGACATATTGCTCGTTATGAGTAAGCGGAGACATAATTCTCTTTTGGTTCGTGTAGCTTAACCAAAATACTTGGGATAAAAGGCTTAATTGTTGTTGTTGTACTTTATGTTCTCATTATTTAGTCTATGATCTGTTTTAAAAGTTCTAAACAGGTCTTTTTGTAATGGTTAAATAAAATGATTTTTACGAATTCCTCTCCTCCTATATACAAAAGATCAATGCCACAGAAATATATGAAAAGCTATCTCGGTCCTTTGTGTTATTGTGTAGAAAGTGATTGTTGGTCATTCTTTTCTGAAATAACCTGTCCATGGGTTTCATCGTATGATTATTACTAAGGGAAGGCAGTGGATAATTAGAGTTGTTTGCAATAGAAGATTTTTGTTTGCATACTCACGGTTACATATAGAAATTTTGTGAGATATTGGATTTCTGATGTTTATAGTTAAGTTTGATTTCATTGTGCAGGTTACGTAGGGGATGATCAGGCAACTGCGTCTACCTTGACTTCAGATGGTTGGCTCAAGACTGGTGACCTCTGCTACTTCAATGAAGATGGGTTCCTCTTTATTGTTGATAGGTTGAAGGAGTTGATAAAGTACAAAGCTTATCAGGTGCTTAATATTTTCCCCAAAAAAATAAAAAGATGGTCAAAAATGTATTTTTTAGGTCCATAGTAAGCATATTTCCCTCCCTAATTCAGTGCATCTCCTGCAACAGGTCCCTCCCGCAGAACTAGAGCATATACTTCAATCTCATCAAGAAATAGCTGACGCGGCTGTAATCCCGTATGTTTTAAAGACTTTTTACTCTTTATATGTTGTAATGTAAATAATTGTTGTCTCACAATCCATCTGGTTAAGAATTTAGGCAATTATTGGAGGGATACATAGTTTACATGTTATGCTAATTTATATCATGAATGAAATTTAAATTTGAAGAAACAACAATGTATCCTAGGAGATTATCATCCTAGTATCACAATGTGCTAATAGTGCACCCAATTTATCCCTTTTAGTTCCTTCTCCGCCTTATGTCTCCTTATTTTGTAATTGATAATCTATTACGTTCCCATAAAAAATGGAGTTGATCTGGAGCACAAGTCCTTAACATTAACAAGCTCTACAAAGCACACTAGAAATAGCATGTAAATTAATTTACCACTTGTTTGTATTTTTTGTTCAAGAAGCACCACTTAGTTTAATCCAACTAACTTCACTTGGCTGGAAAGGTACAAATTTAACATGTACTCTTGTGAGTTCTCAGACCTCCAAGTCCAATTGGTTCGGTCAATTGTTCACATTCTCAAGGGACATCATGTTAGTTTGTTGATGTCTAACATTGAGGATGAGGTCAAACTGACTACTAAATGGTTACTCCTACACAAGGAAAATCTATGGAAGCTATTACAAGTCTAACAAATTGCAAGCTATAAATTTTAGATCACATGTTTTTTTATGCTCCACTATTGAATGACATGGAGATCACAATGAATGGTTCAGATCATTATATTTTAGGGCACCTCCTTAGATTACAATATATGGAGTTAGGCACACTACACACACGTATGCACATGATAAAATTGGAGGTGAGCAGACAACGTAGGAAATTTTCTGCACTGTAGCCAATTTCTAGTCCTTTTAACCCCGTGTGCTGGTCGATAAACCATCCCACGTGATATACATGATACACGATATACTTTATACTATCAGGCCAATTTGCCGGTACTTTCTATATTTGCAATACAATACTTCCGATATTGTTGATTTTACTGATATTTATGCCAATTTCAATATTTTAAACCTTGTATCCCTTTCCGATAGCAATTCTAGTATTTTAAACCTTGTACGCATAATATCCCTTTTTAAGTGCTAGTACAGTATATAACGATAAGCTGTATACTGCAAAAGAGAGAAATTTACATTTTACAATTATAAATTGTGAATCACGATAAGTTTTTTGTTATTTAGTTTTTATTTTCTCCTCTTTTCCTACAGGTACCCAGATGAAGAAGCAGGTGAAATACCCATGGCGTTTATCGTAAGACAACCTGGGAGCACCCTCAGTGAGGAAGAAGTTATGGCTTTTGTTGCTAAGCAGGTATCTATTACAAATACCAATTATACGAGTTACCACTCAACCCAAATTGACGACTTTTGCAATAAAAATTGCAACTTTTTTTTTTTTTCGAATGGTCATGATTACATTCATATGTCCATATGCACGGAATAGATGAAACATTTTGCTTCTCATATTATGACCTGTTCTTCTTTCGGGTTTGGTCTAATGACCAAAATGTCTGACAATGATCAAGTACATGCCCTTCGTGTATTAGTTATCAGTTCTTCCGAATTTAATGGTTACGTTATATCAATGCTGATACAGTGTTACATAACCCCTGTACCTAAAATCAAGCCGATGGGTAGATAACTGACAAGCTAACAATGTTTTCCAAGCAATGTAACAATTTTCCTTTCAAACTCCTGTTAAGGCCCCTGTTCCTGTTAATTTGTTGCAGGTTGCACCATACAAGAAAATTCGCCGGGTTGCTTTCACCATCTCAATACCCAAATCTGCTGCAGGGAAGATTATGAGAAGGGAACTCATACAACAAGCTCTCTCTAAGCCAGCATCCAAATTGTGAAAGGTATTATTATGTCTACTTTACATATAATTTCATTTGCCTGCTGCATACACATCATACTTCTGTTCTATTTGTTTTCTATGCATGCACAATATGCAGAGTTTCCCCCAAAAAAGATCTAGATTAATACATATTATTCTTCGTAGAATCTATAGATCTATATGCATCGAGCCAGGTTTTGCTCTTTAAAACTGAACATGGTGTTTATCAAAACTCCTTTGCATAAATTCTATCGGAGAAAAAACTCGGCTAACATTAGATCTGGGGCAGAGGCCACAAAATCAATACATCACTAATATACCTCCTCTAAGTATATTTGTAAGAATTTACCCCCTTATTTTGGTCACGACATCTGTCTTTGGGTATATGTAGTCAGTTGCAAAGCTTGGATATATGAACTTGTCTGCAGTCCTGACGTGGGAGTTATTCGAAAGGGCTTTGCTTTTCTGTTCATAAACCTGTAAATTGTGCATAGAGTTTTATAAAGCCTTCTTGAGAGAGAGTCAATATGCAGCCCATATTATGTCCATGAACAAGCTCTCACAACCTAATGCCAATAGGACAAAGGAACCTGTCTTAATATCTTTACACATACAATGAGATCGGGCAGGCAGCCACAGGCGCTGCTCTAAGGCGGCTCATGAATCCTTTTCGGACTCAGCTCCAACACCACCTGCCCGGGCCTGGGTCAACTCAATTTTGGTAAGCACCCGCAAGCACACCCACGCTTTCTTTCTTGTGTATGGATGTTTAGATGTCGAAGGCCCAACCTGTGCCCCAATTCGGGTGCCTACTTGTTCCAAACTAGCAACAAATGCTTACTGGCCTCATAGAATAAATGAAGTTTATACATGCATTGATGAACATTATACAGTCAAGTCGATCCTACCGATGACACTCTAATAGAATGTGATGTCTCTTATATCACACTCAAAATGTTTTAACATCGTGGCTCAAATATCTTCCTGTCCCTTGTGAAAAAGCACACTTTGGTGCCAGTAGAGATGAGAATGAATTTCTCCAAGAGCCAGTCATTTGCCCACCCTAATTAAAAATTTGAATTAAAAATAAAATTTCTACTTTTCGATTCAAAATTTTGATTAGGACATGTCAAGGATTGGCCCTTGCACCCTCTCATTCTCATCCCTAGCTGCCACCCTGTACTTACGGGACACTTAATGGTTACAATGGTCTTCTCCCTGCCGTCATTAGCTAAGATTGATTGTTTTCTTGAGCTTTGCAATTTGAGCAGGAGCCAAAGCAACATGTCAGCCTACACCAAACACATTGTTGTACCCTTGTCAACAAACTAACAAAATATTGGACATTATTGTATCCGAGGATTAGGGATGGTAATGAGCATGTCCACCCATCAAATTTATTCAAAATTTTGAATTGGAAGAATGAAAATTTCATTTTTAATTTAAAATTTTGAATAGACCGGACCAAAAATTAGCCAGTGGACGTGATCATTGTCATCCCTACCAAGGATAGGTGAGTATTACCACGGATACAATAGCAATTATGATTTTGTTAGTTTGTTACAAGGATACACCAATGTTTATAATTCTATGAAACTAACGTCGCTGGTTATAGCATGAGCATCTACTTTTTTACATTTTCATATATCGTTATATTCTGGTTTATATTTATGGAATTACTTTTGCTAGAGTGTTTGCAAAAATATTTGCATTCAGCTATGTTTTATGCCAATATATATATATATATATATATATATATATATATATATATATATATATATATATATATATATATATTGATTGCTCTATTTATTCCTTACTTTCTTCTTTTTTATCGCAGGTGCGGTAAATCTATTACTTGGACTCGTATGAATATACATGGAACGTATACTATCATACATGAAATATGGACTGTAAGCTTTTGACGGACGTGATCTTCACATACTTTTGCAAGCCATCAGTTTTCCTATATTTTTTCTTCAAATAGAAGCACACAGGGTATCGAATTCCAATATATATTAAATCAATTATTCATAATTTTGCGGTTGATTTGAACGAAGAAATTCAGTAAGGATCTCTTTGTGTTTGAACAATAGAAGAATGCCATTTTTGGTAAATCTTTTTTTTTATATTTTAAATATTACTTTTTGGTCTTGAAAATTCCAACTTCAAGTTCTTATTCTCCAATCGGCTTGATTGAAGTACGGTAGGGTTAAAATTTAAGGGTATTAGGTTAGGTAGAGAAAAATTATATGATCTCGTTAAACCCTATCACGTCTCTAAGTAGCACATACACATTCTTAAATAACACATATTGATCTCTGTTTGCTATAATTGGGCTTTTCTCTTCATGCATACCGGGTATGATGGATGTGAGGCAGGGATGGATCCAGACACCCGAACCAGGAAAGGAGAGATAGAAGTATGCAAAAGGAATTCAAACTACACTTAAATTAGAAAGGAAAATTTTAGGCGAGATCATGCCTCATATTAAGGTGGACTCACAGTTCAAATTTTTCTAACTTAATATATACAATTTTTATGAGTCTATTCTTCTTCTTCTCCCTCAAAATTTCAAGTCTGTCTCCCTCAAGCACTAAGAGTCAAGAGAAAAAAAAAAAAAAAAAAAAAAAAAATTGTTTTTGGCTTTTCGATATTGCATTTTTTTTTAACTCACTCTCTAAAAGTTCTTTTCTTCGGTCAAGTTGATAGAATTTGGATCTTAATCTCTTATTCATTGGATAACGGTTGATTGTTTCAATAACTTGTTAGCATTTTTTCTCTCATTATTTAAAAAAAAGAATATATTAGTCAATAACATTATATCAAGAGGTTGATTGTTTCAATAACTTGTTAGCATTTTTTCTCAATTTATTTAAATAAAAGAATATATTAGTCAATAACATTATATCAAGACTGTGGAATAATTCATCAAATTACGATTTGGTCATGTATTATTTTTATAAAATTATAATTTTATTATCAAATTCATATTGTTATACTATCAAGAGTGGAACATGCATACTTGAACCAGAGAGGACAAAATTACATATGAAGTAAATAAATCATAAAAAAAATAAAAAAGAAAGATTCAAAATTGAGAAACAAAAGTTGAAATTTTCTTTAAATTTAGTTTTAATTTGAATTTTTTGGCGGGGGGCAACCGCCCCTCACCTCAACATGGGTCCGCCCCTTCATGCTATAAAATTTTTTGGGTCAGTGGCTCCGTTTCTGCATCTCTACAGGGCTGTCCCCCTGCAATTCCTATGAGCTATCCAGATGGCTCATCACCGAATAACTTTGTCCTCTAGTTCGGATGCTTCCGCTTCTGTCTTGATCCAGATTTGTATTCAAGTTGTAGGAATAAATATAGATATGAACTCATAATAATTAACCATTCTGATCCCACATTTGGGGAATTTTTAGATGGGCACAGCTTTTTTTTTTCCTAGTGAGCCCACTTAAAATCTTTCCTTTATTTACTATTTTGCCATTAAAATTCTTAGTCAAAACTGTCCCTCCTTCACTCCCTCTTTCATTCTCCCATCCATCCGGGCTAACAGTTCCGAATGGCTGGATCTGATCAGGGAGAGGAAGAGGGAGAGGGAGGGGGGAGGCGGGGAGGCGACGTCGTCGGGGAGTTTCTAGAAATTTCCATTTTTTCTCAAAAATAGAGAGAGAGTGAAATTGAGAAGAAGAAGAAGAAGAAAACGATGAAGAAGAAGAAGAAATCAATCTGAGAGAGAGAGGATGATAGTTTAGGAATTTTGGTGTGCTCACTAGGAAAATTCTCTCTTTTTAAGAGAGAGGCTGTGCTCACTAGGAAAAGTGGGCTCACTGGGAAAATAACTGTGCCCATCTAGAAATTCCCCACATTTGATACCCTACATGTTTAAGATTCTAGGCTATATTTCTCAAAAATAGAGAGAGAGTGAAATTGAGAAGAAGAAGAAGAAGAAGACGATGAAGAAGAAGAAGAAATCAATCTGAGAGAGAGAGGATGATAGTTTAGGAATTTTGGTGTGCTCACTAGGAAAATTCTCTCTTTTTAAAAGAGAGGCTGTGCTCACTAGGAAAAGTGGGCTCACTGGGAAAATAACTGTGCCCATCTAGAAATTCCCCACATTTGATACCCTACATGTTTAAGATTCTAGGCTATATTTATCTCCCGTGTCACTATCTCATTTATCGTGTGCTACTGTAAAAAAATACAACACTGCCAAAAATATTAACTTTGTCAAACCAATAATTGAGGACTTATTTAAATCCTTGTCTGAGGGGAAATTCTAAATGCCCACTGCATTGTACTTACCGAGCACCACGTCCTATGGTAAAGTTTTTTACAACTTTGGGGAAAATGGTGCTCACTAAGTCAAATGTCGTGCGCGTTTAGAATTTCCCTGTCTTACGTGTACACTCTGAAGGCTGAGTTTGACCCAGACATGAGAATTTCTAGAGGGGCACACCTTTTTTCCTAATGAGCCCATATAAAATTTTTATTGTATTTACAGCACTGTCATTCAAGTTATATTCCAAAAATGCCCTCTCCTTCATCTTCGTTACTCTCTCTTTTTTTTTCCCGCACCATTTGCAGAGAAAAAGGGGAGAAATCTCCTTCAACCTCTTTTTCAATCTCCTCTTGCTTATTTACTCCCCTTAAGTACATCATCTCGAAACTTTGTTTAAATCATTTCTTTCTCGTCAGAAAACTCAAAAAAAAAAGTAATTTTTTTTGTTGGTTAGTCTACGACGAAGAAAATAGAGAAACCTAACATGGCATTAGTTCTAATCGACGATCAAAAGTTTTTGGAAGTATGAATTCATTACTCTCGTCGAATTTCTACGTTTTTTTAATTAAGTTTTGATTTAATTAGCATAGAAATGAGTTCGAAGAATGGTTTGGATTTCTCAGCTGTCCGAACTTAAGAACATGAACAATTAATAGTTAGTCCGGATTTTCGATAACGGACAGTGTGTTAGGGTGTCTGGGATTAATATCTCGGATAGAGAGCCCGGACAGAGCAGATATAACATGTCTGTCTCTGTTATCCGGGGTAGACAGTCCGAACAATCTAATAGGGTTAACCAAATCTATAAATCCGGATTGTACAAAATATATCCGAACTGTCCACCTCGGACAAGCAGATGGAATGTCTGATAGAGCATATCCGGAGTGGACAGTCCAGATAGTTTATTCGAGACTGTAAACCCGGATTGTACAAAACCAATCCGGATTGTCCACTTCGGACCAATAAGAATAGCAAATATGATATATAAGTACTGTCCGGGCTGTACACACTGGATTACAGTTTTTTAATCTGGTATGTACACCCTGGATATCATTTAGTTAATCCGACATTGTTGGCCTGGACAGGGATTTCAAATAATCTAGTCATGCATTGAATTTGTAATCAATCCACTGTACATATATACTTTTAAAAATACAAGTAACTCATGAGACTCAAGATGATTTCCAGCACAAAAAAATATTTAACATAACTCATGCAAACATTTAAATGTACATTACTTTAAACATCTGGATCAACATAATTAGAGTCTTAAACATAAGTACAACTAAATATAATGTCTCCGTGGCTGGTCGGTATGTAACCATACTTACAGCGTCATTAAAATATAATACAAATTCCATCATAAAAATCACACTTACACATTTATACAAATTATAAAAATTATCGTTTTCATATTAACATTTTCGACCAATATAATCCTGTCTTCAATCGTTCACAGTTGCAAGTGGAAAATGGACTTCAAGTGGGTGATCGCCTCAACAAGGTGGGCGGGGGGTCGTCCGCATATCAAAAATGAAAGGGGCTACGGGTCTCGCCCACCCCCTAATATGGTCAACGTCGGGGCACGCCAAAAGGCATTCGACGGTGAAAATGGACAATCAAACAAACCAAGAGCCGATTACTTAGCCAAGCCACAACCTTTCAAAGCCAAGCCAGTGGTTTTCATTCCCGTCACGAATTGGATAGTGCGGCAGAAGAAAAGAAGACTCTCGTAATGACATTGGGAGTGCTCTTCCCTAGTCACGGCAAAACAAAAAAAAATCATTTTCAAGTTCATAGCAGCTCAGAATTTGCATTATATTTGCTTTGAAAAATAATTAATCAAAAAATTGGAGTAACCAGAGATGCCATCAAAGACGAGAACGACCATGTCCTTCTTCAATCGGATGTCTCTAATGACTTGCTGAGGACTCGAACTCTAATGAGGAACTCATCGCCGTAGAGAAGCGTCAGGTACACCTTCGATTCGCTCCTCCTGCACCTTTCAGCTCCAAACAGAGCAAAAAGAATCGCGAGAAACCCTAATTTCAAAGCTGGCGACATCGTACTGCGATTCAATTGAGAGAGTTTTAAATATCGAAGTAAGATTTGAGGAAAAAGATAGATGAAACTCTAGAAATTTTGGCAAAATAATATATATATATATATATATATATATATATATATATATATATATATATATATATATATATATATATATATATATATATATTGGTTTTTTTTCTCGATTTTGTTCGATCGGATAAGAAAGAGGAAGAGTGCGACAGTTTTACGGAAGGACATCTTGGAAATAGGTGATGTGCTCATTAGAAAAACCTATCTCATTTGGTAATGAGGGTGTGCTCACCTGGAGAAATAGTATGCTCCTTTGGAAATTCCCCTCGGACATGTATGATCCTATAACATTTTTACAAGTGGAAACTCTAAATGAGCATACCTTTTGACTTTGTGAGCACCACATACTAAAGTCAAGTGGTGAGCACCACAACAGAAAGTGGTGCTCACAAAGTCAAGCGGTGCTCTCACTTAGAATGTCCCTTGTACGAGTGAATCCAATTTACTCGGACCACCCACTGACCTGCCAACCCCCAACTACCGGTAAAAGCACTAAAGCAACTGCCACCTGCAGGTCGTCCCTTGCTCCCGCCCCTTCTGAAAAAATCCAATAATAAAAAGGGGTATTTACTGGTTTGCCCCTCAAATCTTTAAATATTATGATTTTACCCCCCAAATCTTCATATTTATAATTTTGCCTCTCAAATCTCATAAGTTACAACAATTTTGCCCCTTCTCTAACTTTTCCAAACACAGTTAATTTTTTGACCATTTTACCCCTCATTTCTTCTTTTATTTTCCTACTCTTTTTCTTCTCTCTTTCTCCTTTCTTCTTATTTTCTTCATTATTTCTCCTCTCTTCCTCCTCTCTTCTCCTTCTCTTTTCCTCCTCTTTTCTCATTTTCTTTATTTTTTTACTCTTTCATGTCATGCATTTTCCTCTAGTTCACCAAATCAATTATCTCAAGTAAAAAAAGAGAAGAAAATAAGAAGAGAGGAGGAAAATATGAACATGAAAGAGTAAAAAAAAAAAATGAAGAAAATGAGAAGAGAGGAGGAAAAGAGAAGAAGAAGATAGGAGAAAGAGAGGAGAAATAATGAAGAAAATAAGAAGAAAGGAGGAAGAGAGAAGAAGAAGAGGAGGAAAATAAAAGAGGAAATGAGGGGTAAAATGGTCAAAAAATTAACTGTGTTTGGGAAACTTAGAGAAGGGGGCAAAATTGTTGTAACTTATGAGATTTGGGGGGCAAAATTATAAATATGAAGATTTGGGGGGTAAAATCATAATATTTCAAGATTTGAGGGACAAACCAGTAAATACCCCTAATAAAAAATGGAAAAACAAAAAAATCGGCAGCTCACACCTCGCTCTCATGGCCGCTAAATCCGAAACCCTAGCTGCTCCGATCCTCGACGATCATCCCCGATCGAAGCCCCTTGACGGCAGTCTCCACCGCCTCGAGACGTTCCTCTCCCTCCTCGGGTTCATCACCGCCACCGCCTCCTCACCGCTCTGCTTCATCGTCTCCTGCTCCGCTTTCCTCTTCTGGGGCCTCGCCGCCCCCGCCGCCGCCGTTTACCTCTCCCGCTGCTCCGGCTGCTCCGAGTATCAGGTTGACCGGTTCGAGATCTGCGCCGTCGTCTCCGAGGCCTCCATAGCTGCCGTCTCTTTGATATGCGTCTCCAAGAATTTGTACAAGTATGGGATCAGGAGGTTTCTGTTCGTGGATCGGCATCATGGGGAGCTCGAGAGGCTTCAGAATGACTACGTGAGAAAGATCCAGGTGAAATTTTTGTTTGTGATTTGGTTGAGATTCTTGGAATTTTGGTTCGTAGATTCGAGATGGGGAAAAAAATGGGGACTTTTACGTCTATTGGGGAAAATTAATTTTAAATCTATTGCTAACTAATGAACTAGTGTCGACAACTGAATCTAGTTAGTTCAGTTGGGTAAAAAGTTTCCATCTTTAATGTTAACAGAGCAGTACAGTAGTTAAAAGGCAGTGGGTTGATTAAGTACCTTAGGTTGAATAAATCACACATGTATAATAAATGGGTAAGAAAATTGGTCAAATTGTTGGTTCTTATATTTATTTTCTGTAGAAAAATTCTTTTTGTCTAAAGCTAAAAGTATAACTAATAGAAATAATGTTTGCAAGTATTTTTCATAATAATTAACAAATCATAAACTGTGGACTGAAAGAACAAACTTAAAGAGAATTATAAGCCTAATCTTGTAACTGATGATGCAGTCCCTATCCCCTAACCTCCTCAAATAAGGCACAATCTATCGGTCCCATTTATGATCCAATAGTTTAGAATAGGCAAACATGCTTATAGCATCCTGGGAGTAAAGTTGACTGCACGGGCTTATAAGAAGAAACAGAAAAATCAGGGTAGGCTATTTTCTGAACCTTGGCGATGTCCACAAGAAAAATTTGATACATGAGAAGAGCTTGTTGGATTTTTAGCGTTAAGAAGGCAAGATGTTTATTAAGTATCAATAACTGATGACACAAACCCTATCCCCTAACCTCCTCAAATAAGGCTTAATCTATTGATCCCATTTAAGATACAATAGTTTAAAATAGACAGACATGATTATAGCATCCTGGGACTAAGGTTGACTGCATGGGCTTATAAGAAGAAACAAAAAAAGGAAAAAAAAAAGGTGCGGTATGTTCCGAACCTTGGCATTGTGTAGCTCAGCCCATGTCTCCAAGTAAAATTTGATGCATGAGAAGAGCTTGATGTCATTAACGTTAAGAAGGCAAGATGCTTATCAAGTAGCAGTAACTGATGACAGACCCTATCCCCTAGCCTCCTCAAATAAGGCAAGAGGTTCATTAATTAACTTAGGCTACTGTATCATATTATGAAATTTACATTTTCTTAGGTCGTTTGAATTTAAAAGTCATATTGTGAGATTGAGCTACTTGAACAGTTGGCACAAATTTAGATCGAGCATCTCCGGCATGTGAATCTTCTTTTAGATCTCTTGTTTGTAAGTATCCTCCTGTCATTGTATTGATCTTTGTCCCATTTATGCCAGTGAACCATCTTAATTGCTATTTACAAATATAATTTGATATATGAAAATAGAAATTGTTATATATGGACTTGTGTGGAAAGCAGCGTATCAGGAACTAACCATCTTAATTGCTATTTACAAATATAATTTGATATATGAAAATAGAAATTGTTATATATGGACTTGTGTGGAAAGCAGCGTATCAGGAACAATAGCAGTGCCATCTGTTGACATTTTTCTTATTACTAGCATGGAGGAGGGGAAGCACATCACTGCAAAGCAACTGCTTGATCTCATAGGATATATTGCTGGTTGACCTGAAATGCGTTTTAGCAGGCTCCACAAGCCTAATCTAGATTCTCTTTTGATTTGCATCATCTTTTAAAGTTGAAAAGTATTTTAGATTCACGAGGGACGGTTTTTGAATATAGCTATCAAAGTAGTTTGGATACAGAGGGTTGTTGCATCAATTGTTAGATCTGAAAATAGACACCAAAGTAGTTTGGATACAAAAGGAATGTTGTCTGAATATGGTTGTCAGGACCTGTCTGTCTTTTGGTGGGAGAAAAAGAGAGTTGCTTTCTTTACAACTATCTTGGGTTCGCTTGGATAGCCCAAATGATATCTTCATTAAGATTCAGTTTGTTCGTTGATGTTTCAATTCAGATAATATTATATATGCTGGTGGGAATAATTCATAGGATTTGATAACATTGTAGCATTGCCATTGAACCGAATCCAACTCTCTTATCCAAGATTCTTCTACGAAATTTATTTCAAAGTTTTAACCTCCATCTTTGTTGTATAACCTATTTAGTTGCCCACATCTTTTGCGTCTATTTTGGAGTTGTCTCTGTCTATTTCGGATGATTTTTTGCCATAGTGGAAGTTGGTCATGGTATATTTGCTAGTGATCCCTAAGTTTCATCCATCTGTTGGCTCCTTTATCCTTATTACAATCTATTTAATATATTTGAGCTGTATATTTGTTTCTTTCTTTTATTCTTTCTATTGATATTCTCTGATTGGAGATGTATATAGCATTTTGAGAATTAGATGTGTAACTGTTTATGCCTTGATCCTATTCTCTCTTTTTTCCTTTGTTCAGATGCCACCCTAATATATTATATTATTCTCTTTTGTGGACCTGTTTTCTAGATAATAGCTATGGTTGTAAACTTGTAATCTGAATAGGAAGTTTTATCTGTCTAACATGCGTAGGCTTGGGGTGCTTTGGATTCCTTTATAGGTTAGGATAAGGGATTCATCAAGCCAAGATATTTTGAGTTGCTGGCGTGAGTTTGAAAGAGCCTGAATTTCATATACAATGTTCTTGTTTGTCTTTTGATTTGGAAAAGGAGTAAGAAGAAGAGTTGTAATTTTTTCTTATTAGAATTTAGACCTATATTGGTTTGTGAGAGTTGTGGTTGGAGTATTTTGCTTAGTTTCCTATATGTTGGGGAAATTTCCAATCCTTTAGGAAATGGATGTCCTATTCAATTTTTAAAAAAGTAATCATTTTTGTTAAGGGCGTCCAAGTTTTCAAGCAGACTCATCCTTGGATACTATGGATGAGAAAACACATGAAGAAGAGGATGGCAGCAAAAATAAAGTTTCCCTTAAAAAAATTGTAAAGGGGCTCTCTGGATTGTACAGAACTATCTTTTTCATCGATCAAATTCATCTCTTTCTTCTGGAAACTCCTGGCTTCCAGCAACCTAGATTTAAACGTTAAATTATAAATCTATATTAACTAATCCTTGTCTACTCTTAGCATCAATTGCTTTCTTGGATGAATCATATCTTTCGCCACCAAAATTCTTAGGTTGTGGTGAGGGTTGAGATCAGGGATAAAATTCATATCCTAACATATTTGTGCTGGTCAAGTTTAATTTGGCTGAAATCTGGGCTTTTTTCACACTATATGTATAGAATTTAAATTTTGCAATTATATTTAAGCTCGATGGGATTTGCTTTTAGGTGATAACATTTTAAAGTTGCTTCCAACAACAACAACAACTAATCCTTTTATCCCAAATACTTGGTGTAGGTTACATGAACCCAAAGAGAATCACGCCGGATCGATCACATTGGTAATCCTTCTCCATTCATTCCTATCAAGTAATATCTCTTCATTGAAACCTCTATAATCCATATTTTTTCAATATCACCTCAATCCATATTTTCTTCGGTCTTCCCTTCGCTCTTTAAACTTGTCCTACATTGATAAGTTTTCCTCGTCGAACTGATGTATTTGTAGGTTTACGTTGCACATAATCAAACTATTGTAAGCAATTTTCTCAACATCTTCTCATCGATGGGGGCTATACTTATTTTAGCACGAATATCTTCATTTCTTATTTTAAAAGTTGTATTCGATGCACCAAAATTTTGAAGTTGTGGCAGTGTTCGTGAGATATAATTTTGTACTGTAGCAGTATCATTGAGGATCTTTTTTTGCATCAGTGGCTCTAGTCTCATCTTTCATTTTTCGTGTTGATAAGTTCTTCGTTGTTTCTTCTTCTCTGGTATAACTTATTTGCACAATGTTTGTATATCAGCCTGTCCAATCTTCTAAGGGCTTATTTCTTTCTGAAGTTGCATCATATTCTCTATAAGGACATTGTGATGGTACATATAAAAAGTGTTGTGGGAGCAGTTTAGAAGCATGTCTCTTATGTTTGTTTCCATCCATTTATATTCTTTAGAAGCATATGTCTCTTATGTTTGTTTCCATCCATTTATATTCTCTATAAGGACATTGTGATGGTACATATAAAAAGTGTTGTGGGAGCAGTTTAGAAGCATATGTCTCTTATGTTTGTTTCCATCAATTTTTGAAGCATACTTCCATATAAGAAGTGTAATTCTCATCTTTTTAAGTTTCTTGACTTTTACACGTGCACACACTTATTTGGGGCTATTTTAGGTTGTGTAGAAGGGTCAATATGATCTAGAGCAACATAGATCATGAGCACTTACAATGTTCTGTGCATACATTCACACTTGTAGAAAATTATAATTTTCTTTTTTTTTTGTCGTTTTGCATTTACTCCTCTTTTTTATGTTGGGAAAAAAGGGGGTGATTTGGGTTTTTAAAAAACTTTGACCTTTTGACGTCCATAAACTTAACTTTAATTGAACCATCATAGTTAAAGTTCATGGATGTCAAAAGGTCAAAGTTTTTTAAAAACCCAAATCACCCCCTTTTCTCTCCAACAGAAAAGAAGAAAACGCAAAAAGACAAAGAGAAGAGAAAATTATAGTTTTCTACGAGTGTGAATGCATGCACAAAACATTGTAAGTGCTCATGATCTATGTTGTTTTAGATCTTATATTAACCTTTCTACACAATCTGCAATGTCCCCAAATAAGT
This sequence comes from Dracaena cambodiana, assembly GCA_036321105.1. Classification (NCBI taxonomy): domain Eukaryota; kingdom Viridiplantae; phylum Streptophyta; class Magnoliopsida; order Asparagales; family Asparagaceae; genus Dracaena; species Dracaena cambodiana. The sequence goes on from JAYEPQ010000002.1 coordinate 26,937,018, forward strand.
GTGTGCACGTATAAAAGTTGACAAACTTAAAGGATGAGAATTACACTTCTTATATGGAAGTATACTTCAAAAATTGATGGAAACGAATATAAGAGACATATGTTTCTAAATTGCTTCCACAACACTTTTTAGATGTACCATCACAATGTCCTTATAAAGAATATGATGCAACTTCAAAAAAAAAAAAAAAAAAAAAGCTCTTAGAAAATGGGACAAGCTTATATACAAACATTGTGCAAATAAGTTGTACCAGAGAAGAACAAACAACGAAGAACTTATCAACACGAAAAATGAAAGATGAGGCTAGAACCTCTGATACATAAAAAGATCCTCAATGATACAGCTACAATACAAAATTATATCCCACGAATACTATCACAATTTCAAAATTTTGGTGCAGTGGAAGCAACTTTAAAATGAGGAATGAAGATAAAGTGAGAAATGAAGATATTCTTTTTGGAATCAATTAGATAGCCTTTTAAAATCATTTCTTGAATTTCAGGATGCACTCAGGTATGTATCTGATATGCATAGGAGAGTGTGCTTCTATCAGAAAATGTTTCTAATATGGGTTCATTTCTCCATTTACCTATCTGTGCGTCAGTGGGTTTGGTTTTATTGATTGAGAGGGGCCTAGGAAGTCTAGGTTCATTCTATTCTGATATTACGTTGAAATTACCTATCTTCTTTATTAATCTGTTAACCTCTGCTGGTTTACTTTCTATATTAAAAGGCTATCTAATTGATTCCCAAAAGGAGATATTACTTTCATGGTAATAAGTTCTACCAACTGTTTTGGGCTGTAGCTATTCTGTTAAGAATGATTACTATGTACATTTATACTTTCAATTACTCCACCAGATCTTAGTTACATTTTTGTTCCTTTTCCTTTTTTGTATGCATTCCCTAGTAAAGGAGAAGATCATGAGTTCATGACATACTCTTCTTGCAGGATTTCTATCGCTTGCTCCTTTGGTGGATATTGCCGTGTTTTATTATAAAAACTGCACGAGAAATCAACAGATCTATATGCATCTTTCATGACTCGATATGGAGAGCTTCATTGGTCTTGCTAGCTTCAGTTCTATCATGGGCATACTTGACCATGATTTTCTTATCATCTTGCATCTTGTTCAACTTGGTCTTCAATTTGCAAGTTATTCACTTTGAGGATTACAGTAAATTTCCTGAAAGGGAGTCGGACACTTTGATATTTTTGGAAGAACACATTCGCCTACGGTATAATCTCTCCAAAATCAGCCATCGGTTCCGAATGTTTCTTGTGTTATTGTTCATATTTATCTCTGCAAGTCAGTGCGTGATGCTTTTCCAGACTACAGGGTATAGTGAAATAGTCAATTTTACTAATGCTGGAAATTTGGTTGTAAGTCTATTGCAATTCATTTTCCTCTTTGCTATTATGTAAGCTTCTATAGATTTCACCCCTTCTCATTCTTCTTCATGTTGCAGGTATCTTCAATTGTTCAGGTTGTTGGTGTTGTCCTCTGCTTACATTCAGCTGCTAAAATTACTCACAGAGCTCAAGGAGTTGCATCAGTAGCCAGCAAATGGCATGCCTGGATAACATGCAGTTCTGATTCTTCTCACTCAAGATTCATGAATGGCTCTGGCAGTCTGGGGGTTGTTCCAGCAAGTTCCATGCCCATGGTTTCTTCAGAAAGTGATTTGGAGTCATTAGATAATGTTATGATTCAGCCTACCACTCAAATATCTTCTTCTATGACCCCATACCACAAAAGACAAGCTCTTGGTGAGTAAGCTAACCAGATTATCCAACTACTAATTTTGTTTTCACTTCAAGGATTGATTAGTTAGGAAAATAATAAATGCTTGTTAATACGTATGCAATTGTGATCATTGATTGTGCTATACATGAAAAGAATTCAAAGTTAGATGGCATCTTACATTCTATCTGGCTCGGAGCCAAGACTTTCCAGCAATATAGACCTGATACATTGTGCAACTCACAAAGGTTGATTGAAGTAGTAAAATATCATCAACAACAAGAACCATGTCAAAAAATGTATATTTAATTCTATTAAAAGTTAATAATTTACAAAGGTTGTGTAAATATTTGTCACTGTGATATCTGAACCAGAGTATAAACCCAGTTGTACTAATATGCAATAGAGAGCTTCAACCATCGTTTTGTTCTTTTTAGCCAACTGTTCCAACATATCTGAAATTTTTTGGGGTGCATGCATGAAGAGGTGCATCTGAGGCCTCAATTAATGGTTAAGGCTGTGGGAAGTCCTAGGTGCAAGTCCAGTAATATACAAGGAAAAGAAAAAAAATGTATTTCTGTACCGTTACGGTATCTGTTTAACACTCTTAAGTAGAACACCATACAATCTCTACCCCTGTTGAATACCATCCCTTGTGGACGTTATAACTGCTTTGCTGTTATCAGGACATTAGCATCTTTTATGTATTTAATGTTCTTGGTATACCATCCCAAAAATCTTTATAATATTTATAGGCCTACAGTAGATAGCTGTTTATTATTGTGTACGCCTGATATATGAAAAGGTAATCGAACAGATCCATATTTGTATCCAGATATTTAAAATATCCAAGTCACGTTCATGACAATATAACCCGCTATCCATGATAGACATCCAATTTGGATGCCTCACTATGCAATTTGACAGCAGCACCCATTCCAGCGCAATGACTTAGACTGTGAAGTTAGCTACTCAGTGATGCGGCTGAGCCACAGTGCATGCATATTTCTTTATTTTGGCTTCCCATCTCCTTCCAGTAGTTTAATTCATAAATTTTATGGGTAAAGCTCTGTTCAACTGAAATACCTTACCATTCATTATGACCAATTGCATAGTCCAATGAAAAGGGTAAGATTGTGTATACTGTATAACCAGCTTCGTCCGATTGAGGTATTCTATCCTTGAATGAGCTAGAGAAGTACAAGTCGCATAAACAAGCTCTATGTGATATCAAATTTTATTTTATTTCTGTAGTGAATGCATATTTAAGCATCAATATTTGGGGTGGAGGGGCTGGGGGTTTTCCCTACTTAATTTATAAAAGCATGTGCTTCCATAAATTGTAGGTCTCCTCAGCCCCTAGCATGTCTTTTCCGATCTTATAAGCAACTTCTAGTTCATTAAGATTATCATGGTCACGTTGCATTCTATGCCTCAATACTTAATAATTGACATGATTTTACCCTTTTCACATGCACAGTATTGTACCTTCAGTCAAACCCTGGAGGAGTCACTATATTTGGGTGGGCGGTTGATCGAGCACTGATCAATTCAATCTTCTTCATCGAATTATCCCTTGTCCTTTTTGTGCTGGGCAAAACCATCGTCCTTGCAAAGTGATCTTTAACAAGTCTACTTGAATCCGCTGATGAGAAGAGCCGGAGTCATTTTTGTCTGGATATTCTGTTTGAATTGCACAGCTAGTGCCTTCCATGAAATGTGAACTGGTGGATTTTTGCACCCGGGAAGCTTAATGTTCTTCAGTGGCAAAGCAGAAATGTCAACCCAGGTGAAGCCTTCGCTTGCCGTAACCACAGTAATCTCTTTGCCCTTATGTCAGGTGAATCCCCTTTCTTATACACAAAATACGAATGTATAATGTTCATTAAAATCTATAAATTCATCCCTGCATGATCTGTAGCTTATTAAAATTCCATTTTAATGCAAACAAAATATTTCTGTTGTAGATGTGCAAGGAAGGCGGAAGATCTGCATCTTCCCTTTGTTCCCAAAGCAATCAGTTAATTTACAGTTGTAGCTTTGATGCCTTCATACTCTTCTCTTGTCTCCTTCTAGGAGTGTTAGGTTGTAAGACAATAGTATCTTAATTTTTGTATAGTTCAATTGTCAAAAGAGATAAGATCAGTGGATGGTTATGTTATTTATTCAATGCATTGAACCTAAATGAGTATGTGTATATAATGGTTTTATTTTAAGAATATGAGAGGCATGCGGTAAAGCTTTCCTTTTGCGATGGATAAAAAAGAGTTTGTGTTAGCAAGAAAAGGTAGCAAAATGACCAACAATTCCCTTAATATGAAGACCTTCATTAGCTTTTTGTGGGGAAATTCGCTGCATGGTATGTTAATTTTGGGTATTTGGGTTTGTCAAAGTTGCTTCCTTGGAATATGTAGTTGTTGATATGAAAACAGAAATTTATAAAACCTGTACATATTATATGGCAACTTAAATTAATTTAATTAGCATTTTATTATTTGAGAAAATCCTGTGTTAGTTACCCTTGTTGGCCATGTCCTGGTGGATGTCTGGGTGTCTGGATGTCTACTTCACGATGTGCTAACTTATCGTAATTTTGGGATATGGGTAGAGATAGTGAAATTATTGCAACCCATTGAGTACTGTGGTATCTGGTGCATGTTAGTGGCCATATCCCAGTGGATATCTGGATGTCTTCTTAGGCGGATTCATGGGCTAATTCTTGATCCGTCCACAATTTTGAATTAGAAAAATTTAAAATTTTGAATAGGACAAGCTAAAAATTGATCCTTGGACCAGTGTTCTAAAAAACGCCCTATGCGGGCGCATATGCGCCCGCATATGCGTTTTCGCCACCAAAACGCATAGAAAAAGCAGAATTCGCTCAATTATGCGGACAAACGGGTTATCGGGTTTCGAACGTTAAAAATTCGCCCGACCCGCACCCAAAACCCGACCCGTACCCGCAGCCCATTACTTATTTCCCTTCCTCCCCCTCTCCCGAATCGTGTTCCCGAGCCCAGCGAGGGAAAAAAAAAAAAAAATCCTAAATCTCCGATCGCTCCTTCACCCCTCTGATCTCACCGGTGACCCGACGACATCTCCTCCGGCGGCTGTGGTCCTCAAGGCGAGCTCTCCAGCGGCGGCGGCGACGACAACGCAGGTAATTTTTTTTTTTTCAGTTAAGATTTTGGATTTCTTTAGGGTTTCGATGGTTTTTTTCTTTGTCTTGAATACTTTTTATGATTATTTTGAGTAAACTGAGTTGATTCTAGGGTTTAAATTTTTTGTTAAAAGAAATATTCGGAAAAATTAGGGTTAGGGTTTTATTTGTGGAAAATTAGAGTTAGGGTTTTTTTTTTTTTGTGTTAACTGTTAACTGAGTAGAATTTAGGATTTGAGTTATTTTAAAAAAAGGAAAGATTCAGCCATTGCATTATTTTGATTCTTCACCTCCATTAGCCACTTCTTTGTTTTTTGTTCTTCACCTTCAACAATGACCACTTCTGCAGCACAAACATCAATAATTTGAAATAATAGCTGAATTCTTTTGAAATAATTCTGCAACACAAACTTTTAGGGCTTCTTTTGATAAAGAAGTTGAATTTTGCTTAAAAGTTGTTGGATTTAGTTATTAATGACTAATGTACAGTTTAGTGATTTGAATTATTGTCATATGTTCATTGTAATTTGTAATTTTGTACATGCATCTTGTAATTTTATAATTTGTAATTGGATTATAGCCAATTATCTTCATTTTACATGCTTACAGTTATTATTTATAATTTTTTAGAGTTTATAGTACTTAATATATCTAGTTTTATAATTATTATATTAATATATATTAAAATATTAATATTCCGCATAATCGGCGCGTAATCCGATTATGCGTTATGCGGTCCTCGACCGCACGCATACTGAAAATGCATTTTAGAACATTGCCTTGGACCCATCCATTCTCATCTCTATTCATGACGTTCTAACTTATCGTCCTTTTGGATAAGGATAGAGATAGCAAAAGTAGTTGTAACAACCCTCCATTTTTGTATAGTAATAAAAGATTAAATAAACAAACAAAATGATAAATATGACTCTTCATTTTTAAACATTTCATCTCTTATAACTCTCAAACTTTTCATATTCCCAACTCATTACTCATTCATTTCTCTAACTCCTATCCTTTCATCTTCTCCATGAATTATCTACATTAAATATCCAATTTAATTTTTTTAACTCTCTAAATTTTATAACTCCTCAAACCTTTTAGATTCTATAATTCTCTAAACTTTTCACATTCTATAACTCCTAAATAACTCCTCAAACTTTTTAGATTTTATAACTCTCTAAACTCTTCACATTCTGTAACTCCTAAATCCAATCCTCTATAAACCCCTAACTCAAAACACATTCCACTCATTCTAAAAATCATTCTCTAACATTCTAATCTCTCTTTCTCTCATCTCGCCCGAGCCACCTTCAAAACACCGCAGGAGCCACCGTCAGAGCTGTCACCACTTCACCGGAGAAGGGTATCTCCTTTCATCTCTTTCCACATTTTAGGTTCTCACGTTTTGACAAGAGGTTAGATATTATCTTTCTTTTTCTTCTTGGATTAAATTATTTTAAATGAATCATATGTTAGTTCCTCTACTACTCAATAATCCTAATAACCTAAAAAGAACATATATCATTTTATAAACCTAATAAAATGAAGCTAAACCTATTTCCTAATTTCAGACCCGCTTAATACTAAAATCAATTTAGAGTATGATATAAATATTAGAAAAATCCCTAAAAATTATTTAAATTCATATTAATCTGTTTTTAATATTCTTAGAATATTTTTAATGTGTAGATTACTCCATTGAACGACATCGGAAAACAAAATCCAGGTGAGTTCATTTTTGGACTCACTAATCATGCTATTTTATATACCTGTTTTCAATCATGCTATTTATTTTGTGTAAATTGATTTGTTATTTTGTAGGAATTTATTAATTACTTATTATATTTCTTGTCATCAAAAAATCTATTATCAATTGTCATTAAATTTAAATTACATAGTATAGTTAGATTTTAGAATAATCATATATACAAATTTGATAAATCACATAAAAGTTATATTCACGGAGAAATATTGTTTGTGATATCATTTTGTATCGGTGTCTAGAAAAGTTATCTTGTATGCTGGTTCTCTAATTAAGGAACGTGCGTCGCACGGAAAACCTCTCAGCATCCATACACTTGTCTGGCCGATATCTTTATGATGTCTCAAATCAGTGACTCTTAAATATAGCTAATTGTGATTTATTAAATAAAGTATAATCCCAGCATCCATACACTTGCCTAGCCGATATCTTTATGATGTCTCAAATCAGTGACTCTTAAATATAGCTAATTGTGATTTATTAAATAAAGTATAAACTGAACAGACTTTATAAATCATGTTGTTAACAAATTAAGAAAAATCCACTTGAAATATTGTATATGATATAATCAATATACTGTACTATATCTAAATGACACTGGGTTGGGGGAGAAACTGAATGATGGAAATATACTCTGTTTTGGCTGTAAACTTGTTAAGTTGTACAACTGAATATTTCGCACACCATGGGTGCGTGATGATTTGCTGGATCATACCTGACTATAATTCCTGTTTGCCTGACGGCAAGTCCGACTCAGCACCGGACAATCCTGTGACCATTTTCTGGGTCTGTACAGGAAACAATCGAAACAGTTGTATCCCATCAGTTAGCTTTTCCAATTACATGACATCTTAGACAAAAATACCCCTGTTATAGAATTGACTTTACTAAAATGACATTAAGATAACCTAAGTCAATTGACATCATTATTATAGACATCTCATTCTATATTTTCTAAAACTTGTGTTATTATTATGTTTGGATATAACTGCTATATTTCATATTCTTTCTGCGTTTTTATTTTGGTCGCAATCTGACGACCTGGGTATGCATGCCCAGATTTACCAATGGACACGCCAAAACTGACGCAGGATCTGGTGTATTTTAAATATCATATTGAAGCTCCACAACGGATTAGAGATTCCCTTCTTTCTTTTGTTTAATTTTATTATATTTTGTTTCAATTGTATCTAAATTTCATTCCAATAAATGAAAAGTCAAGCTTTTATTGAATTTTTCTATCGTAATTACTGAGTATTATTGTGGCAAATTTATTAAGGCTTTAGCATATTCAAACTGAATATGTTGCCGGTACCTGTTACACGTGCTCGTATACCGTATATCGGGAGCGGGGCGTGACAGTAGTGCAACCCATTGAGTACCGTGGTATCTGGTGCATGTCCAGTCTGAACTTTTTAGAAATATGTGGTCATTTCCACGGGATAAAATAAATATTTTTCTCATAGTGAATGCTTATTAGCAAGTTCAAAAAACTTGCAATGTTGTTCAAAAGAACTGTTGGGTGCCCACATTCCCCCAGCTTTCTGGTGCTTCAGAGTGCCAATGATGATGATCTTTTTTATAGATGACAGGACTATGAGACCTGCAACAGTGTAGTGCTCTTGGATTTTGATGTATGTGACTGATTTGTGAACGACGATACAAGCATATTGTTATCGGTTCATTGACAAAAGAAATGTGTGTCGGTTTATTCCTTTTCACCTACATCTTTCAATAGAAATTGTTGCAGGGTTTTGGCAAGAATCGTGTTATTTTCTCTCCTTTTGTTCGAAATTTGAAAGGTTTTTGAATATCGACAATGCTATCACAATAAAAGAACTCTATCCTGCCTGTACCAATCATCGCCAGTTTTATATATGTTGAGAATAGTTTTTACTTGTTTGTTTTACTAGGATCGAAGTATTGTTCATTCTTTTAAGATTTCTCAGTTGTTTTAACAGTTAAGTCTGTTTTTTAGCTTCATCTGAGATGAAATTTTACCATAAAAATGGTCTTAGTGTAGCATTTCAATATTTTGCGACCCTTGCAGAGTAATTAATAGATTGAGTTAATATATAATGCACAATGCCTCATTTGATGTATATGCTATCTTGTTTTAGACTCTCAAGAGCCCTTTCTACCACAATTTGTATCATGAACCCATGGAAGTGCTATTTTCATCGGGTCGTATTTTTCTTCATCATCATCATCTTGATTGCCTTCTCACCCTTTCAACGACAAACTTCTGCGTTCAGTCACAGCTTAAATAGAGTCTAGACTTGAGTTTGTGGTGAAGCGCAAGCCGGCCTCTATGAACAGCCATTTTTTTGCCTGGCCAGCTTCAATTTCTCTAAAAATATTCCAAAATATACTGAATCTTCAGCTGAATTGAAGACACTGTTGAAGAAAAAGGGTCGGTGCTAGGATTAAACCATGTTTTTTTTTCCCCTGTCAATAAGCCTGTGATTATTTATGCATCTACTTTCTTATATTTGCAGTGTTAGTATTGGATCGTACCATCCTGTATTTAGAGGTCCAATAGCATTATAACTGATAGATATCTGCTTCATGGTACCTGCAACTAGAGATGGGAATGGGAATGGATAGGGCTACGACTCAATTCTTGCTATCTACTTAAAATTTTGAATTAGAAAAAAAATTAAATTTTTAATTTTTAATTCAAAATTTTGAATAACACGGGCCATTATCATCCTTACCTGCAGCGGTGGTCTTTCTTTTGAAATAAATGTGGTCTGTGCACAAGTAAATGCCTTGGTACTTATCAAAATACAAAATTTTATGTATAAATAGTATTTTCTAGGTAATGTGGTACCTGCTGGGCCTCTTTATCGTTTCCTGAATGAAGAAATGTGAGAATATGATAATTTAACATGATCAAATATAAATAAAAGGAAATGATTGTCTTAAATAAAAAGTTGGAACCCATGGGGTCCCAAAATAACCTTTTAAAAAGTAGAATATATACCATAATTTATACTAACAAATAAACCATACATATGTGAATTTTATTTATGTGAAAAGTAGTTAGTAACATTTGCACTCTTCAAAATTTATACTTCATTATATAGAAATAATGAGACTCAAGGTACTAGAAAAGCTATACATAAAAGTTAGTAAAATGAATGACGATCCTACCCAACAAAAATGTGCACGTTGGCATATCTAAATGGAATACAAAATCTTATTTAGTTAAGAATATATTTTAAATGATGTATGTGTTTGTAAATTCCCAAATTAAATTTAAAGGGATGGGTACTAATGCCGCCTTTTTGTCATTTTTCTTCGAGTTCTTCTAGACAAATAATTGGAGAAATTATCAACATTACATAGAAAATAGACTCTAAATTTCAAGGATGGCTGCAGATAAGATTTAAGGGGATGAATAATATTAGTGTTTTAATCTTTTTCCTCGAGTATTTTTTTTTTTTTTTTTTTTTAGGGACAACCCAAAGTTAGAGGTTACATGCGAACGATGACAATGATTTCAAGCAATCAATGTCATTAGGTTTTTTTTTTTTTTTTTTTTTTTTTTTAAGTCATTTCATCAACTATTTTTTGACAAAATTTTGGGAAATATTCAGAATAGATGGTGCATGCAATATTTGCTACAATTTGGATCATGACAACACATGATAAAATTTAAGGGGATGAATAAGATGGGTGTTTTTAGTCCTTTTTCAAGGTACTTCATACAAAAGATTGAAAAAATTTCTAAAATGAAACTTCTAAATGTACTCCTCTAATTTCTAAGCACACCCTTTGGAAAATTTAGGTTGCCGTTTAAAAATTGCAATGTTTCTCCTCTTGTCTTGATCCCTTCTCTTCTTTCTATATCTTTTTCAAAATCCTAATAATTTTTCCAAAACCTTATATAATATATTTCTAATTTCTATAAAAATCTACATAATAAATAATAAAGTGTTTTTCTATTCAAATCAAAACGAAATTCCAAAGTTTTAAAGAAAGAATCTCGTGACCAAGAGTGTAACAAAAGTAGATTAAATTTTGTTTAAAAAACAACTTTTGCAAAAAATAAAATAAAATTTGATAACAAATAAAATAATCTATTATTATTATCATTTTGAATCTCAATATCTTATTTTTGATTTAGAAGTAGATTAAATTCTTTAGGTGATTAGTAGATTAGAAATTTTAATCAGAGGGAAGAATTGGTTAAGATAAAGCCATTTAGATATTGAGTCAAAAAAAAGAAGGATAATTTAAAAATATAAGATGGTGTCCCTTTAAATCGATTTTTCTAAATTTCATTAGGGTATACTTAATAAGAAGATATACTTAGAAATTAGGGGGAGCATTTAGAATTTCCCGTTCCAAAATTAGGTGGTACACATGTGGTTTTGGTCCGTCTCCAAAGCAAGAAGAATTACATGGATTGGCCAAAGGCGCATATTAATCGTCCGTTGAATTAGTGTCCTTAAATTTGTTTTCTTACACTAACATTCATCCTATCTCCATGATTTCCACTATTACATATTTTACACTGTAAACGAATATTAATCACCCATCAATTAAATTGATGGCTAAAACTATATCTTGAACGATTCATATAGTTTTTGAAAAGGATCCTGATCCGGTACATATGATATAGACTACAGTTTTGAATAATAACAAACAAATATTAAGAGATTACCAAACTTAGTCACAAACCAAATATAACAGGATAGAGAAATCAACATAAAATAAATCATGAGAGAAGAAGAGACGGAAGGTACACCCAAGTTTGAGAGCCCCATTAAAATTACTTGATTTACCCAAGTTTGAGAGCACCATTAAAATTGCTTGATTTCTACATTCAGTTTAAATCAGGACTCTTAAAAGGAGATCACACCCAGTATCAAACTATATATTTGCTGCAGAACATAAAACCTAACAAATTAAATATTATTTCTTATTTCGATACTATGAATTGTTAGAGTTCAGTTATTAGAATTATATTAGTTTGCAATGTTGAGAAATTAGAAATTTGTTATAACCAAATTTTCTAAAGAAATTTTTTGAATTGCTAATGTGGAGTCAGGGGAAAATGAGCCTGTTGACGGCTTGAAGTGAGCAACATTATTTGAGTGTCAATAAACAGGTCACAACTGATGGTAGGCATAGTTCAAAAAAACCAGCACGACAGCAAACTCACTTGAGCTTGATAATAGTCAGGAAACAATTTCCACTCGTGCATGTCCTCATTAGCTCGGATCACAAGACATCCTCTCAATCGCCATGCCTACCAATGAGCTCTTATTGTGTTACGACAATCTAATTGTGAAGCAAACTCAGAGCAAAATACAGTACTTGTTCATCCAAAATTGGTTTCCAGGTTAGGACCCATAACATGTCATTTAACATAATGAACTAGGGTATCATCAATCTCACTTGCAATTGTTTCTTGATGAAGCTCAACCTCTTCCAGAACAAAAGCACGGAAAAAGATGCGCAAAGGTCCAGGTTAAAGAGACGGACATAACAAACCTCAGAAGCAAAAAACTCCATTGCTTATTGACATTGTACTTATCGCATATTATATAGTTAATACTACACAATACGAGAGCAGCCCCCAATCATCCAAGAAACCACGAAACTTGCAGTAAAGAAGGGCAAAGAAAGCACTAAATCCATGGTAAAGAAATAAAGTAGCAATGCTATTTTAACAACAAAATTCTGACTCAAACCAAACTTTCTACGTGATAATAATGCACAACAGCTGGACTGGCATGACACAGACCGCCGCTGCAAACAAAGTTTGGCACTCATTAACAACGATGATCCGAAATAGGTAAAGACAACCTCTCTGTCGAACCCATTCACATATGACTTCATCATGGAAATCATTGAAAGCTCTTCTTCCGTTTCTTCCAGAAGAATGGTGGCTCAGCTAGTAGAATGATCCATAGCCTGGTAGCAACAACAGTTTAATCTTTCTTCGCTTCCATGAATATCCAGACTCCCTTTAGCAATCGGCAATGGATATTATGAGCAATTGTTGCAATGGCTACGCATGGCACATCATGAGATGACTTATTTAAATTTCATTTTGATGTCTAATGAATCTACCAATAATGAAAAATTTTCTGAATTTGTCCCCTAAACATCACTGTGTAATAGATTTACCTTGCCAATTTTATTGCCTATACATCAGTCCCCATTCATTGTCAAGAATCTACTACTGGAATCAAGCTTATTGTAGTGCCCATCAGAACTTATCAACAATATGGCTGTCAGAGATATTAAAAAGGTGTTACAGGATCATATCAGTGTATAAGGTGTTGAGTTTATTGTTTTAAGTTTCTTATTATAGTCAGTTGGGTTGAGTTTCTCATTAATATGCAATGGCTGATAATCCTCCAGAAAGAAGAAGAACAAGAACAAGAAACCAACCAAAGAAAAAGAAGAACTTTTAGAAGTATTCCACATGCTACCAGGTATTTAACACGAACTCACAAATGCCATGAATGGAATCTGAAATAATGCAAATATGCCAAAAGTATTGAATGAAATTTTAATTATATAAAAGAATATTGTGGGTCTTATAAGAAAAGCATTGGTGCATTAATACAAGAGAAAACCAATAGTTCAACAATTTATAAACAAGTTCCACAAGTTAGTAAGAGCATACCATAAGAAACGAATCAAAAGATTGAGGTTCAAGAATCAAGACCATCATCAGAAAAATTGTAAAGGAAATATAAGTGTGAATTTAGAACCAGATGGGCCTGTACCATATTATCAAAGTTAAATTTTTGTGTTGTTATCCATGTAAGCCGTGACAATTTTGAGTTTTCTGTTCAAATAAGCAGTTATGAGAAAAAGATAACCACGAAGTGAGTATTTCAGTGAACAAATCGCTATAGAAAGCTTTTAATTTCTGTGTCACATAGGAGATCGATAAGAGGATTTAACTTAGCAAATGCAAGCGTATCTGAATATCTTTATAACATGCTAATTGACAATTCGAATTTCTTCTACTTGTTGAGATTCAAACTTGGCTGCATCAGTGCATTCAGTAACCTCTTGTTAACCACCAAGTATGATAGGCATTTGCTCCTTTTGCTTGTTAAATCATCATCACTTACTAGTGTTGATGGGATGTCGCATACTTTCAAGTGAATCCAAAGAATCCCACAACTAGCTATCTAAGATGCAGTTACCATGTATTTATTAACATCCTTCAAGGGGGCTAGGAAATTTCCAGGAGTAGAACATAAACTACACTCGTTGCATGTAAAGAAACTAGAAAAGCATTCAAACTACAAGACCATCAAAATATGCTGAGGGGAGCAGCTCATGACTAGTTAATTATCAAGGGCTGATGAGTTTGAAAAAAGATGCAAAGAAAATGATTAACACCATGCGCTTTTTGATAAGTGCTAGATGAAGAACCTATGTAAAGGTTGATATTCTTAGAATTCAAATCCTCTTGAAAAGCGAATTAGGAACAGGAATCTCTCCATACAAAGGAGATGAAGGTTTAAGTACAATTTTTTATGGTTATGTATATTTTAAAACTTCATTCAAGCGTCATGGTAATTAGGAAGGAAAAGCAGCATTTAGAAGATCGCAAGTCTTTCTATGAAATAACAATCATCTTCCAAGTTGCAAAAATATATATATATAGAGAGAGAGAGAGAAAATAGGAAATTCACCGGCGGTGAAGGGAGTTCCTTCACCGCCGCTTAGGTGGGCCAATAAAATTATTACATGTGGCACCACTTAAAATAACAAATAAAAGAATTTCCTTAACCGCCATTTGAGTGGTGCCACGTGTAATAATTTTATTAGGCCACCTAAGCGGCGGTGAAGGAACTCCCTTCACTGCCAGTGAATTTCCCGTTTCCTCATATATATATATATATATATATATATATATATATATATATATATATATATATATATACAAATTTACATCACTAGAATGTTCAATAAGTTCATAGATGAGTTCAAGATCCTGGTAAATTTCAGCACTAAAAGATGCAACCATGCATTATAATTTACTACATATTGATCACATCATGAGGAGCACAAGTCTGGATTAAATTAATTTTTTTTTTAACAAAACAATATTGTAAACTTATTATATTGCTCTTTCTTGTACGATTCAGATATTGTTTCTTAATTTATATGAAAATAAATAAAATCTACAGGGGCTTCATATTCATATTACTACCAAAAGTCATCCTATGCTTGGCAACAAATAGATTCAGTGTAATCATTCGTGTACATACCTGTAAAAAGATATATTTATACTTTCAATCCTCTAACTGTATTCGGGCCCAAATAAATCTTTCAAGAAAAGAAAGAAACTATTGATATCAAATTCTTATGTAGATTTCCAGTCAGTCAATTATAATTATACACAAATGTCAATTGTTTGATTCCAAGCCTTTTCAAACTCAACAATTGGTGATGAGTCATACATTGCTTCCTTTAGCTTTTCTTTGATACCCTTGTAGACTGACTTTCTTTTCTAATTTTTTTCCCCTAAAATATTATCTGTCACAAGCATAATCTACATAACACTCTTAGAAAGAACACCTTAACAGCTTCTTTATGGCTGTACTTTGACCATGGGTTTAGAGGAAGTTTAGTCACGAATTATAATGCACTTTAAAATGCCAGATGTAACACTAGGCGGTCTCATCCAAAAACAATCACAGTTTATGATGGTTAACCCCAACAAAATAAGCTAAAGGCATATCAATACTTATTGGTTACACGAACATATGGCTGATTAAATAAGAAGTTGTAGAAGAAAACTAAAAAGAGAAGTTTACCAGGTATGTGAAATATTGCTGCACAAGATTTTTGAAACTGAAAAAACATTTTTCGACCTAAAAGATTCTAATACCAAATCAATAATCACCATTTAACGCAAAAAAAAATAATAGGAGCAACTGACTATATAAAAGATGCCAAACTAACTGAATCCTAAAATGTGTCAGTGAGTACTCCCTCCAAAAACTTACAGCTATAAGCCCAGCATCCCTTATTTCAAAACAGCAAACTTTAAAAGAGAGAACCTAGGATGTTAGAAGCAAGGATTAGTGAACATAAAATCTGCTATCGCAAATGGAATGACGTAATCCGTGTTTAAAGAATGCATAGATGGCATCATACCTAGTATATAGTTGGTCTGACACTGCAAGTCAGACCACCGACTGAAAAGCACTTCTATGATAGAGAGGTACTTCTATCGATTACCCTTACACATATAAGCACCATGTCCACTGTGAAGACACCCATAATCAGGTAAAGATTAAATCCCAAAAATAGTATAGTAAAACATGGCACCAAATTACACATGCAAGATACCACATGAGTTCTTTCGTGCACAGCTGTTGAAATTCAAACAGCTAACTTTCACAGCATAGATATATTCCGCAACTTGAGGAGGCTCGTATTAGATAATGCTGGACCTTTGTGAAAAACATTACACGTCCTGGTGTTTTCGAATAGACATAAAAGAATGGCATAATGAGCACAGGAAACAAGAAAGAAGAAAATATGTACAAGCAAATAGACCCCTTCTAGATTCCTGAAACATCCTCCTCTGTAACGGCAAGAAATATAAAAGTGTGTATAACCGAACAACGTAGTTAACAAATTCTATTGCATCCCTTGGTTTATATGATGTTAAAAAGCCTCCAAACTATAAGTCATCCTTATAGTGTCAGCATCTATTCGAGTGCATACATTAACATTATCTTATGATAACAGATGACTTGGTATTATCAACTGGGATGATGACAGATTACATTCAATATCACATATCTGGAAAAAAACGGGGAAGATTACGAGCCAAAAGTCAGCAAGCAAGAACAGCAAATACATAACGAGTATATGGAATGAGGTCTCAATCATAATAGACACGATAAAGATATCGTGATCAAGAACTCTCAAAATCAAGACAAATAGATATGCAATTTAACAGCATAAATAATTCATTATCTGGATAACTTTTCAGATAAAGGAATGGAGAAAAACAAAGAAGACATGTCTACAACAAGGGAGACAAAAGAGGTATCTGTAGCTTAAATAAGATATGGATGTCTGGATAACATATTAGAGATGCAAGAGTTACATCAATACATGGTAAAGAACCAGTGTTTCAAATAGCGGCCGCTATGTCCAATATAGCAGCCGATTTAACAGTTTTGGCTCGTATTAGCCATGATATTGTGCTTTTGATATTGTTTATCGTTTTTGGGTAAAGTCAGTGATATATCGGCTTCAAACAGATTTAGGTCACATTTTTCTGTTGATGGGTGAGATTGAAATAAGACACAAACCAAGCTTCTCCTAAATGAAGAGTAAGGTAGCATATTAAATAGATACTGACCAATAGGCACCTCTCGGAAGTACATAGATTTGGTCACTGGAGATCCTCAATGGAGTCCCTAGGCACATTTTGATTGGGTTAGAACAACCAAAGCTTCCTTGGTAAGCCACAACTTAAACTGCAGATGCATGCAATAACAAATATAATAAGCTTATTTTACTCCCAAACATTCTAGGAATTATGAAAGACATTCTTATAAGTGTTAAAAAGCGAATGACTAACTATACAGTTAGTTACAAGGAAAAGGGAGATATGAAGCCAGCAATTTAAAAGAATTGCAAGAACATGAATTTGTATGCTAATATTGAAGCATGATAATGAACAATCTGAAAATTATTGAAGGCAGTATGCAGTAAAATAATTTTGTATGCTCAACATAATTGTTGCACCACAAGTGATCTACTGACTTATCACAGGCCACTTATGTTATCATGTTCCCATTTTCCTCATCTTTTCTTCCATTCAATTCTTCTCCTGTCTTCTTTGATAGTGAGAAGGCTTTGAGAGGGTATGTTATGAATAACATCACTAATTAGCCTCTTTTAGTTTATGACTCTGTTTCATGCCACAGAATTGACTATGCAACAACAATGTGCTAACATGTTTTTTCTCAGTGTTGATATAGATACAGATAGTGTCATCAGGCTTCAGATATTTTCACTCATTTCAGTAAATTGCGTATTTGGTCACAGATCATGAAGATGAAAAAAAATGTCATTGGAGGGACTGTCAGTAACGAGATCATGGGTTATTTCACATGAAAATGGTACACAGCAAGTCAAAATGAGCAGATGACAAACATAATTTGCTTGATGTATACAAGGCAAGGAAGTCCGACATTTTCCAGTTAAATAGGTATGCCCTTAATGCTTAGGTAAAATTAAACCTGGCTAAGGAAAACTGGAGGGTGCCCTCAAACCTTGCTATGATCAAGCATGCACGGATTACTTTGTGTATGAAAATTATGGCCTATATGAATGTATGAAGCTGTCAGTTACATTGGACTAAAAGGTAGCATGCTGTGGCTAAAATATACTAGCAGAAACTTTGCTAGACCAAGCTCTTACATTTTTTTCTTCCAGTTCTAATACAGAAAACAACAGCCCAATAATTGTTGCATTGCCATAGCATTTGACTCATCAACATGCACATGCAAATATAGGCACTGTTTTACAACCATGAGAATCAAATATTACCTTTGTTGCAGGAAATTTATCCATAATTTCTTTGAAACTGACAAATGATTGCAAACAACACGCTCTGCGCTTCCACTGTCTATTGCAAACACAGTGTAAAGATCAAAATAAATTTCACCAGCAATATTGGCAATATACTCAGAAACTATGATATTCAATAATCCAGCTTAGATGCCTCTTGTACAATGTTTCAATAAGAGATATGTTACAGGAACAAATATCAAAGTGAAACTGATGGTACCAAGAAAAATAAAAGCCAACATGCCACACCTGCTGCAGGCTGCATAAGGGAGGACCTTTTACGATCATGGATGATGAAAAACAGAAATCCCTGCACAGAATTTCCTTTTTGAGGAAGGCACATCATATATTAACTCCACGCAAATCATCAGGATTGCCTGCTAAATAACAGCATCCATTGTCGCTTGACACTTAACACAAGTTGCACAACTTCATTTGCAGTGCATGGCTCACCTCAAATAACAAAATCTAGAGAGACTCCTGCTTCTGCCTGAAACATGACATAAGAAAATGGGAAGCCATGCCTGTAACTGGTTTTCATTCAATTAGCCAAATAAAGTTCCAGATCCCAGTTTATCTCCTAGCTGTATCTCTTTCCTGCGTTGCTCTTCTAAAGGATCTGGGCTCTTCATTATTCTTCGCAGACGCCTAACCATATCATTTAAGAAACAATTAGATATAGAGGAATTAAAGTGCCAAACTATTTGACACAAAAAGATTCGCTCATGTAAGACCTCTGAAGGAACATCATAAAGTACCTGTCTTGCGCATGTTGGGCAGGAAATGTCGGCATGAAATCTTTCGACTTGGGCAAAGGAACCTCACGAAACCAGTCATGATTAAGGGCAGCCTCTGCAGTTATACGCTGCATGCATATGGTACAAAGAATATTAGCATAATCTAAAATAGGTCAAGCAGCATCACTTATGAATTTTAAGATAGATAAATAAATAAACACTTTACCTTCTCAGGGTCATAAGTTAGGAGTTTGTTCAATAAATCAAACCCAGCTTCAGATAGAGTTGGACGTCCAGAAAAAGATGTTGGTGGAAACTTCTCCCGAAGCCTATTATACCTGAATAGAAACAAAATGCCTCAGTTGGTTAAAACAAACACGAAAAATGCATCACCTAAGTGAAAGTGCCACCAGGTCAAGCCAGAAAGCCTGAGCAAGATCACCCATAGCTGGAAGCCTGGGAAAAGTGAGTTGATCATAAGAATTTGATCTATAAGATAAAGAATATCAAATCAAAGATACGAGAAACTTACGGCTGCTTAACAAAGTTAACTTTGACTCCAGGTAACTTTCCAAACCCAGGCCATATCTTCTCATTTGGTGTGCCAAGAGTTCTAAATATCTGCAAAGAAGAAAAGCTTTAACAAAAATTTTACAACGATTCAAAACCATGAGAAAACAAATTATCAAAATGAATAAAAGATACCTTGTCAAGCTGGTCAAACTCGGTCTTGCCACTAAATAATGGTTCTTTTGCTAAAAGTTCAGCCATTATACAGCCTAACGACCACATATCAATAGCAGTTGAATACTCCCTTGCTCCTAATAAAAGTTCTGGAGATCTGCCAGCAAAAGACCATGGTGAGCTTTCTAGTTAAAGAAAGAGAGATAAACTAAGCATCATTGTACCCACATAAAAGGAATCGAGTCTGGGGATCTACCTGTACCACAAAGTCACCACCAAATGAGTATATGGCTTCAGTGGGCTTCCATATTGACGAGCTAAACCAAAATCACAAATTTTCAACTCACCTCTATTATTTAGTAGAAGGTTAGAAGTCTTCAAATCCCTGCACAAAAGAAACAAGTATTTCAGCTTTCTCCAAAGAAAAAAAAATTGAAATTAAAATCGTCAAGCAATGAAGTGGGTATCTTAGATGTCCTACATTTCAGAAGTCAGTGTACCTGTGTAGAACCCAATTGTCATGAAGGTATTTAACACCGGACAACAGCTGCAACATTAAGCACTTAACTTCACTCTGACTAAATGGCTGCTTCATTGTCTCCATCAGCGCTTTAATGTCATGCTCCATATATTCCATAACCATGAAAATACTATCTAAACTACTTCCCACTACAACTTCCTTAACATCAACAATAGAAGGATGATGAAACGACAGAAGAATATTAATCTCCCGCAAAGATGTCAAAGGAAAGCCCTCTCTCTCCTTCTCCATCTTTACCTTCTTCAGTGCCACCACCTCCCCGGTCTTCTTATCCTTGGCTCTATACACAACCCCATAAGTACCTTCATCAATCTTATTCAACCTCTCGAACTCATCAACACTTCTACACCCTTGTAACATATTTATAGCTCTTTGAGGAGCCACTGGCTCTGGCGTTTTAGCCCTATCATCTCCATCCTCAGAACCATTACCTGAAACTCGATCACCCAGGCCATCATCATTATCCTCCTCCCCATCAACATCCATGTAATCGTTCTTATCCACCTCATTTTCTTGGTCGCTGCCCTCCCCATTGTCTCTACCTGAACCAGACGACTTTGAAACAGCCCCTTCCGACCCTTCCTTCATAACAACCTCCCCAAGTTCAGGGCTCGTCGGCTTCTTCTCAGCCAAAGGCGTGGTTTTTCTCTTACTAACCAAAATTTCCTGGCCTCCTTCCTCGCCTTCATCATTGTCAGCCCATCGAGAAGAAGAAATGTGCCTAGGCAACGGCAAATCATCCTCCTCGGCCTCCTCTTCCACGTGACTGGGTTCCAGGCCGATCGGAGAATCAACAGAAACCTTTGCATCCATCGAACTCGAGGGTAAAAAACCCCGAGGGAGCGGGGGCGGCGGAGGGAGCCCGCCACCTTCGGATGGGCCGTTCCTACTTCTCGAACTAACTACACTACTAGACTGCTTGCTGTCATCTCTATCCCAAACTATAGGCGAAAACTTCCTCTTCTTCTCCTCCTTTTTCGAGCCCCCATCGCTGCTACTCCTGACCCTAGAATCCTCCTCCCCGCTGGAGAGCTCCCCAGGCTCCCGATCGGTTGATTTCACCGAAAGTTGGTTCCTTTTGTGGTTATTCCCGTTCCCGCCGCTCGAATTACTCAAGGGAGAACGATAAGACCCGTTAATTGCTTCTCTTTCCATGGTGTCTCTCGACCTAACCCTACCCCTAGACCGGAGGTCTTCGGACATGGCCCGCTCACGGTCGCTGTAGTAGTCCTTTCTTCTAGAAGCTTCTAGATCGGAGTCGCGGTCGCGGAACTCGTGGTCTCGGTAGCCCCCGTGCCGGCCCGCCGCCATGGCAGACCCTATAATTGTCGGATGGAGGCCTAGAAACCCTAAGATCCGATGATGACCAAAACCCTAGAAATCGTGGAGACCGTGGATTCGAGTGGATTTTTTTGGGGAAAAGAGGGGATAGAGAGGGAATTGAAGGAGACTGACCTTAGATTTAGGGATTGGCGGCGATTGGGACCGTCAGCGGCGAGAGGATTGCAATAAAGGAGGGTTTTTATTTTATTGGAGGGGGTAAAAGAAGCGTACGCTAGACTTATGCCAGGCAGAGAAGAGGAATCGACCGCCAACCAAAATGGAAGACTCCCCGATGGAGAGGCTGCTATATAGGACGTTTTCAGTTTGGACCCCCATTTATTTTCTTTTTACAGTTCTCGTTATAAAGTTTATTCGCAGGTAGAGAATTCAGAAAAACTAGTATGCCAAGGGGCCAACCGCAAATAAATCGTGAAAATCGGGAGTTTCTAAAGGAGCACACCAATTTTGGTCATGGCTCAGGTTTTTTATTCGGACTTTGAACCCAAAAGTTGGCTTATTAAGAAAAATGGTGTGATTCTTTGGAAGCTCCCATGAAAATCGAGAGTTTCTGAAGGGGCACACCACTTTTCCTAGTGAGCCCAATCTCTTTTCTAAAAAGAGAGGTTTTTTCCTAGTGAGCACATCCAAATTTTGCTCACTATTCTTCCTTATTTCTTTCCCTAGTAAGCAGACCCGATTATCAAACCCACGTCCCCTTCCTTCCTGTCCGCACCACCCGATGTGTCCTAGCCTCCACACCACCGCCTGTGCCGTTGCCACGTCGCCCTACCGGTCTGTACCATGTTCTTTCAGCAATGGCGGGCCTCTTCGCACGGGCTTCTTTCCCTAGTGAGCAGACCCGATTACCAAACCCACTTCCCCTCCCCCCCCCCCCCCGCGCCAGCACCACCCGATGTGCCCTAGCCTCCACACCGTCGCACCACAGCCCGTGCCGCCGCTCTATCGGTTTGCACCACGTTCTTTTAGTAATGGCGAGCCTCTTTGCGCGGGCTGACATCATTGGCGGGGAGGACAACGATGAAGAAGAGGAGATCCAATTTCCAATCGAGATCACATTCATTCGCGAGCAACAAAGTTCATTGTTTTTGTTGTTCTAGTTGCTTCTAGTTGATACCAATGACTTGTGAATTTTTTTTCTTTTTTTTTTCATTTATTTAGATTTATTTGTGTATTGATGAAATCTGTAGTTTGAAAGTAGTAAACTTTGTGTACAAATTTGAGAGATGAATGAATTTTTTATATTTGTTGCATAATCAATTCTTGAATGCAATATATTTTGATTTCTTCTTCTGATATATTTCTATAACAAAATTACAACATAACATTTAGTTTTTTTTTTAAATATAAAGAGTATTTTAGGATAATGAGTGTTTTTGATCGAATTTGCAAGTCTAACTAGTGCATTTGTAATTTGAAGGGTATGAACTTAAAAACTATGTTATTTTTAGAATTTATTGCCTAAAAACTTTGATATAGAAACGACAGTGTGTATAAATATTGTTCAAATGACATTTGTCATTATGGCTTGAATTCATATTGTCATTCGGATCCTTTTGAAAATAACATTGTCCTAAATAACAGTCCAAATAAAAAAATTGTTTGTCCGGAGCGCACATCCGGACAGTATTGACACTATCCATGGTGCACCCCCCGAACAGTGAGGTCGAAAATTTTGAAATTTTGAAAAAACTCTCTATTCAGAGTGACAATCTGAACAGAGTATACTTTGTCCGGACTATCACCCCGAACCATATATATATATTACTCAGATCTAACCCTGGACCGAAAATATACTGTCCCTGAACAGAGTATATGATTCGTGCAGGATCTAACCCTGGATATGAATACAATAGAGGTTAAAAACAAGGACATTAGTATAAAAAAAAATTAATGGCAAATTTGTTATTTTAACCAAATTTTTAAGTGGGCTCACTAGAAAAAATGGTGTGCCCTTTTAGAAACTCCCGTGAAAATCTGCACTCCAAAAGCCTCTCTCTTTATAGTGCAGTAATGAATGAATCTTGTCTCGAATAAAATCACCATTCTCCAAATTGTAGAAAGTTCCGAATGTGATTTGAATTGGGATAAAATTCTCAACACTCTTACAAGACCGTATTTTCGTATGGTATCCAAATTAAAAAAAAATGTTAGATATAATATTTGTAAAAGTTTGTGCTCCAAAAAATATAATAAAACAATATATATTTTTTATGAGGCTCGGGTATTCAACATATTTAGAAACAATAATTTTATTTGGTTTTTACTGGAACAAAAAAAAGTTTTATAATAAAGACATCTTGTGTTTGAAAAGTTAGAGCAATCTTGTAATATTTAACTCTGACATTTAACCTAATTTTATATAAGATTTTAGAAAATTTCTCCAACATAGTGGTCTTTTTTATTAAGTTTTATATACCAACCGATTATAATATACACACATTGTATTAGATATAGAGATAAATATATTGTATAGTATCAAATAAATTTTGAAAAATCAGAGAAAAAAAAAATCAAATTTCTTATTCTTGTGTTCCTCTCCGTTTTCTCTTCGGAGCTTGAATTCTAATTCCTTCTTAAATTTCCTCAAATAAATCGCCAATAGGCTTTTAGGTTGAAAATCAAATATGAGCTTTGTTATTTTATTTAAACTTCTCACATAAACTCTAAACTTCTCTATGAATATGGAAAAATCTTCTCCAGAATTTGTCCTTGGTCCCTAATGCGATTCTTAGAAAATTTCTCAATTTTTAAAAAGCAATCGTATCAATATTAATTATTTTTCGGTTTGAATTGAATAAGATGCAAAAATACACTCTCAGATCCTTTAAATTTGTAATTTCTTAATATAATCTATTCATATATGATTCCACATGTATTATTAAGCGAATTTCAAGATTATGCATGCTCAAAATTATTTATCTTGAGTTTAATTGTATGTGTCATACCATGCATGTTATATGTGTACATACTGTATCGCTATTCAGATATACATAGCAGTCCATTTTAAATCTGCTATAACTTTTATATCTTAACTTTGATTGATCTCGTTTTAGTACCATTGGAAAGATAATTTACTAAATTACAATTCTTCTGACAACAACGGATCCTAATTTAGCCATTTATAGCTGTTATAGATAAACTTTCAGGTTATTTTGACTATGATAAAATTAAATTTAGAGTCTAAAATAGTAACTAGTTTTAGATAATTATATTATATTTGTAATGAATCTTAAATGAACTCAATTGAAATTTTAGAGCAAAAGTTATGTGTAATACCCTTATCTCAATAGTCCCGTATCAGATATAAGACAATAGATATAGTAATTTATAATGATTCCTATAAAGCCACAAAATAATCGTAACTAGTCTATTTGGGAGGAATTCGTTGCTAATTATAAACTATTTTAACTAATGGAATGAGGTCAGTCGGAGTTAAAATGCAAAATTTATAATAATTCTAAGATTAACTGTTATTTATGTCTATATAGTGATACAGTGTGTGTGCGTATATAACATGCACGGTATGATGCATGCAATGAAACTCAAGATAGTCTTGCATAATCTTGAAAGTAGATTAATAACACTTCTGGTATTATATATGAGGAGATTATATTAAGAAATTATAAATTTAAAGAATTTAAGAGTGTATTCTTGAATTTGTTGTATCCAAATCGGAAAAGAACTGCGCTTACCCTTAAAAAATGAAATTTTTTTTCCAAGAATAATACTAGGGCTGAGCATAAAATCAAAAAAATCGAACCGAACCGCAAAACCGAAGCGAACTGATCGGTTCGGTTTATTCGGTTTTCGGTTCGGTTTAAAAACCGAAATTAATTACGGGTTTCGGTGGCTTTAGCTCCAACCGAAACCGACCGAACAAATCGAACTTTTGGAATTGTAGTTTATTTTTATTTTTTTATTTTCAATGTGTTTTTCTTTTAAATTTTTAATGAAAAACATGTGATTGTTATTTTAATAGGTAGAAAAAGAAATAAATAGAAAAAAATATTATTTTTCCTATAACATACACACGTTTATCACATAATTAGTTTCAAACCCTAAAAACCGAAAACCGAACAGAACCGAAAATTCGGTTCGGTTTTCAATTTTTACTCTTATTCTGTCGGTTCGGTTTCGGTTTTATATGTTCGGTTCGGTTTTCGATTGATTTTTTTTTAAAAACCAAACCGAACCGACCGATACTCATCCCTGAATAACACGATAGATGCTAAAGAATGTTTTTCAATGTTAATTAAGACATTTAGAACTTATTTGAATAAGTTAAACTGAAGAGTAAAGTTTAAACAGGATTTTCAGCTCACGGCGATTTTTTTGAGTAAATTTTGATACCATAAATCCAACCCAGTTCTTCCGTTCCTGGATCTGACAACCAAACAACCCATGGATCCAAATATTGGAACCGAGACCCCACCAAACCTTCTACGGGAACTTCTAAAGGAGCACAGGTTTTTTCCTAGTGAGCCCAGTAAAAAGTAACTATAAATAACACTAATGCCATCCAAAATAAATTCCAAACTTACCCTTCCTCCCTCTCCCGCTACCTCCTTCCGTCCCGCGCGCGACTAACAGGTAAATTTTTTTTTTTTTTTAAACCTAAAAAACCCATTTCAATCTTCAATCTCCTTTTAAAAATATGTTAATTAGAAATTTAAAAGGTAATTATTTTCTTTATTTTGTGTATTTTCATTAGAAATCAAAACAAAAGAGAAATTTTTGAGTTGTGTCGAACGAGACGTCAATGGAGAATACAACGATGTCGTTGGTTTCATTCGAGAATCAAAACACACTTGAGGTTTGATTTCATCTTCTTTGTATTAAATTAATCGAAATATACCTTTAGATTTAGATATTCGTTGAGTATAATGAAATTAGGGTTTTAAAAATCAGTTTTCTGGTTGATGCGGGGCGAGAAATCGGGGGTTGACGTCGCGGTGCGGACTGAAAGGCCGCCCCAAATTTTAAGGGTCGGACTTAGAGTCCGGACAAAAAAAATTTGTTCGGACTCTAAGTCTGGACAAACTCTTTTTGTCCGGACTTAGAGTCTGGACAAATTCATTTTGTCCAGACTGTAAGTCCGGACGAAAGTAATTTGCCCAGAGTTAAACTCTGGACCAAATTTTTTTGTTCGGACTTTAAGTCTGGACAAAATTAATTTTTAAAGATGGTTTCTTTCCATAAGAGTGTTATCAATTATTAATTATTAATATTGTTAAATTCTTGGAACACAGGGTTATATTTCGACGCAGAGTAGGCAAGTCGATAATGAATTAGTTATCGATTATGGTTTGGACTTCACAACAAATCAGGTATGATATTATGTTTAGAACCTGGTCATATTGAAATTAGAATTTTTCCACTAAAAAATTATTTTCTGTCTATTATGACTATAGATTTTTACAAATCGAGACGAACTTTGCCGGTGGATGCGCGATATTGGAAAGAAATCAGGATTTGTCATAATGATTTCAAAATCTGATACTGGAGGTCAATTGAATAAGGGGAGAATATGGTTTGGATGTGAACGGGGTGGACAACCAAGATTCAAGAAATTAAAGAATGATGAAGGCCACAGGGGCAGTAAAAAATGTGGATGTCCTTTTCGATTAAAGGGTCAACAGATATCAATAGGGGGCCCCGAATATAACCTGACGGTGTTATCCGGTGTTCATAATCATCCAGCAGCAGATTATTTCGAAGGCCATTCGTATGCGGGAAGATTATCTGAAACCGAGACAAATGTTGTGTTCGAAATGTCGAAGTGTCACGTAAAGCCGAAAGATATACTGACAACACTGAAGCAAAAGGATCCACAAAATGTTTCGACAATGAAAACAATATATAATGCACGACACAAGTTAAGAGTCAATGAACAAGGTGGTCGAACGCAGATGCAACAGTTGTTACTAAAAATTTCTGAACTCAAGTATATCGAATGGCATCGAAGCAATGATCAAACAGAATCAGTAACGGATCTTTTCTGGGCTCACCCTGTTGGCGTCGATCTTCTCCGAGCATTTCCAGGTGTTATTATCATGGATTGTACCTATAAAACAAACAGGTACAAATATCCTTTACTAGAGATGATTGGAGTAACCTCAACGAATATGTCATTTTGCATTGCTTTTGCCTTTCTTGAAAAAGAAAGGGAAACAAATTATTCCTGGGCACTTGACAAGTTGCGTGGACTGTTTCTGAACGATGTATATCCAAGTGTCATTGTTACAGATAGAGATCTATCGCTTGTTAATGCAGTTAAGCTGATATTCCCGCCTAGCCGGCATCTTCTTTGTAGATGGCATATAAATAAGAATGTGTTGACAAACTGTAAGAAATTGCTAGAAAAACAGAGTGAGTGGGAGAAATTTTTCTTAATGTGGAAGCTGATAATGCTATCTGATTCTCTAGATGCATACAATGCAAATCTAAGCAATCTAACATACGATTTCCAAGGAAAACCTGAGGCAGTTGACTACATTATGAAAACATGGTTAAATCCACACAAGGAGAAGTTCGTGGCTTATTGGACAAATATGTGTCAACATCGGGACAACGTGACTAGCAACCGAGCAGAAAGTGCCCACGCAAAATTGAAGAGACAATTGCGAACTAGTCAAGGCGATTTCGAAAAGTGTTGGAGTAATATACATACATTACTTGAACTTCAACATACAGAGATTAAAGCATCTTTTCAAAAAAGTTTGACCATCGTTAAACGATGTTTTATGCTGCCAGAATTTAAGGAATTACGGGGCACAGTATCAATCCATGCAATGAATTTGATCTTAGCCGAAGTAAAGAGAACTGAGTCTGTTGGAGTCAACCCGGCTGAATGTGGTTGCATCATTCGACAAACTCACAACTTGCCATGTGCTCATGAGATTGCAATATACAAAAGAGACAACCAACCAATTCCCTTGGATTGCATTGACCAACATTGGCGGAAGCTTGATATGTCCGCGAGTAAAGCATTGGTTGTTAAAGGTGTCGGGTATCAAAAAGATGTTGAGGTTTTTATTCATAACTTTATTATGTGTGATAACGAAGAACGTACTCGAAGATTGAGGAAATTAAGGGAAATATCTACTCCAGTTTGTTCTTCATTGGCGGATCCTGTGTCCAGGGTGATCGGACATACAGTTGGCCGCAAAAGGAAACTTGATATTTCGACACGAAGGGATCCGTGTGCGTTTGAGCTAATAGCCTCCGGCTCTGATAGTGCTTCTCCAAAAATGACGGCATTGATTCCCCGCAGCGCCTGTAAACCATATAAGTTAATTCCAAGAAGGCCGCATATGACCAAGGTTCACTATTATATATAACTAATTCTTCCTATATTTCACTTGAATATATTATAATTATAATTTTTTTGTTCCGAACAGAAATCGAAAATTGATGCCAAGACCGCCCCCCATGAACTGCCTGCAGACCATGCGGAACAACTCCATCAAGCTCCAACTCTTGCAGATCCTGTTGAATTCTTAGCTGACACAGATCCTGCTGGTAGTATGCTCGGAAAGTCCGTACCTGAACTGGAGTTAAAACCTTGTCCCAAGCCCGATTTGAAGTTCGAAAACTCATTGCCTGGATTTATGTTGCCATATATAGAAGATGTTCGCGATGTCAAGGCCGACGGAAATTGTGGTTTTAGGGTTATCGCACACAGCCTTGGTATGGGGGAAGATCAATGGATGCAAATCAGAAGAGATTTGTTGATTGAACTCGATACAAATTACGTCTTCTACATTCCATTATTTGGGGGTATTGATCGGATTGTTGAGCTCCGAAAAGTACTTAATTATTTTCGGGACTTTCCAAAGGCCGACTATTGGATGACGATGCCGGACATGGGACATATTGTCTCTTCCTGTTATAATGTTGTTATTTTCTTCTTATCCAATGCGCAATGCCTTACTTTTTTGCCACTCAGAACTCCTCCTCCTGCCGCAAATATCCAACGGAAAGAAGTGACCATGGCATTCGTTGCGGACTGTCACTTTGTACATGTAAGCACAATTCATTGTTGTTAAAATTAGTTTGATTTAACTAATAATATGCTTATATATGGTTATAACATCTTTACTATCAGGTGTCATTGAAAGAACTTCATCCCATCCCTCAAATTGCATTGAATTGGCACCGACACCATGATCCCATTGCACAAGGATGGGAGTTACCGTACTTAGCACGGATTGAACAGTTCAAAGGGATTGTACCATCTTCGGTTGCTACACAAGATGTTATTGAGTTGTAATGTAGTTTTGTTACTCGCAGACGAGTTAATTTTGGGTTTTAATTTGATGTATCCGTGTATCAGTGTGTTAGTTAACTACTGTATCATTGTTGTGAAATTAACCATATTTTGTAGAAATTTGTATAATTAAAAGTATTTTAGCACAATTAATATGGTGTTACATTGGGTCGACTAATGATTTACCAATTTTTTGGGAAATATAGCGGGTCTGACCACGGCCCTCGTTCGGACTGTCAGTCCGAACGAAAATCCGCTGTTCGGACTGACAGTCCGAACAGCAGAATTTCGTTCGGACTGACAGTCCGAGCGAAATCCGATCGTTCGGACTTACAGTCCGAACGATCGGATTTCGTTCGGACTTTCAGTCCGAACTAAATCCTGCTGTTCGGACTGTCAGTCCGAACAGCGGGGTTTCGTTCGGACTGACAGTCCGAACGATACCCGTTCGTTCGGACTGGCATCCCGAACAGTGGCCATCACCCGGTTTCTGAATATTCTAGTGGTTAATTGATTTATTTAGTTGTAATGAAAGTATTTATATATTATTATTGGAATTTAGGCATGGAAGCAAGTAAGCATACAATGAAATACCGATACACATCACCAACCCATTGATACACTGATATATCAATCACTGCAACACAATGATACACCTACACACAATTATTTAACCGATATTATGATATAATGGAACATGGCAACTCCGATACATTGATATGTCGACACAACTCTTATACAAAGAAACAGTGTTTATATTAAAACGAGGAAAAACGAACAAGAGAGAGCATTACATAGGAAAAAACCATTAATTTAAAGTCACTTGATATGTTTGCAAGAAATAATTTTACACCAAGACCTTCATGTTACATACATTATCCATATCATTACATAACTCGTGCAATGATCACTGTCTCCTTGTTTTTCTCGGGGGATTACGCCTGCTTCTGGTTCGAGTCATAATTGCCGTATCGGGTGCATTAGGAGTGGATTGATCTGGTGTTGGTTCCTCAGTTTGCTCTTGTGGTGCTTCTTCTGGCTGAGTGCAACCGGTTAGCACGGCGTTGATCTTCGCAAGTGCAGTAAATAACAATCCAGATCGCTTCTTGAATGCCTTATCCCCTTGCGCAAGTAATGGATCGATTATTTCTTTTATGCGTGTATATCTCTGTTATATTAGTGGACGGGAAAACAATAAGCAGCAGAAAAACTGGTTAACCGTATTGAACATTAAAGTATGAAGATATATGGTTATTACCTCATCATCGACATTTGACCGGGTTGCTTGATTTCCTTCCTCTGCTGGGGGTTCATCTGGTGCTACTCCAAGGAAGCGCTGTGAAATTTTAGAGAACCAAGAAATATAATCTGACGTGCAATCAGATGGGTAGTCAGCAATAGACCCACGGTGCTCCAGATATAATACGTGATCATACCAATTTATCCACATCTCCTCAATGTGCGTGTACTTTACCACATAACTATTGGCTGTTATACCCCGTGCTTCACGTAACGCAGAGAATGGTGGTGGTGGAATATACTGTTGACGACCAAACTGCCTTAGTACACGCACTGGATGATACGGCTCAATCACGCTGAAAATCTTCAACGTACCCATGAAAAATGTAATTTCTCTGAATGGATATTTATCTCTATAATTCCGATATGGATCCCAATCAACCTGCATGTACGTTGGATACAAAGAAATATATTAGTTACTGTTACAAAACATGCAAAGTAAACAAGAATATGGAAAAGGGGGAAATATTACCTGGTTGCCTGTGAGTTTATCTAGACTTGACCGAATAGACTGCACATGTGATTGGGAGATATTGTGATCCCGTCTGCTCTTCCAGCGACAAGCAAGTGGTTCACCGGGGGTAAAAGATAGGTTCGAGACCGGCATAAAACTTGGGAAGTGAGCAAATATCCAAGCCTGTAGTAGTGTCAAATACCCCGCAATCTGAGCAACGTTAGCTCGGGAAGCAAGCCCGAGCTGCCTATATAACCATGCAAGAGTACCAGCACCCCATGCGAACGTTTGAACTTCTTCGAGATCATGCAGCAATGGTAAGTAATCAATGGAAACTCTCGTACAACTCTTGTCCGTGAAGAGCGTGCAACCAAGAAGATAAAGTAAATAAGCCCTTGCAGCACACCGAATCCTATGTTCGGTGTCAGTATCGTCAACCCCGCAGAATTTTTCTCGTAACCAATCTAGTCGAACCGATGCACCGCCTTTGGTATTGAGCTCATTCCACGCTTCATCATAACTGACGCCCAAGGAATGAGTTATCGTATCAGCAGCTTTACGTGAAGCTGCTGATACTTGTTGGCAGACGGACTTTCCAACAACAGGTAAGTCAAGCAAACAGGAAATATCATCCAACGTGATCGTCATCTCACCAAATGGCATATGAAATGTGTTTGTTTCAGGATGCCATCTCTCAATAAATGCACTAACCTCAACAGCGCTAATGTACTGATAGGAGCACTTAACCAATGGATACAATGAAGATCCACGTACTAAATCCATGAAACGGGTGTTTGGCTCAGGTGTTAACAATGACCATGCACTTATTTTTCTCCAGTGACTAATACATCTAAGTGGATCTCGTTCCTGTATATATACTATAGTCTTAATATATGCACACACACAGTAAAGTAGTTTAAGGTTTAAAACGGAAATATTACCTCATCTTTTAAAACGAAATAAGCAACGTGCGTCTTCAAACTCTTCAGTACTGACAAATCAACTGGACCCCGGTAATTTGACTCATGAAGATCATCTTCAGAGCCTTCTGCATCAGTATTCCCTTCTTCTCGTCGTTCACTAGCATATCTAATCAAATTTGGAGTTTCTATATTTATTTCAGTATCCACACCCACGTCGATTTCTCTCTCTCGTATCGGGCGTTGGATTTGTGGTCTGGATGCTGCTTTTTTCCTCCTTAACGAGGCCGTTGGTCGAACACGAGAAGATTCTGCCGGATCCATCTATGTAACACAAAGATATTTCATTTATACATACTTGTTATCAAACCAATAAATTTTCTATGTGCAAATAACTAGTAATAAAGTATAATTTCCTACAAATATCAAATTTTATCCATTTATTTTAAACTTCTAAATTTATTAATAAATTTTAATATTAACACCTCTGATTAGAAAATAACTACTGGTCTCGCAAAATTTACAACAACGATTACAAAATTATATTTTTTTTCCTAATTATAATCTAAATATTAAATAAACAAAATTATCAAAAAAATTGTACTCGTCTAGAATTTTCCGAATGTAAATTATTATCGAACTATACAAGAAGTCTTCGCTTTTCAAGACAGTTACAAAGCATATAAGAATAAACAAAATAAAACAAAATTAAATTTAAATTAAAGAAAACTTACAGTAGAGCTCAAAAATCCTGAACCGAGAAGAAATCAGGCAACTGAGTCTGTTGGGTGTGGCAGCAGACACTGGAGGATTGGGGTGTGGCAGCGGCGGGTGGAGGCGGAGCTGGGTGGGGCGAGCAGAAGGTTGGGGGGCCGGGCGGAGGCGGGTGGGGGCGGAGGGGGTAGGGGCGGAAGGGGTAGGGGCGGGCGGAGCCGGATGGGGGCGGAGGGGGATGTGGGGGCGGGCGGAGAAGAGAGCGGGCGGGGGCGGAGGGGGTAGGGGCGGGCGGAGGCGGGCGGAGAAGAGAGCGGGCTGGAGTCGGGCGGGGCTGGGGTCGGGCGGCGCCGGGTCGGCGCGGGGGGGGTGGCGCCGGGGGGGGGAGCGGGGGGGGTGGCGCCGGGTGGAGGGGGGAGCGGGGGGGTGGCGCCGCGGGGGGAAGTTTGGGAAGGAGAGAGCAGGAAGTGAGTGGAAGCGGGGAGACGAAGTGAGGAGAGAGATATAGGGGAAGGGTATTTCGGGAATAAATATGTGCTCACTAAGAAAATTTTTCCTATTCTTAACTTCTACTGGGCTCACTAGGAAATCTGGGCTCACTAGGAAAAATCTTGTGCCCCTTTAGAAGTTCCCACCTTCTACCTTAGCTCTTGCACCCTAATAGCAGCCCAGCCCAAGATCGGCCCGTTGGCAACACCCGGGGACTTGCGTCCATTCTCTCGGGAAATTCTAAATGCGCACTACAGTTTACTAGTGAGCACCACATACCATATAGTAAAGTGATTTACAACATAGGGGAAAATGGTGCTCACTAGTAAAATATGGTGCGCATATAGATTTCCCCATTCTCTCTCTAAAAGCTAAAATCGAGCCCGTACCTCCTTAAAAACCCAATCCCTAGCCTTCTTCTCTGCCATCGTCGATGGATTCTTTCCATCACCACCAACAGCAGCAGCAGCAGCAGCACGATCGCCGTATGCTAGGGCAACCGATTGCCGGCGGCGGCGCTGGCGGAGGAGATCATACCTGGTACCCCTCCTCCTCTCCGCCTCCTCCTCCGCCGCCAGGCGGCTATTATAACCCTAGCTACCACCACCCTCCACCTCCTCAACCTCAACCTCACTTTCAACAGCATCAGCATCATCCCATGGGCATGGGGCCGCCTCCTCCGCCGCTGCCACCGCCTCATCCACAGGCCCCGCCGCCTTATCGCAGCCAGCCACCGCCTGCTCCGCCTCCGACGGCTCTTTACCCTCACCACATTCAGTATCCTCCTCCACCCCTTCCTCCTCGGCCCCACCACCCGATGCCAACACCGCATCACCCCCTGCCGCACTCGGCCTACCCTCCGCCGCCCGGTCAGGTTTGTTCCTGCGTTTAAATTTTAGCTTTGAACTCAAAAGCTCTTGCTTTTTAAGTACCAAATTTGTTGTAGCTGCAAAATTTTGCTTATCATAAAAGTACTTTTTCTCAAATAGCTATTTATGATAGTATTTTACTGCAAAAGGGGACGGAGATGTACTTGCGTTAATAAAAATGCTAAGTTGCACCATTAGGTATTATTAGAATAAAAAAGTGCTCAGTATATTAGAGATACGAGGAGATTTATCTTTTCTTTTTTGGTTTAGGTTCATCTATTGAGGTGATTTGATTGGTTGCACTTTTATCTGAGGAGATAGTTCTATGGAATTGGTGTTTTATTATTTCCTTTTGAAAAGTTTTCGTGCACCCTAACGGCACTGTATGAAATGGTTGCAGGCTTGGGGAAACCCATCTTGGGCACAACATCAAGGATGGGACTACCCAGGTAAGTTTTTGTCTAATTACCATTATTGCCGTAGGTGTTATTAATGTCTGACCTTATACCAAACAAGTAATTTTTCGATCATAATTAGATTGCATCAAAGATCTACATTGAATATATTCTTATTTGACATGGTGATGGATGAGCTTACTGGAGCTTAGGATGTGATACTTTTGTATATGCTATTTGCTAATGATATTGTTTGATTGATGAGACGAGAGTAGACAAATATTAAAATTTAGAGATTTTAAATTGAGTAAATTTAAAATAGAGTATACAGGAAGCAGTCCTAAAATTGCAGACTTGCAGTGTTGTAATATTGGATGAGTGGGAGATATAAATGAGTAATTAGTTTAAGTACTTGGGTTATATCATTCAAAATGATGGAAGGAGTGATAATGATGTCAACTATAGGATCCGAGTTTATGCGACTATAGAAAGGTAAATTTTTATAGGATTGTTATTAGACTAATTTTGTTACATGACATGGATGCTAGGCTATAAAGTGAAAAATGGAGATTTTCGTGCTAAGATAAGTGTATTAGAAATAAGCATGCTTCTTTAGATGTATAGGAGATTAAGTGAAAATTGGAGATATCTGTGCTAAAATAGGCGTAGTCCTTATAAAAAAAAGATGCATGAAAATCGCCTATGTTGTTTGGTCATGTAACGATATTTACCAATAAATGCGCCGGTTTGATTAGTGCAGCTTATCAAAGTAGGACAAGTTATAGAAGATCGTGAGTCGAAAAGGTATGGAGCAACTTATCAAAATAGGACAAGTTATAGAAGATCGTGAATTGAAAAGATATGGATGTTATTGGCACCAATGAAGACATATTGCTCAGTGTGACTGAGTGGAGAAGGATCGTTTATGTGATTGATCCGGTTCTTTTTTGGTTCATATAGCTTACTTCAAGTAGTTGGGATAAAAGGCTTAGTTGTTGTTTACTTTGTATATCTATCTTCTTGAACAAACGGCATCTGGTTTACTTTTGGCATTTAAATTTCTATTGATTTTGTCATAATCTTGTGAAGAAGAACTCCATGAATTCACACTTATGATTATGGACTTAAGAGTATAGACACTATTATAATTGTACTAAATAATGTGCTGTAAAATTCCGTGGTATAAACTGTGTTGACATCACAAAAACCACCACCACACAATCACATGCAATAAGTTCTTTGAAAATTTCTAACAAATAGAGATAATGAATTCATCAGTTTTATCATTGAGGCAAGCTATTCAATAATTGTTGCTTTAGCAAAATTATAGTGATCTATTTTTGCTCAATTAATATGTGCAACCGACAGTTGTTTGTTACGAGACAACACTAATTCCTACTTTTGATTAAGAGTGTAAATTTCCTTTTATGAATTGTAGAAAATCCAAAAAAAGCAAACTACATTTAATAAAGAGGAGTTTCATGTTTTTGTTTTATATAAGTTACTTAAAGAAATTAAGAGTACCTGGATATTATTCCTACACTGTAATGTTGGTTCTGCCCATTAAGTGTGCCTTTGTTAGATTTTCATCCAAAATGCTCAACCAGTAAGTGCATATTTGTTAGGTTGTTCATCCATAGTTCCGTTCTAACTATTGTTTTAAATGTTCTTTTTGTCCGTGACTTAATCTCTAGCTACCCATCTCATCTTTCATCTCTTACTCACGTGTACACACTTGCTAATGCAAGAAAAACATGAATGAAGAAAAGGGAGGGAGGGAAGGGGGGGGTGTGGGTGCTCAGTGGTGGATAAAAGGAAACTAGAAGAAGATAAATTAAGATTAGGAAGGATATTAACTGAGGAAGGGGCTAACATGGAGAACAAGATTTGGTAGTGTTCTAAACGTAGATTATATGGCTACATAATTGTATGCAATCAAAAAACACATCGGCCAAAAAACGTATTGATTTGGACCTATACTCCATTACTGTGCGGTCAGACTGCATACTAAGTGGGTCCATGCATGCATGATTAAATTATAAAACTGTTTGAATGATGAAGGGAGCCCAAGGCAATTCACTTAATAGACTGAACCATACAACAAACAACACCTAAGCAAACCTTCTCTCTTTTCTTTTCTTAAGAATCTTTACTTGAATGAGAATTTTATTAGAGAAATCTTTAAATGATGTTCATGCATTTTTTTTCTTTGTTGCTTGAACCTAAACCATATGCAATCAACTTGAACCAATTATATATGTAAAATTGTGAATAGTTAAAATCAATGTTAGAACATTCAAAATAAAGGGTGAGGGTATTATTTATTATTTATTTATTTTTTGGTGAAAGAAAATATAACTTGTGAGAGAGTTCAAGTCCTCTTGTTCCAATAACTACAGGATGGTTGTGAGAACTCAGTGACCTAACTTGAGAACATGCTAGGATGGATATGTGTAAACTATATGCAATGCTTGTAAGCCATGTATAGATGAATGTTGTTTTCTCATTGTTAGTGGTCTATGCGAGATGATGCGAAGGCTATTAAATTTAACATTGTAAACTTGATTTTCTTAAATGTAGTATTTCACTTGATGTTTCAATGTTTTCATATTTTAAAATGTATTTTTTTTTACTTTTCAGTGTTGTATAGCATTTATAATGTGTGTAATTTTTATATTGGGTTAATTACAACAACTACCCATATACTATTAAGGTATATCACTAATATCCAATCAAGAAATTTTTTCACATAGAGACGCCTGATGGGGGATATAAGTATAACAAAAAATATATTTTTTGAATTTATACCCATTATTAGGAGGTATTTCTACGAAATTTTTTTATAAGGTGGTATTAGTGATATTCCCCTTAAAGGTATAGTTTTTGTAATTAATCCTTTTATATTTATATACAATAAACAAATATTGCGTGTAATTTCATGTAATCCGTTTAATCATCGCGTAGTTCATTTATGCATTATGTGGTTTTAGACTACATGCGTAATGGAACTATGATTTAGAATATTGGATTTGGTTATTGGGAGAGGTTAGTTGATTCATGAAGATTGAGAGAGATGAGAAATGGACATATGGGGTAATAAGAAAAGAATGTGAAATAAATAATCAGTTGGCAGATGCTAATGTTAAGTAGAAAGTGGAAAAAATGTTCAGACGTCAAGGAACGTTCCAGCTTTAGAGGCTGGCCAATTACTTACAAGGGGCTTATAATGAGCGAAAGCTGAAGTTTTTATGGGGACTAAATTTGGGGCTGGTATCCAGTGTGGCTTCTTCTAGGAACCTTGTTAATGAGATCTCAAAAAAGAGAGAAAAAATTAATATCATTATAGCAGGTATATTTCTAAATATAAGCAGGAAAGAATGTACTGTCATGAGATGGTTGCTTATATGCCTGAGGTGGACATAAAGAATGAAATAGGGTAAGCTAGTTCCCATATGCCGGAAGTTACTAATAATGAGGTGCATTTTCATAGTTCGTTACATTGTTTAGATATTCAACATGGATAATCAGACGGAAGTAAGTTTTGTTCAAAATTGGTGGGAAAATTGCTAGAATTTTATAGCCCACACAATCTCTCGCAAAATATAGGTTGTACTATTTAACGTATCAAACACTAACCATGGGAATTTCCACAAATACTGCTTCACATAAGATCATGTGGTTTACGCGAAGCCTATTAGATCTTGACATGTAGATTAGTCCAACATGCACACTTTGCAAAAATATCATGCTACTTGACATTCTGGCTATTGGAAATTACTGCTGTCTCATAGTAATCTCTTAATATATGTCCTGACAGAAAGGCATAATCCATATAATAATGAGGATGATTGGGCCACCAGGGCCAAAGCATGGGCAGCTGCAAAATCTGGGATGGAGAACCATCATACACAATCACATTTTTCATCTTCTGGTAGAGTAGATGAACAGAGTTATGCTTACCATGATCAGTATCAACATACAGTGGGTCCACCTCGTGATCTCCAGCAGCCACCATTTCCTCAACCAATTAACCAATTGCCAGCTAGCACGACGGATCCACTGAAACAAGTAAATCTTTTTCATGGTTCCACATCCTTTAGTTCTGGATCATCTTCTTATGGTACAGGTTACAATATGGGAGATGAAACTACCAATAGAAGTGCTGATCACATTGCTTCCCCTCAGAGGAGCTATGGTCCAAGTTCATCCGTCCATAAGCAGGAGGTATCTTATAGTTATTCTCCTGTTCCAGGTAATACTTCATTAGCATTTGGTTTTTTGTTGCATCAGTCAAATTTAATGTAGTTACCTTTTCTGGGAATGGTTATGTGCAAATTTTTATTGTTATTTTATTGCATAAACCTTGACCAATGTTATATATCTTTCCCTCCTGCACACATCCATGCGTGCACACATGTATGTGTATGTTTTGGATATTCTCTTTCTGTTCTGTTTTGATTTTTTGTATATATAATAACCTTTGTAAACCTTCATTTTATGAAGCATCACAATTTACAGTTTTTAAGATACATTCTTGTGCGTGCTCTAGAGAATCATGAGATGCTGGGGCTATAGATATAAATCCTTTTCTTTTCAGGTACAAGGAATGCATTTAAAAATAAGGATACTTGGTCAGACAGTGTAATTTGCTTGTCCTTAACATGTCAGCTTACCTTTTAGAAAGATTCTATTATTTATTAAATTATTGACTTGATAAGTTCTGACCCCTCTTTGAAGAAGCTGTGTTTTTGGATTTCCAAACAACACTGCTGTTATATAGAATGCAGGGCACGCAATCATGCTCTAAATCATTGTGTTTGTTGGAACGTCTATTGTGCTTATCTATTCCTTTGTTGTAGTTATGGATTTTAATCGGTCTTACTTTTTCTAATGGATTATGCATTTTCATTTTCCGGTACTATAGAAACTACTCCTTCAGCTGAAGGTTTGGTTGATTTAAACTTTTAAAGCATCCATTTATTCTCCTAGATGTTTTTGGTCCTTTATGATGCATTTGTCTTGTCAAATTTGAGATTATGGATGGCGTGAAAGACATCTTGTAATGTTGTTAATGGCGCACATTATAGGAGATAGGCATCTATTATAGGAGATAGGCATCTGTGGAGAGTTGGCAACGATAAAATTTTAAAACTCGGTTACATGAAATGCGCTTTCATCTTATGACTGTCTACAAATCTTGTGATTGGGGATGTGACCACCCTTAACTGCATATCTTTTTAATTAAATCATATTAAATCACTCTCAAGATCATATACTTTAATTCCCCCAAAAATTTCATCAGTTGTCTGTTATGTAGTGTATGATTGATAGCATTCACATATGAAGTAGAAACTAATGCAGTCCAATATGGTTGTTTGCTAGCCAAGTTACTGATTTTAAACTTTTGGTTGGATTTATGAATC
The DNA here is from genome assembly GCA_036321105.1 of Dracaena cambodiana. Classification (NCBI taxonomy): domain Eukaryota; kingdom Viridiplantae; phylum Streptophyta; class Magnoliopsida; order Asparagales; family Asparagaceae; genus Dracaena; species Dracaena cambodiana. Next base: position 26,977,412 of record JAYEPQ010000002.1, read on the forward strand.
TATGAAAATTTTACCTGGACTCATGAGCCGGCAAAGAAAATGTCAAGCTGACATGCACCTTGCATAGTTTTCTGGAACCTGGTTGTGTGGAATTGGAGAAAAGTAATAATGGCATAAAAAATATAAAAAATAAAATGTAATCAAGCAACTTTGGTTGATGTTCATCGTCATTCTACTTCAAAGCCTTGTTTTACTAGGTCTATTTTTCCAGAAAAATCTCTCGTTAAAACTAGTGTCATGTGTATATATGTACACGTGTATGCTCTTTGTTGGCAAGAAACAGTTTTGGCAGACTGATAAAATAATACCTTTATCGATGATTATGGAGTTGGAGATTCCTATTTAGTCAGACTTGGTACCTTGTTTGGGAACAAGCCTTCAGGTATTTGAGAGTTTCCACAATTGAAATATATAAGTCATTCAAAACGGTGATTCTACTTGTGTTATTTTCTTTGCATCTTTTAACACTCGAATGTCTGGAGTTCTGGGAATTTCTAAGTTATGGAATCAAATCGTCAAAAAGCTTGATGCTCTTTTTTTTCCCACTTGCTGTCTAGTTGAAAATTCTATGCTAAAAATTTTGGCCGACACTTTTCAATATTTTTGATTGTGATGGATTTTGGGTCCTTAAACTGGATCGACCAGTATGTATTTCTTAGTGTGCATGGATGCAGACATGGATATGATACAGTATGAGCAAACAGATATGGAGAATCCAGAAATTCAAGGATACGTACATGATACAGATATACCAATAATAATCTTATACCTGGTCTATACAATTGCACTGGATATCGGCGCTTCCATTAAGCAGTTGCACTCCTAGTTTACATAAAGTGCTTTCTTTAATCCACCCCAACACGATCTCTCCCACTATGGTTGCTATTGTTTTTCCATGCCTTAAGATTGTCCCACTAGGCTTCTATACACATCCATCAGTACCTGATTTGATTGTATGCAGTGCCAAGCTGGGTTGAAATGGATCAAAACGCTTTAGGTACATGTTTTTTGTAGTATGCTTAGCGAGAAAGAGAGAAGACATGAAGTATGGATTCAAGTGTAGTTTAAGTGCATGTCCTTTCAAATTCATTTACCGTCACTTAAAGGAACATGGGGGCCTGTTTTTGCACCCTAATTTTAAATTATTTATGATAGATAATTGTATCATAATTCCAAATATATTTTTTTTTAAACAAAGGCTGTAGCCATTCGTATCCCAATTCCAGCTTTTTAGTGAGTTCGACCCTTCACCTCTTGCATACATGCTTAGAGTTTAACCTTGCATAATTCTATATATTTGTAGTTAATATCCTGTTGGATATCAACGATGATGCTCCTACATGATGAATATCGATGATCATTATCATCTTCGAAGTTACCATTGGTTATGCTAAAGAGAAGTTAGCATGAAGATGAATATTGATGAATATTGATGAATTCCAGCTTTTTAGTGAGTTCGACCCTTCACCTCTTGCATACATGCTTAGAGTTTAACCTTGCATAATTCTATATATTTGTAGTTAATATCCTGTTGGATATCAACGATGATGCTCCTACATGATGAATATCGATGATCATTATCATCTTCGAAGTTACCATTGGTTATGCTAAAGAGAAGTTAGCATGAAGATTGGACAGTTGGTACAACTTCTGGGAGACAAATGGCACATTACTAGAATCTGGAAGAAGTTGAAACAACCACCACCATTGGCTATAGACGGTTCATAAAGAGCCAATGCATTTCTAACATGAATCACAAACTTGTATATGTTGTTTCATGATATTTGCAATGTACTAACGAAGTTTGTAGTCTAGTTTTATTTTAGTGCAATTGAATCTTGGCTCTGCAGACCTTTGGCTTGTTTGCATTAGAGAAGACGTAGTCATATGTGTCCTATGTTTTTTGTATTGTAAAGCATGGATATTTGAGTTGTCTTCTGCTCTTGTTGCGGCACATTTAGGAGTCCCTCATCATCTTATCCCAGTCTACTAATGTTTGGTCTCAGCAATGACCCCACATCTCACATTTTCTCTTCCTTGCTGAATGTGCTGTAGGAAATTGGTCCCAAATCTGTAGGAAGTATTTTAACCCATTTAAGTCCCAAATCTCCCTATACCCTGGAAATTGTGTACTGTTGCATGCGTCTCGAAGTCATCTTTCCAACACTTGCTGGAGTGAAAGTTATGGGGCCAGCTATCTAGAAATTCCAGATAATTGCAGACACAAATTTCAGGGATGGAAAAGGCTATAGTGGTTAAAAAGCTTGTTCACACGGGTAATGTAGGAGATTTTCAAGTTAAGAAAGTGGGATAAGTCTTATATATATATAGAGAGAGAGAGAGAGAGAGAGAGAGAGAGAGAGAGAGAGAGAGAGAGCAGTAAATCAAATAAAAAGATCATGTATAAACTATATGAATTGCAACAGAAAATTCTTGTGTAGGCCTCTTAGAACATGTGATGAGTCATCTTATTGGAAGTTGCACACCATTCACCATGGTTTCTATGCCTCAAGGCATTTACCTGTGAATCAAGTGCATCATTTGTTGTATCATTTAAACACAGTTCATTTTGCAACTGCTTAGTGCAAGAATAAAGGAAATAAATTTCCAAAGCCCTTATTTCTTTGTCAGTAAATGTAGGGGAAGATGATCATGCTAAGTGTGAATCATCCGTTCTGATGGTGTACCGTATTCCTGCACCAATTTGCTGTAGCAACACATGTTGAGCAAGTTTATTGGTGGTTCCCCCTAGAGCGATGGCTTTAGTTCGCACCTTGTCAGGCTAAAATTGTGGACATAGTTGGTTCTGACATATGTATGGAGAGGGCGCACTATTAGTTTAATGTAAATTGAGAGAAGTATTTTATCTGGACATTGACGGCAAATTATGAGCCAGTCCTTATCACATTCAACCAGCAAAGTACAAAATGTGAGAAAAGAACCAGCTCGAAACAGTTTATAACTTCTGTAGTTACTTAAAGTACATGCTAACTCTTCCAGTTTTTTTGCTGGCCACTCAACTTTTCAGTTAGCAGTTTTTCCCATTTTTTTAAAAAAATATACTTATGTATAGTAAATCTATCATTATAGTAAATCTATCATCCTTCCCCTTGTTTCAGATTTCTTCACCTCTTCTAGGAGAATTATGAAGATGTCAACAGGTATTTTGGGATTATGGAAAGCTGTCTCCTATCCTTAGTTTCCTTGGCCAGAAGTGTGGTACAAATTGGAAGAAAGGTTGATTTTGCCTAATTCTCTTTTTGATGGAAAAAAGGACGTTGAATGTTATGGCTATAAGTAAAACAAAAATGAAAAAAACCCGGAGGGCAGGCTTCATTTTTTTTCAAATAAATTGTCAATGCGAAGTATGCACTTGTAACTGACTCTTTAGGGCAGGCAATTTTTTTCTTCTTTTGGATTTCATTTCTAATTTAGCATTGGCTAGGAATTATTTCTTTTGCCCTTCCATTTCATTCTCTAAAAGGTATCTGTTATTAATGTGTCGTTTATAAGATTAGCGGAAATTTGACATTTCCATTTGACTGCATCTAAGTTGTGTATACATTTCGAGCCTAAATATGTACAGAAAGTGTTTTCTTGATCCCCATAAGAGGAAGATGGATTTTGTATGCCCGAAAAATTGAATCTTTTCTTTTATTACAAATTTACTTAGAAATTACAGTAATAAAAGAAAAAATATAAGAAATGTTGAGATTATAAGAATAGAGAAGATTGATTTCAATTCCTTTTTAATTTATCTGTGGGTCTGGCAGCAGTAGAGCCTTGATTATGCACTCCTATAACGATCTTAATGTCGATTAATTTCTTCGGTGGGAGGAGAAGAGAAGTGAACTCCGCTCTCTGGAAATTCCCGTCTCCCTGTTTCTCTGAGAATTTTTCTCCTCTAAGAATTCTTTCTCCTTAAAAAAAAAGAATCCCTTTTTCTTTGGACTCTGCCCTCTCTTTATATATTGAGGGGAGTAACTGCTCAGATAAGATTTGAGCCAAATCTGGTAACAAAACACCGAGATCGGGGGTATCCATTCTCTGAAAATCCAGACCCATCTTCGTAATGAATCCATGTAACCGAAGTACCGAGGTGGGCAACCCCGCGGGTAGCACCCACGGGATGCTCTGCGGGTGGCACCCGCGGGTTATTCCCAATAATTTTTTTTTTTGTCTACAGATTCTTCTTTCCACACGTAGACACTTTGTTTGTCGAATATTCTTTTGTATGAGTTAAATATCTAAACTTGAATTATCAAGGGTTAGGAAAAAGAAAAAGAAAATCTTTTAAGCAACTGTTGTTCATGGGCCAGAATCATGGCATAGAAAAATGAGGGTTTATAAAGTGAAAAGATTTTGAATCAATCAAAGGTGTATTTATTTTTCACTATCAGGACTTCTATTATGTCATTCCTTCAACCTGAGAGATACTTCTTCATTTTTGTCAGTACAAGGAGTTTACATGGTCGGCCATCACAGTTAATTTCGTATTTCATTTCGTAAAAGTTTTGGGAGTTTTACAGTTACTTTTAGGCTTAGGTATTTCAGATTCTCGAGGCTTTTGCAAATCCAAATTTGTGCAAGGGGCATGACTTGGTCGACGCGATGACAGTTGTCTTATCTGTGTATTCTTGTTAGTTGCTAAAATCCCCTTATTTATATTGACGTGGTCAGATCGTATTCTGTATTTTGCTGCCTGATCACTGAACTAGGATTTGAAATCAAGTAACAGGCAATATTCTTAACTTGGCTAAAGCTAAAGCTATGGAGAGAATTTAATAAAAAGCATGATAGGTAGCACTGAACATTTAAAGCATTTTTTGAAATGATGAATAAGAATTTTGCCATCAGCATTTTTGGTAGATTCACAAATTATTTGCAAAACTTCATTGACATTATATACCCGTGTATAGCTTGTAAAGTATTAAAAGAAAAGGAGAAAATCTTCAGTAATTATAGATAACTGGACACATTGACTTTTCATAGCTTCAAATCTTACATAAATGACATGGTGTGTAGCCTTATGTATTTTGGGGATACAGTCACACTCAAAGAACACATTTGCAGATCAAATATACAGCAACAACAACTAAGCCTTTTATCCCAAGTATTTGGGGTAGGCTACATGAACCAAAAAAAGAATCACGTCGGATTGATCACTTTGATATTCCTTCTCCATTTATTTCTATCAAATAATATCTCCTTATTTAAGCCTCTAGACTCTATATCTTTGCGTATCACCTCCATCCATATTTTCTTCGGTCTTCCCTTCGTTCTTTTAACTTGTCCTACATTAATAAACTCCCCTCTTCGAACCGGTGCACTTGTAGGCCTACGTTGCACATGACCAAACCATCGTAAGCGATTTTCTCGCATCTTCTCATCGATAGGAACTACACCTATTTTAACACGAATATTTTTATTTCTCACTTTATCTCTCCTAGTGTTGCTGCACATCCTATGGAGCATGCGCATCTCTGCTACACTTACCTTCTGTGAATGAAGTTTTTTTATGGCCTAACATTCCGTGCCATATAATAAAGTTGGCCTAATAACAGTCCTATAAAATTTTCCTTTCAATCTTAACGGAATGTTATGGTCGCATAAAACTCCCGTTGCCCTCCTCCATTTCAACCAGCCAGCTTGTATCCTATGGTTAACATCTTTATCGATCTCTCAATCATTCTGAATAATAGAACCCAAATATTTAAACTGACTGCTCATTTGTATCTCTTATCTATCCAGTTTTACAATATTATAGTTTATGGTTCGTCGTTTACTAAATTTACACTCCATATACTCTGTTTTAAACCTACTCAATCTAAAATCTTTAAATTCTAATGTATGCCTCTATAATTCTAACTTGGCATTTACCCTTGCTCTTGTCTCATCAACTAAAACAATATCATCAGCAAATAGCATACACCAAGGTATCTCATTCTGAATAGTTTTAATAAGCTCATACATTTGAAGATCAAATATATGTAAAAGAATTTAAGTTCAATCACTCATGAATACTGAAAGCTGCTAAAATATGGAATAATGAAGTTTTACTTTGTTTGTTGTCATTTATGGCGATTAACATAAGTTTGAAGGACAGCCTTTACATTTATATATTGTAGCTAAATACTATCAGGTCCAACTTTTGGCAGATAAATGGATTTTATTTCTTTATGTTCCCTTTGTTGAAGGTGAGATGTCCAACCTCATTCTAATTTATTTTTTTCCCTAATAACTTCTGTCCCACTCATGTAAAAGTAAGTCGATGCTCTATAGGGATGGTAATGGACGTGTTCACGGGTCAAATTTTAGCCCTTTCAGTACAAAATTTTCAATTAGAAAAAAGTAAAATTTTCATTTTTAATTCAAAATTTTATATTGGATAGGCTAAAATTTAACCCGTGGACGCGTCCATTACCATCCCTAATGCTCTATTACCTAACTATTCATATCTTTAATTTCTCGTTTTTTATATGAAGCAGGCGAGAACTTTCCTTGTCCTTTGAAGTTTGAGCCGCTAGCCTTGTAGCAAAATAGGAATTACTTTGTGTATTTTCATGGGCCATAATCGTGACTTCAATGCAGACACTAGACCTGGTTGCTAGTTAATTTGAATCATTTGCTCTATTGCTCCTGTATGATTGTATGCTTCTCTTGCAGTGAAGTAGTATAGTGTTTGAGCCTAGTTGATTTCAACACTTTGGCCATTTTTTAGTTGGCAAATACTTCCGTATCTTTGTGTGAAATTTATTGTCGGTTGTAATGTGCAAGGGGATTGCCTGCAATGCTACTCGAAGATCAAATTATGTGGGTAAATTTTGGTTTCCATTTCACTCCTTTGATATTGACATGTAATATCAGGTCATAGAGAAGCTGTGCACCAAAACGAGGGTTCACAAATTCCAGTGTCTTTGCCGGGGTCATCGGTTCAAGATGGACATCACTCGCAATCCTTATTACCTGCTCAGATGATTTCTATTGAACCTTATTTCTCCAATCATGGACAGCCAACTAATTTCTTACCCGATGCCTGTGATCGACCTCTGGAATTTGAACCAAGGCATGATTCTGTACGTGAGTCTCATCAGAAAATTAACTATGGGCTTGCTGGTCCTGCTGGGGCTGTTGGAATGATGGATCATGATCCAGCAGCATCCTCAGTTCATACTTGGACTCAATCAACTACCACAGGGGTTAGTTTTCCTCAAATCCCTTTGGGTCCAGCTGGAACACAGGTTATATGTTTTCCTTTGGTTGAAGTTCTAGTGCTTTCGAATATTTAGGTGCTTAAGTTTGGACTTATTGTTTTCTGATTTTCTCTTACAGCTTGATCATACTTTTATACCACAAGCATCCTTGTCTGTGCAACCTTCACCAGTCTTTGGAGGGATCCCTGCTCCCAACTTTCAGCCTAGCATGCAACCGGTTAGTGCATCGTACGGTTTAGGTCCTGGAGCATCTTTTAATGCAGCAGCATTTTCTGGAGATCTCAATGGTGCTGTAAATTTCTCTGAACGCCCGAAGAAAGTATGATTGCATGATAGATTCTCTCTTCCTTTTATCCATTCATTTCCACCAATCCCTTTCTTCCTCTATATGAATTTAGCGGTATGCCATTGTGCATGGTATGTTTATATATTGCAGGCTGCAGTTCCTAATTGGCTTAGGGAAGAAATTATCAAAAAGAAATCTTCCATTCCAAGTGCTTTATCAACCCAGCCAACTGGAAACTCATTTGACTCTATTGGATCAGAAGATGGAGATAGATCCCTTAGAAGAGCTGATCAAAGTGATAGCAAAAGCATTGATTCAACGAGGTCTACAGAAGATGAAGATGATGAGGTATCATCACCTCCGCTGGCTATACAGTGCTTATATTACTATTTTTCCTTATTATTGTTGCTGTTGTTGTTATTATTATTATTTGTGTTTGTTTACTTGCACAGTATTCTGAACACTTGTCAACTGATATTAATAGGCATATAAACCAGGTTTCTTTCATTTGTTTCTGTTACTTAAAGGCTCTGGTTACCCGTTATTTTTTACTGCAATAGCATCACCTGATGTGTATAAACAACATGATCCAAAGAAAATATGGTATAGAACTGAGTGCCCTATGGATCTTGTCTTATGGTAAAGTTGAGTAGTTTGTGGAGTGAATATTTCAAAAGCTTGTGCACATGGTCAGGTGTTGAATTTGTTCCAGTTTTATGGTGGATCTGTGTTTGACAATTTAAACTTTAACGGATACTGAAATTTTTCACAAAAAAAAGAAGAGAGAAATTATGTTCAAAAAGCCTACTCTAATATTTTATACAGTTGATATGTGCAGTTCTGGTTTAAATTGTGCAATATGATTGAAGACAAACAATGATCATTCAATACCATTGTTTTGTTCATATTTACAAGCCATTGATCATAAATAGTCGGTCAGAAGAAAGAATATCAAAGGCTTTAGTGTATTATGAACCACTTCGCCCACAAATTACTTGTATTTAAGAGAAGAGAAATATGGAAGGAGGGGCACTGGAGTTTTCTCAAGCACATGGTTCACATATTATTAAGGGAGAGGGTAACCTTGAAGGTCAACATGAATGGAGGAAATACTATAGGCCAGAGGATACTCATGTTTGCACTGTGGACAATAACATACAAGATAATGAATGATAAAGGAGTAGGAGGTTGTTGCTTCATGGTTTTCGTAGGATGGGGGTAGGTAGGGAGCAAATATAGAATCAAGGTGGATGGAAGGCTAGAGACTGCTTTAAATTTACCGATTGTAAAATAACAAGGTAAGTGTTTTGAAATAATCAGAATTAATCAATCTATTTATTATGAGCCATGGGATACATATATTTATAGGTGTCTCAACACATACAAACAATTCAATAGGCGATGTGGGACTAAATTTAAAGTAAAACCAAATACAAAAATAGTTTTCCAATTTAACACTCCACAAGTTGGAGTATAAATATCAATTATATCCCAACTTGTTACACAGATTAGAATACACTGTCTCTTTTTTCAATAGTACAGATTAACTTGAAGTGGATGAGCAACAACAACAATAGATAGTAATAGTAGCAGTAGTAGTAGTAGATAACTCACCTGAATTATCAAAGCCCACTCGTACTTGAGCAACAACAGTAACAACTTTCTTAAAAGCAGTAGTAGGTAATAGATAATTTTTTTTTAGAATCAGTAATAGGCAACAGATAAACTTTTTTCTTATAATCAGTAGTAGACAGCAGATAAACTTCTTTCTTGAAAGCAATAGTAAGTAAAGGAAGGAACAAAAGGTCGCATCAAACCTGCATTACACCGTTGCAGTCAAAGAGGGAACAGGAGGGACCAACCAGAGTCTCTACAGCTACGAAGTAGAGAAAAAAATATAAACTGAAGCAGAGGCGGAATTAACTTGGCGATGCGATTGCGGAGTCGGAATCATAATCGGAGTCAGTATCGAATTGGTGAGGATTGCTGAGTTAGGATTAGATTAGGCCATTGATTAGAATGGTTGAGATTGATGGCTGAGATCTATTTCATAACGTACTCTCATACCATGTTATAAGATAATCAGAGCCAATCAATCTATTTATTATGAGTTAAGAGATATATATTTCTATAGGTGTCTCAATATTGTATAAACAACCCATGATGTGGGACTAAACCTAAACTAAAGCCAACTACAAAATAGTTTTCTAATTTAACAATAAGGGTGTAGAAACACAGCATAAGGATGTTCTGGTGGAAGCTGTGGTTGGTAAAGGCCTGGGAGTTTTTTGGATGATGGATAGGAGGGTGTTGTTTCTGCAATGGTTCAATTTAATATGAGATGTGACCACAAAGAAGCTGGAGTGTGTTATACTGTTATTGCCAGCAGCAGTGGAGGTGTTTCTGTTGCTGGGACTTTGGGAGGGTGGATGGGAACCATGAGAAGGTTAACTGAGACATGAAGATAGAAGAAAAGGTTCTGCATAATCAAGGAAATTTAAGTAAGTCATAAGGGCAGCATAAGGAAAAAGGTGATGTTTTGTTTTGCCAGCCAGTGAAACCCTGGGTATGCTTACACATGCAGAGAAGAGAGAGACTCAATTTTTGCAGTTATTGGTTGACCAAAATAAGAGGTACCCTTAATTGCATGAAATAAGAGATAATGCGAAGAGCATCGGCAGGGAGGGAGGACTCAGTATGATCGTCATCAGATGAACTAAAATTAGAGATAATCCTAAATTGAGTGAAGCTAGAGAGACGATGAGAGTTGGCTTGGAGGTGTGTGGACTTCCTATGGGTGAACTGGCATGTATAAGCACAATTTGCAGAAGGCTAGAAGGATTTTTGTACCCAGTAGTGCAAGTTCCATAATTGAACCAGTACCATGTTCCATATGTTGCTCAACCAATGCCAGATAGTTATTTTCAGGCCACTTGTTAGAGCTTCTTAAGTGTTAACTCTGGAGTTATCACAAAAATTGACGAGAATATAAGCTTAGGATTTCACTTAACCAGTAGTATGAGTTCCATAATTGAAGCACACTCCTTGTGTCACTCAACCAATGTCAATAGTATATTTTGCAGGTCACTTGTTAGAACTTCTTGAACATATATGGGAGTTCTCACTAAACATGACTAAAAAAGCTTATGAATTCCTTGCGCCACGGGCTCTTACAGTGGAAATAGGAGATATATAGCAATAAAGATTAATATTTAATTCTCTCAAGTAAAGTTGAAGACCTATAACCAGGTGGTTGAGTGTAGGTTTTCAAATGGCATTTAGCATGCCTCCTGAGGTCTGAAAAATCTTATGGAGAAGATTACTCCATCAAGATTCAAGGTATAATAGTTATTCAGTTATTTGAGCACCCAACGTGGATGGTCCTGCACTTTTCATATTTGTTTAGATGTATTAAGGGTCAAAATGTTCATAAAGGAGCTCCCTTCTTCCCTCGATCTCTTTTGCAAGGCTAAAGTTATATTAGACATCATTTGACACCACACATTACAATGTACATAGCTCACAGTAACAGGTTGCTGCCATGCAGTTACACTATTTCTGTTTGCCCTTATGCTTAAATGCTTTTTCTGACAAATTCGCCTGCTTTTATATTTTCTGTAGGAGGATGTAGAAGCAGCAAGGTCAGCAGCTATCAACCAGGAGATAAAACGTGTCTTAACTGAAGTTCTTTTGAAGGTTATGATTACCAACCTGCCATCCTTCACGTCTTACTGTCTCTGCTTTGATATTGACATGCTTTGATTGACAGGTTACAAATGAGCTTTTTGATGAGATTGCTACAAAAGTTCTGGATGAAGATGAACCAACTGTAGGAGGTAAAATATTCTATATGATGTAATCAACAACATTGGAAATTATTTTTAGATTATTATTTTTTATATCTTGCATCATATATTCTTTAACTTATTGCCACAGGTGAGGGAAGTGCTGTTAACGGAAACCAGAGGGTGTCCCCTTCCACAGCAATTCGTACACCCAAGGCATCTACAAGAGTTCTGGTACCCCTTAAAATGGAAACCAACAAAGTCGATAGTGTTGGTGAAATTTCTGGTACAAGCTCCCCTGGTGGAAATATATTAGGTTTAGCTAATTATGCTTCAGATGACAATGACGATGACGATAATGAAATGCAAAGCTCCAAGTTGCTGGCATCTGAAGAGAGAGAAAATGCTCCACATCAATGGGAAAGCAGTGGTAAACCTTCTGAAAATAATGTTAAGAGCATAAAAGACGAAGATAGTGTTGATAGGGTTGGACAAAAATTTGTAGCGCAGCTAGGGGAGGAAAACTATATGATGAAGAACGGTTCCCCGTCGGTTGATAATTCACATGATTCTATTAAGGCTTCCGAAGGGATTTCTGCAGTTTGTGAGGAATTAATTCCTGCCAACAGTAGAAAGGTTAAGGAACCCCCGTCCGAAACTGCAATTTCTACTGTCGATGCAGATGCAAAGGATGACAAAGGGAAAGAATTTGCAATTGGGCATGTTAGAAGTGATAAAGCACTCGCTGAAGGTCATTTGAAGAGGGATTCCAGAAGAGATAGGGACACTAGTAAGAATTTACAGAGTAGGGGTGATGCCAAAGTTGGTATAGAGAAGACAGGCCGCGACTCTTCTGATACATGTGATTCCATAATTCATAAAGATGGAAATAAAATTAAAGAAAAGGTGGATAAAAGAGACAATCTGAAGGAACAAACTGATGATAGAAGCTCTGAACGCGAATCAATCGAGAAAGAATCAAATTCTGGAAGAAGTTCTAAACATAACAATATTAAGGATGATAGAAAGGAGACAACAAAAGATAAAAGAGAGAAGCATAAAGATGATGGTGGAAGGAAAAGAGAGCGAGCAAGAGACGAGAAGGAAGATCAAGTCACTCGAGCTACAAAGGATTCATCCAGGTATTATAGTAGACGGTCTCCATCACCTAGCAGCAGAGGTAAAAGTATAAAAAGTAAGTCCTTTACGCATGGTAGTGCATCAGGTGATGAACCTTCTGATAATTCAAAAAAGAGGTACAAATACATTTCATTTTCATTTAATTGCTTGTAACCTTCATTTAGTTTTGTTTGTGGTAATGCTTCTCTTTTATATTCCAGGAAGAAGCTATCACATAATGGTAGTTTGTCACCATCACCTACAAGGTCTAGGAAAAGGTACAGCCATCATACAAAAGGATTTCGCTCTGTGCTAATTTACTTTAAAGAAATTCACAAAATTAACCATATTATCATATCATTGCTTTTCAGTATGATGGTTTTCACTTTTCTCTTTTTGGAACATAATCAGCCCCAACTACTTTTTAAAAATCTGTAAATTGAATTAGTTTTCAAATGTTTATAAGATCTATAGCTTAGTTTTCAAACAATTCCATCGTAAATTAAAAACTCTCAGCGATGCTTTATGTGCAATTGAACACCATTTACTGTGAATTTGTATTTAATACATCTCATTCAGTAAAATACAACAATATTCAAGTGCCATGCAGTTAACTATTGAACAGTTTACATTTTTGGTCCTACTCATGAAATCATCTAGGAACGAAGTAGAAGTAATTGAGCATGCTTATTTCAGAAAGATATATAAGCTTGTATGTTTCTTATTATATTGTATGGGGAAAGTAGACTCAACTGTAACTAAAATCAGTTAAGAAATGAAAATCAAATCTTTCTGTTCGTGTTTTAAATGTGAAATTGAAATATTAAACTCTAGTGAGACTGTCATTTGTCTAACTATTGAACAGTTTACATTTTTGGTCCTACTCATGAAATCATCTAGGAACGAAGTAGAAGTAATTGAGCATGATTATTTCAGAAAGATATATAAGCTTGTATGTTTCTTATTATATTGTATGGGGAAAGTAGACTCAACTGTAACTAAAATCAGTTAAGAAATGAAAATCAAATCTTTCTGTTCGTGTTTTAAATGTGAAATTGAAATATTAAACTCTAGTGAGACTGTCATTTGTCTAACTAGTTGGATGTTTGAGGGTATCACACATAATCTCACATTTCAGGGAACCTGTCCAACCTTTAGGGTTGATGATATCTCAAACTTGAACTTGTATCTGTATGTGAGCTTCCTAACTGGAACCTGTCCCATTCTGAGGATGGAAGATGTTCTGAACTTGAACATGTTCATGTAGATATATCCTAAGATCTGTCCTTTTGGAAGGAATAGTGAAAAATCACACACGTTAGTTCAGAGCAGTTCAGAAAGATAATTAATTCTTTCCTGTAAAAAAGTATGGAACAATATCTAGATAAGTAGTACAAAATCCACCAAAATCATATATTTTGAAAATATCGATTGAAATGACCACAAGGAAAGATTGGAGAAACCAAGAGAAATTCTCACCCATATGTTATATGTAGTGTTTTAAAAAGTGGCATGGACGGGTAGGTGGCAGCGGCTCCAGGTCGTCCAATTTGCTCCTTGATGGCCCACCTAACTGATGACTATTCTCAAGTATTATCTTGGGCGGATTTGGACTATCTAGACTGCCCAGCAATTTATTAATTACTTAGTTTAACGTTGGATCAGTTTCAAAGTGGAGCCAACTTGTCTTACAAGAAGGCATTGTCTGGCCAAGGTTCTGACCTAGCCCCAAAGATCTCTTCTATGTCCTTTCAATCTCCAATGAAGCAACCAGCTTCGCCTAACCATCATTTCGATGCTACCTCATGCCACTTCAACACTCTCTCTCCTTTGCCACCTAACGTCCAGACTCTCTCACTCAAGTCTCCTCGCATCAGTTCCCAACTCAGTCTTCATGCTGTCTCATCGTCTATCTGCAGTTTCGCCATCATACAGCCACCTTGTTGGTGCTTCATACCTTTGCCGCCTCGTTGGAATTGAAAAATAAATATTAAGAATTGTCATGAATTTTTTTATGCTGTTTATAGTAATTTTTTAAATTTAGCATGTGCTTATCTGCAATAAACATCAACTAAGCCTTTTATCCCAAGTAATTGGGGTAAGCTATGTGCTTATCTGCAAATGAAAAACGTAAAACTACCAAAAATCATCTAGGTGGCTAGGCGTTAGGTGAGGGTCAGATGCCCCGTCTCTAAAGTCCAACCAGCACCTTTGAACACAGGTTACATGTAATGAGATTTGCTAAAGTTGGAGAGTCTATCTCGATCTTTAGATTCACTCTCCTCCTAGATGAAAATAGCCTCCCAAGAGTTCCATCCAAGACAAAAGGATTGATTTCCTTGGCCTTTTGTACTGGTTTCAGGGGCTTCTTCTCGTTTTCTTTTGTTTGTTTCTTGTTTTTTGTTTGGTTTTTTTTTTTCCCTTGGTGTGGGGAGAAAAGCCGGGGGTTGGGGGGGGGAGGGGGGGTGGCTGTCCGTGGTGCCCAACAAAGGCCTTAGCATGAACAAGGAGGGTGGCGTTTGCGTAGAGGATATGGCTGCAGTCTTTCTAGTACTGTTTGACCTTACGGAGCGAAGGTTGGGAGCAAGTGAGAGAGAGAACTAAATCTCTCATCCATATAACGCGAGAGAGCCAAAATATTTTAGCCGTTCATAAAAGATGATTGCTGGTTAACTTTAGATAATGTCAATAATTTTTTTTATTCATATATGTATAAATGGTTTTGGTGGCTTTAGTGGGATTCATTTTGGTTTAAAAGCCCCTAGATGGGCAAATAAGCAGATCCGAAACTCAGGCAGTCCTGCCAGGTGTGGGCCTTTTATTTTGTCTAAATGATAGAAGACTTAAACTGGATTTGCTGGGGCTGGCTGGTTCAGATTTGGTAGATAGCTCTAAATTTTGGCGAGTATAATTTTTCTGCACTATTTTTTATGAGCTAGTAGTGTTATAAAATGCTTTCAGCAATACATACGTCAAGGATTCTCATGTTCAACATGTTTATACCACCGAGGTGTAGAATTTGCCTGAAGCAAATTAGGATTGTGGATTGGCTGTATAAGATAAAATATCCAGCATTCGTCTTACATTTGGTTTTCGTGAGCTTGATTATTTCTGGTTTAGTGTTATCTTTGTAAGAAATTTAGCCAGTAATTCATGTTGCAGGAGTATTTTAGGAAAAGAGGTACTCTATTAATCTACCAATACTTTTTTTGTAGCCAGTATACTAGTTCTATTTTACCTGAACTCTAAGACCAATAGTAATAACTTCAACTTTTCTGTTTAGGTTACTTGTATGCAATATAAGAGCAGTATACTATTTATGGAAACTTTGCAGGAGTCACAAATGTCAAAGGCAACTACTAGCTTTGCAAACAGTTTACAGTTATTTCTGTCTTAATTTTGTCTGGGATGCATATAAATTAGCAAAATTTATTCCTATTCAACTTTTCAGTGTTTGCGTGTTTATCGTGGGGATAATGAAGTTAATTATATTTTACATTGACTATTCATGAGGAATTACCATTTTTAATGAAAAGTCTTGGTAGTAATTTGAATTATTGACACATCAATATTGGGCGAAGATCTTGGTTTCTGGCTCCTACAGCAGACTTGTATCTTTTACTAAGCTGTGCAAGAGATTTTGACAAATCGTGGCCTGTGTTTAATTATGACTTGTTAACATGACTTTTATCCTTATGTTGAGTCTATTTAGATTTAATCCAAATCGGAAGCCCTACCTAAACTCGCCTAGTTATTTATGACTAGCTACATAATGTTGCTGAAGAAGCTTATTTCTCTTATGTTCTTGCTAGAGTAAGATTCTGGTTCCCATATGTTTTTGAAGGAATATTATTTTGGCTTCCGATTTTTTGCCTTGAATTAAGATTTCTGTATGATCACAAGTTTAACTAGATCCTTTATCTTCCTTGCATAAATTTCGTGAAGTGATTTCTCTGGCGGGCTTTCTGGCCTGATGATGAAACGGATTCTGAATGGCTGAAAAGATTTCGACAGGGATTTTAGAGGACTTAATATGATACCGTATTGATCAAACTAATCCTATTAGGAAGTGGAGATAAACAATAATAATTTCTTGTAAATAGAAAATATATAAACTTGGATGAACAGTGCATAAACTCCATCACTATATACAGGGTCTAGAGACTTATATGATAACTCCAAATACCAAAGAGTTATCATCACTTGTTAGGAATCTAATACAAGTTACAAAAATTCTTCTCCACAATTCCGAAATCTCGCAAAATTTTAAACAACTTTTGAACTTTGAAATAGTCAAATTCATAGTAAGCATTTGTTTTTTTTTTTTTCAGTCAATGCATGCATTTGCATCATATAATTCCTCCCGACCAATAAACCTTGGCTTGTTACTGAGGCTTAGCTTAATGGTTACGGGGAGGTTGGTTATCAGTGGTCCCAGGTTCTAGTTCAGATACAACCTTCTTTCCAAAGGAAAAAGAGAAAAAAAGGAAAAAAAAAAAAAAAATGAAAGAAATTGACCTTGACCTCCTATATGCAACTATTCGTAAGATTTTATATTGAAATGCAAGTTGGTGTTTTTTGGGAAGGGAAGAGGATTAGGAGAACAACAGAAGAGTGAAGGAAGAGAGGATTAATGTTGGAAAAATCGATAAGGTACTGTTTTCTGGAGATCCTTGTGTTGAGATTTCTGTGACCTGGAATTGATGCTCAAGGGACTAGGGAGACAAATCCAATTATGCAATTAATAAATTGAGACATATTATTGGTTTTGAACTTATATTCAACACAGGACATGATGAAAAGGAGAGAGCTTTATTGTCTGCACATGATCCAACCGAAATTAGGTACACATAGGTGGCAGGAAGGTGTCCAACAAGTAAAGATTGATGCTGACATGCAGACAATAAGATGCTCAGTATTCACCAGGCTCTCTACGTGATATGCAAGAAAACTATAGGGGAAGCTAGCACCGTGGATTGGTCAATAGGTCCTATGTTTCTACTGTCCCATCAAGCAGATATTGGGTGCTTCAAGGTACAAATTGGTCAAATTATCATGAGTCTGCAGCTGCCATTTGGGCTCGTGGTGTGCTTGGCCTCCGGTCAAGGGGTGAGCATCGGTCAGTTTGGATTCTGTTTTTGCCAATTTTCGTGAAACTGAAGTAAACTAATTAGGAATGGAAAGCAAAACTGAACCAAACTAATTCGGTTTGACTCATTTAGGTTATTTGGTTCCAACTTTTTACATAAAATATGTTTAAAAATTATAATTTTAGATGTTTTTAGTAAGCATATCTCTTTAAGGAATCCAATTGATATTAAATTTATCTATAAAATATATGTATATATATATATATATATATATTTGTTTATATATATATATATATAATATTCGTATATATGATATATATATATATATATATATATATATATATATATATATATATATATATAATATTCGTATATATGTATATATGTTTGTGCATATACATAATTTTTAAATAATCTAGTCGGTTTTGGGTTTCAAAGCTCGAAACTCAAAACCAATCGAATTATTTCAGTTCGATTTAGTTTTGCTTATTCGGGTCGGTTTTAGTTGGTTGTTCAGAACTCTCTCACCCCTTCTCCAGTCTACTCACACACAAACATGAGAGCATAGAGCATGGGCCAAGGCCCTTGAGGCAATTTGGTATCTAATAGCCTCAACAAACTTATCCTTTTCCCCTTCTTCTAGATATTTTCACAGACAATAATGGATATTAATTGGTCATTTTCGACTTTTACAAGCCATTTTCTTGTTCATAGTTTTCAGCCAGGAGATCGACATTATTATAAGAGAGTTGACATAGGTTGGCAGTATGTCGTAAAACTTTGTGAAATATTTCATGGAGCCTTACTCAACAACCATATTAACACTTTCTTAAACACTGAATGTAAAGTATAGGCACGAATATGATATACGGTTATGAGTTGAATATGACGAGCATAAATATGATGCCGAAAAGTTTAAAACCTAGGACATGAATATACAAGTTATTTATAATCAAATTAGACACAAACATATTTGCACATGCAGCAAATATTCAGTTACAAATTCAACATGATGTAGATACATGGAAAAGCCAAATCCCATGACTTAGGATGTTGATACATCATGGATATAGTGGTAGTAAATTATATTTGTTTGTGTGTATAAATGTTTGCTTTCCATAGGATGAACGCCATAAGGCTAGAGTGGCTAAATGAGCACAATATCTCAGAGACTGAGATATTTTCAAATTAAGCTAAACTAGGATGTGCGTGATGCATGTGAAGCTAAATTCTACAATTTTGCATAAGAAAGGAGTATATTTATAAATTTTTAATTTAATAGGAGTGTATGTATATATTAAAGTTATAATTAGGATAATTTTGTATTTTGTAGAGGTTTGAATAAAATTATAATCAATGTTTGACTTTGTTCATTAATGAAAAATAGTGAGGATTTGTTAACTTTACTTTGAGGGCATTATATGAAAAAAATTATATGGGAGGGCAGCCAGTAAGCAAAAATTATGCATGGAATTGAGTAAAATCTTTCTGAGTTGTGGCCTTG
The DNA here is from genome assembly GCA_036321105.1 of Dracaena cambodiana. NCBI lineage: Eukaryota > Viridiplantae > Streptophyta > Magnoliopsida > Asparagales > Asparagaceae > Dracaena > Dracaena cambodiana. The sequence goes on from JAYEPQ010000002.1 coordinate 26,996,410, forward strand.
GGAACAGGACATGCTACATAAGCAAGTCGGGCCACTTCCTTACGAGGAAAATACAAAAAAATGGAACCCTGAATGTTCCTTATATTGTGATTCTGTCAACAAATAATTTTATTAGTTTTCAAATAGCTAATATTCACGAGACAGATTGATCATAGCTCATGCGACATAACCAGCACCTTCCCTCATAGGAGGTTGAGGTTCGAAACTCCCATTGTCATGGGACCTTCGAAAATTTCAGTGGCACGTCGAAGAGACATACTTGCACAATGGCTCGAGCTCGTGACAACTATTGTGCATGGTGTTCATGTGCTTGAAAAGTTGGTTGAGGTTGAACAAATTTCTTATAAAATTTATTTTATCTTTATTTAGATAATTTTCCAATTAATGAAATCAAGTCTTCCACCAACTTGCATGCTAAAAACATATCGGTAATTTATAGGCAGTATGTTCTACAGCAGATTGTAGGCAATTTGCTATTTTAAGCGTAGTTGGAGTTCGTCGTGCATTATCCTTGCGATTTTAAAACCCTGTAAAACATTTATATGACTTAACGAGGTGCCTGATGTTTACTGACTAATAATTGTTGTTACCTAATTCACTCTACCTCATCCGCGTCTTGCTTTCATGATCTGGGTCAATCAAGACTGGCAGTGTGAGAAATAAAAGAAGAGCGCCAACGACTAATTGGTTTGATGAAACCCCTTTTTAAATGTAGTACTTCTCTTAATAAATTTATATGTAGTTTTCAAAAGTAACACCATATAAAGAAAGTATCTCTCTTCTATGTGATGACCCCAGAAATGCTTCCAATCCCAAATACTGATCCTATTATCTACCCCCTTCGAACCACATACTAATCAAAGTAGCGTACTGTGTTCCCATACCCCAAACCAGAGTGTTCAACAAATTTGGTAACCGTGTTTCTGATGATATATGAGTTATTTTATTGTCTCTGTTTTGACGAAAATTAGCACTTGTATGCCTTATCATTATGTTTATTAATCTAGTCAATTCTTGTTTATTAATCTAGTAACAATTATTGTTGTTTTATACTTCTAACAATATTGAAATGGTGGAACAATTTTTGAATGCTTTAATTTACCATCATCTGTCTATTTCTCAATAATGTTTTCTTCACATACTCTATATCATTATGTTCTTTTTCTTCTGTACGAGTAGTATTCACGGAACTACATGTTTGATGTCTTGTAATGGGCGAAGAACCTGCAATTATCTATTTACTCCTGATTCTTATTCAGGTATTTCTATCCAAAATGATGTTAGAAAACTATGTTGAAGGGATCACAGTCTAAACATCAGCACTGAAAATGGTTGGATTTGGCCAGCAATCCATCATAACGTTTAACACATAAATAGGATTCTCTTACCCTTTTCGCTGACAGTGCGTCATAAAATTTAAAAGGTTCTCTTTGTCTTTACAATCCGTGGACTAAATATGGGTGGTCTAACTACTTTATTGGACCAAACGGAAGTAGATCAGTATGTGTGGATGCACTATTGCATCTGGTTCTTAGTGTGTATCATGACAATATGTCTAACCTTGATCAAGAATTCTCTACTCTGGTTGCACAAGAGGCAGTCTGATCTGGTGATTGTTTTCCACTTCTTTTCATTAGCTTTACTTGGATTTATGTAGTTGTCTGTGATCTGAAGAGTAGGAATGGAGTAAAGATTGTCAGGATCAGGAATTTATACTGCATGCTATGCCTTTACTTACCCTATCAGTATGATCTTGTTTTTTTTATTTCTAGACAAGATTCGAGGTCTCCACATAGCAAGCATTCTCACCGCAGGCATTCTCCCTATTCCCCAACTGAGAGAAGGTAAGAGACTAGACCTGCTTTCTAAGATTTAAGAACTACTTCCAGGTGACGAGTGAGGTGGGCTTTCATAAGCCCCTGCAGTTGTTAGACTAGGGCCCTTCTTTTTATCATCATGATTCACATATACACATGCTTACTGTTTGCAGGCGGAGATCAAGGTCCAGCTCACCAGGCCACCGGAGGTCCTCTTCACATAAACACAGCTCATGAGATCGGCTAGTGAAAGTTGCTTCCCTATGATGAACTGCTATGTTTTGCTGATGGAGCTCATTGTATCATCGCGAGTCATAATCACCTCACATCATCTCAGGGGCTGCATTACTCTCTCCAGGAAGATGCGCAGCATCGGGAGCTATTCATTGCTTCAGTAAGGGATTTTGAAGCAGCTCTGCTGTATGCAACTCAAGGAACCTGGCAGGTTTTAAGGTGATGGATAGATTGGATAATATACCCCATCCGTGGTAGTTAGAAAGACACTTTTTTTCCTTTTGCACCCTTTGGAACATTACATGATGTTGTGTAATCGATGGATGTCCTGTGAGCGATTTTATTCGATATCGACAGAAGTCCTGTAAATGCTTACTGAATTTTGAGGAGGAGGTTAATCCTAATGCAAGGGGGGTATTTTATCCATATGTTGGTTAGTTAGAAGCATACTAAATGTCTACAATTTATTCAAATGATTTAAAAGCCAGTAGAGATGGTAATGGATGCGTCTACAATTTATTTCTTTCTGTACAATATTTTGAATTAAAATGATAGTTGGACAGTCAAAAATTGATCTATGAACGTGTTTATTACCATTTCTAAATGTAACATTTAGAATTGTAACATTTCACCAAAGCTTTTTATCAACCATGATGATACTATAGATGCTTCTAAGTGCTCCTTAACGGCTGCAGCCAAATCATAAAATCTTTGTGATAAGACTAATCTTTTTTCATCAAAAAAATCTCTGTCCAAACATAAAGCTACGTGTCCAAACTCCCTCCCTCATAGTTCATATAAAATATTTCTTCTAATTCTAGGAAATTACACTGCAAAATCAATAAGATTAGTCAATAAGATAGGTCTGTGATAAGTACATTCGTCATTTTAACTTTTAAAACAGTCTTAATTCTTTTATGTCAATGCGTAAGTCAAGAAAGAATAACTATATTGTTTTGTGATTCATCTACTCGATAAAGAATTTCTAATTCTAGGAAAAAATAAAAAAGCAAAGATGTAATTACTTACCAAAATTTAGTATAGTATTCCTCAAAGATAAGATATCTCTTGGTTCCATAGAATTTTGATTGGATAATATTTTAATAAATTACTTATCTCTTGGTTCCATGGAATTTTGATTGGATGATATTTTAATAAATTACTTTTCTCCATTGATGTATTGCAGCTCAAACAAAGGTCCATTTTCTTTTGAGAATGTTCAGTAGGATTAGATCATGTGAAAGAAGAAGAATTCAACCATGGTGAAGAAAGAAAATCCGGGTCCAATTCAATCACACAACAAGCCGTCACGAACTGTTTGTAGCTTCCATACACACGATCCTCTTGCATTGATAGAACAAGGATTAAATTATATATGTATGATCATTGTTCACCTTCAAGTGTTTATTCATCAAAAAAATAAATTGAAAGTTATTTTTTATATAATAAACTAACGAATATGTGGCCTGTTTAATTTCTCAATTCAATTAACTTTTTTTTTTTTTTTTAATGAATGGTCTTTCATAAAAGAGCTCATGTAGGCAATTTTTTTTATTAATTTATTGTTTTTTGTCCCCTCTTGCTCCATCTTTCTCCAAAATATTAATATATTATTTCTGTTCATTTTCTTCTAATTTCTAGAAAAATAGTAAAGGGAGTTTCTTCACCGCCGCTTAGATAGCTCAATACAATTATTACACGTGACGCCACTTAAAATAACAAATAAAAAAACTTCCTTAACTGTTTTTTGAGTGGTGCCACATATATTAATTGTATTGGACCATCTAAATGCCAGTAGAGGAACTCCCTTCAACTTTACCGCCATTAAATTTTCAGTGTACTCTATTTGCAATACTTCTCTTTGAAGTTATATCTCTCTTACCTATAGTCCTTGGCTCGTTTTGCAATACTTCTCTTTGAAGTTATATCTCTCTTACCTATAGCCCTTGGCTCGCCATCACGTGTCACCCTTTTCTTGGTCCCAATGGGTTGGCCACATGCACGCACGATCCAACTGACTACACTGGCTCCAACGTTAATACCAACGGTATGGGAGTTTCCAAAAGAGCACACCATTTTTCCTATTGTTCTTAGTGAGCACACTTAATACCAGTCGTACAGTCGGCCGAACAAAAAATAAATTGAAAAATGGGCTCACTAGGAAAAGTGCTGTGCTACTTTGGAAACTCCCAACGGTATGTGCTTGTCCAAAATATTCCCCCCCCCCCACTAATTTTGTATTTGTTTAATTTAGCATAAAATGATGGTTATTTCAGTATTGTTTTAGATTAAAAAACTCAGTGTTTCTTATGGACAGAATAGTTAATAGAATTACTATTTTTATTTTGCACAGAATTACTTCTGTTATTATGCACAGAATTAATTCTGTTATTATGCACAGCTTTCAGTGTCATATTTCAATCAGAAATAAAGTTGGAGAAGAAGAATTACGAATTGATATGTATAATAGCAGTCTATATCTTTCCAGATTTGAATTAGAAAAATATTCCTATTACTGTTTACAGAAAACTATTAAACTGTTCTTCTTTAAATAGTTTACTATCCTAAACAGAATAAAGAAATGACTGGATTAAGAAAAACCTGTATTCAGAAGGATGAACGTATACAGAACTGATGAAGACAGGAAGATGATCGAGACTAGTGTTGAACACTATCTCCTTAAAACCGATTCGCCCTCCACATTTTGCTTTTGGATAACAGTGAGCGTCGGTCTCTAAGGATACAACGACCGGTCTGCAACAGGAAGGAAGCTGCAATCCCGTTGCTCTAGCGAATCTGATAAAGAACACTCTCTGTATGGTGTAATGCCGAACTGATTTGTGAAAGAACTGCTCTTTTGGAAACAGAAACTTTCTGTCAAAAAGATGACCAAGCTTCTGTCTGCAGAAGAAGGAAGAAGAAAAGAAAAATTCTGTATATATTTTGAAAGGTCTGGACAGAGGCCTATTTATAGGCTACTGGGTAAACGGTCACAACGGTTGGCTGTTAACAGTTATGACCGTTTAACGACAACGGTTAACAGACGACCGTTGGATCTCAACGGATAAATACTAACGACTCTTGACAGGTGCGGGTCGAATCCAAATAGCTGAACCCGATAGAGGTAACCCGAATCCAATAGCACCAAAAAATCAAAAGCTTCTCAGCTCCTCACAACGATGCATACGTGCGAAGTGCCAAGTGCGCCACTAAAGCGCCCAATGCGCCCATTCGCCCTCGCACACACGCGTGCGCGTGCGCGTGCGGGCGGTGCGTAGCACCACCCGTGGTGCTCAAGGTTTCTCCTCTTTTACATAAGCAATGACATGGAACAAACAATCCTATATAAACCCACATTCTAACAAACCTCTAGCCAATGTGGGACTATTTTTTCTTTGTTCCCTTTACTATGTACTCATCTTTGAAACCATTGTCCATTCACCTAATTCATTTATTTTTGAACTAGTGAATTGCTCAAAGATTCAAGTTCAAATATACATGAATTCAACAATCCCCCACATGAATGAAAATGACTTAAACTCTAATGCAACTAAACATAGAGTATAGTAGAAAGTTACCGCATCGGAAGAGGTGATTTTTGGCTTTGAACCTTCCCTAGTGAAACATTATCGAGCTTACTCGCTAACCAGTGAATACGATGTTTTTGAACTGTTCAGTTTTTGATGTAAACTAAGACAATAATATTCACACGATTTCTTTCAACTTTAGCAGATTCTTTATGTTGTGTCCGTTTTGGCCCCGGACAACCTGGTAATTCTATGAGTGCTCTAGAGAATTTAGCCTTTATCATTCTCATAGAAGCGGTCCCTTCACACTCATATAGGTAATCTCTTATTAAGAGTATCCTGCCATACTCTACTTGGATTTCCAAGATATAAGGATTATTAAAAGCTTAGCTTATCTTTACACATTGCAGGTTAATCACTATTTTACCATAGAAATGAGATATGAATTATTTCCTCAGTGATTCTCACGAGTTCTCCCATAATTCGGGTCCCTTTGAACCTAGATCTTGGGATCTCCAGTCAGCTAGGTTGGGTTGTCATTATGGAGTTACTTTATTTAATAGACTGTAATCTCATTCCCCTCGATAACTTATATACTTGATCTCTGATCAAGCCTTTTGTTAATGGATCTGCAATATTATCTTTTGATTTTATATAATCAAGAAATATTATTCCGTTTGTAAGCAGCTGTCTTACAGTATCATATCTACGACGTATATGTTGTGACTTTCCATTATATAATATATTATGTGCCCTTCTAATTGTTGATTGATTATCGCAATGGATGCATATTGCTACACAGGTTTAGGCCACATTGGAATATCTTCTAAAAAGTTTCGAAGCCATTCTGCTTCGTCTCTAGCTTTATCTAAATCAATAAACTCAGATTCCATTGTGGATCTAGCTATACACGCTTGTTTTGAAGATTTCCAAGAGATAGCTGCACCTCCAATAGTAAATACATATCCACTTGTGGATTTGATGTCTTTAGAATCTGTAATCCAGTTAGCATCAGTGTATCCTTCTATCATTGCTGGATATCTAGTATAGTGCAATTCATAGTTAGTAGTGTACCTCAAATATTTGAGTACTCTAACTATTGCTTTCCGGTGGTTCTCCCCTGAATTACTTGTAAACCTACTCAGTTTGCTTACTGAGTATGCAATATCAGGTCTTGTGCAGTTCATTAAATACATAAGACTGCCAATGATCTGAGAATATTCTAATTGAGATATACTAGCACCTATATTCTTTGTAAGATGTAGACTCATATCTACAGGTGTCCTAGCTATATCATTATTTCTCTTGTCAATTTTTTTGAGTATCTTCTCGATATAATGTTGTAGATACAAAAAAAAAAAAAAAAAAAAAAAAATCCAAATTTGCTAAGTGGGCACACCCGCGGGAGCCCCCGCGGGGTGCAACCCGCGGATTGCCACCCGCGGGAGGATTCCCGCGGGTGGCAACCCGCGGGGGCGATCCCGCGGGTTGCCACCCGCGGGTTGTTTTCCGTTCTTTATTTTCCGTTGATTTGTTTCTTTGGACTGATAATCCGTGATCCGCTTTTTTAGAAGAGAATTGAGCCGGATTTCGAGTTTCTTCGGTTTATAAAATACAGGAATTTAACGGGAGAGGGAACTTTTGACTTTTGGACTTTTGGATTGGGGGGAGATCCTTTCGGGAAGAGTCCAATTTTTCAGAGTCCAAATATCCAGAGAGGAGTTCCTCAATTCAGAGAGATCGGATCGTCAACGGAGTACAGAAACAAAGCTCCACCGCTGCCAGACCCACAAAAATAAAGGGGAATCGAAATCAATCGATCCCCATTCTTGTAATCTCGATTTTCTATTTTGTAATTTTTCTTTTATTGCTGTAATTCAAAATTAAATTGGCATATAAAGGAAGATTCAATTTTTCGGGCAAACAAGAATTGGCGACCACAGTGGGAGTTTGGGCGGCGCAATCCAATCTTTAAATTTTTTTTTTTTTCGGAGCCTAGGCATCATCGCCGGGTAACGATAAATAAATGTGAGGCGTCATCGCCCACCAAAATTGACAAGACGTCATCGTCTGTCAAAAAAAAAAATTATGAGGCGTCATCGCCCATAAAAAAAAAAAAAAAATTATGAGGCGTCATCGCCCATAAAAAAAAAAAAAAATTGAGGCGTCATCGCCCAAAAAAAAAAATGACAAAACGTCATCGTCTGTCAAAAAAAAAAAAAAAAAAATTTTGAGGCGTCATCGCCCAAAAAAATATGACAAGACGTCATCGTCTGTCAAAAAAAAAAAAAAAAAAAAAAATTTGAGGCGTTATCGCCCAAAAAAAAAAAATTGACTAGACTGGATACAACTCCAGGATGCAACCCGCAGATGGAATCTTGGGACCCGCGTGGACGCAACCCGCATATGGAAGCACGGGATGCAACCCGCAGATGGAATCTTGGGACCCGCGTGGACGCAACCCGCATATGGAAGCGCAGGATGCAACCCGCAGATGGAATCTTGGGACCCGCGTGGACGCAACCCACAGATGGAAGCGCGGGATGCAACCCGCAGATGGAATCTTGGGACCCACATGGACGCAACCCACATATGGAAGCGCGGGACACAACCCGCAGATGGAAGGGCGGGCGCAGGACGCAACTCACAGATGGGTGGGACCCATCTGGGTCACCCGCACTTTTCTCCCTCTCTCCCGCACAAAAAAAATAAATAAAGAATAAAAATAATATTAATAAAAAAAAAAAAAAAGGAAAGGGTGTTATCGCCCACAAAAAATTGACAAACTTAAAAAAAATAATAAATATTAAAAAAAAAACATGCAGTATGAGTGCTCTACCCATGGGTTGTATCCAACGGATGCACCCGCGGATGCCAAATAAATAAATAAATAAAATAAAAAAAAATTAATTAAAATAAAAAAATAAAAAAATATTAAAAAATATATAAAAATATAAACAAAAAAAAAGTAAATAAATAAAAATAAACAAAATAATAATAATAAATAAAAATATATTTGCAAGGTCTCATCGCTTACCAAAATAAATAAGTAAATAAATAATAAAAAATAAAATGATAGGCGTCATCACCTAAAAAAAAAAAAAAGGACATCATTGCAAACAAAAAAAAGAGAGATAAAGAAATAAAAATGTATATATAAAATAAAATAAAATAAAATAAAAAATGATGAACCGCCCAACGCCGATAAAGCTACGGGAAGAGAATAAATTTCTCGCCAACCCTACCATACTGGGGGTAAAAAGTATGAATTATCCAACGCCCACAAGGCTACGGGGAGAGAATAAATTTCTCGCCAACCCCACCATGCTGGGGGTAAAAAGCATGAACCGCCCAACGCCGCTAAAGTTACGGGAAGAGAATAGATTTCTCGCCAACCCCACCATACTGGGGGTAAGAAGTATGAATTACCCAACGCCGACAAGGCTACGGGGAGAGAATAAATTTCTCGCCAACCCCATCATACTGGGGGTAATAAGTATGAACCACCCAACGCCACTAAAGCTACGGGAAGAGAATAGATTTCTCGCCAACCCCACCATACTGGGGGTAAAAAGTATGAATTGCCCAACGACGCTAAAGCTACGGGAAGAGAATAAATTTCTCGCAAACCCCATCATACTGGGGGTAATAAGTACGAACCACCCAACGCCGATAAGGCTACGGGAAGAGAATAAAATTCTCGCCATCCCCACCATGCTGGGGGTAAAAGGCATGAATCACCCTAAGCTGCTAAGGCAAAGGGAAGAGGAAAAGTTTGGTATTTAAGCCCAAACGAAATCCTTGACAACTCACCATGCTGAGGGGAATAGCATGGCTAGCCCAACTCAAACGGTAGTTGGTAAAGGCAAAATCAAACCCGTTGATAGCTGGGGGTTTGCTAAAAATCCCACGACAAATCTGTCACAACAGTATTCTTATCCGAATATAAGAATACATCACTGCCCTAAGCTGCTAAGGCAAAGGGAAGAGGAAAAGTTTGGTATTTAAACCCAAACGAAATCCTTGACAACTCACCATGCTGAGGGGAATAGCATGGCTAGCCCAACTCAAACGGTAGTTGGTAAAGGCTAATCAAATCCGTTGATAACTGGGGGTTTGCTAAAAATCCTAATCAGATAAATCTCCTGTCACGTTAAGATTTCACCTCTGACAGCAAAACTTTTCTTGTCATTTTGCTCCAACAGAGCAAGCGACACTCCAAAATATTAGTCAAGTTAAAATCATACCTCTGACATTATAATTCAAAATCAAATGAGATAAGATCCGATTAAATCCCCTGTCACGTTAAGATTTCACCTCTGACAGAAAAGAAAATTCACACTTCATCAAGTCCAACATTACAACCTCTGATGAACGTGCTTTTGATATCGTTAAGTTGAAAATCACCTCTGACGAAAATCATCTCCCTATCAAGTTAACAGTTACCTCTGATAGTCCGATTCCAAAACTAAATACGTTAACCGTCACCTCTGTTTAGTCAGCTTGTCCCTATCACGACCAGATCCTCTGAATAGGTTAAGCTCCAAGACACGTTTAATGTCACCTCTGTCTTTTCCTGATTCGTCATACTAGATGTCACTGAACGGTTAGGATTAAAATAAGCACGTTAATATTATACCTCTGCTTGACCTAAAATAAGTACGTTAACATTATACCTCTGCTTGTCATCTAATGAGTACGTTAAAATCATACATCTGCTTGTTATGGAATAAATAAATATATTAATAGTTATCTCTATCGACCAAATCTTTTAAAAGGTCTATAACCAAAATTAAAAAATCCAAAGTATTTCGAAATTCAGTACGGTTCAATACAGAACTTCAAAAACTTTGGAAGGGGTTATGTAGATACCAAAAAAAAAAAAAAAAAAAAAAAATCCAAATTTGCTAAGTGGGCACACCGTGCACCTGCGGGTTGCAACCCGCGGGAGCCCCCGCGGGAAGCAACCCGCGGGAGCACCCGCGGGTTGCAACCCGCGGGAACTCCCGCGGGTTGCATCCCGCGGGGCAACCCGCGGGAGGATTCCCGCGGGTGGCAACCCGCGGGGGCGATCCCGCGGGTTGCCACCCGCGGGTTGTTTTCCGTTCTTTATTTCTGTTGATTTGTTTCCTTGGACTGATAATCCGTGATCCGCTTTTTCAGGAGAGAATTGAGCCGGATTTCGAGTTTCTTCGGTTTATAAAATACAGGAATTTAACGGGAGAGGGAACTTTTGACTTTTGGACTTTTGGATTGGGGGGGAGATCCTTTCGGGAAGAGTCCAATTTTTCAGAGTCCAAATATCCAGAGAGGAGTTCCTCAATTCAGAGAGATCGGATCGTCAACGGAGTACAGAAACAAAGCTCCACCGCTGCCAGACCCACAAAAATAAAGGGGAATCGAAATCAATCGATCCCCATTCTTGTAATCTCGATTTTCTATTTTGTAATTTTTCTTTTATTGCTGTAATTCAAAATTAAATTGGCATATAAAGGAAGATTCAATTTTTCGGGCAAACAAATGTGACTGGGATAAGGTATATCCATCAGATGTCCTGGAGATTTTAACACCAAGAATAACATTTGCAATACCTAAGTCTTTCATGTCAAATTTCTGTGTTCACATGATTTTTACCTCTTTAATTAGAGTCACCGTGCTGCCGGTGATAATCATGTCATCCACATATAAGCATACAATGACATAGTTGTGCATATCCTCTTTTACATATACACATTTATCGCATTCATTATAACGAAATCCATTTGACAACATAACTTGGTCAAATTTTTCATGCCATTGTTTAGGTGCTTGTTTGAGTCTATAAAGTGACTTAACAAGTCTGCACAAATTTTTCTCTTTACTTGAAACTACAAACCCTTCAGGTTGTTCCATGTAAATTTATTCATCTAATTCACCATTTAAAAATGCTGTTTTTACATCCATTTGATAAAGTTCAAGGTTATATAATGTAGCAAAAGCAATTATTAATCTTATGGATGTTATTCTTTTTACAGGTGAATATGTATCAAAGTAATCAACGCTTTCCTTTTGTCTATAGCCTTTTACTACAAGTGTAGCTTTGTATTTATCTATAAACCCATCAGGTTTTATCTTTCTCTTAAAGATCCATTTATAACCTAATGGTTTACTTCCTAGAGAAAGATCCACAAGTTTCCAGGTGCGATTTTGAATAATTAATTCAATTTCACTATTTACAGCTTCTTTCCAAAAAAGAGTTTCAGGTGTAGACATAGTCTCTTTATAAATTTGAGGTTCCTTTTCTAATATATATGTTAGAAAATTCGGACCAAACGATTTATTAACCCTGGCCCTTTTGCTCCGTCTACATTCATCCTCATTAGTTTTATTTCCAGAATCAGATTCTATTTCTCTTATAACTTCATCACAAGTCCTTTTAGGGGAACTTGGTTCATATTCTTTACTAGGAAAAATATTCTCAAAAAATACTGCATTTCTAGATTCAATAATAGAGTACTTATATATCTCTGCATGATCTGATTTGAAAACAAAGAAACGATAAGCACTGTTATTATGTGCATATCCAATGAATATACAATCAATAGTTTTAGGTCTAATTTTAGTTCTTTTAGGAGTAGGAATTGTAATATTTACAAGACACCCCAACACTCTTAAGAATTTATAGCTAGGTGCTCGACCTGTCAATAATTCATAATTGGGGTATTTTGTTGAGAATATGATTGGCAGAAAGTAAAACTTCCCCCCACATGTTCTGAGGTAAACCAGAATTTATTAACATGGCATTCATCATTTCCTTTAATATTCTGTTCTTACGCTCAGCAATTCCATTTTGCTGAGGTGTGTAAGGAGCAGTTGTTTGATGTATAATAACATGTTCTGCACAAGTTTGTGCAAATGGTGACTCATATTCACCACCTCTATCACTTATTAGTATTTTTATTCTTTTGTTAAGTTGATTCTCAACTTCATTTTTATATTGTATAAACATTTCAATTGCCTCATATTTTGTTCTCGTTAGATATACATAACAATATCTAGTACAATCATCTATAAAAGTAATAAAGTATTTCTTTCCACCTCTAGTCTGAACAGATTTTAAATCACAAACATCTGTATGAATTAATTATAAAGGTTCAGTACTCCGTTCTATAGAACGAAATGGAAGCTTAGCCATTTTTAATTCAACACATGTTTCACATTTATCATCAAAGTTTATATTAAAATTAGGCAATATATTTAAATTTATTAATCTTTGCAAAGTATAATAATTTATATGTCCTAATCTACCATGCCAAACATGAGGTGACTTAGCCACATAAGCAGAAGAATCAATTTTATTATTAACTTTAGGGGCAATGGTCATTACATTTATTTTAAACAGACTATTTGTCATATACCCCTTGCCTACATATACACCATTGTTTGCAAGTACAAACTTATCAGACTCAAATACAAGCCTAAACACTTTCTTACTCAATACTGATCCTGAAACCAGATTCTTGCGGACATCTGGTACATGAAGTACATCAGTAAGAGTAAGTTTTTTTTTCGAAGTCATGTTTAGTACAATATTTCCTCGTCCTTCAACCTTGGAGGTTGTAGAGTTACCATGTAGAGTATTTCTCCTTCCACATGTTCATATGTAGAGAACATCCACTTGTTGGCGCAGATGTGACGAGTGGCCCCAGTATCCACCCACCATTATTTAGAATTGCCACCAACTAGGTTAACTTCTGAGACAACAGATGTACAATTTACATCTACATTTGCACAAAGATTTTCTTCTTCGGCCAAATTTGCATTAGGATGCTTCTTCTTCTTCTTTCAAGAATCTTGTGCCTTGCGCACCATTGCATGATATTCAGGCTTGTCGCAGTTGTAGTACTTGCCATTGAATCTCTTCGAGTTACCACTCTTAGAGACTTTACCATTGTGCTTTCGCTTTCTGTCATTAGACTTATTGGAATTTTCCATAACGTTAGCATGGATTTCCAATTTTCTTTTCAGAAAGAGAGTTATCTTCTTCAATCCTCAAACGTACAATCAGATTTTCAAGTGTCATTTCTTTTCATTTATGATTTAGGTAATATCTGAATTCTTTCCAAGATGGTGGGAATTTTTCAATAATTGCAGCCACTTGAAATTATTCACTAATAGTCATACCTTCAGCATGAATTTCATGAATGATCACTTGAAGATCTTGTACTTGATTGATTACATTTTTAGAATCAACCATTTTATAATCCAGAAACTTACCGACTACATATTTCTTAGAGCCGGTATCTTCTGTATTATATTTCTTGTCTAAGGACTCCTAAAGTTCCTTAGCAGTAGCAATTGAACTATATACATTATACAGTATATTGTCCAATCCATTGAAGATATAATTCTTACTCAAGAAGTCCGCATGTTTCAATGCATCAACCGTCTTCACTGACTGTTGATTATCTTCAACAAGAGTATGCACAGTCTCCTTCAAGTATTTGGCCAGATTTAGTGTAGTGAGATAGAACAATATTTTCTGTTGCCATCTCTTAAAATCTGAGCCACTGAACTTCTCTGGTTTCTCATACTGGCTTGAAGGCACAGTTGGAGTAACCATGGCAGGAGTTACCACAGTGGACATATCAGATACAGTGGCCATTTACAGATATAAATCTCTATCTATCTTAATATTTGTAACAAATTTTAATCTTTATAATAAAAATCGAAAATCAATTCTTACTTTAGATCACAATATCATATAAAATTTCTTCAATAAATCTATCTATTCTCTACACAGAAAGTAATTATCTTTTTTCCAGAAGCAACTAGATAAAATAACAAGTGATTGAATACTATTATGATAGAGTTCTAATTAATTGCACAACAGTATTCTAATATAAAACAAATCGAATCCATTCACCTAATTCATTTATTTTTGAACTAGTGAATTGGCTCAAAGATTCAAGTTCAAATATTCATGAATTCAACATAAAAAACGTATATTTTTTCTGGAAATGTTGGTCTATTCCTTCATTTGGCACAATTTTGAACTTGAAGCTTTCTATCATCTCATGATTACGATGACTTATGCTATACTTACGCTATACTGATTCTTATCAAAGTCAAATCCATATATTTAATATTACGAAAAATGATGAAAAGAAAAGAACTGCCATCTCGTAAGTCAGACTATAGTTTGTTTCAGTAAAAGTGAAGTTGTTTCAAATGTGAGAGGTTCTGAATTCAACTGTTCACATCTGTTTCTGATGTTACATTCAGATTTCTCTACCATAATATGATGGTACATCTAAAAATAGAGAAGAAAGAAAAAAAGGGAAATTAAAATGGTTTTGTCATGCCATGTTGGTGTTCGTGTTCACATTCTTTAAGGGGTATGAGAGTAACTAATCACAATTAATTAGTGATCAGCTTACACGAGGATATCATTATCAATAAAAATCAAATAAAATATTCCGAAGAAAAATGCAAAGTACAAAGCTTCTCTCCTTGTTCTCATGCATGCATGCATGGGAATTAGGAGTCGAGGCTCGAAGTAGCTAGATAACTTTTGACATCATAAAATCCACTGAATCTATCCACTGAATCAGAAGAGAGAGTAAATTAAAATCATTTTTTTTTTAATATGGATCTCCCTCACATGCCGCCCTCCTTTAAGTTTGAGCTACACAAGGGAAAACTAATTGTTAATTAATTGGAAAAAATGACAACTTAATCCCTTCATATATTTAATGATAAGAGGAAAAAGAAAAAGAAAAGAGAAAACGGGAAATTCACCTGCGGTGAAGGGAGTTCCTTCACCGCCGCTTAGATGGTCCAATAAAATTATTACACGTGGCGTCACTTAAATTAACAAATAAAAGAACTTTCTTAACCACTCTTTGAGTTGCGCCACGTGTAATAATTTTATTGGGTCATCTAAGTGGCGGTGAAGAAACTCACTTCACCGCCGTTGAATTTCCCGTTTCCTCAAAAGAAAAGCTGGATAGTAAGGAGCTGATTGGTTAATGTAAAGTGGAAAATGAAAATTGCACGATTGATTTATCGAGACTCTCTCTCTACTTTTTATTGATTGTTTTATAGAAAACAACCATTAAAAGTGGTCTATGAAAAGTTGAATGTGGTCATCCTGATAAACTTAGCTCTCCAATAAGTCAAAAGAACGTTGGATTAATAAAAAAAAGGAAGTTTACCAAATAGATTAATGAAACATTAAAAATACAAAAATAATGTGAATTGGTCTGAGTAACAAATAGATTGGTTGATTAATCCAGAGTCAATTGTGAAATTGAATCCTAGATTGGTTGACCAACTATACTATTGGTCGACCAATTATGAAAATGCATAGAACTAATTTTGGATTGGTTAACTAACAGAGGGAGAGTGACCCTATTCTCCTCTCATGCACAAAAAAAAAAAAAAAATTATAGGGAGGAGCACATTCTCTCTCCACTTATGGATAGATTCACCACTAAAAGTATTAAATCCATCTTCTTATTTTCCATGCCACCTAAAAAAAAGAGTAACTTTCCATAAATCTACTTTTTATGAATCAATTCATAGAAAATAGAGAGGGTGAAAAGTCTATTCTCTCTACTTTCCAAAACACTTTCCAATATAAATTTAGCGAACCATTCAACTCCTAAAGTAAGAAATTGTCATACAATTTTAGATTTTGCTTATTTTATCTTTTTAATACTACCTAGCAGTAGGAATGAGCAGAGTTCGGTTAAAACCACAATAACTAACTGAAACCGACCCAAATAAGCAATATTGATCCGAATTGAAAATAATTCAGTTGGATTTCGATTTCGAGCATTGAAACTCGAAACCGGACCAAACCGACTAAATTACTCAAAAATTACACATACACACACAAACAGATATGTA
This sequence comes from Dracaena cambodiana, assembly GCA_036321105.1. NCBI lineage: Eukaryota > Viridiplantae > Streptophyta > Magnoliopsida > Asparagales > Asparagaceae > Dracaena > Dracaena cambodiana. The sequence continues at coordinate 27,012,881 of JAYEPQ010000002.1, forward strand.
CACACACAAACATAACACATACATATACACATATATGCATATATACATACATTTAAGCATACATATAAAAACATACATTAACTGATTAGGAATGAGAACCAAACCGACTAATGCTCACTTCTAGCTAGCGACTAACCATTATAATCATAATTATAGTTATCCCAATAGATGTACACATTCTAAACATTATAAACGTGGATATAAAAATACAAAAGTTTCCTAGATTATCAGTAGCTTTTTTTCCCCTCCTAGTTAAACTTATACGCACACTTTTTTTTTATTTTTTTTGCAACATTACTTAAATTGAGTCTCTATCGTGAGTAGAGCCTAGAATCTCTCATAAATTGGAGAGGAGTGCTGCCACTTGAGCCAAATATCATTCGCATTATCAGTAACTCTTTAATAAAAAGAGAAATAGAATAAATTAAATTGATTCCGGCACCAAACTCATCCTTAAGAAACTAGTCGATAATACACATTGTAACCCACTAATTTTTATATATAATCCTCATAAACTATATTCTCAGTTAATTAGCCGGAAAAAAAAGGATCAAACTACAACATCAGTATGCTTTTATTAAAAAAAAAAAAAGGGAAAAAGATACCACAGCAGTTAAGCAATCACAATCAAGTCAATTTAGTTTTCATAACCACCAAACAGATTCTATAGTTGGATATATTAGATATTATCTGAAATATACTCGGAGTATGTGCATAATTTATTTGTTTAATACTTTAAAATCTTGTTGATTTAGTACCCAAAATCATTTGAAAGATTCTCTATCTTTGAGTTAGTTTTTATTTTAGCCAAAAGCGAATGAGACTCGGTAAACTCGTATTACCTCTTTTCAATTTATCAGGAATTGTAAGTTTAATTTTTGCAAGAATAAATTTTAGTAATATTATAAAAAAAAATAAAGTCATATCATCCTCTCTCTCTCTCTCTCTCTCTCTCCAATTTGCAAATTGCAAATACATATTCAATTTTGGTAATGTTGAACATGTGACTGTGAGTTTGATTTAAAAAAATATTTTGACAAAAAAAAAAAAAAAAAAAACTAAGTCTCTAATACAACATTGACCCACTCCCTCTCTTATATATCCCCTCTCTCATCTCCTTATCTATTGCATCAATAAATCTAACCAAAATAATGCAAGACTTGCTCCACATCCCTTCATGCTTCTTCGCCTCCGGCGGCGACAAAGCACCGCCCTCTGGCGGCGACAAACCACCGCCCTCCGACGACCCCACCCACGCTGCCGCTGCCATCACCAAGCTCGGCCAGAGCGTCGTCCTAACCTCATACCGCACCCTCATCGCTGGCCACACCCGCCTCGTCACCGTCACTTGGTGCAAGAATCTCCTCGCCCTCGGCCTCTACGTCTCCATGGAAACGCCTGAACCCACCGCCGACGGCAAAAGCAGCAGCAGCAGCAGCAACAACAGTACCCATTTCTCCACCTGCAAGGTCGAGATGCGCCCATGGCACTTCTGGCGCCGCCTCGGTACCAAGCGCTTCAACCTCTGTAACCCCACCGTCGACGTCTTCTGGGACCTCAAAAACGCCAAGTTCTCCGACGAGCCCGAGCCCGTATCCGACTTCTACGTGGCCGTCGTCTCCGACGGCGAGGTCATCCTCCTCCTCGGCGACATGAAGCACGACGCGTTCCGTCGCACCGCGTCACGACCCTCCATGTTCGACCCGGTCCTCGTCTCCAAAAAGGAGCACGTGTTCGGAAAGAAGAAATTCGTTACCAGAGCGAAGCTGGACGAGTCGGCGAGAAAGAAGACGCACGAGATCTGCGTGGAATGCAGTAGCTGCAGTGCAAGTAGCGGGGACTGCGAAATGTCGATCAGGATCGATGGAAGCGAGGGGGTGAGGGTGAGTCACCTGCAGTGGAAGTTCCGAGGGCACGAGTGCGTGGCGCTGGACGAGAGAATGAAGGTGGAGGTGTACTGGGATGTGCACGACTGGCTGTTCGGGTCTAGCGGGTTGAGGCATGCGTTGTTCATCTTCAAGCCCGTCGGCGGCGGTGGCAATGGGCCGTCGCTGGCGGCAAATTCTTCGTCGTCGTCGGAGGATTTCTGCTTGTTTCTGTATGCTTGGAAGATTGAGTGATGGATTTGGGGGGCAAAGGCAAGGCAAGGCAGTGTGCACATGAGAGGTGGGGACTCGGTTGAATAAACAAGAGGAGGTGGTGGGTTTAGTGAATGTGATCAGATGACAGAGTGGCTTCAACTATCTGAAGCTGAGATGCACCTCCTTCAATTATTTTTCATGTACCCATCCATCTACAGCTGTGCCCTATATGATTGTTAGTTTTTTCATTGGATTGAAAATTTTCAGTATCATTCATTCGAGAGTATATAAATAGTTACAATAATATTTATACGGATAAGATCAAATAATATCTAGTTACAATAAATCTCTTAATAACAACTAAAACTATTAAAATAAATATAATACTAATAACTAAAATTCTAAAACTCATAATATCTAAATATGAGATAATATCTGATTTGCTTGCTATGTTTTATTTTCTCATGGTAATCCGAAGAGAGAGGAAGTTAAAATGTAAAAATTTCGACAAAGGTTTGTCTCAAATGTAAGCATGTTTATTTCGTTTGCCTTTTATTGCGATTGCATGAGTTACAAGATTTAAATCGCCGTAATGTCTCCCTTTGAGAAGTTGTTTTGCCAATATTGACGATACTAGACTGATAATGTTCTTTTTACGGAGTTGATGTCGAGATAACTGTTATGAATGTCATCGTCTCAAGCCCATAACACGAGAAATTCTAAATGCGCACACATTTTACTAGTGAGCATCATTTTCCCAATGTTGTAAATCACTCTACTATATAGTGTGTGGTGCTCACTAGTGAAATGTGGTGCGCATTTATAATTTCCCCTTGGACACCCACTCTTAGCCTCCAACGTTACGCAACTCCACCAAATCAGCCTCAAAGCTCTCTGAAGCCTTCTTAACGCGATGACGCATGAGGCCTCTCTTCTCCGGACATAAGGATGGGCCAACACTAGCTTGTCATTGGGCCAAAGAGAAAAATCTAATTTACCATGTACATGTATTAATAGAAATAGATCCATAGAATCTAAGTTGTGTGATCTGTCTGTGAGTAATGCACAGCCTTCTGGGCCTGCAAAAATTAATAAGTACAATCCAAAAAACTCAGTTATCTGGATTCAAAAAAGGAAAACGAGGTCGAGAGTTTGCCAAGATATGACCCGATTATATAGAGTAAAAAAAAATGATGATTTAAAGAACCAAAAAAAAAAAATACAAGGCCATCTACACAAGTGCAGATAAAGAATGTGACTTTATAAAATTAAATGATTACAAGAAAAATAATAAATGGTTATTCTAAAAGCAATATGAATACACAATTCAATTATTAATTACTCATTAAAATTCTCAAATTTCTTTTGAATTTGGAAACCTATAATGATGGATATCTAGCTATAGCTATAGTAACTTTTTAGCCTATTGACGGCCTAACAAAATTGACACAATAGTTAGGTTGATGAGAAGAATCACCAAGAGAGCAGAGAGAAGTCTAACTCGTCATAGACTTTTGACATATAATTAGTTGATTTAAGATTGATGAGTATTTAATATTTGTTTTCGGTTGGATGGATTCAGAAAACACCACCGCATATGAATTGTGTGATTTAGATAGAAAGTTGTGATTTATTGGACGTGCTTATTTCTTTATTGAATTCAAATTCTAAATATTTAGTTTAATATATTAAATCCTTAGATAATTATAAACCAACATCTTCGACAACCTTTCATGAGAGAGTCCACCTTCTCTCCAATGATTCATATAAATTTTAGGAAAAATAAAACGAGAATTTTTTAAGAGAAAAAAAGTTTCAAGCATTTTCGCGCCAGGTAGGGGTCGAACCTACGACTTTCTGCTTAGGAAACAGACGCTCTATCCACTGAGCTACAGGCGCACATTTTATTGGTGAAGAAATATGTTATTTAAATGTTTTAAATATTTGTTACCATGATCATCCAGTTTCCATGACCAAGAAAGTTAGGTGGACATTGTGAAATGCCGCTGATTTTTGCTTACATGACAAAAGTCTAAGAAAATCATCCACAACTTGTTTAATTCAAGAATACATCCAAATCTATGGTACTTTTAGATTAATTTGTATAATTACATCGTATAATTAATCAAAAATCTATAGTATTTTTTGCTTTCCATTCACGCGCTTTATTTGTTGAAAATTAAGTATTTGTAATAGACTCCATTTGTTCAAGCCTATTAATCCCAGCAGTGTATCTGTGCATTGGACACTCTAAAAAATGTATATAAAAGGGCATTCTGTAGGCATTTCCAGAATCAACATCAGCTATTCACACCTCTCTTCCTTTTCTTCTCCCTTTCTTTCAAGTCGCTGCCACAGAACAGAGCGGAGATGGCTCGCCTGTCAGCCCTCGGAGTTATGATAACATGCTTCTGCCTTCTCCTTCAGTTCCAGTTCTCTTTATCAACTGACTTCACTGTCGGAGACAGCAGTGGTTGGTCCTCCAACTCCGTGGACTGGCCAAACGGCAAGAGCTTCAAAGCAGGAGATGTTCTCGGTATAGTACTTCTATGCACTTCCAATCTATTCTTTTGGCCGAGCAATGATGCTAACCTACATTTCGTGTATTCAACATGCAGTTTTCAATTACGATCCTCAGCAGCACAATGTTGTGGTCGTGGATGCTGCTGGGTACAAGAGCTGCACCGCTGCTCCGGGCTCCAAGACCTACACATCTGGAAACGATAGGATCGCTTTGGCTGAAGGAGATAACTACTTCATCTGCAGTGTCCCTGGTCACTGTGAGCAGGGCATGGAGATAGCTGTGCACGCAGCATAACTGTCGAGATATCCTTCACTCTGGTCAAACACGAGCATCTGTTGGTGAACTGTAATAATCATAAACCTTTATGAAAGTTTCAGAGAAGTATCTGACCAATAATAATTTCCTTTTCGATTTGTATCCTGCTCTGCTGTGGTACTCTTAGACAATCAACTGCTAATGTGATTTGAATAATAACAAAGTTAATAGAATTTGGATTGGAATAGAAAGATTTAACTATATCAAATCTTATCCCAACATTAATAAGATTATATATATAAGATATTAAAAAAAAATTGTATTTAGTTAGTTCGGATTAAGTTGATTTTAAACTTATCCTATGTAATATTATCTTAATTTAAATATCTAAATAAAAACTAAAATCTGAACAAATTGAACAATAATAATATAAAAAATAAAAATAAAAAGTACGTAGAAGGAGAAAAATAGGGAAAAGAAGAAAAAAGTCACTAAGTCAATTTTCAAAATAAAATTTTGAGGCAAATACTAATTCTAAGTTATCTTTGTTCTTAAACTTTATATATAAAAAAAAATATGTCATATTACATACAAATCCAAGTACCATTTTAAATTTTGTTTTTGCCTTTTGTTGTATGTATTCGGTAACTCTTTGTTCTCTCTAGAATGATTCATTAAACAAATCAACCCATTTTAATTCATATTCTTTATATTAGATTCTTTCATCCTTACTTTTAGCACACTCATTTTGTATATGTTCACTCTTTTCTCAGTTTATAACTTTGTATATAATAATCATAAACCACTAATAAGATGTGTTTATATTCAGATCATGTGACATATTTATGGATATTTAAAAGTTAAATTAGCCATAAAAGTTGGAGTTATCATTCCATTAACTTAATTTTTTATAAATCATGTCATGTCCAATGTTTTGATTTTGAAACATCTTAAGTCGCTAATAGGATGTAGATTTAGGATAATTAAAGACTCGAGACACTGTATAAGTAAACAAATTATCCAAATAAGAATTGCTTGTATAGATAGACCACAAAGAAAAAAAAGTGGAAAACATGTTGTTACCAGACTTGAGTTGTTGAATAGAGGAGAACCAAAAAAAAAAAACAAGAAGCTATAATCTTTTAAACATATTTTCAACCCTCAATATCGAGAAAAGAAAATAAATAAAAAGCAAAAGGAAGAGAGGAGAGAGCACCGACCAAGCTTTTCTAGGATTTCAAAAGCATGGAAGCGGGAGTTCAGCCCTCAGACACCGACATGGCGGATGCGGCCCCACCTCTGCCGGCGGCTCCTTCGCCGACGGCCGACAGCATCAAGGCGACGCTCAGCCACAGCGGGCGATTCATCTAGTACAACACTCTTCGGGAACATTTTCGAGGTCACGGCGAAGTACAAGCCCCCGATCATACCTACGGCGCCTATAGGATTCGTATGGTGAGTTGCTTAGAAGTTGAGATTTTGATTTGTGGGAGTTAATCACAGAAGTTTGGATAATTTCGTATTTGTAAGAAACAATTCTGATCGGCATGATGTAGGGTTTTATTTCTGTATGTGCATTATTTTGCATGCATATATTTATAATCAAATAAAAAAAAATAAACATAAAAAGAGAGAGAGAACTAGTTGGGCAGCAAACATGCATAAAAAAAAAAAAAGTAGTAAATAATTCTAATGGAATATTGATTTGGGCCCGAAAATTTTACCCAGGGGATTATGTTGGAACATGATATTGGGATAGCATATCTAGTTTCATTTAGGTTAAAGGCTTGTATTATTTAATTTCTTTTTTATTTATTTGTTTTGTATTGTGTTACGAGACTATTTTAAACTATTCTAATCTTGGTTAGAATCTTACTTTAAACATTAAATGCGTAAAAAAAAAAAAAGGTAATAAAATTTATGGGGTTATGGGAGAAGTTGAAGAAGGAACTGTATACATATTTTAGGAGTTTTACATTCTTGAGCTTGTATAACTGAACTTAGGGATCTAACCATTGGGGTTCTGCGTGATTACTGTATCACCATCATTATATATGGCTGTGCGCCTAGAGTTTAGGCTCATCAGAGTTTATGTTCATTAGTACCTAGCGGTACGTCCTACGGCAGTACCAGGAATTATGGCTGTGGTCTCGGTATGTACGGGATACTCGTCAAATATGTACAATTCCAAATATATTCACAATGAACATATTATGATATCATATTTCACCTGCATGCTTAATTTTTTGTATTTGTTACAATGTCATCTATAACATGTGTACATGAACATACACAATGAATGTTATTATCCTCAACACAACTTTAATTTCTCATGTTCTACTCCTTCGTAATGATTTGTAATACATTCATGATTTTATAGTTTATATAACTCTTTACCATCATGTTAAATTCCAACAATATTCAAGATATATTTTACTACTAGTGGTTGAGTTAATATTCTTTTTAAGAAAAGTATAATTTAATACATGTTCCATATTCTTTACAATAATTTTATAATTTTATTCAGTTTTATATTTTATTTATATATACACATAGCGTGACTGTATATTATTATTTCTTCTCATGTGGTACTTCCTAAATGGTTCTAACGATCCTGGTTTGGCATACTCAGATATTGATTTGTAGGTTGACGTGGATAAATATCTATTACAGCTGGAACTAATAAGTGCATTTGGTGCATGAGAAATACGATAGAGATCTCTTTTAGTTTGTTTTCCTTTTTAGAAACTTTATTATTCATCTTTCTTTTGTTCACTTAAACTTTTTAATGACAAAACAAAAATCATTTGGCTCCCCTATACACTTGTATTGATTCTTATTGATGAAAGAAATTTATTGTTTTAATTCTATATAGTTATCTTATTGTATATGTGTTTGTACATACGTATTGATGTTTTAGTTTTAGCATATTTTCTTATGATAAGTCGTCGAACGCTATCCATATTTTGGGATGCGGGACGTTACAACAGTTCTCAGCAACTCTCAACAACTAAACGACTCTCAACAACTCAAAATAATAGAGTAGGAACAAGCCTAACAACCGAAATCCTAACAATACATAGTATATAGATATGAGATAATCTCTTATTTGTTAGGTTTTATTATCAAAACACACTACCTCTGGGTAATTCATTTACACCATCATGTATGTGAATCAGACAGAGAGTACATGGCATCACAGAGAAATAATTGAACACATCTATCTAATAATCGAGTAACAGAATGCATGCAAGTGCCTCTGAAGCGCAGTAGTAAAAGCCTCTGTATAGTGCGTAAAAAGACTGGGTTAGCATCCAACTTGCTCCTGTCTAAAGTCTATACTAACAAAAAAAAACTCGGGAAAAAAAAAATCTCGAAAATTCAACTCTCAGGATGGAGTTATGCACTGAAGCCTATAAAAACAATTTCAGAATCCATTAAAGTTGTCCCAAGAATATTTGTTGAGATTAACCTCTCACTGAAACATGGATCAAATGGGAAAAATAATTTGAAGTCTTAAGCTAATTAGAAGGGAAAATTCTATTTGCACACTTAAAATTACTGTTGACGCACTGTTTTAAAATTTACAAATAATTATAAGTTTACCATTATTTTTTAGGACTAAATTACCCTTATAAATCCCAATCCAATCCCTCATCCAGCTCTCCTTCCCCATCCACGCCGTAGTCTCCTGTCTCGCCAGCCGCAACGGCGGCATCGCTGACTCCTCGAACATCGACTACTCCACCACCAAAAACAGCCTCCTCACCGGCCGCCGCCTCGGCGCCTCCCACTCCCATGGCTACTTCAGCTTCTTCCGCTGCCGCTCTCTCTCTCTCTTTAAGCAAAAAGAGACCAAATGCAGATTTTCCAACCATTGTTGATTCTAACCATCCAAGCCTCCTTCCACCCACTTCGACCAGAACCATGCAAAGGTGTGCTCACAGCCTCATGCCATCCCGCAACCAGCTGCCAGGCCGCAATTCTCTACTCCAGCCTCTACCTAGTCGCACTCGGTATGGGCGGGGTCAAGGCAGCACTCCCGGCCTTAGGCGCTGACCAATTCGACGAGCGGGACCCTAAGGAGCGTCTCCTCCTCTCCAGTTTCTTCAATTGGTTCCTCTTCAGCCTCACCATAGGTGCATCCCTAGGAGTCACGGTTGTGGTGTGGGTCAGTTCGAACCAGGGCTGGGACTGGGCATTTGGACTTTGCACCATCTCGGTCCTTTTCGCGGTGATATTTGTTTCCATGGGACGGTCAACTTATCGGAACAATGTACCCGGTGGAAGTTCCATAGCTTGTGACTATGGTCGATCGATCATGTTTCTAAATTTTGAAACGGACAGCCTTTTAGATTAAATATGATGATAGCTATATACAGACGGTACAAGTCTAATTTCCCATTGCATTGCAGGTAATAGTGGCAACAGCCCGTAACTGGAACCTCCCGGTACCATCACCGACGGACAATGTCCACGAAATCTCCGATAAAGAACACGGCACCGCCTCCGGCTCCTCCGAAGTCCTCCAACGGACCGACCAGTTCTGCTTCCTCGACCGCGCTGCGATCCCCACTTCGGCCACCACCAGCCCGTGGCGCGCGTGCACTGTGACCCAAGTGGAAGAAACCAAGATCCTCATCCGCATGGTCCCCATAATCCTCAGCACGGTCTTCATGAATGTCTGCCTCGCCCAGCTCCAGACCTTCTCCATCCAACAAGCCACCACAATGGACACCCGCCTCACCTCCACCTTCCACATCCCCGCCGCCTCGCTCTCGATCGTGCCACTGGCCTTCATGGCACTCTTCGTCCCCATCTACGACCACATATCCGTGCCGCTTGCTCGTAGTATCACCGGCATACCCACAGGCATTCGTCCCCTCCAGCTTGTCGGCATAGGCCTAGTCCTCTCCGCAGCGTCAATGGTCATCGCGGGCCTAGCAACATGTTTAGAAAATTTGTAATGATGTTCTAATTTCAAGTATGTAACTCGTGCTATATTAGCTATGGCGGTGATTGTTATGCCTTGGAGCGGGGGGAGATACTGTTCAGGCTGCTGGGGAAGGAGCCCAAGTGGGTCGGGAAGGAAGAACAAGGTTTGTGGGTTGAATTTGAGGGAAAATTCTATCAAAGGAGGTTAAAGGGAGTGAAAGGCAAAATTAGAAAATAATTTGTGTGCTGAGAGTAAATTGCTCATATTTCAAACGGAAGTCTGGTGCAAAGAGTAACCAGGGCGTGAAGAGTAAATAGCAGGATGTTAATAGAATTTCCCAATTAGAAGTCTTAAGCCAAGAAAAGCAACACCTAAACTTTTCTGACCGTAATCGTCTTTTTGAAGTGCACCCCGAATCAAGCAGATGAATATTAAAAAATGTTTAAGATGATTATTACTATATGCAAGTTCTTGGGAAATCTTGTAGCCGTGAGAGAGAGATCGAGAGTGGTGAGATCATCAATGGTCATATAAAGGGAGAGACAAGAGGCCGGCTCTTGATTTTATGTGTGTTAATTTGGACCTTGAAGAGAGCTATGAGCAAAGCCATACGAAAGTAAACTTTTGGTTTTTCATTTTCTTTTATCTTTTTATTTTCCGACCAAGGTGTTTTGCATGTTAACAACATCAAAGAGGAATGAAACAAAACAAAGATTTTGGTATTGAATTGAAATTATAACACTTAAGATGTTCTTTCACTAATGAAGAGAAATTTCAATCAAGATTTCTAAAGAGTATGATGATGAAAGTATTATCAGAACTATCCTTTCTATTTCCATTGATTATTAAGTAAAGAATTTTGATTGAAAAAGAACTCTCTCTTTATGATCTTCAGAAACTAATTTTTCCATCCGCTTTATCAACGTACTTGGAATGATTTTGTAGTTTGAGAGATTGTAATTTCTTCCTTAATTTGATTTCTTCCATAATTTGCCGAGATCATAATGTAACTACACTATGAACCGATTAATTTGAATAACTGCTTGCCAATGAGAATGGAATGGTTTCGTTCACAAAGTTGATTTTTTTCATCGACGGAGATGGGATGTTTTCGTCAGCATAGATGATTTGGCAGATCATTGTAGGACAGCACCCACGGTCTGATCAGTTTGAATAACTGTCTGTTAACGATGATGAGACATCTTCCTAGTAGAATTAATTTCTTCAGCTGGCGAAAATGGAATGTCTTTATCAGTAGAGATGAACTTAGTCATTTTTTATAACTTCGTTTGCTCTGGCGGAGTTGTTTCCGTTGGTTTGCAAAGCTGGGACTCTTTGTTTGGCGAGACTGAAATTCTTTGTTTGATGGAGATGGTCATAAGACTGAATTTATCTCTGCTAACTCAACACGTTGATTTGTTGGTGATGCTCGATTGATCTAGTTAACAGTTGATAAATTTTTACACCAGGATCTTCTTATTGTTTGTAGCTTAGCACCACTTAGCTGAAATCTTGAGAAGAGCTTGGTCATCTGGATTCGTAAAGGAAATATGGCGTCTGAATCAACTCTATTCAACACAAATATGTTATTTTTTTTTTTGAAGTAAACGGCGGATATGAGCCCTCCGCATTCCATTAGCAAGTAGATAATAGAACTTACAAAAGTTAGAGAGTTCAATCACTTATATGAATGACCCTCATATTATATCATAAATAAAGATAAAGTTTGTAGCATATATCTCCTCTCCATGTATGCAAAGGCAAGCATCTTCTCCATACTAAAGGAAAATGGATCATGCGTATTTTGGAGAGTCCAAGTCATCTCCTGACGATCCGCCTAAGATCTGTACTTGTTTCTCGTCTGAAGGTATATCTGTCAAAAATGTGATATCATGCATTGTTAGTTTCAAGTAACTATGAAAAGAATGAGTTGAAGAATTAAAATTTTTTTTTATTTCTTTCAAACCAAATATTCCAACATATTGCTGCGACTAGTGTCCTAGACCGAATTGAAGATTGGTTACCCGGACTCAATCTTCTTCAAATACAAGTTTCTTCCTCCAAATTGAAATTGATTCCTAGGCTATTTGCACAATGAGCCCATAGATCCCTAGAAAAGCTGCAACTCAATATTAGATGGGTAGTGGATTCCCCGTCCTTATAATATAAGGTACAGAAATTTTGACCTGACTAACCCCTCCTTTGTAACGTTGGCCATATCAATAGGGTATTGTTATGAATCAGCCAAAGAAACACCTTGACTTTCGAAGGTCATTTTATAGTCCAAATATTTTTCGTGGTTCTAGGGCTGATTCCACTATCCATAAAGTGATAATATATGGATCTCACCAAGAATTCTCCATCTTTGTTCCATCTCCATAATGGTTTATGTTCACATATATCCGATGGGGTTATCCCGCACAAAAGGAGTCTAAGATCCCAAACTTGCATTTCCGCCGCAGTCGAAAGTGGTTGAGAGACGCTCAGCCTCCATCTTGCTCTCCCCCACAGAGAACAAACTAATGCATCTTGTTCGAGGCAACTTCGAATGCCGCGGTGAATAACAACTTGAGAGGTACTTGTGAGCACCACCGATCATACCAAAATGCAATTTTCCGGCCATTGTCTAGTTTATATTCTAGACTTGGCCAGATCAGATGTTTAGACATGCCTAACCCTTTTTTTGAAAACCCAGAGATCTGAGCTATCTTTTGACACTGTATGTACCATGTGCCACTTCTTGGACAATATTTTGAGTATAAAAGTTTTTGGAAGTTATCCTCAGACGCGAAAGGAGATCATGCCACTGCCATTTAGCCATTAATGATAAGTTGAGATTTTGAGATCCAAGACTCCTAGACCCTCCGGGAACACAAATATGTTAATTATACGTCCCATACGAAATTATGCATCATTTCTGAGCTTGACTGTCTGTCCATCTCCTTGTGTATTTTTGTAGCTTTCGACCAAGTCTACATCAAAATCTAGCTAAACAATTAGGAGCTAGACTGATATGAGTAAGATTTGGGTTGGACTCCTATAAGCTCAACTTAGGATTCATGCGTGTCTCCTTTTAAAGCTCACGAATTTGGAACACCTTGATATTTCGTTTCCGTATTCAAACGAGATACAGTGGCTTGTTTCTTTGAGTTTTAGAAAATAAGATTTGGTCCATGAAAAATTCTAACTATCTCTCATTTTTTTTTTTTTCCATCCAAGACTGCCATGTTGATCTTCGTCCCTTAGAATTCACTGGTACCAAAAATCATAAAAAATAAATAAATTCGTCCTTGATAATGCTAAAAAAATTGACCTTGATAAAGCAGGTATAAATTAACATTTTTTTTGAAAATATAACATAACCGATCAATGGCTAATCAATATTATAACCAATATTTTATCATGAGTAATCCAAAAGAATAAAGATCGGTATGGTAGGGTTTGGTGGGAAAAAGTATGAAATACTCCTAATAGACTCTTATAAATTGTGTATTATGTATCCCATGGAAAGGGTTACGATAGGATGTTTGTGTGTGTATGTGAATGTGTGTGCATGCGCACGTCTCTCTCTCTATATATATATATGAAATATGCATATATTCTCTCTCGGGGGAAGGTTAAAGGATAGGAGAGGAAAGAGTATGCAGCGTACATATATGTATATTATTTTATGCATATATTCTATCTTGGAGGAAAGATTAAAGGATGGAGAGGAAATAGTATGCATGTACGTGTGTATATTATTATATGTATATATTGGAGATAGGTTGCACAAAGGAGGAGTGGGTGTTTGTGCATGTGTGTGCATGCATGTGTATTTCGTGATGCATTGATGATGTATGTGTATGAATTTGAAAAATAGAAAATAATATATCATTTCTCCATCTTTCCGAGAATATTTGTACATAAATATCAAACTTGAACTTTATGTTATATAGTATTTGATAAGATTTAAAATAGTTAGCTATCCAAAACTTACTTGTTTTGGAGGTATAAGTGCATTTAAAATAGTTAGCTATCCAAAATTTATTTGTTTTGAAGGTACAAGTGCAATTACTGTGTGTTTGAGGTTATGTGAGACCGCGGTTTCGCTTAAATGATAAGTAGGCTAGTTTTAGAATTAACTATACATAGCAAGTTGCAAGAACAGATCCAATCATCTCTCTAACTTTCTCATCTCTCATAATAATGAAAATCATCTATCTCATCCATTGCTCTTCTCTCTTATATCACATACAAAATATATATATATATATATATATATATATATATATATATATATATATATTCTATTCGTATTAGAATAACACTATTATCATCTAATTGGTGTTCAAATCTAATTAAGATCCTGATGTTTTTATCATCTAATTGGTGTTCAAATCTAATTAAGATCCTGATGTTTTTACTCAAATCCAATTGGGACTCCTCGTAGGATATCTAATTGGTATTCAAATCTAATTAGGATCCTGATTTTTTTATCTAAATCCAATTGGGACTCCTCGTGATCGTACGGATGCAAGATAGATTGGGACTTCTCGTGATCCTACAGATGCAAGATAGATTGGGACTTTTCGCGATCCTACGGATGCAAGATAGATTGGGACTTCTCGTGATCCTACCGTTGTAAGGCACAAACCCAACAGCAAAGTTGAGAGGAAGTATAAAGAAATCAAATGACTTAAGATTTTCAATTTTGTTGACAATTAAAATTTCCAATTAACATAAACATGGTACGAAGAAGTATTGAAAAAATTTGAAAGACTTAAAATTGATTTGATATTGGTGGCTTAAGTAGTTCGAGTCATTTAACCAAAATGTCTCCACATTGTCCCTCGTTTAGGTGCAGAAGTCTGAGCAGAAAACCGAACCGAACCGAACTGATCGGTTCGGTTTATTCGGTTTTCGATTCGGTTTAAAAATCGAAATTAATTTCGGATTTCGAATCAGATTTCGGTAGTTTTAGCTCCAACCGAAACCGACTGAAAAAACCAAAATTTTACAATTGCAGTTTATTCTTTTTTTAATTTATTTTTAATATATTTTTCTTTTAAATCTTTGATGAAAAATATGTTATTATTATTTTAATAGGTAGAAAAAGAAAAAAAATAGAAAGAAAAATTATTATCTTTCCTATAAAATATAAGTGTTTATCACATATTTAGTTTCAAACCCAAATAGCAGAAAACCGATGGAACCGAGCCGAACTTAAAATTCGGTTTCGGTTTTTTTGGAAATTTGGTCGGTTTCGGTTTCGGTTCCACTAGTTCGGTCGGAGTTTTTTTTAAAAAAATCTAACCGAACTGTAACACCCCAAAACTATCATTACAAATTATCAAGTCAAAAGTTTCTTTCTATAACCCTTCAAATTTAATTTCTAAGGGCACCTCCTTGGCATTTTGTGGGGATGAGTTGTTAGAAGAGAGTGAGAGGTGACACTCTAGTTGACATTTGTCATGCATGCAAGAAACCTTAGGACTAGGCTAGAGGACAAGGTGACCAAAATACCCTTAGGTATATATATAACCTTATTCTCTCAAAGAGAATTCTTATCAAAAGAACAAAATAAAAAATCACTCTTTACCCTTGGTTCTTCTAGTTCGTTGAGTAAAGAAAATAGAAGGGAGGCTTTGCTAAAACAAATGAGGAGATTAAAGGGAATAGAGACAAGTATCACCTTATTCTTATTCTCTCTTTGAATTGTATTTGAGTGCAAGTAGCAAGTATGATTTTTCTTGGAAATTATTTGATTTGTATTATGAGTACATGATTCCTTTTTCTTTATGGATAACTCTACATCATTTCGGATCTGCGTACTTAGCCTGATTTACGGATGTTAGCAGTGGAAAATTTCTAAGTAAATAGGATTTTCCACAACATAATGCGGAGCTAACCTTTCAGTTTCGCGTTTGGCAATTTTTAGCTTCGTGTTTGGCAATTTTTAGCTTCGCGTTTGGCTATTTTCAGCTTCGAGTTTGGCTATTTTTAGCTTCGCGTTTGGCTATTTTTAGCTTCGCGTTTGACTATTTTTAGCTTTGCGTTTGGCTATTTTCAGCTTCGCGTTCGGCAATTTTTAGCTTCGCGTTTGGCTATTTTCAGCTTCGCGTTTGACTATTTTTAGCTTTGCGTTTGGCTATTTTCAGCTTCGCGTTCGGCAATTTTTAGCTTCGCGTTTGGCTATTTTCAGCTTCACGTTTGGCAATTTTTAGCTTCGCGTTTGGCTATTTTCAGCTTCGCGTTTGGCTATTTTCAACTTCGCGTTTGGCTATTTTTAACCTCGCCTAAAAACTCCGCGTTCAAGAGAAACACAGATTTATACACTTGGCATGATTCGCGGATTTATGATAACATGACATATGAATATCAACATGATACATGAAGGCAAGATTATTCATGAGAACAAATTCTAGTATCTTTATTACACGACATGATAACAAATTCTAGTATCTTTATTACACGACATGATAACAAATTCTAGTATCTTTATTACAAGACATGATAACAAGTTCTAGTATCCTTATTACATGACATGAAGTAGTCTTATGATATATGTGTCATGATTCCAAATCTTGATTCCTGAACTCTTGATTCTTGTGAAATGATATGTATACAATTTGACATGAAAGTCCACGTGTTTCCTTTAATTCACGTATATCATATGCATTACTAACATGGGAAAAACTACATGATGGATAGATAAGTACTGTATTGTACAAGGATCTTGTTGGCCAACTTCTTGATTAGGTGCTGAGGGCCTTTTACTAGCAGCACTGGGTGGTACTGAGCCACCGTCTGATACATGAGTCACCATATGGGTGATGCCCGTTACTTGTTTCATTTAACGGGGTCTGACTTGTAGCACCTAGCGGTGTGTCATGGTTCAGCGCCATGAGTTAGAGGCCGGGTCCCGGGTATGCACGGACACTTGTACAATATGAGAAACTGCGCGCTATCTTATCCATCATTGAGTTTCAATTCCAATACTAATATGATATAGACCTGTTAAATTTTACACGAAGTTTGTGAATAACTTACATAGTTCTGGTTACATGCAACATGATTGATATTTACTTCGCTTACACTTGTCACATTTACATGATTTGCTTCTGCTATTTGAATGAATAGTCTTACTCAATTCATTTTCAGTACTCTTAGGATACGTTTGTACCAACGCAATTTATTTATTCTTTTATTTATTTGTACTGTGATAGTACACGTGTTTCTTATTTTTGTGTTACTTGCTGGGTTTAATCCCTCGGGTTTTCTTAAGCCCAGATCACGAAAGTAGAGAAGGGGAGATTGCTCCAGACAACGATCCTTACTTCACCAACCAGGTCGAGTAGAGGATACTAGCACAATACTATTTGGGTACTTCGCACTTCTTGTTCTTGTTTCCTTTTGCTGGGCACTGCTTTAACTTGTAGTATTTAACTCTTTTGTGTAAATATTTAGAGCAGTGTGCCATTTTATGTAATCAACTCTCTGTATAAATGAAATCCTTTCAGTTTCAGACATGGTTATTCATCTTGACATGGCAGTAGTTACGGCTATTCCAAGATCATGAGACTGTTGGGTTATTTATAGTATTTAAGCAATGTCGCCCATTTAAAAAAAAAAAAAAACAAAGGGTAGAGCCGAAATGGGGGCGTTACAGATTTGGTATCAGAGCCTAGGTTTAGGTGGGAGACCATATAACTACTGCCACATGAAAACATGTCTAAGATACACTCTCAACACTTCTTCCTTATCTTTGATATCCATCAGATCTAGTATCATACCTATTCTATTATTTCTAATTCATTTGGAAAATCTATCTTGAAACTCCATCTGATTAATTTCTCTTGGACCGTCACAGAACGATGACGACCCAATCTTCTACTAGCGCAAATCCAAATCCTACGGGTGAAGAGTCTGAGCTTAGAACTATAGTGGAAAGAGTAGCGCAGACGCAAGAAACTACAACGATAATATTGGAAAGAATGCTACAGTCCAAAGAACAAGAAAGAACTGGGATGGTGTCAGATTTTCGAAGATTGCAGCCATCAGTATTTTCCGGAACAGAAGGACCACTAAAAACTGAGCAGTGGATTGTGGATATGAAAAATCTTCTGAAGGCAGCAAGGATTCCAAAGGAGAATCGTGTTGAAGTAGTATGCATTCAATTGGCTGACATAGCTAGAACATGGTGGCTTGCAGAAGAAGTGAAACACCAGGAACCCTTAACTTGGGACAAATTTGTAGAGGCATTTCTTGCCAGATATTTCCACTTATCAGCGAGACAAGAAATGAGGAAGAAATTTCTAGGATTGCAACAAGGAGATCGAACTCTGGATGCATATGCTGCAGAATTTGTGAGGCTGAGCCAATTTGCCCCAACCCTGATAGCTGATGAGGAGGAAAAGGCACACTTGTTCCAGCAAGGGCTGAGGTCTCATCTGAGGGAGTACTTAGCAGGGCATAACTACAAGACTTATTCAGAAGTGTTTGAAGCGGCATGTCGTTTGGAACAAGTATTCGAGAAGAATAGGTCAGTGGCATTTAAAAGGTTGTTTGGGCAAGGAACAAGTTCATC
Source organism: Dracaena cambodiana (assembly GCA_036321105.1). Taxonomy (NCBI): domain Eukaryota; kingdom Viridiplantae; phylum Streptophyta; class Magnoliopsida; order Asparagales; family Asparagaceae; genus Dracaena; species Dracaena cambodiana. The sequence goes on from JAYEPQ010000002.1 coordinate 27,031,246, forward strand.
GACCAAGAAATTTGGTGGTCCGCCAACAAAGAGACAGATGATGATGCCAAATCGAAATTCAGTAATATGCAACTATTGTCATATACCAGGGCATACCCAGAACACGTGTAGAAGAGCTCAAGGGTGGTGCCTGGCATGCGGATCCGCTAGTCATCAATTGAGAGATTGCCCAAAGGCCCAACAATCAACAATAGCCAAGATCCCGTTTCAAGCAACAACCAGGCCAATAACAACGTCAGCCCAGAGAATTCCAAGACCAGGCCAGAAAGGACCCTGGGAGAACCGACAACAAACCTATGTTAGGGCACAAGAAGGAGCAGGACGGAGGCAAGGGTAAGTTAGACTAATGAATGCAGAAGAAGTTCAAACCACTGGAGGAGTCGTGGTAGGTATGATCTTGGTTAACAATAGACCGGCAACTGTTTTATTTGATTTTGGAGCATCACACAGTTTCATCACTAGCATGTTTGTTTCCCGTAATTTTTTTGATTTCACTATCTTAGCTGCGGGGTGGAATATTAAGACCGGGAATGGTAGTATCATGACTAATAAAGAGTGTAAACTATGTCCATTAGTAATTGATGGTAAGGAATTTTATGCCAATTTACTAGTTATTAGTGGAGGAGGATATGATGTTATCATAGGCATGAATTGGCTGAGCACCTTCTATGCAGTGATAGACTGTAGGAGAAGGAGAGTAGTATTCCAGATTCCTGACTGTTCAGAGTTTGAATTTGTCAGTGGAAACCAATCCCTAAAACCAGCTGAATCTAAGATATTTCCAAAGGGAGGAGTTTTGGAAGCTATGGAAATAGGAGAAGGAATGATCCCAGTAGTATCAGAATTCTTGGATATTTTTCCTGAAGAGATACCTGGACTACCACCAGCAAGGATAGTAGAATTTACTATTGATATTATCCCTGGAGCTGAACCAGTTTGTAAGCCACCTTATCGAATGGGGATTGCAGAACTAGAAGAAGTCAAGAAGCAAGTGGGCGAGTTAATGACATTGGATTTTATAAGACCCAGTGTGTCACCTTGGGGAGCTCCAGTACTATTAATAGGAAAGAAGGACGGGAGTAAAAGGTTATGTATAGACTATAGAGGTTTGAATGTAGTAACAATTAAGAATAAATATCCATTGCCAAGGATAACTGATCTGTTCGATCAACTTGGAGGAGCGAAGGTATTCTCAAGAATAGATTTTCGTTCAGGATTTCATCAAGTAAGAGTCCGAACAGAAGATATCTCAAGGACTGCATTTAGAACCAGACATGGACATTATGAATATTTAGTGATGTCATTTGGGGTAACTAATGCTCCAGCGGTGTTTATGAATTTGATGAACCATATTTTTACTCAGTATTTGGACAAATTTGTGGTAGTGTTTATTGATGATATATTGATCTACTCTACGAATAGAGAAGAGCACGTTAAATATTTAAGGATAGCATTATAAACTTTAAGGGAACAAAGGCTATACGGAAAATTGAGCAAATATGAATTTTGATTGAATAAAATTGCTTTCTTGGGTCATATAATATCTGAAGATGGTGTATCAGCAGATCCTAAAAAGATAGAGGCTGTGATGGATTGGCCTGTACCGAAATCAGTATCAGAAGTTCGCAGTTTTCTGGGGATGGCTGGATATTACAGGCGGTTTGTACAAGATTTTGCAAAAAATACGTCTCCTCTAACTAAGTTGACACAAAAGGGAATCGAATATGTCTGGACAGAAGGATGCGATAAGGCATTTGAAGAATTGAAACTAAGACTGACAACATCACCTGTGTTAGCAATTCCAGATAACACTGGAGGAATGAAAATCTATAGTGATGCTTCAAAACTAGGACTGGGATGCGTGTTGACTCAGCATGGAAGAGTGATTGAGTTTGTATCAAGACAATTAAAACCTCATGAAAGAAATTATCCCACTCATGACTTGGAACTAGCATCAATAATTCATACTTTAAAAATTTGGAGACATTACCTACTAGGACAAAGGGTGGAAGTGTACACTGATCACAAAAGTTTGAAATATATTTTCACTCAAAAGGAACTAAATATGAGACATAGACGATGGTTGGAGTTAGTAGCAGATTATGACTTGGAAATTAAATATCATCCAGGAAGGATCAATATAGTGCCAGATGCTCTGAGTAGAAGACCTGCAATAGAAAGATTGACTCAACAAAAGGAATTGTTGGCAGAAATACAAAGGATGGAATTAGAAATAATTCTGCCAGAAATGATAGCATAACTTATGGAAATGCGACTACAGTCACCATTGATAGAGCAGATCAAGCAAGCCCAAGTCGATGATGAAAGCTTCCAAAGGTTAAAGAACAAAATTGAGACAGGTAAGAGGTTTGAGATGAAGATACACTCAGATGGGACTACTAGATTCAGGGAGAGGTTATGGGTGCCCAAGGGAAAGACAAGGAAGAGAATTTTAGAAGAAGCTCATAAATCAGCATATTCCATTCATCCCGGAGGCAATAAGATGTACAAGGATATGAAGAGGTACTTCTGGTGGCCGGGCATGAAGAAAGAAATTGCAAGACATGTATCCATGTGTTCTACTTGCCAACAAGTGAAGGTCGAACATCAGAAAATAGCTGGATTACTTCAACCCTTAACAATTCTAGAATGGAAGTGGGAACAAATATCAATAGATTTTGTTACAGGATTACCAAGGAGCACCAAAGGTAATAATGCGATTTGGGTGGTAGTGGACCGACTGACCAAGTCAGCTCATTTCATCACATTTAGGGTTGGTCAGTCAACAGAAGCATTAGCAAAAAGATTCATGCAGGAAGTGGTGAGGTTACATGGAGTTCCATTTAGAATTGTCTCAGATAGGGATACAAGATTTAGATCACAATACTGGAAGAAATTGATGGATAGTTTAGGAACACATTTAGACTTGTCTTCAGCATATTACCCACAAACAGATGGACAATCAGAACGAACTATCCAAATACTTGAAGACATGCTTAGAGCATGTATGCTAGATTTTGGAGGATCTTGGGAAGACCATTTATATATGGCGGAGTTTTCCTACAATAATAGCTATCAAGAGAGTATCAAAATGGCACCATTTGAGGCTTTATATGGCAGGAAGTGTAGATCTCCATTATGTTGGAATGAGATTGGAGAGCGAAGTATTTTGGGACCTGAATTAATTACTCAAGCAACAGAGCAAGTAAAGGTTATTAGGGAACATATGAAAGCTGCACAAGATAGATAAAAGAAATGGGCATATCGACGTAGAAAATCATTGGAGTTTGAAATAGGAGATAAGGTATTTATCAAGATATCGCCAATGAAAGGAGTGATTAGATTCGGCAAGAAGGGAAAGGTTAGTCCAAGATATATTGGACCATTCGAAATTACAGAAAGAATTGGAAATCTTGCATACAGATTATCATTACCTCCTGAGATGGAAACTATTCATGATGTATTCCATGTGTCGCAATTAAGGAAGTGCTTGGGCAACGAACATAAGGCTGTGGACTTGTCCGAGATGGATCTGAGATCCGATCTAAAGTATGAGAAACAACCTGTAGCAATCATTGATCGACGGGAGAAAATCCTAAAGAACAAAGCGATACCGTTGGTCCTTATTTCATGGGATGCACAATCACCTGGGGACTCCACTTGGGAACTTGAAGGCGATATCAAAACAAAATACCAGTACCTATTTTCATTATCAGGTATGTAAGTTGAGTCTATTTTTATATGACAACACGTACCTGTATATAATAGTATACTTTTTAAAATTGGAATTTCGAGGACAAAATTCTTTTATTAGGTGGGTAGAATGTAACATCCCAAAACTATCATTACAAACTATCAAGTCAAAAGTTTCTTTCTATAACCCTTCAAATTTAATTTCTAAGGGCACCTCCTTGGCATTTTGTGGGGATGAATTGTTAGAAGAGAGTGAGAGGTGACACTCTAATTGACATTTGTCATACATGCAAGAAACCTTAGGACTGGCTAGAGGACAAGGTGACCAAAATACCCTTAGGTATATATATAACCTTATTCTCTCAAAGAGAATTCTTATTAAAAGAACAAAATAAAAAAATCACTCTTTACCCTTGGTTCTTCTAGTTCGTTGAGTAAAGGAAATAGAAGGGAGGCTTTGCTAAAACAAAGGAGGAGATTAAAGGGAATTGAGGCAAGTATCACCTTGTTCTTGTTCTCTCTTTGAATTGTATTTGAGTGCAAGTAGCAAGTATGATCTTTCTTGGAAATTATTTGATTTGTATTATAAGTACATGATTCCTTTTTCTTTATGAATAATTCTACATCATTTCGGATCTGCGTACTTAGCCTGATTTACGGATGTTGGCAGTGGAAAATTTCTAAGTAAATAGGATTTTCCACAACAGAATGCGGAGCTAACCTTTCAGCTTCGCGTTTGACAATTTTTAGCTTCGCGTTTGGCTATTTTCAGCTTCGAGTTTGGCTATTTTTAGCTTCGTGTTTGGCTATTTTCAGCTTCGCGTTCGGCTATTTTCAGCTTCGCGTTCGGCAATTTTCAGCTTCGCGTTCGGCAATTTTCAGCTTCGCGTTTGGCTATTTTCAGCTTCGCGTTTGGCAATTTTTAGCTTCGCGTTTGGCTATTTTCAGCTTCGCGTTTGGTTATTTTCAGCTTCGCGTTTGGCTATTTTTAATCTCGCGTAAAAACTCCGCGTTCAAGAGAAACACGGATTTATACACTTGGCATGATTCGCGGATTTATGATAACATAACATGTGAATATCAACATGATACATTAAGGCAAGATTATTCATGAGAACAAATTCTAGTATCTTTATTACACGACATGATAACAAATTCTAGTATTTTTATTACACGACATGATAACAAATTCTAGTATTTTTATTACAAGACATGATAACAAGTTCTAGTATCCTTATTACATGACATGAAGTAGTCTTATGATATATATGTACATGATTCCAAATCTTGATTCCTGAACTCTTGATTCTTGTGAAATGATATGTATACAATTTGACATGAAAGTCCACGTGTTTCCTTTAATTCACGTATATCATATGCATTACTAACATGGGAAAAACTACATGATGGATAGATAAGTACTGTATTGTACAAGGATCTTGTTGGCCAACTTCTTGATTAGGTGCTGAGGGCCTTTTACTAGCAGCACTGGGTGGTACTGAGCCACCGTCTGATACATGAGTCACCATATGGGTGATGCTCGTTACTTGTTTCATTTAACGGGGTCTGACTTGTAGCACCTAGCGGTGTGTCATGGTTCAACGCCATGAGTTAGAGGCCGGGTCCCGAGTATGCACGGACACTTGTACAATATGAGAAACTGCGCGCTATCTTATCCATCATTGAGTTTCAATTCCAATACTAATATGATATAGACCTGTTAAATTTTACACGAAGTTTGTGAATAACTTACATAGTTCTGGTTACATGCAACATGATTGATATTTACTTCGCTTACACTTGTCACATTTACATGATTTGCTTCTGCTATTTGAATGAATAGTCTTACTCAATTCATTTTCAGTACTCTTAGGATACGTTTGTACCAACGTAATTTATTTATTCTTTTATTTATTTGTACTGTGATAGTACACGTGTTTCTTATTTTTGTGTTACTTGCTGGGTTTAATCCCTCGGGTTTTCTTAAGCCCAGATCACGAAAGTAGAGAAGGGGAGATTGCTCCAGACAACGATCCTTACTTCACCAACCAGGTCGAGTAGAGGATACTAGCACAATACTATTTGGGTACTTCGCACTTCTTGTTCTTGTTTCCTTTTGCTGGGCACTGCTTTAACTTGTAGTATTTAACTCTTTTGTGTAAATATTTAGAGCAGTGTGCCATTTTATGTAATCAACTCTCTGTATAAATGAAATCTTTTCAGTTTCAGACATGGTTATTCATTTTGACATGGCAGTAGTTACAGTTATTCCAAGATCATGAGACTATTTGGTTATTTATAGTATTTAAGCAATGTCGCCCATTTTAAAAAAAAAAAAGGGGTAGAGCCGAAGGGGGGCGTTACACGAACCGACCGACACTCACTCCTACGGAAATAGGAAGGTGCAACGGCAATACAAGAGGAGGGACAGAAGGGGGGGCCGGGGGATAGAGATTAGGGGTTTGTTGTGATTAGCAAAATAACTAGCTGCATTTGTACAATCAGAGCATCGACATCAACATCGAGCTTGAGCCAGGGCCGATTGAAGACATGCCAGAGGGCGAGGGTTTTCATTGATCAAGGAGAAGCTCTGCTGGTGAGTCAATGAGAAGGATTTATGACTACCGGAACTAAATTTTATGATTATTTGGTAGTTGGCGGTTGATTTGAGAATTCGCAATGGATGAGAAGGCGATCCTGAACTGTAAATTAAGGTAAAAATTCCTTTTCAAATTAGATCAAATCTAAACAATAACAATTAAATCTAAAACACAAAATTAAAATCAGATGTAGATTGATTTGAAAGCATAATAATGATTAACAAATCCTAACTATAACTTTACATTTAATCGGATCTAATAGAGAAAAGAAGAGAGAGACTTTGGATCTGGAGGAAGAGATTACTTTTGGACATTAAATGATATGGTCCCAAGGAGAGAGACGAAGAAAGGGGAGCAATATGGAGTGAAAATTGAGAAACGCGGGTAAGATTAAGTGATGGACATTAGTTATAGGAAGAGGAGAGAGAGAGATTACTTTTGACAGAGAAATTACGTTGGAGAGAGGAGGAGAATAGCTAGGTTAATATGTGAATGTTAAGATCGAAGGTGATGGTATAACGGGAAAAAGAGAATGAAAGATATCTTTTTAATAGAACTTAGTTAGAGAGTCTAGATTAGAGTAACCTACTAGTTTTGAAAGACTAATATAAAAAATAAAATAATTGAGAGATTCATACTTAAATATGGATAATGTAAAGAATAGATATGAAAAAAATCTAAATAATTTTATTTAAACCAATGGAAATAAAGACTAGAATTTCTAGATGTGCTCCATATTTTTGTTAGTGAAGCTCCAATAAATATTTTTTAGAGGGGAACTTCTAACGGGGCACAACTTTTTTCCTAGTGAGCCCAGTATAAGATTAGAAGATGATAGAATTTCTTAGTGAGCCCAATTTAATTCCCAAAATACCCATAACCTATATTTCCTCACTTCCTCTCCTCACTTCCTCTCCACCGGCCCAAACCCAAAAATCCCTCTCTCCTCTCTTCTCCTTCCAACCCGCCGCCGCCACTGTCAATCTCCGCCGCCCTCCGCCGCCTCCACTGCCACAGCCCAACACCCCACACCCCGCTGCCACACCCCCCGCCACAGCCCCCCACTCTCCGCCCCCACACCCCGCTGCCATAGCCCACACCCTCCGCCCCACACCCTCCGCCCCCACCCGCCGCTGCCACACCTCCCACCCTCCGCCCACACTCTCCGCTGCCACACCCCCACCCTCCGCTGCCACATCCCTACCCTCCGCTGCTTCATTTCTTGTCTTTTGATCTCAGATTTTTGAGCTCTACTGTAAGTCTCCTCTAATTTAATTTTAATTTTGTTTTATTTAGTTTATTCTTATTTGCTCGGTGACTGTCCTGAAAACTGAAAACTTCTTGTTTGGTTTGATAATAATTTACAATCGGGAAATTCTAAACGAGTACATTTTTTTGTTAATTTTGTTTTTTAATATTTAGATTATAATTATGAAGAAAATATAATATTGTAATCGTAGTTGTAAAATATGCGAAAATTTAGTTATTTTCTAATTATAGATGTTAATATTAAAATTTATTAATTAATTTAGAAGTTTAATGATATTGTCCTAATGGTTGATTAAGTAACACAGAACGGTTTCAGTGTCTTTAAATTTTAATATTACACTATCTTGTAGGTTAAAAATAAATAGATAAAATTTGATATTTGTAGCAAATTATACTTTATTACTACTTATTTGCACATAGAAAATTTACTGTTTTGATAAAAAGTATCTATGAATGAAATATCTTTGTATTACATAGATGGATCCGGCAGAATCTTCTCGCGTTCGACCAACTGCCTCGTTAAGGAGAAAGAAAGCAGCATCTCGACCACAAATCCAACGCCCGATACGAGAGAGAGAAATCGAAGTGGCCGTAAATACTGAATTAAATATAGAAACTCCGAATTTGATCAGATATGATAGTGCAAGACTAGAAGAAGGAAGCAGAGGAACCAAGTCAAGATCAATCCACTCCTAATGCACCCGATACGGTAAATTTGACTCGAACCAGAAGCAGACGTCAACCCCCGAGGAAGACAAGGAGACAGTGATCAATGTGTGAGATGTATAATGATATGGATGATGTAAGGAACTTCACGTCGCCGGTGTAAACTTATTTTGCAAACATTTTGACGAATTTGTTGAATTTATGGTTTTTGTTTGTAATGAACCCTATTGGTCACTTTTTAATTGTTTAATATAAACACTACGTTTGTATTTGATCGTATTTCTTTAATCTGTATAAAATATTATTTGTTTTATACGTAGGAAACCCTATTTATAATCTTCACTATTTCATTGTATCAGTAATTGTATCGTTGTTTCATTGTATGGGTGTATCCAAGTATCATTATATCAGTATATCGGTGTATCATGAGTATCATTGTATTTGTGTATCAGCAGTATCATTGTATTTGTGTATCATTGTATCATTGTTTGTCGGTGTATCATTGTATCGCAATAAACGATGTATCAGAGTATCAATGGGTTGGTGTATCAGTATGTCAGTGTATAATTGTATGTTTTTTTCTTCCTTCCCTATATTTCGATAATAATGTATAATTTGTTATTAATATAAGTCCATAAACTGACGTTAAATTCGGTTAACTAATGATACATCAATTTTTATAAGTAAATAGAGTCGATGAGAGAGTGGCCAAATCAAGCTCCTGTCTGGACTGTCAGTCCGAACGAACTAACTTCGTTTGGACTGACAGTCCGAACAAATCAAGTTCGTTCGGACTGCCAGTCCGAACGAACGTGATTTGTTCGGACTGACAGTCCGAACGAAGTTAGTTCGTTCGGACTGTCAGTCCGAACGGCGGGAGGGACGGAAGAAGTGGGTGAAGGAAGAAGGGTAAGATGGAAATTTTTTTTAGAGGGCATAGTTGTTATATATTGGGAGTTTTAACTGGGCTCACTAGGAAAAAACTTGTGCCCATTTAGAAGCTCCCTTTAAGAGGGTTTCTAAGAAAAACAGGGGCGCATTTAGAAATTCCCAATAGAGACTTCTGATTTTTATATAATTATTCCGTTTTCGCTTTAAAGTTATTATTTCCTTGTCATCTCCAACTTCAAGGTAAAAACAAAGAATCTCCCTTCGATTGTGCTCTCCCTCGTTCTCCTAGAGTCTTCTCCCTCTCGCGTGCCCCTCTGTGTTCGACTCTCCTTCAAGAGACCCAGTTCTCTCCAAACCCTAACCCTAACCCTTACCTCTTTCCAAACTAAAAGAATGTCCAAGCCCTGGGGCGGCAGCATCGGGGCCTGGGCCCTCGAGGCCGAGCGCGAGGAGGCGGAGGAAAAAGAACAGCAACTTGTTGCCCAAGCGCAGGCCCAGAGCAGCTTCCCGTCCCTGAGAGAGGCGGCCCAGGCGAAGCCCAAGAAGAAAAAATCCGTTACGATCCCCCTCACCCAGTTCGTCGCCGACCCCCTCACCCACGACGAGCTCCTTCGACTCCCCACCGCCCCCCGCGAGCGCGCCCCGGAGGAGCTCGAGTTCGCCGGCCGCAGGGGCTTCTCCTCCTATGGCGGCGGGTCCGGGCCGAGACGAGGAGGGTTCGACGACGAGCCGCGGCGGGGCCCGCCGCCTCCGAGAGCCTCAGACATGGATCTTCCATCTCGGGCCGACGAGGTCGATAATTGGGCTGCTGGAAAGAAGCAGTTCGCTGCTCCTCCGATGGACCGGGCCCGCGGTCAGGATAGGTATCCGCCTGTCGGCGGGAGCTCGAGGGCGGATGAGGTCGATAATTGGGCCGCCGGGAAGAAGCCCATGCAGCAAAGCTTCGGATCCGGGTACAATAGGACTTCTTTTGGCGGTGGCGGGTCGGATTCGGATAGATGGGCCAGAGGAAAAGGAGAATGGGGTATGGGATTGAGCTCGAGCAATGGGGAGAGGAAGAGACTTTTGCTGGACCCGCGGAAAAAGGAAGCTGGGGGTGTTGGATCTGGGAGTGAGGCTGCGAGGAGTCAGTCACGGCCCAGTCCGTTTGGGGCGGCGCGGCCGAGGGAGGAAGTGCTGACAGAGAAAGGGGTGGATTGGAGAAAAATTGACCTGGAGATTGAGGCAAAGAAGACTGGTAGCAGGCCCACAAGCTCGCACTCGAGCAGGCCTTCCAGTGCCCAGTCCAGTAGGCCCGGGAGCTCGGGGTCGCAGATGGGTGCCGAAGGTGGAGCTAGGCCTCGGCCGAGAGTGAACCCGTTTGGGGAAGCAAAGCCAAGAGAGGTCGTTCTGCAGGCGCAAGGCAAGGACTGGAAGAAGATTGATATGGAGCTGGAGCACCGCGGGGTTGACAGGTCTTGATTCTCTTAACTGAAATTTATCGATAAAATATGAATGATATGATGTTAATGTTTGAGAATTAGTATGTTGGTTCTAATTGCTTGTTAGGTGACTTGAAATTGCTTGAACTGTTCAATTTAGCTCTAATATTTAACTGACCAAATTTAAAGCAGCATTTAACTGATGGTGAACATAAAGACATTCTAATTCTTAAATTAATGATAGTGCATTATGTACTCTACTTTCCATTCTTTTTGATAAATGTAATAAGGATCAATTAATTCAGTTAGGTTCTGATTGTGGTATAAATCTTAGTACTTCTGTTTCTTTTGATCTTAATAATAAAATTTTAGCTCTAGAAAGGGGTAGAGCAGAAGCTTTATAGTTGGAGATCATGGAATGTCAAAGGATTAGAGGATCCTATCAAAAGGACCGTAGTTGAGATTTTTGTCCGTTATATAAGATGGATGTTATTTGTCTGCAAGAAACTAAGCTAGATAATATTCTTAACAGTGTTTCGAGACTATTGGGAAGAACTTTTATTTAGGAATGGGAGCTAAAGTTTGTTACTGGGCTTCAGAAGGAATTATGACAGGTTGGAAGGGTCTGCAATAGACTAAAAAAAGTGTCAGTATTGGACAATACAGTTTGACAGTTGTTTTTGAATCTTCAAATATATTGGTTGGGCTTTGTCAAATGTATATTATCCTCGTTGCTTTATTGACAGACAACAATTGCAGCAAGAGTTGAAAGATTTTAGAACAATATTTCATGGTGCTTTGGTTATTGCTGGTGATTTTAATGTCGCTTCTATTGACAACGAAAGGAAAGGTAAAAAGTAAGGACTTCAAGGATTCTATTAGGGATTTGGAAATGATAGATTCTTCTTTGCGTGGCAGGAAGTTTACTTGGTCAGTAAGAGAGATTGTCCATCTATGCCAAAATTGGATAGAATTATTTTTTCCTCTCAATAGGAGGATAAATTTCCTTATTCTAAGATGCTAGGCTTATCGAGTCAGTTGTTAGATCATATTAGTTTAGATACTTCAAAGCGTATTAAATCTGAGAAGTTAAATTTGTGTAGATTTGTATTGAAGCTCTTGGTTTTAAAGAATTTGTGCATAATTATTGGATTAATGTTTAATAGAAGGAGATGTTGCTACTAGAATGGTGAAAAAGCTTAAATTTCTCATAAAAGAGAATACGAAATGGATAAAGGAAATTTTTTATAGTATCATAGCCACAAAAAGAAAATTTTTAATGAGTTGCATAAGTTGAACTATCTGGAAGAAGAAAGAGATTTATCTCAAAGTGAGAAATTACAAAGATTGACAATGGAAAAAGATTTAAATGATATTCTTTATCAAGAAAAAAAAATGGAGATAGAGAGCTAAGACTTATTGGTTGAAAGGTGACTAATACTTCTTACTTTCATAAAATTGTTAATGACAGTTTAAGAAGTAATGGAATTAACGATAATTCACATAATGGTAATGAAATTTGTCACTCAGGAGGGACTGAATGATTTATTTCCTGAACATTATGTACACATTTTTGATACTTTTGATGAACATAGAGTGGGTTTGAATTGGGAAGATCTTTATCCTAACAATAGCTGGTATGATGAAGCGTTAGAGGCCCCTTTTACATAATCAGAAGTAAAAAAAAAGCTGTTTTTGATATGAAGGCAGAAAGTTCTTCGGTCCAGACGGATTTTCTACTCGGATTTTCTACTCGTTTTTACTAAGAATTTTGGCAAACTGTTAAGAACGATATCATGGATGTTATCTCCGAGTTTTATATGGAATATTTGGATATAGAAAGATTTAATTATGCTCATGTAATTCTTATTAGGAGAAAAGAAGGTGCTAGTTCTGTATCAAATTTCAGGCCAATTAGTTTGTTGAATGTAATTTATAAGATTATCACTAAAACTTTGACCTAAAGATTAAATTCTCTTCTTTAGAACATTATTGATAAATCCCAATGGTTTTATACTTGGAAGATTTATATTGGATGGCATTGTTGTTCTCTTCCATATTGGATGGAATTGCTGTTGCACAAAAGTTAATGTCAGATTGGGTAAGGCAAGATAAAGGAGGATGGAGAATTATTAAAGCTGGACTTTTGCCAGACTTATGATATGCTAGATGGAATTTTATTTTGGAAGTATTACAGGCCCGAGGATTTGGAACTTGATCTATAAGATGGATTACAAGTGTTTTGAAAGGAGGTAAATCTCAAATATTGGTGAGTGAGAGCAGGAAGATTAATTTTTCTAAAAGAGGGCTTAGACAAGGAGATTCTTTGTCTTCCTCTTCGCTTTGTTTTAGCTGCGGACTCTTTTACTAAGATTCTATTACTGGTTGTTCAGAATCATAGACTGATTGGATTGTCTTATAATAACTACATGCATACTCATCTTAGCCTATAATATGCAAATGATACTCTTTGTTTGTCAATACTAGTATGGAGAATATCAGATGTCTTAAATTGTTACTATATGGTTTTGAGTTAGCCTCCAATCTCAAGATAAAATTTAACAAAAATTTGGTTTATATGTTAAATAATGATGAAGAAGTATTACTTAGGTTGCAAATATGCTAAATTGTCACAAAGATGCTTTTCCTATTACATATTTGGGATTTCCTCTTAGAGCAAAAAAATTAAAGAAAGAGGATTGGCAGCCTATGATTGATAAAGTGGATAGAAGACTAGCAAGCTGAAAAGGGAGATGTTTGTCTAGAGGAGGAAGATTGGTATTGAGTAAATCTGTTCTATCTTTTATGCGCCTTTTTGTTATGCCCTTTTTTGCTCCCTTCTTGGGCTAGAGGTGAGCTTGGTAGTACTAAAAGAAGTTTTCTATAGAAAGGGGATAAAAATTGTAAAGGCTTTTCATGATTTGTCAAATGGCAGGAAGTGTAAGTCTAGACAATATGGTGGTCTCGATGTTCTAAGTATTAAAGAGATGAATATGGCTTTGTTAGCTAGATGGATTTGGAAGTTTGTAATGTTCCCTGAATTTCAATGGTGTTGTTTGATCCATTCTCAATATTATGTTGAAAGAACTTTGAGGAAAGTAAATAAGTCTGACTCAGGGATCTCTCAATTTTGGAAAGGAGTAAAAGTTGGCCCTGGGAATTTAGTATCTTTTTGGCAGGATAACTGGCGTGGTGAGGATTCTTTTGTGTTATAATTTCCAAATTTATATTCACTATCCATGAATAAAGATACAAGTGTTGCTCATATGAGAAATATTTATAATGAGAGACTTGGAATTTATAATTCAGAAGAAATTTGATAGGTGACTTGATATGTCAGTGGTTGCATTTAAAGCAAATGCTAGATGCTTCTTGCATCCTATCTAATAAGGATATTTGCATTTGTTAGCCTGGTTGTAATGGAATTTTTTCAGTTAAAACCTGTTATGGCAGTTTTTCATTTGACTAAAAGTCCAATCAGTTATATATGGAAAATAGTAGCTCTTATTAAAATAAAGATTCTTGTGTGGTTGGCTCATCCTGATAGGTTACATACATAGGAAGTATTACTTAAGACCATATTTTTCTTAGGTGTTCCTTTAAATGTGTGATTTGGTTAAGCATTTGCCATAATCTTTACACTAGTTCGTTCCCTTTCCATTTTGATGATCTAATTACATCTTGGAGGTTGCATCATATAGCAGGAAGTGCCCGAATGGAATGGGATTTGTTAGTTTTGGCAGTTATTTGGTACATATGAGATGAGAGGAGCAGAAGGATATTTTATCAACAATCTATAAATTCACTATCTAGTTTTATCTTCCATTATTTATTTTGCGAGTTTCTGGATTATGAACAATTCTGTTAAGAAATGGACTAATTTTCGGATTGGTTGGGGCATTGGCTGTATCCAGAAGGAATAATGCTGATCAGAACTGTAGCTTCTCTCTTGTTGCGGTGAATACTAACTTAGGTGGTGCGAATGGTGTTAGAAACTGTGATGGGGTCTCTTCGCTTGTTGTTAACAGGCCAGAAGTTGTAGTGCTAGATTGACTATGCACTCTTGAATAGACTGTAAATAAAGTTATTTAGTTGTTTTATTTGGAACATACAGTGATGATACAATGATGATACATCAGATCTGTTAGATCTACTATGTATGTGACTGATTTTGTTGGAAATACAATAGGACCTTTTGATTGTATAGTTTGTCTTGGACTATAGGATAGTTTTTGGCAAAAGGATCCCCTTTAATCCTTTATCCTTTTTTCTCAGGAAAAAAAAAAAAAAGAACAGAAAAGAAAAGAAAAATGATTGTAGTGTAGTCTGTACTTGTGTTCTTACTGCTTAGTGAACTATGATTACTTCAAGATAAGGGGCATAGGCTGACTCTAAGAAGCAAACGAAATTGGGTTAACCTTACAAGTATGGAGTGTGGGCAAATAGGAAAGAGATATATTTGTAAAACAAATCCAACTTGAATATTGTTAATGAATGTGTATACCTGCATGGTAGAGACTTTGAGAGAAATGCTCAAGGATCATCGAAGGAAGCATTCACCGTGATTCTATCCATATTCTTAGAAATGGTGAAAGGTTTGTACAAGTATCTGTTGTGTTTGATACATAACAAACTATTTCCCTTTTGGTGGACAATGTAAGAGGATCAGGAAGGCTACATTGTTTGCAAGAATTAATATAAATTAGCAATGGGTCCCAATTTGACTTCTTCTTACTGATTCATGAGAGGTAGGTAAGTGCTATTCTGGCATAGGAAAAGGAGATGCTAGGAAGTCGGAGAGAATTTGACCCAACTAGCAAATGCAATAGAAAATAGAATGGATATTGCATTACAATGAAACTAAACTGAGATCATAGAAATGTAAGAATCTGGAGTCCAAGAAACATTGGTACCATCTGCATTCTAAGATATGTATTGAGAACTGGAACATTTATGTGCAAAGCTGATAATATTGTGGAGTGAGGAGGAATAAAAAAGCTTGATAGCTATCATGCTTGAAACAGTGAAAGATTATAAGCTTTGAGCTCAGGGCCGGAGGGATTTCTTTTATTGGGTGGATGGGCGTGGGGACAGAATTAGGGTGCTGATGCAATTCCACCTCCTGACTTGATCAAATATAAACAATAAAGTATCTGTCAGTCACTAGTCAAATATGAAATATCCTTAATTTTTTAACTTGTTTGACAATGACACTTACCGAGTACTCATCCAACAACTGTTTCCGTACTCTTTAAGTGTACGTTGCATGGATGCAACATGCCAACATATCACATCTAAAAGCACATAGGGTTTACATGTTCAACCAACACACATGTACCACATTCCAATATAGAAGTGTCCTTGCTTCATAGTTACTTTTGATATATAGTTACTTTCTTTTATATATTAATGACTGTTTTAACAGGAAAAGGATGTTGAAAGGACTATAATAATTTTGGTCTACTGCTCATATAAAGTTATAAAAATGCATGATAGATTCCTAGTATATCATCATTTATCCTATTATTATTAGAACTTGTGTGCTCGCATCGCTATGGGTGTATATGTAAGTATTTATATCTATATCTCTGTTATAAAAAATTCATATGAATATACATAAACAATTTTCTCTAAATTATGTATACGCATACCGGTGCGAGTACTGGAGGCCTATACTAGTATACAATGCAATATGATACATAAATGCAACAAATTCTGGAAACTGATTCTAGGAAATAGTTGTGCATATGGCAATGATAAAATTATGTGTATATGAATTAACGTGACAATTTTGATATGTAAGGCTATTGTTAAAAAAAATTCCAATTAACACAGATAATTGTAAGATTCCAAGTTCTATTAATCAATAGTTATTGGAATAATCATAATTCTTCATTTTTAAAATATGGAAAAGAAATTAGCATGTGGAAGTAAAACGAAATTGTCATCCGAATACTTCATGTCATTATATTTGTAACTTTTTGGTCCAGAATACTTCTCTTATCCATCCTTTATATGATAAATTTTGGATATGCTGTAGGAGTATCGTGCAGAGCAGGCATTTAACAATTATCCAAGTATATAATGCATATTATCTTGGGGTACATCTTGTTAATCTAATTAATCATGCAACACAATTACATAGATATAATTCTTTATCCTGTTGTTGTCTCCCTCTCTCCTACATTCTATGTTATTACCTTATCGTCATGTCAGTGCCCATGCTTTTAGGCATGTGATCTGTTGGCCTTTGTGTATATAGTTGAGTTATGTGTTTTTATGCCATTCGTTTCATCCTTTTCACTTTAGAATGGAAATGGATAACATAAATATCATAGTTATCTCAATTTTTATTTATTTTCTTCTTCTTTAATTTTTCCATTTATTCTTGTAATTGAAAACTGTTTTTTTAATCACTTTATAATTAAGGGATTCTGTCTTTCATTTTTAGGCCATCATTAGTTGATATCAACATTTTATCAGCCATGAGAAATAAGAGATGATAATTGAAATCATTGGTAGAGCTCCTGGTCAATTTGGCAAATCTGATTCAATCATCATCATCTTCCTGATAGTGATTATCCTCGTCACTACTGAATGCTTTTCCTAACCAAATTGGGGTTAGCTATGAACCATGGACACAAACACATAAATGAAACAATAAATTCTTAAAAAGTAGGAAACAAATGACATAATGATGTATATATGCATTTGTCTAAATATAATACTTATCAAATCTCGTAATCACTTAACATGTTTATTATAAACAAAAAAAAAGAAGACAAAAACAAAACATTTTGCTCTATTTCGCAGAGGGTTAAGACTACATACAAACTCAAGTTAAAGAAATGGGGTTAAGAACTTAACTCGGATTGAAATAAATTTATGTTTTTAAAGCATTGGTAACATTTTTCTGGCAACACAATGTTTTGAGAGAGAACCTGGATTATCTTTTGACTAGGCTATGATACCAAGTTTGACGCAGGACGGAGGTGAAATTAGAATTAGGGTTTTGAAAATTAAAATTTTTTAGGAGGAATTGGGGAAGAAAAGATAGATTGGAGAAAAATTTATAGGATTTGGGAATCTTCCCAGGCGAATCCACGCCCACTCTCCACGAATCCACGAGGAAAGATTTGCTCAAGCAAAATTCACGTCAGAAATTTCTTAAGAAATTTTCAAATATTATTCATCTTTTTAAATACTTCATACAAAGCCCATACATATATGAAAACCCTAACAAACAAAATCCTAATAGAATCTAAAATCCTAATAAAATCAGAATTCTAATAAAATCAGAATCCAATCAAATATTCTAAAATCCTAACAAGATCTAAATAAAATCAAATCTAATCTCTAAAATCATATCTGATCTCCAGAATCAAATCTGATATAGAATATGATCTCCAAAATCAAATCTGATCTCCATCAATTAACTCCTTGAGTTGACCTATAACATTCTTTGGGGATGTGATTCTCTATACCCTTATGAATCAGTGTTATTCTTATATCCTATGCAACCATTCTCATCTGAAGTGCCAACCAACCCAGGAACAATTGTACTTACTTTCCCCTCAGTCCCAAAAAAGTAGAAAATTAGTGGTAAAATTGAGACAAGGAGGATCACTGAAAAGCATAAAATTTTGTAAAAAATTTGAAAGTTGAGCTTCCTGATCATACATTACTACTCCAACAAAAAGTAGGTAGTTATTCTGCTAAATTATTAGGAGTTGCTTGTTTTTTAGAATAGCTCCAACAAGGTCAGCTTAATTAATGGAAATAGGGAAACCTCTTTCCATATAATTAAGCCAGTTAGGAAAGGAGCAGACTACTTAGTATAACATGATACAGGGTTATGCGTATTCTAAATTCTCTTGTGTACATGTCTCAAGGACAAGCTTGCATCTTTTATAAGTGGCTAATGGGCCACTTTTGTTTATGTGCACCTATTAAGTGCAAATCTAAGCATGATCAAACTTGGAAACGAGAGATGGCAGTTCCTTAAAAGTAGGACTAAGGGAGACATTGACAAGAAACTATAATATAGTATACATAATCAAAAGCGAGTTCATATACTGATGCATAGATTCAAGGTTGTATCTTACTTTGTATATTGGAACATATTTGAACTTATCATAGCTTTATGCAAGATAACTAGAACAGCAGTTTGAAAGCCTAAAGCTAAAAACTATGAGGGTCCATATAAGAAGTTAGAGAGTAAGGATGGAGAGAAGGATATATTTAATGAGAGAAAGAAAGAGTAGAGATCAATGGAATGTTAAGTGTATTAATAGTGAAGATCAAAGAGTATTTGTGAAGGATAATGAGAGATGGAGGAGTTATTTTGATAAGTTTTTTAGTGAGAATCGCGTAGGAGAACGTAATGTTGAATCTAGCGGATTATTTCATGGCTGGAACTATAAATATTGTTGGGACTATAAATATTATCGTAAATTTCGGATAAGTGAGGATGCTTTAATGAAGATGAAAGATGAGAAAGCTATAGGACATGATGAAATTGTTTTTGAGGTTTGGAAGAGTTTAAGAGATATGGGTGTTCATGGATGCTAGGAAGAATGTCCCATGAATAGAGGATTGGCGGTTCAGCATTTTAGTATAGATATAAGAATAATGGTGATATTCGAAGTTTCTCAAAACTTTTATTGAATTAAACTTATGAGTCATACTTAAGACTTTGGGAGAGACTTATTATGCGAAGACTAAGAAAATAAATTTTATATTGGGAAATCAATTTGGTACTATGCAGGAGAAGTCAACTATGAAAGCTATTTTATTTATTATGATTGATGGGAAAAATATGGGGAGAGTAAAAGAGACTTGTATATGGTTTTTTATTGATTTAGAAAGAACTTATGATAAAGTGCCTAGGGAGAGAATATGGTGGGTTTTAGAAAAAAAGAGGAAGTGTCTAATAGATATATTTTTGTGATTAAAGATATGTATGACGGAATAGTTACTCATATGAGAATAATGAGAAGTGAGACAAAAGCTTTTCCATCAAGATATTTTTACTTCAAGGATCAGGTTTAAGCCTATATCTTCTTGCTTTAGTTATGGATGAACTTATTAGGCATATAACTGAAGAAGTACCATGGTGTATGTTGTTTGCTAGCAATATTATACTAGTTTATGATCTTAGAGAATGGATAGCATCCAAGGTAAAAAGGTGGAAGAGAAGTTTCAAATCTATGGGATTTAGAATTAGTAAAACAAAGGCAAAATATGTGGTATAATTTTAGTCGTGTTGTGAGAAAGGATTAGCATGTGGTTCAAATTGATGGTGAAGATATATCTCGAAGAAGTCGGTTTCTATTTAGAATTAATCAAGATGGTGAAATTGAGGATGATGTGAAGCATAGGGTGAAAACAGGATGGTTAAAATTGAGAAAAATGGGAAGTGCTTATGGAATTCTATGTGATTGAAAAACTTATGGCTCCAAAGGTTGGGTAGTTATGAAACAACATATTGAAAAATGCAAGTAGAAAGAGTAAGAAATCTTAGATGGATGACAATACACTAAGAAATAGAATAAGGAATATGTGCATCTGCAATAAGTTATAAGTTGCTCCAATTATAGATAAAATGAGAAAGAACCAATTGAGATGGTTTGGATATGTGCAACGGAGACCATTATGTTTACTTGTTAGGTGAAGTGATAAGAGTCGTAGTTCATGGTGGTAGGAGGTCGAGAGGTAGGTCTAATCGAACATGGGTGGAAGCATTAAAAAGGACATATGAGTGGCGAATTTACTAGGAAGATGACTTTAACCAAACTAAATTGAAGAAAAGAATTCATGTGGCTGATTCCAAAAT
The DNA here is from genome assembly GCA_036321105.1 of Dracaena cambodiana. Classification (NCBI taxonomy): domain Eukaryota; kingdom Viridiplantae; phylum Streptophyta; class Magnoliopsida; order Asparagales; family Asparagaceae; genus Dracaena; species Dracaena cambodiana. The sequence continues at coordinate 27,051,621 of JAYEPQ010000002.1, forward strand.
TTTGGGATAAAGGCTTTGTTGGATTGATAGTTTTATGCAAGACAAATATCTGATGACCTTCTTACACTAGAGTATACTCTCTGATTGTCTGATGTATATATGAAATAAATAAATATCTCAGCATGTGAAAAAAGGTTGACGATTAGTGTAAGACATGTGCTTAACAAACTTAAATTAAAAAGTATATTATATAGCTGAGGACATTTTTGAGAAGCGTAGGCATTCAAGGAAGTGTTGGTGCCTGCCATGGGCATGTCTTGCTTGATAGAAGTGCTTGTGCCACGTAGCCATCTGCCTAGGCAGATGCCTTGGCTGTACTTTGCAACACTGAAGTTCAGAAAACGTTTGATCTGTTGAGCATGAATCAAAGTGAAAGCTCCGCCAAAAGCATTTTAATGTTTTTACAAATGGTTGTCACCTTTCGAGCTTGGTCATCCAGTTTAAGCTTTATATAATCAAAGAGCGACCCTACAAACTCCTCAAGGCATGGAAATATTATGGATAATGTGGTAGACTAAGAGGTATGGACATGAACAAACACAACATGACTCAGTATGTCAGCACAGGCAAATTGTAAAATGACATACAAAATAGCAAGGATGAGGCTAGAAGTCTTCCGTTCTATATGGTCCTGCCTGTGTCACATGACAGGCTTTGAACTAGAAGCACTAGTGGTAGATGACATGATTTTCTAAAGTCTAGAAATAGAAGTATCATTATATGGTTTTTTGCCACATTTTCTAGAAGTATGATGATATGGTTTGCTGCCACATTTTCTAGAAGTATGATGATATGGTTTGCTATAGGGAACCACATTTTCTAAACGTATGATGATATGGTTTGCTATAGGGCCTCACATTTATCTTAGAGGGACAAAGTAATCCACAGAGCCAGATAGCTCACATTGTCAAAATAGAAGACTTTCCTTAGTCTTCATTTATAATTCTTCATCTGTATATTTATATTAAGTAATATACAGAGGAGTTAGAGTTTAACTGACCTGAAAGGAGAAAAAGGATTCATGCAATCAACCCTACAGGTTTAGGATGAGGCCTAGACTTTATATCTATGCGTACTACGCTAATGTGAGCACTTTTAATTGTTTGTTTTTTTTCCCCTTTTTTGAGTTTAAATGTAAACTAGCTGAACATTCAATAAGCCATAAAAGTTAGTGGCATATATGCTATTTATGAGTAACTAGAGTTCTCCTTCTTAGAGTGTTGATGCCAAATTTTGTCAAAAATCCCACTTAGCTTTTTCATTGCTAAGCTTTCTACTCCATAGTAAACTATATTTTGACCAGAGAAGCGTCATATAATGATACTTATGAGAATTTTGGTTGTTTAAACTTGCCATGAATTGTCAAACTTGTCTAAATATTCTAAAGCATCTCTAAGTATATTGCTCTTATGAGCTTCTTTGAAAAATAAGATTTGTAAAAGTGAAACATCTATTGCTGATATCTGCCTTGTAAACAGATGCCAGCTCTAACCATAGGCTGATGTCATGTTGACAACTGCTCCTATCAATTGGTCAAGTATAACCAAATATCTGTTGTCTACATGATAAATAGTGGATATTATAATAATTAAACGGCATGGATAAGAATATTAATGTTGACTATGATTATCTGTTTCCAACTTCAGATGCATCATCAACTCAATAATCTTCATTTGCTTAATTGTATGTACCGTTGCATATGGAAATAATATTACTCGGAATATATATGACCTATGACTATATATGTGCCTGAAGAGACCCTGTGGGGTATAGTGTGGAAAATCACCATATTTGTGAAACTGGCTAGAGATGTGCCCTGTCAATGTAGACAAAGGCATCTAGGCAAAATGCACCTAAATGACAATCTTCACTTGCATTCAAGCTGATTGGAACTCCTAGGTATTCCATGTAACATTGCTGCCTCACTGATTCCATACAAGGTTACTATATGCCAGCATAGAGTCCTCAGTGTTCCATGGGAATTGATGGTCAACTAGTTTCTATTAGTTGTGTTTCACTGATCCTGCTCTTGTTCTGCTATGGAGAATGGGGAATAGTGGAGTTACATACACATTTTTTTTCTTCTTTTTAGTAAATTAATTGGTTAGTTGTTATTTATAAGTTAAATGGAAACTGGAGATGGTTCATTTATGACTACAAAAGACGGTACCCAAAAATCCAATGATGCAATCTTTCTAGGCTTTTTAGTGCAGCGTCTTCCTAACATGCTTAAATATCATTGTTCTTTGCTCTGTACATTTCATAATTGACATCTGATGGATGGTTCGCATGGTAAACCATGAGTGCAGATTGGCCAATACTTAGAAGCCAAAAATCTTGGCTCTTACATTTCTTTCTAGTCAAGCCATCATTGTGCACAATACACCTGTTACATGTTAGGTTTTTTTTATACTTACCCCAATTGTTAGATGGCATATTCTCTAAAATCAGTTCTTTTATAAAAATATTTCTGATATTGCCAAATTACCCCTACATTTAATATTCATTTTTGTCTCTCTCTGGCACCTGTTTATTCTTCCTTCTATAGCTCTAACCCAAGTCCTTCCTCTCTCTAACCCAGCATCATCATCTTACTTCTTGCTTGTTCTTCACAGTATGTTGAATACTCGTTTGTTCCATTTTTCTATCAATCTAAGTGTGTCTAGTGGTGAAGACTTGAATAATTGTTCAATTGAACAAATAGAAACACAAATAGAGGCAAACGTAGAATCTTTTTTATACCAAGCCTTATCAAGAATCTACATGGTGAATGTATAAAGAGATGGCAACCAGCGTATTCTCTGGCCTTAGTTGTCATCCAGAAAGCATGAACACGAACTTGGACACGAATATAGATAGACACAGACATAGAACACGATATTTGTAAAAAATTGAGGACACTTACATGACAATGGCAGAGAAAAAATATAAATATTATCTATTCTTTTATTATTAATTTAGTCATTTTACTGTTCAAATATTCAAAAAGAAAGCACTAGTAATATATCTGTTCTAGTCTCTTTATTCGTTCACAAAAGATAAGCCTCATTAGCACCTATGCATCTATCTCCCACTCTCTCTATAGACAGAGAGAAAATGTGGTGATGACAGCAGGTCATAAATCCATATAGTTCGAAGAAAAAAATTATTTCTTCATACATAAGAACTAAATAAGATTTATATCTACAAGAAAATATTGTAGTATGATCTCATAAAGCTAACAAAGTATAGATAGATGCTATCAATTTAGTAATATTTATTTTCGATCTTTTAAAACCATTTGACTTCTTTTTAAGACACAACCTACAAGAAATATGAACATGGAATGACACGACGTCTTTTTCTTATTTTTATAATATGTCGCATGACGTGTCCAACACAGTTTTTGCCGTTTCTGAAGTGTATCTGTGTCGAACACATACATGTGTTCGATACAAACACGACATCCCAAGCAGCATGTCCGTGCTTCTCAGGCTCTCCTCCCCAGCCGCCTTAGTTTTCTTCATTGCCTCTTGCAAAATCATAACCAAAACCAAATCAATCTAAAGATTTAATAAAATATACTCAAACTAATAAGTCAATCCATTGATTCCAAAATCCCCGATCCTCCTACAACTTTGATATGCTCCAGCCCATCAAAACTGAAAGCACTTCATCTCGACATTTACTCAGATTTTGTGTAGTTGCAATATCATCCTTCTTCTAATGTTCTTCACCAGCACGTCCTTCACCATCGGCATCACTGTCGAAACCCTCCTGCTTGTAAAGCCTCACCTCCTTCACCTCCTTGATGAGCACATCTAGCACAGGGTCGGGTTCCTCACAATCACTTTGAATGCTGCAAATGCATGCCCATACTTGCGGTACAACGGTCATCCCACATGAATATAAAGGTCTTTGTAACGCTGCACTTTCCGTAATGTGGATAGCTGCAGTGTTCGACATCGAATGATAACTCGACAGGGCTCAGTACTTATTACAGTCATATTATAGCGGAAATATGGAAAGAAATAAAAAAATAATTTCTTTAGTTAAAATAATAATATTTTTTCTCCTTATATAAAATTCAATAATAAAAAATAATAAACTAGAAAGGCCATTAATCTTGTAGCTCTGTTTGCTCCTGAAAATATAATGAGTCATGTTCTGTCTCTGGCGGGTCTACCTGTACGTAATAATCTGCATCTAGCCACGCATAACCAGGATCGTCAGTAAAGCGATCCAATAATATATAATAAAAGCATATAAAACAATAATATCTCGGTAATATAAAAAGTCTCACAATTTATACAATAGAAAATCTTATTTCTTAACATATTATGTGGCTTATCAATTAAGCTTTCAGTTAACGTCTTTTAATTACGATATTTGAAAATTTAAGAAGATATAAATTTTGCTGGTCTAAACGCATTTCCGTGTACCTCCGGAAAAACGAAAAAGTAATTTGATCGGAGCCTATCTCGATTCTCCCTAAAAGGGAAACAATGGCGATTTTGATCGGAGCCTATCCCGATCCTCCCAAAATTGAAAAACAGTGGCGCAATTATGTTCAACCATCAAATCGTATGGATTCTCAATTTCCCCTGTAAATCTGGTGCATGTCAGTTTCAGTATTCATTGTTCAGTTTCAATATCAATTGTTTAGTTCAATAAATTTAAATCGGTATAGTGATTGGTGATTATCAGTAAAATTCAGTATACAGTAACAATAATATTAAAGAATAATATAATAGTACAATGATTAATAATCTATCACCAATCACATTATAATAGGTCGGTGTCTTATTATGTCTTGTTTCGGTAGTCGTTGAGTTTTCAAGTACATAATTAAATCTTTAATAAAATAAAACAGAGAATATAGAAAATAAAGTATAATTAATAGTATGTTTATGAGTGAGTTGGATCAATTTTAAGATAAATATAATCAGTAGCATGTTTATAGTGAGTTATAAAACTCACTTTAGCCTTGATTTAGGATGAAGTCTTTGGCTTGAGCGATGAAATCTCCAAGATTCTGAAAAACTCTCCTTGGTTGAACTCTCTTCTCTTTCTTTATTTCTCTTCTTCTAAATTTTGCTTCTCTTACTTTTTTTTGTTTGGAAAAAGAAGGCTTGTTAGGGCTTATTTATAGAGTATTAAGAGTCATATTCCTACTTATTGTAGGAAAGTCCAATTTGAATTCTAATTGGATTCATTATCCTAATTAAAGATGAAATTCCAAAAGTAATGGAAACCAAATTTAAATAGGAATCTTAAAAGATATGGAAACCAAATAGGAATCCTAAAAGATATAGAAACCAAATTTGAATCCGAATCCTTTTAAATTGCATCTAATTAATCAGATGAGAGTTGAATCCTATATTAATTAGGCTAATATATTTTATACCCCAACTAAGATTTGGATTGGTTTCTATTTAGTTTCAATATCTAGTAAATTAGAATCCAATTGGTTAAAGAAAACCAAATAAATTCTTATCTTAATTGTTAGATCAAAATTAATTAATCCTATTAGTTTTCTCAATCGCAATTACTTGATTAGACAACTTGATTTGGGTGTGGGGTGGGTGTTATATGATCAAAATATGTTTTAAAAACAAAATATTTAATAAATTGTAAAATTTGAAAATACGACGTGAAAAAGTGGGTGTTATAGTCTTTAAGGTCAAGGCTCATTGTCTTGGTGATGTGACGCATAATGGAGTTCTTGGGTTCATTCCTTGCAGGCTTGGATGTTCTCCTCAGAGACATGGTGCTTGAAGAGAAAACTAACAGATTTTACAATTGAGAAAGAGAGGTTTTATATTATTGTGGGGACAAAAAAGAAATTTTAATTTTTTCCCCCCATCCATGATCTAACAATAGTTACGGTGGGGCATTTTTACTTAGCTTAAAAGATTTGGAGGGTAATCACCAAAAATGAAGATTTGATACTCAAATATTGAAAATTTGGAGGTATGCATCGAAGGAAGCCTAAATGTTGATATGCTGACCTTCTCAACAAGTAACTGGTTGGCATATCGATTATTGAGAGCTGTTGGTATGTTGTATGGTTCATGTCACTTTATCCAACTCACTGTTTGCCACTTTATCGTCTTATTAATGGAACAGGTTGCACAGTCCTCTTTCCTCTGAAGAAAATTTACTATTTTATAATATCAATACTGCTTGTCACCTCTAGCTCTCTGTTGTGTTTCATCTATATTTTCAATATCTTTAATTTGCATTATGATTTTCTTTTTCAGACCAGAAACTGATGAAGAGAAGGTTCTCAAAGAAGAAATCATTCATCTACAATCCCAGGAAGAAAATTTGAAGAGCGAGATGGAACAAGTTTCTGATGAGGACCTGTCTGGTTTGCACAAGCAAATACTTGAGAAAGAGAGAGAATTAGAGCTTCTCACGTGTAAGTTGGATGATATGGTTAGATTTGGCCAAAGAGAAAGAACAAGGCCTGTTTCAGGAGCGGGCAGGACTAGTGGCCCCTTGGATGCGCGGCCAAATTCACGGTCTGGTGCTTCTGAAGAATCGAGAAACTCAGAGGACGTGGAGAGACCTCAATCACGTGGTGGCATGGCAGATGCCTGGGCCAAGCCTGTGGATGGCAGACGAGGATTCCAAAGTGGTTTTTTTGGTGATAAAAACGTAGACAGGTACTTCCGCCTCCAACTACGGACACTTTTTAATAGCTTTGGCATGGCAGTCCTGTTTATACAAACAGATAATCACATTTCCTATTCTCATTTGGTATTTGTCAAGTTCATGTTGTGTGACACAATTAGATAGCAATTCTATAATGAACTAGTTGTCAGTTGATTTTGTTACACTTCCTAAAGTATGGTTGATGGTTGAGTTTCTTCTTAGTAGCCCTAACATCCTTATCGAACCAAACCACCTCAGATAGCAATTCTATAATGAACTAGTTGTCAGTTGATTTTATTACACTTCCTAAAGTATGGTTGATGGTTGAGTTTCTTCTCAGTAGCCCTAACATCCTTATCGAACCAAACCACCTTTCTTCTGCTCAAGCCCCTTACCCTATTAAAGTTCCTTTCATTACACCAAAACTTCGAAGTTTTGATAAGAATTGAGAGGTATTGTTTTACATTTTAACATGCCTCACGCAGGTCAAGCACCCTTTTTGGTCACTTGGGTTTTACACTGCAGTATTCAATTTTTTGTAAAAAATTGTTATTAAATGCATGCATGATGAAATCTGAATTTGGGTTGCTCTGATACCAATTAAAGTCCTATACACAGCAAAACTCCCAAGTTATGGTGAGGGTTGAAGGACATTGTTTTATAATAAGCATATCAATAAATATATCCATACAATAGATATATAATCCATTAATGTTAAATGGTATTTATAAACCATCTTAAAAGATTATATTAGTGGTATTTAAGACCATCTATCGGTACTGTGAATCTAAGAACCATCTTAAAAAATTATGAAATAAAATGGCCGAGTAATACATAAATATCTTTCCCCTTTGTATACACTTGATTGTACCAGCAACATAGACATGCATTTATCTTCCTCAGCCCCAAACCCATAGCACACCTTAGTGCATGCCCATGCGCACAAAGGACCTGCCCCTTTTTACGCATCACCCATAGCCCCGATCGACTGGATGGTCCAGTGAAGTTTTTGGATCCCAGGGAGATTCAGTTATTTGGGTCTCAGGGGTATTCTCCAACGTGAAGTTGCTAACTTGTCGTTTATGGGGTTTTTCTGTAGGTGAACCTGCTGAATTATCTCGAAAAGTATAAATTCTTTTATTTATCGCCACATGTCTCTCTAACTATGTTCTTTAGTGATCTATAAATCTTTAAAATTACCACGAATCTTTTATTTCTACCCACTCTACCTTTATTCTTGATGCACCCTGATATAAATTATGTGTTTGATTTACTGATATGAGTTTTTAGTATATTTTGTGTTCTGTTGTATTTTATTTGTAAATATATTATATTTTGGTCAAAATATTTGACCCTATTTTTTGTTCTTTCCATGTCCAACTGATTTTAGATCAGATTGACCAATTTCTCAAAACTATTTTGGTGTTGCCATGGGATAGAAGAGTTTTTTATGATATTTTCTTCCAAATACCGCCCTAAGTAATTTTGGCTCTATCCTGTTTCCAAATGAATTGGAATTAAATCAGATAATAGCAGGAGGCAACACCTTTACGTGCACTTCCTTATTAGTGATTATCTATGAAGCACAGATATGAGACACAGCTACGGTGGAAACACGGAACACAACAAGAAATATTTATCTGTTATTAGTATTTTTTTTATTATATATAGATAAATTTATACATAAAATATAAAATATCAACTAAGAAACTATTATCATATGATATTACTTATAATAAAAGTATGCATGTTTATTAATTTAGTTGCATATTCAGGTTAGGTAATTAAATAAAATTAAGAATATTTTAAGTAGTAAAATTTTCCAATTCAAACAGTAGAGATTATTCAGTTAGTTTTTTTTAGTTTCTTATATTCTCAGGCTTCCTATGACCATTCTGAAGAGCTCAATATGATTTATTGAAACAAGAGAGATTGCGAACAGCATTATTGTACTAATAAATAAATATGTCATCACCATAAGCCATGACTTAATTTAGATCACAAACAAATGTCTAAAAAAACAAGACCAACAAAATTTAGGCCCATTCACATCCATTATCAAGATTTCCTATTTTGCTTAAGCAAGTACCTAAAAACAAGGTTAAAAAATTACTTAACTATATCTAATATGTCAACCAAATTTAACTACACCTAATAGATTTCATATAAATTAAATATGAAATATGAAATATAATGAAGTACATTGATCTTGTTGTCATGCATTTCACGTTGACTGCGAGTCAGGAACCTATCTTATAGGTGTCCAACACGAGCACGGAACCAAATTTAGTGTGTTTATGCTTCACTGGTGATTGCTGATGGGTTCCATCTTTTTCATTTCAGGCCAAGGTCCAGAGAGAGATGGTGAATGGATGAGGTATGAATTTATTCAAGTTTTGTTCCCTTCTTCGGCTGAAATCAGAGAAACTGTGCCCTTTATTTTTTTTCTATGTACTCACTCTTTTTTATCCTTGATCATTTTTCTATTGTGCTCACTTGACAAAAGTGGGCACAAGTCATGGTTGAATACAACTTCCTGTTACATAATTTATTTATTGCTCGACTTTGACGCAGTACAAGATCTGGACATTATTTTCTTCTTTCTTTTTTTTTCTCAAGGGAAAGCAACAGCTTGTGCTTTCTTTATCCGTAACTCTTGTCATACATTGGATAGGTTAGAAAAATGTGTCGGACTTCACTTGATGCAATCAGTAATCTGTCTCATTCTGTATTATGAATATTGTCATCTTTTTAAAGTGCATTCTTGTCCTCCTGAGCTGTGCTCTAACAAGTAAGACTCTCTTAACTGCGACTGCAAAGATAGAGGTAACAATTTTGTTGTCAATCATATTTTGTAGTGTAATATGGTACCCATGGTCAGGTGATAACAGGATAAACTTTTACTTCCTATGATCATTTTGTTTCCTTTGTAAGTGGAGGCAAATATTAGCTCTCATTTACGGTTTGTCAATTAGTTTTCTTCCCATAGCTCGTTCTCTGTTATGAACATTTGACAACAGCAAGTATAATTTATTATTCAAACTGTGCATTTGAACCCCCCCTCCTCAATGCTATGTTCATTCAAACTATGCTAATTCTAACTTTATTATTATATATTACTATTTTTATTCATGCTAGAGGTAGCGTATGAATAGTACTTTGAGTTTTAATGGAAATAAGAGTTAAGGTATGCCTAATAAATTAAACAATGTTAAATTATTGTCTCATGTGTTGTGTATCAAGTTCATGTGTATCAAGTTCAGCATCTCGTGCCATGACAATGTGATTATAAAAAACAGGTCATTTTATACGAATAAAATTTTCAAGTTACAATGTTGCATGTGAGCGTCAAAAGAAATAATAGTTAAACTAAAGACATTAATTTTACTACTATTTCTAAATAAATTTTAGATAAAAGTTGTTGTCAATCCTTTTTGACTGACAAAGCCATAAGTGAACTTTGATACATCCGAGTACAGCTCATTGGAGTTTGACTAGGAACCTATCTGTAGGATCCGATCTAAGTTTGATCATGTCACGTAGAAGGTCAATGTTAGAGTATTAGTATTTGAAAAATTGTTCTCTATGGATGTGATTGGTGATGTCTAAATAGTGTAAATATGAAATTTTATATTGTGTGATATATCGAAGTTCTACCTATTAGTTGAGACCTTTTGGGCTTGTTTTCTTTGCAACATTGTTTATAGCCTCAAGGCATAACAATTGGCATGACTTTTACAAACCGTGAAAGGGGAAATTCTATTTACGCACGATAATTTACTTTTAACGTATAGATTTAAAACTTGCAAAACTTGCAAATAATTATAAGTTTGTCAATTTTTTTAATTAAGTTACCCTTTTAAATACCAAAATCTCTAAAATTTTTTAAAAATTTAAAGTACTGTCATTGTTTTCCTCTTCTATTCTCTTTCTAAAATTTTAATATATATATATATATATATATATATATATATATATATATATATATATATATATATATATATATATATATATATATATATATATATATATATATATATATATATATATATGTGTGTGTTATTTAAATATTTTAAAAAATATCTCTCATAAATTCATTGATTTTCTGGTTCTCTAAAATTTTACATTCGTGTTCCTTAAAAAGTTAGAAGAATTTTAAATTCTTTGAATTTACTGTGACAAGTGAAATTGGATTTAATGGATTTAAAGTTTGAGTTTTTTAAAGCAAATAAAAAAATTCTAAATTCTAAGTGCAATTGGTGTTGGAGGACAAATCTCATGTACATATTAAAATTATTCTAAGTTTTTGATGTGTTTTTATTTACAATTGATTGCTACTATTTTTTTTTTTTTTTTTTTTGTTGGCGCAATGGTCGATCACTAGTCGGAGTAAAGGGCTAGAGCTGGAGATGAAGGGTGGCGCTGGAGGTTGTGAGTGGCGACGAAATTGGAGGTGGCGACGAAGGCAGAGGGAGAGGGAGGGTTAAATTTGAAAAAAAATTTAGACATAAAGAGTAAATTAATGATGCTTCAAAATGGAAGGTTAGTGTAAAGAGTAACATGGATGTTAAAAGTAATTTGTCGTGCCTAAATAGAATTTCCCCTCCGAGAGTTTGTAGCTGTTTTGTTGAAAGTGAGAGAGATCTCTTTTATAACTTCCAGAGAGATTTTCAGTATCCAAGATTTATATTTGCAAAACATTACCAATAGTGGAGTTTTAATTTGGTTCGTTCTCGTAGGATTTGCTTTGAATCACTTTAAATTTTTAGTTTTGATTTTCAATGATATATTTCTATTATATCAAAACAAGTAGAACCTTGATAATTTTTAATATATTTGATAAACATTCGTGCATTTCTGTTGCCGTGCATGATTGGCGATAATTCTTTGTGAATTTCTAGATGTGTTCCATGTTTTTCCTTAGTGAACCCAAGAACAAATAATAGCAGGTTTGTCATTAATTTTTTTGGACGAAAAAACCCTCAATTCCTTTTCTTTTCATGGGGTTGCTACTGCTGCCACCACTACTGCAGCAGCTGTCAACGGTAGTAGCTACTGCTACGGCCGTCACTACAGCGACAGCAGTAGGGTTGCAGGCAGCTGCTGTTGTCGTCGCTGCTGCTGCTGCTGGGAAAGGAAGGAAGGAAGAGAATAATTTCGAAAAAAAAGAAAGAAAAAAAATGAGGCTAACTAAGAAAATATATTTATATTTTAAATTTTTATGAAAAAGAAAACATATTTATATTTTAAATTTTTATAAAAAAATTGCAACTCACTGAGAAAAACATGGGTCTCATCAAGAAATTCCTTAATTCCTTGCGGGGAATGGGGGTGTCACTGCAATTGTTGAAGGCTGAAAGTTTCATACAAGTCGATGTGTGCGCGACAGAAGTGACAAATTGCAAGGGATATGGAAGGCAAGGATCATTCCGAGAGGCTAAATTTGGACATGTAAGTTCATGCGGCTGTGCTCAGTACTTTCTGCCTGCTCGGTTGGGGCATTATCATTACTTATTTGGGATTTTTACATATATGTCCCTTACATCTTTAAAAATTAGAATTTAATTCTCCAAATCTTCATATTTATAATTTAGTTTCCAAATCCTTTTAAGTTACCATAATTTAGTCCTCAGACATATTTTTAGTCCGAATTTCCCAACATTACAACTATTGGATTGATTTCAAAATTATTGGGAGATTTGTTGTTCTAATTTAGAACGTGTACACTAAAAATTAAAACATTTACAATTGATTACGGACAGAAATTTAAGAAAATTCAGCAAAAATACAAACTTTGAGTCGCCGCGATTAAATATAATACCATTTACCGGTGACCGACCGTCATGCAAAAAAAGAAAAAAAAATTAGTGACAATAAATTGTAAACAAAAAATGCATAAAAAACTAAGAATAATTTTAAATTGTATATTAGATTTGTCCTCTGACACTAATTACACATTGGATTTTTCCATTTGCTTAAAAAAATCAAATTATAAACGCTAATTTCGTTTGTTACAGTGAATTCGAAGAATTTAAAATTCTTCCTAATTTTTTAGAGAGTCGGAATATCGATGAGTTTGTGGAAGATGTTTTTTTTTAAATATGTAAATACCAAAAAAATATTTTTTTTAAGGGTTTAGAGAGAGAATAGAAGAGGAAAACGATGACAAAATTAAAAGAATAACTTAGTCAAAAAAGAAAATATCAAACTTGCTATTGTTTGCAAGTTTTAATTATGTGCATCAAGAGTAAATTGTCATGTCGTAAATAGAATTTTCCATCTTTTATATATTTATAAAATTTAAAAAAAATCCATGATAAATTAAACTCCCAAATATATATTTGAACACTCCAAAACACATACTTTAAAAACACTGGAAAAAAACTTTGTCTTTGATATCAAGCACAACCTAAGGGATCAATATACCTAATTTTACTTATTTTATGCAAATAATTGGAAGTAAGGAATATTAATTTAGAAAAGTAAAAACTCGGGCTAGCGCACCACTTCCACGAGAGTTTCCAAAGGAGCACACCACTTTTTCCAATGAGCCCACTTTATAATGTAATTTTGGTCCAGACTTGCTTTCGATCTGGACAGTTATAAAGTGGGCTTATTAGGAAAAAAAAAAAAAGGTACGCTCCATTGGAAACTCCCCGTTTTCACTCATGGAAACAGGGAGTTGCTAGATGCGCCCCATACTTGTCCTAGTAAGCCCCAAGACAATGAGTCAAATCATTTACAAGTTTGCCATTTATAATTTAGACAATATTGACCTTATAAATTTCTTAGTGAGCCACATTCCCTCTTCTCGCTCAGGCTGTTTTTATTAGTGAGCCCCAATCCCTATTTCTCTCATTTTCGCATGAGTTGTCCATGAAAAAAAAAACGGAAAAAATGGGAGAAAAAGAAACGACCCAAGAAATCCTAAATTTTCAACTAAATTTGCATCTCATCGTGATTTCTAACGATTTTTTGAACTTTATGTGATTATTTCTTTACAAATCTGGTGTGGATATCTTATATTGAGAGTTTTTTAGTAGATTGAAGAAGATGAAGAATAAAATTACAAAATTGGTAAAAATCGATGAATCTCCTTATTTAGAGGTATGTTTAAGTATTTATGGACTCAATAAATAGCATAAATTGAATGATGAATGAAAATGGATATTTTTAAAGATTTTAGTAAGATGTTTAGTTGCCGTGACTATTTTTTGGAAGTCGGGGTGGAAACCCTAGTCGAGACGACAATGCTGACCCAAGCAAATGCTGGTCGGGATTACTATCTCGTCCAGAGTATTCACTAGTCAGGGTTGTAACTCCATACAGTGTATTCACTGGTCGGGGCTGTAACCCAGTCCAGAGTATTCACTAAATGGGTTTTCCACCCCGGCCAGTGGGCTTTTCATATGAATTTGTTGCTTTAAGAAATGTCCATTGGGAATAAATTATATCATTCGACAATGATAAATATTACGCATAAATCACGAATATTGACAACCATCAAACTAAAATGTTCATAACGAAAAATAAATAATATTGATAATAAGTTGAAGTTAACATCATCATCTGTTCAATACAAATGAAAAAATACAATTACAAAAGTGAAATTGTTCATAACATCATAATTACAAAGTTACGTATAGTTAGCATGGAAATACAACACACTATCGTCTGGCAATTTTTCTAACACGACGACGGGTCCGTCCACCCATTGTTGGCAGCTCCGAAGATTTAGTCTCGATTTAGTCTTCGACATCGGCTAAACCAAATAGGCCTGATACTGCTTATATAATGCTGATATATCCAATACTGCTTATATAATGAAATTGATATTCATTTCCGGATGTCATCTTTCCACAAATGTTGATATCTCAACACTGCTTATAAAATAAGGATTTTTTTTATTAGCTCCACAAACCATATATTCGACTGGCTCAACCTTAGTGGCCATGCAGCTATTTTTCTTCATATGATTGATGCATCTCAATTATTCTCTTTTCTGACAATAATTGTTACGTCAAATCTAACTACGCAAATGTGGAACTTATAAATATACACATTAAAGTTAGTAGACGTACATCGGTGCATTCGCGCTAGCTTTCTTCCTTCGATGCGAGACCGTCGGTCTAATTCGAGATGACTCGGATTGATCCATCTGCATAAGTATTGAACATACATTAATTCAAAATTTCAACAATAACCACACAAAATTGGTCAAATATTGTGTTCGGTGACAATGTGTTTTTCCCAATTCTATAAAAATCCTACTAAATATTATCACATAAGAGGAGATGAAATTTGGATGTTCAAATTGGATTTTCAAATTATCAAACCCTAAATACTACTCAAAATTGGACGTCCATATTATATCATAAACCCTACTAGCACTATTAAACAAAACATAGGAGGTGAAAATGGAATGAGAGGAAGGAGATATGAATACTATCTTGTCGGTATAGCTCAACGGTATTGTCTTCATGGGCTGATCTTCACGACAGAGGGCGCGATCGAAATCTAAGACTCGATTTGGGTGGTGGTTGTTGAAGAAAAAGAGAGAAGCCTGAGCGGAAGAAGAAGAGAACGAGTGGGAGGAAGAAGATAGAGAGAGTGGAGAGGAAGAAGATAGAGAGAGGGCGTTGAAAAACCTAATCTCCTAGTAAGCCCCAAATTTTTCTTAGTGAGCCATATTTTTCTTCTCAAATATTGCATTGATGGTTACAAAACAAAACTAGAAAATTTATGGGGATCACTAAGAAAAAAAATAGGTTAGTTTCAAACTACCATCGGGCTCACTAAGAAATTGGAGCTCACTGGGACAAGCATAGGACAAGTATAGGGCGCATCTAACATTAACAACTCCCATGGAAACGTGGATCCAGAATCCGCTCCACTCGCGCCGCCCCCACAACCCGCACTCCTTTACGCATACGCGTACACGCTGCACAAATTACGGAGTTAATGAGAATCCATTCCCACACTCAATTCATTCTTGCTATCTTTCGCGGTCGCGCCACTGATCTCGGTTGGTTCCCCGCAAATTCGTCGGCCGGTGCGGGCCCCAATATCTCAGGACCTTTAATTGCTCGAGTTTGGTGAAGCATTAGGTGCTCATAAATTTATGGAGTACACTAGCAGTACTACTAGCTACTGGTGTATACCAAAAAAAAAAAAATTTGAATTGGATTTATTTATCAATGTGAATATGTTCGGTTTGTTATAGTTCATGCAACTGCTATATTGTCATTATGTGGAGGTGTAAGGGGCTCGTGAAGCGGTCGCACTTGTCATTTCCCAAGCCTGAATGAATTTAGATCTATACATTCGTATCACATAATGTGCCCACTTAGTCACCTGACCCGACTATGAGTCTACACCCTGAGTAGTATTATGTGGCATACATTGAGATTAATTAAAATTAATTCTAAATTCAAAATAGACAAGTAATTTGGAATCAGTAAAACAAGATACTACTATTTCTAAACGGAGAGGATATTATGAATAGTTTGCATGTAATATTACCTGTATTATTTAGATATTCTTATTAACAGGTGAAAATTTCCAAATTTCACACAAATATGAAAATGTTAATGTTAATTGATGGTTTGGTTAGAAAAGCACACAATTTTGGAAGTATCATGCAGGAAAAAAACACATAAACCACTTGCTTTACCAATTAGGCGGAGTAATTCTCATACTCTTATGACACTTTCCTGGGAAATTCTAAATGAGCACACCACTTGACTTAGTGGTGTTCAATGATTCTAAACGGTGCTCACAGATTCAAGTGGTGTGCTCATTTAGAATTTTCCCTCCCTCCCTCCCTCCCTCCTCACATTTCTAACAGCAAAATTAAAATTGATGCATGAGTAGCAAAATAAGATGGTAGTGGGAAACAAAAAAAACCTAACCCAGTATAATGTCATTGAAAATTGGCTCGGCCCACAAAGTCACTCAAATTAGTTACCCCCATGTCACTTTCATTCCTTAACAACCCCTGTAAAGCCCTAATCCTCACATGTGTAGGGTACACTAGCCCCTCACCAAAAACACCAATTCCCCATTACACCCCTCTGCTCAATTTAATTTTAATCATTACTGTTCCTACTATTAAAATGTGAGTCATCCTCCCTCATCACCAGTCCCCAGGAACACCTCTCTGCTCAGTCTGTCCCAAGAGAGACCGGCTGGACTCTCCTTGAAGACCAGATCTCTCTCTCTCTCTCTCTCTCTCTCTCTTTCACTCTCACTACACCCAAATTATTTTTGCTACCCCCTTCAAATTTCCCTCCACAACAATTAGGGGAGTTCTTGCTGTGGTGGATCTGGTCACCTCCCTGCTTCAATGGTGGTGATGGGTAGCAGCAGGCTCAAGCTTGCCCTGCTTCTTCTGGTGGTGGCTCTTGTCCAAGAGGCACAATGTGGGGTGAGCTATGATAGAAAGGCCATTGTCATCAATGGCCAGAGGAGGATTCTCATCTCTGGGTCCATTCACTACCCTAGGAGCACCCCTGATGTATGAAATCCTCTTTTTTTTTTTTTCCTTTCCTGTTTTTGAGTTTGAAATGTGGAAATGGTTAATGAGTTTTTTTTTTTTTCTTTTCTTTTTTTAGATGTGGGAGGGGCTTGTGCAGAAGGCTAAAGACGGTGGGATTGATGTTATACAGACTTATGTGTTTTGGAATGGGCATGAGCCTTCTCCTGGCAAGGTATCATACTCTTTTAATTGTTCTGACTATAATCCAAAAAAAAAAAAAAAGGTTTTTTTTTGGCTGATTTTAGATATATTTTTTGTAGTATAATTTTGAGGGGAGGTATGATCTGGTGAGGTTTGTGAAGACAGTGCAGAAGGCAGGGCTTTATGTGCACCTGAGAATTGGGCCTTATGTCTGTGCTGAATGGAATTTTGGGTAACTTTTTTGGATTTTTTTTTTTTTTTTTACATATATATATATATATATATATATATATATATATATATATTTGTTGTTTGTTAATGGGTTTTTGTTGAGTTATTGTTTGTAGAGGGTTTCCTGTTTGGTTGAAGTATGTTCCAGGGATCAGCTTCAGAACTGATAATGAGCCTTTCAAGGTCTATTTCCGGAACCAGTAATTTTCAAGAACTGTAAATTGATTACTTTAGTAATTATTTGTGAGTAATTTGCAGAATGCAATGCAAGGGTTCACGCAGAAGATAGTTCAGATGATGAAGAGTGAATCGCTTTTCGAGTCCCAAGGCGGTCCCATTATCCTCTCGCAGGTATTGCTGATCTATTTAAATTTGTCTAAAATGTGTGGATTGTGAAGAATTAGAGTAGGTAGCTAATTTTTGTGTGTGTGAGGGTTGGATGCAGATCGAGAACGAGTATGGGCCAGAGAGTAAAGCATTTGGGGCTGCTGGCCGCTCATATGTGAATTGGGCTGCCAAAATGGCGGTCGGGTTGGACACTGGCGTTCCGTGGGTGATGTGCAAGGAGGATGATGCCCCAGATCCAGTGGTATGAGATTCTTCTTCTTTTCTCTATTATAGTGTTGTTTAATTTATGAATTTTCTTTTTTGTTTTTTGTTTTTTGTTTTTTGTTTTTTTTTTTGATAAACGGAAGCCATAGAGCCACATTAGTTTTGCTGTATCCATCAGTTTGTGTCGGTCAAATGAGTCTACTCGGAAGTTGTAAGCAAAAGCTCAGATGATACCTTTGTTGTAGTTTTAGACTTCAGTGTCTTTTTCACTTTGATATGTAACAAAAGGCATGTCTTTGTCATGAGATTTACTGGCAGTAGGCATTGACTGTTTGCATCTTGATCTTATTGATTGGGTTGAAATATCCAACATGGTTTCTTATGTAGTGTGAATGAGATGGACAGTAGTGTTTTATGCAACCTAAATGCTCACTAGAAAGTTTATCATATTTCTTGGTGACGGATCGTTCAACAACTTCCTAGCCTTGGTAGTATTTTTTCTAATAAATCTGGCATGATAAATTTCAGTTTTTCTTGTGTGGTTCTCTTGATTCCTTCAAGATGATGTTCTCATCTAGTTTTATATGTTTGAGTATAGATTAATGCATGCAATGGCTTCTACTGTGATGGCTTTACACCCAACAAGCCATACAAACCATCACTGTGGACTGAAGCTTGGAGTGGCTGGTATGTTTCTTCTTCTACTGTCTTAATTTTTCGGAGAATTCTTGCATCTTGGAGACAATTCCATTTGCATTTTTTGCAACCGAAATCTATCTCTAATGTTAGAAGAACTGAAATATCACTTGACCATTTTTTTGAGCATAAACAGGGGTAATATCCCCCCTCCTTCCCTCTGTTTCATTAATCAGTATTTAACAAAAATGGCAATTACATATCCTGCATAATAGGGTTCCCTATGGAGTGCACAAAGTCTAGCAAAGCAACAAATAAACCAAAGCAACTAAAACATGCAATAATAATGTCCACCCCTCAACAGACATAAGCATGTATATGAAGCTCCTATCTCCACTAGCTACCTTGGTTTGGCGACGCCCCTTGTCATCTTGCAGAATCAGGAACCACCGTTACATGGCCTTCTGTTGTTGAGATATCTAGGTCAACATATGCATAGATATTTAGGCGTCTACGAGGGTCCTTCCTCATCAAACTGGGAGTAATGACAGTCTAAACGATCCCCTAGTTACCTAACCGTAGAGTAATATCCATGTCGATGTGATAATAAGATGGTACCCATCCTTGAAATGGCTCAGCCAGAGGTAGGGTCTAGTGGTTGGAAGAACACTGCATGTCGCATTGTGATCGGCGTGCCTTGACAGCCCTTGAAATTCTGGAGGACTGAGAGCCACCCATGGCCAGTCGTACTCATAATAGCATTAGGTCTCCAAGGTGAACCTCTGGCCACTGGAACAATGTAGGAAAGGAAAGGAAAGTTGGCAAAACAAATCCATAACTTCGAGAAAAGGGTTGGCTCTGAGAGTTTGGCATAGGTCCTAACCCGAACCCATTGATTGTTGGCAGAATGCTCAAGCCGCATTCGTGGCGAGAACAGGTTGCCACATGCCGGTTGGGGGTCGGACTGGGAATGGCCCCACTGCCAGGGAGGGCCTTCGACGAGCATTGAAGACGTGACTCAGAACCCTTAGGGAAAGGGGAATCTGGCTGCTTAATTAAAACAAAGCTTTGCAATGGTCCCTGAGGATGATAACGCAATATGATTTCTGCGCAGTGCTCACGGGTGAACTGCGTGATTAACTATGACTCTCTTAAGATTGCCAATATTTTGATAATAACAATATCTCTTGACCATTGTGGGGCTATTCTATATTACTATACTTCTTATTTTTTTTTCCCTTTCTGCTATACATGTCATGGGACAGAATTGATACCTACAACTTCTAGCTTCATCTGAATTTCTTTGGATTTATGTTTATTTAATGCAAATACAGGTTTACAGAGTTTGGGGGAACTGTTAAAGAGCGTCCAGTTGAAGATTTGGCATTCTCTGTTGCACGATTTATTCAGAAGGGTGGCTCCTTTATCAATTATTACATGGTTTGAACTTATACCTCGTTAAACTTTTGTTATGCATTGGATATTGATTTGCTTTCTTGAGATTTTCAAGTGGAAACATAATTAACCGAAGTAATAATGTTGTTTGTATTAGTACCATGGGGGAACAAACTTCGGGCGTACAGCTGGTGGTCCATTTATAACAACCAGCTATGATTATGATGCTCCCATTGACGAATATGGTAAGAGTGTCGTGCTAAACACCAGTTTTGTCTATTCAAGTTCTATTAAAAATGTCTGGTGCATAGAAATGACACTTGATTTAATATGATTCATGAGGACATTCTCATGATAATATTTTTCGTTATTTTTCCTGGGTTCAGTCTTTATTGTTTTAACAACGTTAGAAAAGAAAAATCTTCCAATAAGCATTATCTTAAAATCTTGGCCTTCTTGATGGAACTTTTTTCGTTTAGTCATCATTTAGGATTTTTCTTATTTGAATTTAACCCTTTTTACAAATATTGTTTCATCCAATTTTGTTGACTAACTAATCTCTGTACTTGCATTTTAGGACTGATTAGAGAACCAAAATATGGACATCTGAAAGAGCTCCACAGGGCGGTTAAGTTGTGTGAAAAGGCTTTAGTTTCGGCTGATCCAGTTGTTACTTCTTTGGGGAGTTATCAACAGGTTTTTTTTTTTTTTTACCATTTGCTTCTTATTATAAATTTATATCTCAAAGTTTCTGGATAACAAGATGGTTCTTTTCTTCGAGCTCGTGTTTCTGAATTTTTCTTGGTATTTTCAGGCTCACGTCTTTTCCTCACAATCAGGAGGCTGTGCAGCATTTCTGTCAAACTACAGAACAGATTCATATGCAAAAGTTATGTTTAATAACATGCACTACACCTTGCCACCCTGGTCGATCAGCATCCTTCCTGACTGCAGAAATGTTGTGTTCAACACAGCAAAAGTAAGTGAAATTTGGCAGGGGTTAGCTTTAACAAACCCCATTCTTTTATATTAACAACATCGCCATCGTAATCATACCTAGGTATTTCTAATGAGTTACTCAATCTTATTCACATCCAATGGACAAGGGATAAGAAGCATTTAGATGTCCAAGATTTTAGTGAACTTATATATTTTTTAAGTTTTCTTAAGACGTAATGATCATGGCTATTGCTGAATTTTGCAAATCAGACTATTGAGTTATTATAGTTAAGAGAGATTTTTCAAGTGCTACTTCTCTTTTTATTTTTACTGGGGTGCATATTGTTACTTAATATCAGGTCCAGTTTATGACTTGCGTTTAGACAAGAAAAAAGGTGCGAGGCAGTGAAGGATGAATTCATCTTTAAATAACAGTGTCATCAACCTAAGGAGTGATTCTACTCTAAACCCGTTATCTGTTATTCTAACAGTTATCCTATATCCGTCACAGATTGGTGTTCAAACATCACATTTGCAAATGACAACCGCCAATGCTGAGTCACTCATGTGGGAGAGGTACGATGAGGAGGTTGCTTCATTAGCAGACAATTCAGTGATCACTACAAACGGCCTGTTGGAGCAGATAAACGTCACAAGGGATACCAGTGACTATCTCTGGTACATTACCAGGTGAGCTTACATACGGTCTTTCATAGACCCCGTGTCTAAGTTGCGATTATTGGCTCTTGTTTAATCTGCTCTTGGTCACCTTTCCAGTGTTGATGTAAATTCAAATGAAGGATTCTTGAGAGGTGGTCAACTTCCTTCTCTCACCGTACAGTCAGCTGGTCATACACTACATGTCTTTGTGAACGGACAACTCTCAGGTACAACCATCAACAGCTTACTAATTGTTGCAAAACTTCAAAAATGGATAACGAAGTACTGATGCTATATTATTCTATTTAGGGTCTGCATATGGTAACAGAGAGAATAGGAGGATCACTTACACTGGCAATGTCAACCTTCGTGCTGGAAGCAATAAACTTGCTCTACTTAGTGTGGCTGTTGGACTACCGGTAAGTTTTCTTTTAATTTTCTTGAATTGTTTGACTGTCTCAGTTGCAAACTCCTCGTAAAGCGAGCACTTTACCTATCTTTTTGTTAAATATTTTATTTCTTAATGTGAAGAATGTGGGGACGCACTATGAACTATGGAACACCGGAGTAGTAGGCCCTGTTGTCCTTCATGGGATTGACCAAGGAAAAAGAGATTTAACTTGGCAAAAATGGTCCTACCAGGTCAAATTCATTGCTTCATGATAGTTTGTTTCTCGATACGAACTGACTTGAGAAAATGTAGATTGACAAATCTTTGATGTGTTGCAGGTTGGCCTAAAAGGAGAATCAATGAATCTAAATTCTGTAGACGGAACTTCATCCGTTGAATGGATGCGTGGTTCATTTGCAGTTCAAACTCAGCAACCGATGACATGGTACAGGGTAAGAAGTCCGTAGCAAGCACCATTTATCTTCCGTTATTGTTCTTTTTTAGTTTCTATATTCAACTTTTGAGCCATTGTACTGCCAGGCTTATTTTGATGCCCCTGCCGGAAACGAGCCGTTGGCTTTGGACATGGGCAGCATGGGTAAGGGTCAGATATGGATCAACGGGCAGCAGATTGGAAGATATTGGACTGTATGGGCTAATGGAAATTGCAACGAATGTAGTTACACTGGGACGTACAGATCACCAAAGTGTCAGACTGGTTGCAGCCAACCAACTCAACGCTGGTGCAGCCAAGTTCACTAACTCTATTCTCTCCATCCAGAGTTTATTCGACAATTGCTTAACTTACTAGACTGATTATTGCAGGTATCATGTGCCACGGTCCTGGCTGCAGCCGTCTAAGAATCTGTTGGTAATATTCGAAGAGCTTGGTGGTGATGCTACAAAGGTAGCTCTGGTCAAGAGATCAGTATCTAGCGTTTGCGCTGATATTTCAGAACAGCATCCCATGATCAAGAACTGGCACATTGAGAACTACGGGCAGCCAGAGAAGCGGCACTTGCCGAAAGTCCACCTACGGTGTGCGCCCGGGCAGGCTATATCAGCCATCAAGTTTGCAAGTTTCGGCACCCCCTCAGGAACTTGTGGAAACTTCCTGCAGGGAGCCTGCCACTCCCCTAAGTCCTACACCACCCTTGAAAAGGTAACACCTAAATTTAAGAATGCCCTTTTGGTCTACATTAGTCAAAGAGTAACATGCACTCTAATAATTTATGAAGTCCCAAGATTTTGCAAGCATAACTTTAGTTGCAGCATAGATTGAGGAGCTCATGCTCACATGAACATTCTTTCAAATTAAATTGCGAGAGAAAAAGTTTTGCAATGATGCTTGTTTTGCGCGCAGAGGTGCATCGGACAGGAGAAATGTGCGGTGGCGATCTCCAGCGACAATTTCGGAGACCCATGTCCTAATGTGATGAAGAAAGTGGCAGTTGAAGCAGTTTGCTCCCCTGCGGCTGGGGTGGTGCCATGAGAAAAATTGAGTTTGGTGTTCTTTCAAGCTCTAACCATGTGAAGATGGAGCCCTTTACAATGACATCTCACATGGTTTTAGAGCTTAGCACATAATTGAGGTGAGCAAAGAAAAGGAAGCAATAATGACAATAAAGTTTGGTTAAATTTATATGTAGAGGTTTGATTTGTTGTTGGTGGTTGGGTCAAGTGAGTAAGATAATTGGCTTAGTTATCTACTCTTTGTATGTATTCTTAGTGAGCAGCTCCATTGGATTCTCTATTGGTTGCCAAACTTTTACAGGACAGCTAGCAACAGCATGGAGAGAAAAAGGGAGGGAAAGGATCAAGTGTAAAAGTTAGTTTCTTGGTGTTTACTTTTTCTTTTTTCTTTTTTTTTTTCTTTTTCCTTTTGGTCATTGAATGTGTTGTTCCATTGCTTTTTTTCTTTTATTCTCTTTGTTTCTAACTTTGTATCTAATTAAAGTGTGGATGTGTAATTGTTTTATTGTTATTGTTAGTCAGTTGATGAAACCAATGAAATTTGCAAGTTTAATGGTTGCTTTATTTACATGGTATCTTAAAGACACCCTTCTTTTTTCTGTTCTTTGCTTGCCTTGTAAGCAAAGGTGTTTTTAAAGTAGGGCATAGTAGTGCTGGTGATTATCATATTTTAGACATGCCTCATGCAAATTTAATCTAGCTAAGAAGACAATCTAGTTGCTCAAACTCAGCATTTGTTAGACATGCCACTCGAAATCCTAAAATATCCGCTCCAATTTTAGTTTTATTCCAATTAAAATTTTAGTTTTGCTGTCAGAAATAGTAGTCTTGTTTTGTAGCTTTCACATATGAGCAAAGATAAAATTTTGATTCGGATGATTAGTTCTCATTACCAAAGCAAGATTTTTCTTAGAGTGTTTAGTCAAAAAGAATGAAATTTAACCATCTTGTCGGTTGCATTTCCTTTAGCTGGCGTGTATCATTTTGTCTCCTCACACTCTCATTGTATACATTCAACAAGCGTTCGCATTCGCTTAACCCATGGCCCATGTGGGGCCTTTACGCGTGTCGGTGGCTCTCTCTGTCTCTTTCAACTTTGGATTCGGCCTTTTCATCTCGCACTTGTATATTTGTATAGATATTATTCTGACCTTAGCCAGTCACGCGGTGACTACTACTACTACAGTGCATCAGACATCATGAAGTCGGATTTGATATGATGCATCCGAAAAAGTTTCCGTTTTTACTGGTAACTTTAAATTGTTTTTTTTTAATCTAATTTTCTTGCCAAGAAGAACAAAAAGATTGGCATTCGAGAGTGGGTGACATATAAAATAAATAATATGAAGATGATATCATGCCAACTAATATGAAGATGATATCATGCCAACCACCAAGGAATAAGGATCCGTAGTAGCACTATCCCAACATTATCAAAAAACTATGCCAACTTGAGGGTCCCATTCTCTTTTGTTTCTGTGCTGATTTATTGGCTAACTTTTTTAGCATGGCTCACTACTCTTCTAGAATCTCAATAATTGTCTTCCACCGACAGAGTTAAGGGGAATAGAGAGTTAAGTGTCATTTTGGAACACCTGTATGTTGTGTCCTAACTAATAATAACAGTAAGCCACTAGGTATTGGCTCAGAGTTAACTGTTAAATCGATAAAATAGAATGAATCCGTCCCACATATTTAAGTTATGTAAAACTAAAAAAGCATGTCCAAATATATAAGGGCACACCAACCCAACTCACAGTGCAGTTGGGCTCACACACGCTCATGCTTGCATGTGCCCTAGATGTTTAGGGTGTGCCTATATAATTTTTCTTCAACAAATGCTGGTGAAAACATATCAGATTATGTTCAAATGAGCTGTTTGGATTAAACTTTATGTTGGAAGGAGATTGTAAGGATCTAATATGTTTGTTTTTTCTTACATCGAAAAATGTTGGAACTGGAGCGGTTAAGAAGATCATATAACAATTTTCAAACGTTTCATTTTTTTATGTTTAACACAATTGGAGGGAGACTAATAAATGTGCACATTAGATCGCTAACGAGACAGAAAGACTTTGGCAAAATCTTCGATTTTCATCCTCATCACCTATGTCTCTTTTTGACATTTTGTGATAGAATCGAGATAATTTCTTGTACATGAGATATTAGTGTTTTAATAAAGTTATTTGATGAGCACACACAAAAAAAAATAAATAAATAAAAAACTTGTGAAAGCATTTCATGCCATTAGTGACACTCCTTGCCTGGGCCTGGGCCGGGGCTAAGGTGGAGTTGGGTTTGGAAGTGGGAACGGATCGATTATTTTTTTATTTTTTTTCCTGAAAATTGTTTTCGTATCAAAATACAAAAAGTAACATAGATTTGCAAGATAAAATTTACCAATAAAACGATATATGGATAGTTTATGTCCAAATAAAAACAACATTTACACACATACATCGATAGATAGATAGATCAAACTGGCATGCAAATATAAAGGGTATACTTAGTAAGTCATTTGCTATATTTAATTGTATACATCATATTTATTTTTCTATCAAATCTATTCAAAATTTCCAAAACTTGTTTACGAGTTTTATGTTCAACAATGTATCACGCAAAGAAAAACATGTGCATTATATGTGCACGTACTAATTCTAAAAAATACAAGGGAGTTAGGCAAGAACAGCTAAAGACTAGTCCCATCTTCCAGAATCTTAACGAACCCCTCTTTCAATCTGTATAAAAAATGCATATAGAAATGTGCCAAAAGATACAAGTTTTCATGTGTTCAACTAATTATCACACTCCTTTCTAAAGTTTTACCAACAAAAAAATGTCAATCACAGGAGGTGTTAACAAAATGAACCATTGTATTGTTTATTTGAATTGAGATTTGAGAGCCTCTTCTAGCTCATTAAGCTTGGACTTGCTTGAATTTGTCCCTTATCGGTTGATGCCTAAAGCGCGGCCCGATTTGTAACTCCTGCACGGCCCAAATAGTTTTAAGATTGGGCCCATATTTGATCCAAACCCAAATTCCTGTTGGGTTGAATAATTCCCAATTATTTTCATCCATCCATCAATTAATACCATCTGATATATATTAATAGGGGAATTTACAGTCCTTAAATCTTTATAAATTATAATTTAGTCCTCCACTTCTTTATATTTAGGATTTAGTCTCCCAAATCCTTTAAATTACTACAATTTAGTCCCAGTTTATATTTTGAACCGATTTTTCAGTTTTACCCATGATTCCTTAACTTGATTCCCTTTATCTCTTCCCGTCTCTTCTTAGTTCTTATTGGGTTCTCCCTTCTTCTTCTTCTCTTTTCTCTCTATTTATTTGTTGGATTCTCACTCTCTATATTTAGACCAAATATATTATTCTCCACTAAATATATTAAACCTAGAAATGAATTTATCAATATAGAGAGGGAGAACCCAATAAATGAATTTATATTGAGACTTAAAGGTTTAATGTATTTAGTGGAGAATAATATATTTGGTTTCAATACAGAGAGAACTCAATAAATGAATAGAGAGAGAAGAAGAGAATAAGGGGAACCCAATAAGAACTAAGAAGAGAAGGGGAAGAGAAAAGGAAAATTAAGTGAAGAAAATCAAGGGTAAAATGGAAAAATCGGTCCAAAATATAAACTTGGCTCAAGGATTTTTGGAATTAAATCCTAAATATGAAGATTTAGGTGGCTAAATTATAATTTATAAAGATGTAAGGGACAGATCTGTAAATACCCCATATTAATAATAATATTCCAATATATATATATATATATCCATTTCATAGTCGTTCGATTTTCTCTCTCCAACTTTCCCTTTTTTTTTGTTTTTTTGCTCCCAAAATCAAGATAAATCCCCCAAAATTCGACATCCAAAAATCAAATTAAAATTCACCTTATCGAGATCCCAGATCCCAATTTCGCTCGCGATCGCAATGTGAACTCCCAAATCTCTCGCTTTCTCCGCGTTCGTTCGCCCGTCGGGCGCCAGTCCATAACGAGAATCCTCGCAATTTTAGGAAACAGGTAATTGTGCAACAGCTAATGCTTCATCGCTTTCCTTAATTACAAATAACAGTTCAAATCTTTCTTGTTTATTGATTTATCTATAAGCAAAAAGCTCCTCTCTTTGGGTTTTTTTTTTTTTTTGTAGATCGTAATAATTAATTAATTAACAATGCCTTGGAGCGTGGTTAACGATGGCAGTGGATTCCCAAGGATTCTTCTCTCCGAGCCCTCTGGCTCCACCACCGAGGTGATCCGATGCTTCCTCGTTTTATCTTTCTTACTCATTTGTTTTGTTTTTAATTCAATTTCCTGCAAAAAAAAAAAAAAAAAGATCTATTTTTTATGGATGACGTCTGAATGCAATTACCAATTAGCGGACATAATCACCTTGCCCATGTTGTCATTGTCTAGTATCCTTGAGGAAATATTGCTTTTCAAATGGATGTCCACATTATCTTGATTGAAGGGTTATCTGTTATTAAGATGATGGATTTATTAACATTTTTGTGAATAAAGATTATGTTTTAACTCCCTTCGGGTGGTTACAATGTTTTGGAGAGAAATAAAGTATGCCCAACATAGATCATCACATATGGATGGTTTTCAAATTTAATTTCTAACCTAATTTTTAATCGGCTATGTAAGTGGGGTGGATGAGCAGTACAGAGAGCCCAACGATGAACTCTTATGATTTAAATGAAATTCGGTGGACTGAAAACTAATAATTCCTAGATGTTTGGGGAAGGAAGCTAATAAAGTATGACATCTGATCTAAAGTTAATACGGCATTCGGATTTACTATTCCTGCATGGCTGTATGCTACGGTGCATATACACCATTATCAGATACCTAGTTGTTGCTAACTGTTTTCTTTTCGTTAAGACTTGCACATGGAAGTTTCTAAGGGTCGAATTTAATAGTCCTTGAAATGCGTCTCTCTTTTATATTGAAATGTTGATTCTTTGAATATTCAAATAATTGTCTTCCGGTAAATATGATGACCATGTGCGAAATATATCATTACCACATAGATACAGAAAATTCAAAGAAGGTTCGTGGAGGCACTTTATTTAGTCCTTTATCTACTTTAAAATGGAAATATATCCTATGATCGTACACAGATAAAGTAGTCTACTCTGACAATTTGGGGGGTATCGGTCGTGGCAATTGTTTTGACGCGATGACATGACTATATATGATTATGTCTAGTGAATATATGTGTATTGGCTCATAAATATATCTATTAGGGTGCTATTTATATATGAACACTATTTTACTGAAGTGTGTGTGAAATTTTTGGCTTCTCCTCAGAGGGAGTCATAACATTATTTTTTTTTTTTTTAATGACTAATATTAGTTTACATGGTTGTAAGTATTGGAGGCAAATGGGCATGGGTGTCATGTTCTCATGTGTTCAATTTTTCTTTGGTTAAAGTCTCTTATATCATAGGAATTAATATAACATGTCGGAATTAGATTGCTAGAAAAGATGATGCATATGGTTGACATCCTGTAGGATATTTTCTTTTGACGGTTTATATGCACTAGGGGATGGTTATTGCCTGTGATCATATTACTACTATTGCTTTGCTTGGGAGAAACCTTTTACTTCACCATTATAGTGGCATGAGATTGTAAAATTCCAAAGAATCATGTCATGTGTTCTTATTGTACTCTCTTCAGGTTTTTCTCTATGGTGGGCAAGTTGTTTCATGGAAAAGTCCAAGGCGTCAGGAATTACTTTTTATGAGCTCAAAAGTGGGTCCAATCTAGTCTTTTTGACATTTACTTACTTTAGAGTTATGATGACTGTAAACTGACATGTGTTATATGTCAGTTCATGCTATACTATGTACGTACTCTTGTTAGTTTGTTCATGCACCTAAAATGATGAGATGTTCCACCTTTTTCCCATGTTTTGCATGTTTCTTTTTTATCATGTTTTACTGGGGTACCCATTTGGTGATTTTTGTAGTGAGAACATTATAAACTGGCTTATTATATTTGAATGTGCTTCTTAAATTTTTTCAGATGCTCCTGCTTTTACCTCCTCCTCCACATCATTTTTTTTAATATTATTTGCGACTACATTAGTGCATAGTCTTATGTTTCACCTTTTATACAATTTTCTATTGCTTATGGAACTTCACTTACTTTGAGAAAGTGGATATAATAAAAGAGTCGCTTGTATTCTCCCCCTTCACTCATTGCACGAAAAAACATCCATAGTTATCAATATCTTGTGATATGCAATACATATTCTATAGCTACAATAGGACTCGATACATAAGGAAATTTTTATGTATCGAATTTATTTATTTATTGGTAATTAGAGTATGGCTAGCATGCCTTACAATGTTGTTCATATCTTAGGGTTTGCGATATGTTACAATACATTAATTCGACTTATAAATGAATTTTAAATGCATTCAATTGGACTATTTGGCTTAAAGCATACAACCTGTATAGTTTAAACAAAAGGGGAAACCAAAGTTAGAGATTTTAGTCGATAAAAACATTCAAATTGACCATCAAAAGAGGTGTTAGCTATTACTATTAGTAAATATTATTTAATTGTTAATTCTTATTTTAAATATCTAGTAAGCTGATTTATGTGGATACTAAAACCGCACACTTCAATGACATTTGCTTTGAAAGGAAAAAGTTTGTATAGGTTGGAGAAGTTGAAGAAGAAACTAAAGTAAGGTTGTAAATGGTCTTTAATATGATGACAGTAATGTGTCTATGAGGATTAAGGAATGATTTATTGATATTAAATAGACTTGTTTTGAAGCGGTGATAAACTTATATTCAGTGCTTCATTTTTTGTTAAAATAGTATGCATTTGGAATTCAGACAACAAAAGAGGGTAAAGATTGGAAAAACATATGATCGGGTTACCAATCGGATATGAAATGTGGATATGAAATGTGATTATGAATTGATTACTAAGGAAGAACCTTAAATACTGGAAACTTATGCTTTATATTTGATCAAATGTTTATTTTATATATTGTAATGTGTTTCATTACTTACCTAGTACACATTGTTCAATGCGTCTTATGATGCGAGTTTGATACAATATAAAGATGATGATACACAATACATAATACATATCTTGATTTGACAACTTTGCACACTTTCTATTAGCATGTCCTATTTGGCTTTTGTTGTAAAATTTGTTGATTACTATATATAACAAATCTTCCTTTTAAGAAACTATATTAATTAAGTATTTAACACACTATTATTTCTGGAGATGTCTCTTTCACAAATAGCTAAGCCTAAGCACATAAAAAATGCACTTTGTGTTACTAAGACGGTCACTATTAATAAGTTCCACTAAAGAGGTTAATGTAATGTTTTTTTGAAAACCAGTGCCTTCATGTTTTCTTCAATCCCTTTCTTGCTAAACTTATTGGTCATGTCTACTTCTTTGGGCATCTGTAACTACTAGTTACCTCTCAGATACCAAGTTTTTCCTCACATATATAAGAGGATGCACAACATATCATGGGCGTAAACTTTGCTCTCTGTTATCTTGTTGTTCTATTTTTTCACTCATGGACCAGAATCTGATAGTAGGCAACTTGTTTCCTTTAATATTAACGTATAGTTGCATTATTGGTTCTATATAAGAGTATTTACTTGTTCTGGAAATGAGAAGACTGCGTAATTGAGAACATAAATGTGCAGTCCTAAACAGAGACTCTTTGATCCACTCCGGTACTAAGGTGGCACTTTTGTTTCCATAATCATCAAGTTAAGACGTTCTTGGGGATTTATTTTTCTAGATTCACTCAATGAGACACATTTACCTTTTGTTTTAACTGTGTGGTGCCTATACTTGGTTATTATCAATATATTAGGAGATACTAGTGCCTACACAGATATTGAATGCTTACAAATGAATATTATTCCTTTCTGTAGCAACACTGACCTGTTGTAATTACTAAGAGTAGCAGTATCAGAGAGAAGATAGTGTTCTTTTCTGTCAAATAAAAAATGGTGTAAAGTTGAAGAATGGGTTTTGCCAGTGCCCAGATGATACCCTGGAGCAGATGTGACCAGAAGGTTAGCTTCAAAATAGCAGTTTACAAATATAAAAGGGGACTTGTAAAGTTCTCTCTGCATCTATGTGCACACTAGGAGTATTTTGATGACAGAGAGCCTTGGCTGTTCTCCTATAACTTCTGCATATACTAATATAAAATAAAAATTCCCCTTAGATTTATGTTTTATTGGTTAACAAGCAGAGAGTAGCAGAGGTTGTATTGGTCAAGATTAATGTTCTGTGTGAATGTATATTAAATGAAGCTACCGTGTTAAGCAATCTTAACCCACAATTTGCATATTCCTTTTCCGATAAAGTCCTAGTTACCAACTTCCTTATCATGATTATGCTCATTTGGTAATTGACTGTGTTGTATTTGGCCCCATAATCAGGGACTTGGAGGTCCTAGATGTTTTAGAGGTATGAAGGTCTGTCACTGAAGAATAGTTCTCTAGGATTTCTTAGGATCTAACAAAATTTTATGCTAGCCATGACAGATAGTGAAAGAGCAAGAAATTGTACAACACTGTTAAGAGAGATATTATGCAATTAAGAAGTATGTCCATAAAATGAGTTTACCATTGTAGCTAAAATGAGACTCTTGCAATGGCTGAGTTGCCAAATACAAAGAAATAAAAAAAAAAAAGAATGCTTCTACAAGAAGTTGGTAGATTTTATAAAGGATAAGTCGGGGATAGATGAGGATGGTTTGCGCAATGTTCATGGTGACAAGTAAGCGTATTGGTCATGAGTGATATTAATTAATCGATAAAGGCTGGTGAGCCTAAGAAAACACGTATGGAAACCCTTTCGTAATTATTAATTTACTAAGATGATGGTCAATAGTTGAGTTGGAAGAAAAGGATTCTTTTAGCCAAACCCAAAATTTTGAGATAAAGGTTTTGTTGTTAATATTGGAGAATAGTTCAATAATCACTAGGCTCGGGAAGAAGTGTAGAGAATTTGATATTAGCTCCTTTCCCTGACAAATGATTAATATAAGATTATGGGAGAAATTTCTCCGACTATGTTAGTCTTAACTACACTTTAACTTATGAGCTAACTGTCAACTTACGTTTCTTTACCTGTTGTCCTCAAGCTCCTCTTAAATTTGAAAACAGTTCAGAATATTCTGAGATGCTCAGGCGAAGAAAGCTCACATTAAGCTAGAAAGAGTAGGGTGTTTCCTTAAGGGTTACGTCAAATCATTCATGGACAAAAGTTGAGTTTGGAGGATCAGTGGGAACCACTGGTTTTATGATACGAGATATCCACCTGAGCCACTACAAAGATGTCAGTCCAATTGACATGCCTGAAGTCAATTATCTATTTTAATCATAGCTTACCTTTTAATCATAGCTTACCTGATTTGTGTCACAAATCTAGTTAAATGCTAAGAGATGTAATATTTGGGTAATCAAAACAAACACTTAATACAAATAGAGGATTGGTCAACCACAAAGCCATTGATCAATGCATTTAAGAAGATTAACATTCATTTTTCACAAGGTTCTAGGATGATCAAGAGTGGAATTTGTGAGAATTTGCCAAGTGCATACAATTTTCTTTTAAGGACGCTAAAATAAGGAGCTAGGTGAAGCAAGGATTTGTCACTTGAAGCTCAACAATAACCATATATGGTCTTAAGATGTTCTCTAGTAAGTAGTAACCATAGGCCATTGGGAGTATTCATGCGATATATATTAAAGATCAAATGGAAGTTATGAGAATGTGACAAGTCAACCATCTGTGCAACTTCCCTCCTTTAGGATGTTAAAGGAGCTAGTGAATTAAGGATTAATGGCAATTGACGCTCAGTGTAATCTATATATAGTCTTAAGATGTTCTCTAGTAACCATAAACCATTGGAAGTATTCATTTCATGCCTTATATCAATTTTGATAAAGTTGATGCATGATCAGGTTTATATCAAATCATACTTGTCATCATAAAAACCTTTTAGAAAATGGTATTTATAGGAGTGGTTCATAATGATGTACTTCGTTCGTAAAACCCTCAAAGTTTGTGCTTGATTAGAAAGGGTTTCGAGTTTGTCCAGTTGATAGACTATTTAGAATCGCCAATCCATATTTAACCAATTTGATTGCCTACTCAGCCGTTGATGCATAGAACCAGTAAAAGGTGGCCACTGAATTTGAGGTAAATGCTACTAAAAATTTCATGTCTTCTTCTTTGCTTTAGTTTGGTAATGTAAATGCTAAATTCTAGCCACTAATTTTTGTAAAATTGCTAGTGTTTTTCTGGGAAAACTACCAGGAAAACTACCCATTTCACTATTGAATAGGTTTTGACGTCTCCCACTTACTGCTTATGACTATATCTCTTTATAATTTTTAACAGTTTCTGGAGTGGTTGGCACGATATTAAAGAAAACTCATATCTGCAACTTGTGCTACACATTTTTTTTATTCAAAGTGTCATTTTTCTTCGGTCTCTTCTTGTCTTCTCATAGATTCTCCCTGTGCAAGAGCTGAGGGATGTGGACACGTGTGGGCAAGTGGCCTCACCAACATGAATAAATGAGTTCTGCTTATTGTATAGGCAGGCTCTGCTGTAGCATGATACCCATCAAATCAAACAATTGTGATCAGGGCCAATAGAGATGGACTATAACAATCGACAAGGGATGGAGGCTTAGTTCTGGATGTCAAGCTTACAGTGAGAGTGTTATTAATAGTAAGAGTTAGTCTCTGATAAGAGCTTAATAACAAATTCTTTCTTGCCCCAAGCCCTGCAATTTTCATCTTTTGAAGGCTTGAAGCCTCAACACCTATGAATTAAGTGGCAACTAGAATTAACTTATTTTCTTGTTATGCTTTGGTAACAATTCTAGATTCATAATCTATAAAGCAACTAGAAATGCAATGAGAAAATAACAATGTTCCTTAATTACTGAAAACATACTCAATTACTCATTGTCTTATATCCAATTAAAACATCTCAAGTTTCAGACATTTTTCAAATCCCTTCTACCTAATAGTTTAGACCCCAGAAATTGTGGACAAGCACTTTATTGCTGAGGATATGTTTGGTTGGTGTTAGTTGGTACTGGGGAGTTAACGTTTGATAATTGAGAAGAGAGAGAGAATTTGAATTTTGGGGTGAATTCCTAATTTCTATGCAAATTAGTGGTTGTAATTGAATCAATTTTGAAATTTTGTATGAGAATTAGGAATTCTCACCAAAATTCAATATTTTCTCTCTCCGTGATCACCAAATACAACTTCTAAGTACCAACAACCACCAACCAAACACATTCTATGTGAAGGATCGACACAAACTGCATGACCAATCTATAACTGAGTACAATTAAAGGAAATCATCTTATCATAGTTGTAGCTAGTGGAAGAAATTTTAATGGATTACATGTTGCCAGGTTTGAGCCAAATGGCTGAAACAGTTGGCTCCATCCTATCTTTTCGTAAATATGTTCTCTAAGAGAATTTCTTTGAGCGTGACAAAATTGTACTCCTTTTGTGATGGTTATTCCCCATTTGAGTAGTTGTAAGGAGTTGGAGAATACTCCGGCGACAGCAAGAATAGTTAATGTACATGCTATTTGTTTAATAGTTATTTTACTTTTTGGTCTCTAGGGCAGTGTCTATATTTTTAGACATTTTGCATGAATGATAAAAGAAAAATGGGTAATTCTGCAAAATGTGCCAGCTAGTGCTTCCCTTGTTATTGCGGTATGTGTTCTCTTACTCTGTTTGCAAACTCCTGGCATCTCTTATCCGTCTAATGGTGTAATTGTGTTACTTGGAAATTTTTGTCAAGTTTAAAGATGATCCTTAATATGGCTATGCTTCTATAGAATTCTATTGGGAAGGATGCAGAACCTTGATAAGCCAAGTCGTACATGAATACTTCATATAATTATAACTTTCAACAAATTAAATGCAATAGTGCAAATTCTTAATAGTATGGACATGCCCATCTTGTCATTCTCAGTCGATACTTGAAGAAATGCTTTGATAATTTCCTATAAGTGTCAGCTTGAGCATCCAGCAAAAATTTTAGACCCTCTCAACTTTATACAAAAAGGCAGTATATATATACAAGGCCACATCACAGTCAATACCAAAAAGTCATATTTAAAAAAAAACAATGGCTTCTTGTACCCTTTTTTTGTTGTTGACTTCAGTTTCTAGTACTCAACTGACTTATTTGAAGGGACTGATGAATGGTGTAACTGGGGATGTAGTTATATTTAATGTTCATCCAATGTTTTAAAAACGAATAGTGTAAAACATAACTTTTTGCCTTCGTTAGGTTGTGTCATATTTAGTAAAACACATAACGTAGGTTATGCAATTTTTGTATTTATTTAATTAGGAAAATGTGTACAATGATTATGATAAATAGAAAATAATTTTTAAATTAAGAAAAAATAAACATATTTTAAAGCATACATAAGCCATTCTAAGTTTTTAATACTTTTCATAATAATTTTTCACGTTCGTCTTCATAAATATAAAGCTCATAGCCATTACAGGAAAAGAAATTGAGCTACAGAAGAAGAGAGAGGTTGGAGGAGTCACAAGAGGGGAGGGACCTTGCCGGAGGCTGGAGGATTCGTCAAGAGGAGGAGCACCCTTCATCATCACACTTGTCACCACAGTAAAAGTAGGGACTCAAAAAAAGCTTCGAGGGCTTGGTCGAGGGGTTTTTCTCACAAGTTTTTATATTTCACTCAATTATTCCTAATATACAATAAATTAAGTTAGGGAAAAATGCAAATTAATGTAGATTAAATAAAAATTAATGTTGGTTATGTTGTTTTGCCCCTTTTTGACTATTAAGGATCGTCAGGCCCCATTACATTATTAAATGCATTATAACGAGTTATGTGATGTGTTTTTCTATATATTGCTTCATCATTTTGATTGATCCAAACATTGAGATGGAACAGTTCCATAGGCTTAAATGCTATTTAGATTGCAACTTAATTTTCATCATGAAATATATTGATATATTTTCTGATAGTATTTTGTCATTGCAGGCTGTTAAAAAGCCACCTAAAGCCATCAGGGGAGGAATACCTATCTGCTTTCCTCAGGTTGTTTTTTTTGTTTAAATCATTTGTTAATGCAACTCGCATTCGTTGCTGTCTACATGGAGTCATATCTGACTTGTTCTAAGTTGCAGTTTGGAAATATGGGATCTCTAGAGCAACATGGATTTGCAAGGAACAGGTTATGGGAATTGGATAGCTCACCATCTCCAACATCTCCTAATAAGAGTCAGTCATCAGTTGACATCATTTTGAGGTCAACAGATGATGACCTAAAGATGTGGCCACGCAGGTAAGGTTTGAGAAAACCATTACATAAAGACATAAAAGGAACTTCCTGTCAGATACAGCTCCTCATTTGGTTAATATATTTCTGTAGCTTTGAGCTGCGACTCCGTATTATACTTTCGCCTGGCAAGCTGACCTTAATTCCCAGAGTTAGGAATACAGATAGCAAGTCCTTTAACTTCACATTTGCACTGCGCAATTACCTGTCCGTTTCAGATGTCAGGTTCGTGCTTTACCATTATTTAGTACCACTTCGTTTAATTTGGATCACTTAGTTACATTTGAAACTTGTTATAGAATCTTTGAACACCTTTCCATTTATTTTATTCTCTTTTCCCCTTCCTTTTTGATTATTGAGGATCAAACTTGTTGCAAATTGGTTCCAACTGGCTCTTCAATTTTAGTCAATATATTTGATTTTATAAATCAAAATCTAGAAGGTTTTTGACTCTTACTCTTTGTAACTCATTTTAAAGGTTCAACAGTGTTGTTTGATTTGCAGTGAAGTCCGTGTTGAGGGATTGGAGACACTAGATTATCTTGATAATCTTGCTGGCAAGGAGAGGTTCACTGAGCAAGCAGATGCTATAACCTTCGATGGGGAGGTATTATAATTTTTATGTCTAATATTCTTGTCACTTTGTTTGTGTTAAATCAATCAAGGGCTATATTACCAGCCCTTGTTAGTTCCGATCCATGTTAAACATTCTTTTCCATAGCAGTTAGATATACAAGTCCCTTCCCTTGCACTACACTAAAATTCTGCAAGTTATCAATGAGGGTTGAGGGTTATAGTTTATATTCTAACATGCCTCGCAAGTTGAACTCCTTCGAGCTGAGTCCTTCACTTTTACATGGCAGTATTCAATTTTTTTAGTATGTAATTATAATGCGCACCCCATGGGATTTGCAACTTGGTTACTCTTCTACCATATTTTCAATATTCGGTGGTTTATCGTATCGAGAATCAGCAATATAGATGTATTGTATCAATAATATTGATTATCAGGGATATTGGCAATTCAGTACCGACATATAATATCTAATGTTATATCGGTTAAGGTATTTGATTTACTTATCAGTATTTGCTGATGTTTAAAACCTCAGTGTTAAGCATATAGCTGGCTTTCCTTCTGGAGCCAGATGGCTAATAATATTTAGTCTTTCTAGAAAGATAAAAAGGGTCAAGGCATTCCTTGCACTCGAAAGAAAGATTGACAACCAGAGTATGAAGGCACTTGATAAATGCTCTTGAATTTTAACAATTGAATTCTGGGTGTGTTTAATCTGATAAAATATAGTAGGGCTATTTACAGATCTGTCCCTTAAATCTTTATAAATTATAATTTAGTCCCCCAAATCGTCATATTTAGGATTTAGTCCCCCAAATACTTTAAGTTACTACAATTTAGTACCCAGTTTATATTTTGGCCCGATTTTCCCGTTTTACCCCCGATTTCCTTCACTTAATTCTCCCTTCCCTCTTTCCTCTCTCTTCTTAGTTCTTATTGGGTTCCCCTCTTCTTCTTCTCTTCTTTTTCTATTCATTTATTGGGTTCTCCCTCTCTATATTGAGACCAAATGTATTATTCTCCACTAAATGTATTAAATCTATAAATGAATTTATCCAATATAGAGAGGGAGAACCTAATAAATGAATTTATATTGAGACTTAAAGGTTTAATACATTTAGTGGAGAATAATACATTTGGTTTCAATATAGAGAGGGAGAATCCAATAAATGAATAGAGAGAGAAGAGAAGAATAAGGGAGAACCCAATAAGAACTAAGAAGAGAGGGAAGGGGAATTAAGTGAAGAAAATTAGGGGTAAAATAGGAAAATCGGGCCGAAATATAAACTGGGGGACTAAATTGTAGTAACTTAAAAGATTTGGGAGACTAAATCCTTTAAGGGACTAATATAATTTATAAAGATTTAAATGACATATCTGTAAATACCCGAATATAGTAATGGAACTGTGACCAATGAAGTCCAAAAGTTTGGGAGTAACGGCAAGTGCTGGTGACACGGGCAATGTGGGAAAGTTGTATAGCTTAGTGCTGCATCATAATAAGATAATGGTTTTAAACTTTATATACAGTGATTAAATCAGAAATATAGAATTCTTAATTGAAGTTATGACATGATTGTATTCCCTCTCCGTTCCTGGATTCTGTTTTGTATTATTAGAGTTGTTACATATAATGCCTGAACATATGTTTAACTTTTAATTGGCAGGTCGACCGAGTGTATCTGAGCACACCATCAAAGATTGCAGTCATCGATCATGAGATGAAAAGAACCTTAGAACTTAGAAAAGAGGGCTTTCCTGATGCAGGTTGGTCTTTGTATTCTGGTTAATTTTTCTGTGTTCTTGTATAAAACAACCATCACTCCCTTCATACACTACAACAACAACTAAGCCTTTTATCCCAAGTATTTGGGGTAGGCTACATGAACCAAAAAAAGAGAATCACGCTGGATCGATCGCTTTGATATTCCTTCTCCATTCATTTCTATTAAGTAATATATCCTTATTTAAACCTCTATACTCTATATCTTTGCGTATCACTCCCTTCATACACTATTTGATTGAAAACATCCACATCACATTTAAATTATTGCAGGTGTCTGGAATCCGTGGAGTAAGAAGGCCAAATCTCTGGCAGATTTTGGGGACGAGGATTTCATGTCAATGTTGTGTGTGGACTCTGCTGCAGTCGAAACCCCAATCGTCCTGAAACCTTCGGAAGAATGGACTGGTCGTCAAGAGCTTTCTGTTGTCGGGTCCAGTTACTGCAGTGGACAGCTAGATCCCCGTAAAGTTCTCTTTGGGCAATGACGGCCGTCCTTTTTCTTGGTAAACTATGGATATGTATTACTGTAAAAATGATAAATGCAGTACAGGTCCGAATGTACAGCCAACACATTTTGCCGTAGATTACTGCAGTAATTAGCAGGCATTGATGGGTTTTTGACAAAGCCATTGCATGGCATGAACTTCTTGTTGTACTTGAGCGTTATCGTCGGTAATTTTGACAGAAATGGCATCACACCTGTCTTTAGTAACAAGGTGGATGCCCTCCCTGAATTCTGCTCAGCTAATGGTCTGATGATGCTTGCGCTGTGCAAATTATGCTCCAAGTTTTAGATGTCAATTGATGCTACCATTATGCTAGTTATGCTCTTGAGTTGTAAGCTGTGTTGCATGGGCGCGAACAGACACGACAGGGGATTGAAATAGAATGGTAATAGATGGTAATGGTCGGATGTGTCATCAGATGTTCCAATATGATTTCTGTGTAATAATAACATTCCGAATAAATAATAGTCCCAACTTTATATTTAAATTTATAAACTTCAAATGTTCTATCATATATGAGATTATATGAATATTTAACAATTTCTTTTTTTATTTTATTGTGAGTACACCTTAATCATCTACACTACAAAAGCCATGGGCAAGCAATCTTGAGTTTGGTCTAAACCACTCTGCACCGATCTCGTCTTTAGTCTAAACCAAACAAGTTAATCTCGATGCATGCACAAAATCATAACCTATTATGTTCGAAAGTAATGATGATATCCCAATCAAACTCTCCAAGAAAATGGCTATATATTGTCACCATCTCTAATCCTTTAGACGACACTTACATGGTTGGGGATATTTCTATCGCGGTGGGAGCATATCTGTGATGTGAGCAACACTAGAGAAGTAACTGTGAGAGAGAGAGAGAGAGAGAGAGAGATTCATTTGTTATATATAGTAAAGTATCATAATAATCAAGAATAGAGACTGTACCAGGGCTCACTTGTTGCATGGCAGAGTATTTATTTATCATCTTCAACCAACATTCTTCACATTCCCTCGTGCAGCAGATGCATTGTGATGACTTGACATTCTCGCACTCTTTGCGCCTACATGCATCTCGGGGAATAACAACTCATCAGCCACAAGAGTGTTGCACGTCGCCGATTACAAGTCTTTTATTTCTGATTGTGGCATCAAACGTTTTGTCTTTTAGATGTAAATTTTGAATGATTTAATATTCTCAAATCTGCGCATGAGGAAAAAAAAAAAAAGTTCTCTATTCCTCTTTTTTTACTCATTTAAGTAAATGTGTTTGTCACTGATATTCTGTTTCAAACAATATAACGAGAGGGAGAGAGTATATGCATAACTGATATAGAGCTATACATCTTTTGGATAGAGATTCTTCTTGGCATCATCTAGCTTCGGCAATATGAGGTGTTCAGTTGCTAAGAATGCTTGAATTCTATGTTACAGTGGTCATGCAGAGGTCTTTATTTATTGTAAGATCCCCCATCTATCCTTCGGGCTTTTGGATTTGGAGAAAAAAAAGGGGAGTGTTAGAACAATTCATGCTGCAGTGATAAAGTTAAGTATCCATGGATTAGCGTACGATTTCAACCTGATTTATGTCATCCATATCCACTGTTGGACTCTCCACTGCAAAAGTTGAAGTTC
The DNA here is from genome assembly GCA_036321105.1 of Dracaena cambodiana. Classification (NCBI taxonomy): domain Eukaryota; kingdom Viridiplantae; phylum Streptophyta; class Magnoliopsida; order Asparagales; family Asparagaceae; genus Dracaena; species Dracaena cambodiana. Next base: position 27,093,113 of record JAYEPQ010000002.1, read on the forward strand.
AGACTATCTAAATTCATAGTTACGTAGTAATAACATCTCTCGCTTTCCTCCAGTTGATAAGAGATAAGATGGAGGCATACAGCACAGTGAAGGAGGTATAGAGAAAGATACGCACTGCATTTCGTCATTTGAAGCTCAAAGCACAATATTTATTTTTCCATTTAATCACGAATATATTGCGTATTATTTGAATTGACCAATACTGCTGGAGGTTCCTCAATTCAAATCATCATCCTATATGGTGATGGAAAATTATTTTGCTAAATTACGTCGTTTATCAAGCCTCGGATACTACTGTGATTGAACTTGTGGCGTTCAACATGTGTATCTGAAATTACTGATAATAATCGAGTCAAGATATAAGTTACCCTGAACAAAATTTAGACTGTAGGTATGTTGCGATACTCCCTTCTTGGAGTTTGATTAAAGGAAAGCATGTACAATGTATTTGTGCATTATATTGTTTATACACAGTAGAATCCAAGGATAACAAGTAGAAATCATCTGTGTTAGTTCATAAAACCAAGGATCATGCAGTCGCCATCCATGTCGCCCTATCATTTCCATCTCTGTCTCTCTTTTTCTTTCGACTCTATTCTCTTTCAATTGCTGCTCGCCATATCTTAACACTAGACAAGACAAATGACGATAAACTTGATACATTGTTCTTGAACAACCAACAAAAAATGTTTTTAGAAGCAATATTGAACTGGAAAAGAGTTGTACTTAGCGTTCATGTGTAGAGCCAAGTTGATTGATTCACAACTGTAGCCCACCAAACAATAAACTTGATACATTGTTCTTGAACAGCCAACAAAAAATGTTTTCAGAAGCAATATTGAACTGGAAAAGAGTTGTACTTGAGCGTTCATGTCTAGAGCCAAGTTGATTGATTCACAACCGATAACCCATAAAGCAATGGTGCACGGACGAGTGGATTGAGCGTATCAAGTGTGCGAAGGAAGATTCATACATCAGAAAGGGCACTGGATTCAAATGGATTCAGCTGCAAACGTTTTTGATCTACACTATGCGTACTGTCCTTGCAAATTGAAAAAAGTATACCATGAACTTTCATATCTTTGAATAATGTTCGGGTAATCTGCTGCCTATTGTACAGAATCATAAATAATCGGAATAATGCATCATATTTTACAATCGGCACGAGCACAACAAATTTCTTTTTTCATACTAATCTTCCTAACTTACAAAACTGTTGAACTGCCGTATTTGGAGTTCCAAGTTATAAACAAGAGGATTCTGACTACAAATACAAAGACGCAGCAAATACTATATCTCGCTTTATCTTTGCAACGGCCCCTTCAAATTTTGCTTCCAGCTGAGTTTCTCCTATTGACTTTGCCGCCAAAATTAACTGTTGCAAAATTTCCTCCACTCTTCTTATTGCTCTGATTAAGCTGCCTTCAAATACTGGAGTAATATCCATGATCTCAAAGAACTTGGAACCTTTTGCCCACGCAAACACAGCTTCCATGATGTCAGGGCGGAAAGAATGCACAAAATTCTCGACATCAATCTGGATCTGTTCCAATAAAATATAACTATTAACATAGATGTTCCTTAGGAAAGGAAAATATTTGACCCCCAAAAAAAAAAAAAAAAAACCGAAGAATCAAGTATATACATAATATTACAACGCCGAGGAACAAAGTTTAGTGGTGCTCCTCAGTAACTAGGCATGTTGGAATGATGACAAGGTGCAATATAGTCCCCAAGGACATATTGAGAAAGAAAACAAATGAAAGAGGTACCTTGCACTCGAGCTGAACAGTAGCCACCCTCCTTGCTGTCTCCTGAAGCTGGGTAAAGAGCAAATCAAGCTCTTCACTTGGTTTCTGGACATCCTGGAGCTTCTCCTGCCATACAAAACAAGAGAGAAGAGCCACCATTTCTTCTACATTCACATCCTTCAATGCTCCACTGAACATGAGCTCTGTTAGCGTTAATTCATCGGCTGAGCTGATCTCACAGGCAACCCTCCCCTTCAACTGCACAACGTCCTCGCCGGTAATGTATCTGTAAGGATTCATTGTGAAAATTAAACAGAAGCATAGTACCAAGGGTCTAAAATATCGGTATCAATATAACTGCTGATTTATTGTATCAGATTGGCAATATCGGAAAATATAGGACCCATTGTATGATGTATATCATATAATGGATAGCTCAAAATCTGACGATATTTGCAATGTATATCAGTGTCGACTGAATTAAAACCTGGCATAGTAGGTCTCATAAAGATTAATATCTGTAGTTCCCTAATTTTTGAAAATAGATACTAAATTCTATACTCCAGAAAAAAAATATAACCCTCCATGCAGAGGAAAGGAAGATCTAACTTCGTATGCTAAGAACTGTTCCATAGTGTTTTTCTGATTAGTTATCTTTCTGACCTTTACCTATTTCTCAAGCTTCTATGAGCCTAACCTAACAAAACCATAACCACCTGACATAAACTTAAAATTGACCAAACTAAAATAAATGCATTGGATAAATCATATTTAAGCCAATCCAAGCCAACACAACCTCAACTAGCCACGACCTTCTATAAGCAACTGAACCCGTACTGCAGAAGATAAAGCAAACAATGTAGATGCATTACCCTAGTCTTCGAAGAACCCGTTTCCGTGCCTTGAGTTCATCTTTAAAAGCTAATGCTGAGGAAGACCTCATTGCTTTCTTAATTGACTTGAGTTTTGCTGTAAGTTCTTGCTTATCATGCAACACTTTCAACTTCTGCTGGATAAGCAGAGAATTTCTCATATCATGCTTCTCAAGTAAGCTCTCCAGAAGCTCAATCCTCCTTACAGATTTTTTGTAAAAGCTACTTTGCACCTAAAAGCAAATGAAATGGTGAATACTACAAGCAAAGGGGGAAAAAAAAAAGTGCATCATAAAATAAAATAAAATAAAAACAATATATCTTACTTTCATATCCTCCTCAGGATCTAGAATGGGTATCCCATCTTTGGAGAATCTGGAAAAAACTTCTGAAACCTTCTTCAGTGTATTCTCCCGTGATTCCAGTGGCAAAAGATCCTTGGGTATGAAAACGCGAATGCTGCTCATGCTATCAACCTGTGAACAAATTCAATAAGCCACTTGAGCATAATATACAATGCAAGGTAATATTCATATTCACACTTTTACATATTATAAGATTACTAATTTTGAAAAATGAAAGATACAGGGAAAAATAGACCTCGGAAAGAGGCAATGAAACAACAACTGGCTCCCCATGCTCATGTAGTGGAACAATCTTTGTTGACTTCTTTGCACCCATTTCCTTGTTTACCATGCACCTCGTCAAGACATTAACATTATAATTTGAATCCTCAGGTCTTCTATCTGAAACATCAAAAAGAAAAGTTGGCATGAGAATGATGCTGACAAGCACAGAGATGAGTTTGGATGATATCAGAGGATAGACATGCAGATTTGATTAGTGTGGATAACTAAAAGTTCCATGAAACTTTTTTTTTTCTGTTTTCATTATTTAAATTAAAGGTCAATGAAGCTACTAATATAATATATAATATTTAATAGCATACTTATCATGATAAAACTTAAGATTTGATATTTATATGTGTAATCTCAACAATTCACTATACTTGACAATCTAAGTGAGAAACAAATTTACATGTGAATAAGAAAATTATTGATACATGTAGTTTTTACATCATAGGTGTTTAATTGCCTGTGGTTTAACTGGCTACAATTCTAGATCTGAATGGCCTATGCACACCTGTCCAATAAAAATTTAGTTTGAATGGTAGAGGAAGAGGAGTCTTTTTGATCCACATACCTTCACCACGATTTTTCAACCTCTCAACATCAATTATCACTCCCCATGCAACATGATCTTCACTGGAGAAAGATGGCTTCTGACATCGTACACGTACAAGTCTGCCGGGTTGCAAGAATGGTAAACAGTACTTCGGGGAAAATACTATATCTCGAACATCAATTTTGAAACTCCTGTATTGTTGTAGGAGATCATAATAATCCTTCAAACTTTCCTCTTCTTCAATAATAATTGAATCTCTCTCAGCTTCTAAATCCTTCGCTTGTTTCTGCAGCCAATATTTGAGTGGATTAGAACTAGCAAGTCATTGTAATAAGCCAAACAGATTAAGATATGGGGGATCTTCCGTGTCTCCTATTTGTCAGTAGGTCAAGAGGAGAAGTGATATAATCATCCAGCAATTAGCATATATCACTGCTTGGGTATCTTTCAAGAAAGTTATTCTCTACTATTACAACTAGAGAAGATATGTTGGCTCACTTCACGATGTGTTTCAACATTTCAAGAACCATGGTTTTATTACCTAGGATCATGCTGTTTATAATTAATAATTGATAGCGTTAAAATAGGTCCTAAAAAAAAGGCATTCTAATCTAACTAAAAGAGAATAGTTTTCATCTGATTAGGATTCATGGAAAGGAAATACATCAAATTACAAATTCAATCTTATCAGAATTCTCAGACAATTAAAATTCTCCTTTATTTATGTAGGAGTAAAAAGCTAACATTTAATTTTTTTTTTTTTTATACATACCATTGCATGTTTAATTTAACAGTAAATGACGCCACATTGCATATTCACAAAATGTGCTAAAAGAAGTTGGACATTTAAACAAGATACTATAAGGATGTTCTCGAAGTAGCAGAAATTTTCTGAAATAATCAATGTACAGACCTCTAGATCAGGAAGTGCACGATCGGCTTGGAACTGAAAAAAAGAATTTCTGAGAAGATTTTCTGGATCACCGTCCTCACACCTCAATTGATTCAACAGCATATTGTAGGTTAGGTGGAAAGCACTGGATACAAGAAGAAGCATATAAGAAAAAGATGTACAAACAACCAAGAAAAACTATTGCCATGTGATAGTTGAACAAGCATACTGCATCAGGTACAAAATAAGCAGCAGGTACCATCCTAATCAGTAATACCAATGAGAATGTAATACATCAAGTACGGTGCTTTATGTCTACTTAGTTAAATGGCGCCTGCATAATGCACGTAACAAAAATGAAAAAGGGTGATCAAAAGAAAAAGTAACAGACTCACACGTGTTCTTTCTAAGATTAGATTGTAAAGAAGTTATGATAAGGAAATTGTTGAGTACATATGATTAAGTCAATATTAGACTTTTCGTATCCATGTATAAAACAAAAACATTGGGTTTAAAATTTTATCCAGATAATTTTTGTAAAGATAAAGTGTAACCTTCTGGTATGTATACATCAAGTTAAATGGGAACACAATCATAGTAAACTTTTAAACTGCCAATGATGGATCTAAATGCCTACTTCAGTAAGTTTTAACACCATTAGAAACAAAGCAAGTGTCACTGTAGTAAAGTGGTAAATCCTCCTGGCAAGTGTGTAAGAGGTCAGGGTTTTGAACCCCACTTACATCAATTGATAGGGCAAATTGGACAAGGATGGCTATGACCTTTGTTTAAAAAATAAAAAATAAAAAACCATTATAAAAGTAAGATTTGCATTATGCAAATATGAAACATATTTACATCATTTTTTTTATTATAAGATGAATGCTACTCAAGCTGCGCATGTGTTTTTAAGGATATACAGAAGTTATAATGTCATTGCTAGGATTGAAAATTAAAGAAGCTATAGGAGAGTGAACAACACTTTGGAGTATATAAATAGTTCCTCATATTACAACAAAATCCCCCTCCCCCAAAAAAAACCAAAATAATAATAATAATAATAACCACCACAAAAAAGGAAGAGAGAGAGGGGGGGAGGGGGGTGAAAAATATCATGCATTTTGAACAGAATAAAGCAATAAATGAAGATGAAAGTTAGAGGAGATTAAAAAATTCCAACTCTTGTCATCAATATGATAAGATAAAAGCCTATCAGAAGTGTGATTTGCCAACTGAGTATAATTATGTTGTATAATTACTTCCCTTAAGGGAGGTTGTAGGTTTAAATCTCCACTTTAGTGATGTGTGAGGAAAACTTTAAATTAAATTAATAGGGCAGCACCAACAAGGCAAATTTGCACGAAGGCTTGAGATCATGAAGCATGGAGGCTATCAGGCCTAACTACAAGTTTATGGAGATTGACTCACAGGTCATGACATATGGAAGCTTGAAATGAAGGTTACAGTAGTTCGTAATGGTTCACTGTGTAATTTAACACAATCAGGAGTTTCTTTCCAAATTGGGAGATTCTTTCCTCACTATGGGTTGGTTCCTTTCCCTACCGGACTTATCATGTAAGCCTACAAGCCAAGCTCCCAAGGAAAGGGCTCTTATGTTTTTTAAAAACATTTTCACTAAAAAGCACAAATAATAGCATAAATTGTATTTCATGAGTAATGCGACAGTAAAGTAGAACAACTAAAAAGATGTAACATTAAGTTTTCAGGAGACGACACATGGACAAATCAAAATATAATGTAATATGCCAGAATATTTAAAGAAAATCAGATTATCATACCTATTTAAACAATCAGCACTTCCTTTTACCATCATTTTGGCAGTTGATGGCTCCATTTTCTCATCTAACATTAAAATGCAAATGCCACGCTTATCAATACCTCGACGTCCAGCTCGTCCACTCATTTGAATGTACTCCCCACTAGATATCCATCTGAATTTATCCCCATCAAATTTACGCACGTTTGTGAAAACTACGGTCTTTGCAGGCATGTTCAAGCCTATACTGAAGGTCTCTGTCGCAAATAAACACTAAAACAGAGAAGGGGCAAACTGTTAGAGCAGATTTAAAACCCAATACTACCAAATCTGCTTAAAAAGGCTGTGGCAAAAGACAAGGTAAATGGCTTCTGCTCGTTTTCACGTAAACATGCAAGTATTTTCATTGAATATTACTAAAATGTACATTCACATCAGCAGACTAAAATAAAATATATCATCAGAAGACAACTAAAAATAGTTAATGTGCAAATTGGAGAATAAGGATGACTGAGGAATAGACCTCCCTTAGGCTCTAAATACCATGACAGCTGAAAACTAAAAAAATTGAAGTCACGAATGACCCGAAATTCAGTATCTATAAGTATCATCACGAATGACCCCAAGTTCAGTATCGATAAGTATCATCTCAATTCACATCTTTCGCTAAAGAATGGGAAGTTCAAATAAAATTTATATTTCATTACCAGCACCGGGATAGGTATCTCATATCTGACATATCATTTAGGTAAATATTGGTACTTCCAACAATTATGACCATCGCTGGATCAGAGTAATGGAGTTTGGTCTCAGAGGCCTAAAAAATAGTTAAAAACTTAGTAGAAATGTCACAAAAATAAAAAAATAATTCAGAATTTTAGATATATGAAACTCCATAATTGTTGAAGTTCAAATTAAGTGTAATGCTATAGTCAGTTCACATGCAGGTCACATGCAAATCGTTTCATGCATTTCTTCTCATTGCTAAATTTTTATACTTATTGTTACTTTGGGAGCCTAATTTTGAAGGATAATAACTAGCACACCATCTTTTATGACTTTTTTGCTAAATTATTAATTTTTAAATTATTTTGAAAGAGTTTTATATTTGATTATTCTTTTGTATGGATCTACGACATGTTCATGGTATCGTTATTATTATTTGGGTTTTCATAATCTTTTTACATAGAATTTATCGCGTATTGGCATCATTAATTCATGTAATCATCAAACAAAACTTATCATGTAAATAAAGAATTAGTCATATTATTATCTAAAAAAACTAATCATGTAACATAATTTGCTAAATCTTGTAACTGCAATTAAAAATATATTAAATTCAAACTATGACGTTATTTAATTATTTTGTCAAATCATGAAACTATTTAATCATTTATTATGTAAATATTCATGTAATCATCAAACAAAATTTATCACAAAATTATACATATAACTATTTAAAGAAATTTAATCATACTACTAGAATTAGGAGTGAACAGAGTTCGATTAAAATCGAAATAACCGACAAAAACCAATCCGAATAAGCAAAACTGAACCAAACCGAAATAATTATATCAGTTTTCGGTTTCAAACTTCAACACCCGAAATTGAACCGAAGCAGCTGAATTATTTAAAAATTATACACAGACAAACATATATACATATAAATATATACATATGTACATAGAATATATTATAAATAATAAATTTAATATCAATTGAATAGAGATATGTTTACTAAAACGATTAAAATTCTAGTTTTTAAACAAGTTTTATTCAAAATATTGGAATTGAATAAAACAACTAAACCAAATTAGTTTGGCTCGATTTCTGTTCTCATTCCTAATCAGTTCGGTTCGGTTTTTTGCAAAAATTAGCAAAAACTTTACCAAAACCGACTGATGCTCACTCTGGAATCTATAAAGTTTTGTAACTAAATTTAAAAAGATAATATTTAATTATTTAGTAAAATTATTTAGTTGTTTAATGTCTTAATGATGTAATTAAAATAATGCAACATACTAACCGTCCTGAAATGGGTACGCATTTGGGCCAAAAATCTGGTGATCACTATTTGACCTTCAAGTGTTCACAGAAGTATAAATGCGGCCTGTTTGAGGTTTTTTTAAAAGAAAAATACTTGAAACGAACATATGAGGTGTGAAGAAACAAGAAGTAGATAGCCAATTTATCGAACATATAAACTATGGTGTTGGAAATAAAAATGCAAAAGGCCATATATAGCTTGAACGTATGCTAGTCTGACATACATATTCTAGGTAAGTTTTTTCTTATATCTTTTTTATTTTTATAAAATTCAAAAATTATGTTATAATGACGATAAGGTTCAGTTCATGCTTCTTCTCATTGAGAGGTGAAGTGGGTGTATGGTCTTTTTTGTTGGTTGTGTGTGCGTGAATGTGTTTTTTTTTTTTTTTTTTGGGGTGGTTGTTTGTGGTATTTTGTTTTGGGGGTGGGGGAGTGGGGAGTGGGAGTAATTGAGTAGAGAAATTGTTGAATAGCTTAATGCAATTTGATCAGTTTCTTATTTAGACCGATGATGTAAATATGTATCATAGACAAGGGTATTCTTGTAGATCTGTAGCTAGACATATTGTCCATGATACATAAAGAAGCGGTCTCTATGTGATCACTATGATGTGGAGAAGAGAAAGCGATCAAAGAAATGAACATAGGCTTTCCACGCCGAACCATGTTAGATCCATATGTTTTTATCTCCGCCTCTCTTTTTTTTACTTACTGAAAAGTTTTTATGGTACGGAGTGGGTAGGGCTGCGATTTTTACTCCAATTCCAGATCTCATGTCATTTATGTAAGATTCTAAATCTAGTAAGATACCGTTACTAGGTTCCAACTTCCAACTATTGCTGTTTGGTTGTCTCTACTCCTCTTTTTCCATTTTGTCTCTCGTGCAGTTGTGTTCAAGATCTAATTTAGCTGGAGACCTAGAGTTCTCTTTTGTATTAAGATATCACTCCGCTTTGATTTCAAATCACGTCTGACTCATATCTGTACTAAAAACATCCATTTCCATAAGTTTCACATTAGATTTGTAATTTACTCTCTTTCAGTGCTTTCGTCATGACTTCTGCATCTTATATGCCCAATTCTTATCTATCCTATCCAAAGATGCTTCAGCTACAAGCTATCAACTTGGATTCCTTAAATTACTTGTTGTGGGTTTAGCATTATCACACCCTTTATTAGACTGAGACTGAGATTGATGGGACCTACTGAAGGCAGTTTATTTAACCGCCAAAGCTGGTTGAGAAAGTAATTGGAAGAAAAACAACAAATTGTCAGACTAATGAGGTTAACATGGTTTCAAATCAGTGTGTGATGATCCAATAGCCTATGATCAACAGTTAATTAGATGGATTAAATCTACTATAATTGAAGAGCTTGTTACAAGTAGTACTCTGAGTTACCAAGCTATTGTGGGATGCATCAAGAGAGAAATTTTCAAGGATATGGCTGAGCAAAGATTTTGTATTTGTGTTAATTACAAGAGATTAAGCAAAATGAAATGAGATCAGTTTTGTACTGTAATAAAATGGAATTGTTCTGTGACGATTTGGACTTAGTTGGAGATTTAGTCAACTTGAAGGGCCATGAGATGATTGTAGCATGGTTATTACTTTTGCCACTAGGCATCTGCCTTTGCCCACTTTTGATGAGTTGTGATTCTCTGATGCAAAATGAAAATGAAAGTAAGGTGCTGAACTAGAACAAGAATGGTGGATCAACTCCTTACGTTGTCCTAGTAGACAGTGCAGTAAATTATGCGAGTAATTGAAACCAAAGAGATTGAGGACATGGACAGTCCTATAAAAGAAGGGGCTGCATCCAAGGCCAGAATTTCTTCAATATATCTATAACAATCAAAGCAGTCATGGACATAACTATTCAACCAAGATCGGTAATGACAGGTTAACCGGTCATGGTCAGTATGAAGCTAATAGAGCTTGTGGTTACAATAGTTAGGCAGAAATTATCTATCAAACCTGTTGACGGCTAACCATACAATGAGAAACTGTTGGAACCTCCAAAGATCTGCAACAAACTATTGGGAGAATAATGAGAGTTTCTCGCTCAACTGGGATCAAAAGAGTAACTTCATCTCAACCTACAAAACCTTCATGAGTTTTTGATAGTTATGCAGCCAATCATATTGTGTATTCTCCAGGTAAATTTGTTACTATTAAGCCTTTTGATGATAATAATTTCCATAACTACTTAGATGGAAGTAGCAACCTTATTACTCACATAGGACATAATAGAAACACCCGGGATTAGAGAGATCCACTTATCAAGGTGCTAACGAGTTGTGTGAAATGAGTACCTTGGCAATTGCTATAAACTAACCAACGTTTATAAAATCGGGATCGGTATCGATATTGACCAACCATTTATGATCCAAACTCAGCATTATCAGACGTATTGTATCGATGTCATAAGAAATATCAGCAATATCAGACCGATATTATATTGATATATTGGGTGCCTGAAAATGAAATTGAATATCATTTTCATTAGAGAACATGATGGATCCCAAGACGATAAAGGAAGGTTTATACATTCAGGCGAACAAATTGCAGATATTTTCACAAAAAGTTGCCTATTATTCATGTTTTCTGACCATGTATAATTTAAGGTCGTATGTTAATTGCTGGATCAGTTAGCCAAGTCTAATTAGATCAGTTTATTATTTTGACTGGTCAACACAATTGATGTAAATACATTTCATAGCCAATGATATTCTTGTAAATTTGTAGTATGACTTGTTGTACATGGTATACGTTGAAATAAAACCCTATAGTCGTAACACCATGGTGTTGAAGAGAGAGCGGCTTTCCAAGAGGGGGGCAGTCTTTTCTGGTGGAACCATTTTTTCTCTCTCCCCCTCTATTTTTTACTTTGCAAAACTAGAATTCTTCAATGGCCTACTACTACTACTGATACTAATTTTGGATCAGCCATTTGAGCTTTCCAATTTCAATTTAGTTATTTCCATGGGATCTTCATGTGATTAATGATACCGAGAAAGTCACAGGTTTCAAATCCAAGCAAACAATTCAGGCGCAAACTCAACAGCTCTGATCATTGGACAACAAATACCAACCTAGATAGGATAAGGTAACATCATGCACACACCACAACCATGTACATGAATACCTGTTAGTAATGGTGATCTGTTCTCTCAATTAGAATGCAGAACACAGTTCTATAATTAGTCAATATGGGTTGATAAAGTTGGAAGACCAAGTTCACTTATGTCGAATTTAAATTAACCCGAGCTGACTTAACGGCCTACACAAAGCATGGAAGCATCATATCATGCATTCCGAATCAGGAAGACTGGCCATTATCGCTGTGTTTACACCCATTCAAACCGAATTCATGACAAGCATGCTTTTGGTAATTCCTAGGAGTTAGATCAACCAATGAGTGGAGAAGAATCATCCATATGGTCGATCCGGCATGATTCTCTTTTGGTTCATGTAACCTATCCCAAGTAATTGGGATAAAAGACTTAGTTGTTGTTGTTGTCGTCGTCGTTGTAGAAATCAAATCAACCAATGAATTCATTTATAGCAATTAACAATTAATGTATTAATTTTCAAGTCACAAGATCCATAAAGAGAGTTTCACAATGAAATGAAGATACCAGCATCAGGTAAAGATGACATCCAAATTATATGAAGCAATAACTAGGATACACCAATAGACAAATTTTCAAAAAGTAAGCTCCCATATGGCAAGCAAGTGCAACTAAAAGAACTTCTACAAAATTTTCTGCCTAGTTAATAAGTTTGTCTGAGTAACAAGATCATCATTTCATACAATTGTACAACTCTATCTGTGTAACAAGTCTTCTCTTCAGCATCTCCACCTTCCCACAGTACAAATGTATTTTACTCCAATACAACGCATCATTATAGCATTCCTTTCATAAAAATACAAACCATCATTATAATATTCCTTTCATTAAGAGTAGAGCCTACAGACCTCCAATCTGAAGCATGAAATCAAACTACATCTCAATGAAATGCGTTGTAAGCAAGGATTTGGATATCAGAATCAGTGTCGGTCTTAGCCTATCACTTATGGTTTCATAATCGAAAATATTGTGCGTATCATGACGGCAATATCGAAAATATCAGTAACAACAGACCAATATTATATGGTATATTGTTTATCGGGTACTTCAAAATCTGATACGATATATGCGATATATAAGTATTGACCTATATTTAAAAAACCTTGTTATGAAGTGTGTCAACATTATTAGAAATGTGTCAAGGAGTGAATGTGCCGGAAATTTAAAATGTTGAGATCCTTGAGAAGTATTCAAGAGGAGCCCAAGAACTGTTGTGCTCAATGCATGAATAACACGGTTTGGTCTTCATAGAAATAGTGTCCGTGATAACACTAAAGGAATGTTAGTCACATAAACAATAGTGAGTATTACTCACTGAAACTATCAAAACTAATTCTCGTAACACGTTTTAACTTCAAAAGTAATTTCAGATTACAAGCAGATTGACATGGCTGAAAAAAATCCACCTATACCCCTAACCAGTGATACATTTATGCAATGTAAGATGACATCCTAACAAACCTAGCAAATCTCTGCATTTGCATGTATGTTGTAGACATATTTAGTAAATACGAGAAGGTCATGGTATCAGTTATAAAGATTCTTCTTTTTATTGGAATTTTATAATATTGAAAATCATGCTCGATTAGTTTAAACTCCTTCAGTTTTGAAAGATACAATGAAAACGATAATAGAAATATCTGCAGCCTTTAATGAATTAACATTGAGAGTGTATCAGTTTGATGCCAACCTTGATAAACCCTTCCTGAAAGAGTATCTCAATCACTTCCTTCAAAATTGGCAGTAGGCCAGAGTGATGCACACCAATTCCACGTTTTAATAAGGGCAGCATATTTGAAACCTGTGGCAATATGGTAGCACAATATGTTTCTTAACTGAATAATTGAGACCCAAATAATAAACAAACAATACAGGCAAAGCAAGCACGTGAGTTCATCAACACCAAATGGGAAATGTCTACAGAAATCATGACAAGGATAGAGGCAGTACAAGCAATAAGAACAAATAACATAATCAACTTGAAAAAACAACCAGCAAAGTTCATCTAGCTACATAGTAGATTGAACATTCTCTTTTTTCTGCTGGAATTACTCGATTCTCACTTTTCCCCTAAAAACAACAAAAGTAATCAGCTACCCAAAAGATCTTGGGCTACAAACCAAAATATTAAACTAGTTACAACAATTAAACAAAAACCAAAAATCTCTTAGAAGAAAACAAGAAAAACTAAGTTAGACAATGTGTGAATATAACAACTCAGTATCATGTGATACAATATCATTGTAATAGCTAACAACATTTTCTAATTAATCACGCAGCACATCCCACTGTAGTAAGCAGGTTCTGTTGCTATCAAGTCTATTAGACACCTACTTAAATTTACTATTTAATTGTTATAGAATCCCTAGCCCTTCTCAACTTAATGTCAAATAAAGCATAAAATGAATGCTTAACAAAAGAAACTTACATGCCAATTAATACAAGAGAATGGTCAATGAGAACAAATATCAATGGAAAAGTGAATTTAAAAAGCAAAATGCGAGACACCGTAAAACTTGAGAAAATTTCTACAAAGTTACATGAAAGCTTCAGTAAATGGGAACATCATTATACATAAATAATTGGCTTTAATCTCAGTGGGAGGAATGGACATAAAAAATGTTATAGGATTAGACCGAACATAAAGAACAAGCTGTAAGATGAAATCTTGCCTGTGGAAGCTTCTTGTCGTCATCAGTAAGCATATCCATTGCACTCCAAAAGATTGTATCAATATTTGCTTTCTCATCATCTTCATTTAAATCCATTTTTGCCATCTAAAGTACAACGATACATGCATAAAGATATTAAAATCAACAATACCTGCGTTCTAACTATACAAGAGAACTATTTCAGAAAACAACAATGAACAAGATTATGGTACCAAAAGGATATAGTACTATATTAGATTAATACACCATACAAGTCCCACAGTTATCTAATTCATATATCCGAACTTTTTTTTTAATTTGTCCTTTGCAGATCATTCTATTAATTACTACAAAGAACACAAAAATCCCTTAAAATTCATATTCAAATGTCTAAATAAAGAATAACAATTTTGTTAATATATAACTCATGTGTTCAGAAAGTTGTGAGGTATAAGATTGTTTATTCATAATAAATTTATCCTTTACATATAATCATTCTATTAATTACCACATAGAAGGCAAAATGCCTTAACATTCATTTTCAGATGTTAAAGGAATAACAACTTTGCTAATATGATTAACAGCTGTCTTAATTTAAAATTTTATCAGAAGATGACATTTAGTTAACTGGATCTTAGCACAATTTCTAAATTATATGAAAATATAATTTAAAGAATAAATGAATAGGCAGTAGGAAAGCAATACCTGCATAGCAAGAAATTCACAGTCCCTTTTGCTAAAGCTGAAAATTATCACAGGATCGTATTGCCGCTGAATTATCATTTTTACCATTTTAAATATATCACTTTCTTCACTCAGCTTGCCTAACGTTACGCCTTTTTGCCACTTCCCATTTTCCCTTTTTTTATCATCTTCACCAGCTGGAACAAGTGCATTCAAAGCTTTTTGAAAGCTGTCCTCCCGGAATTTCCCTCTTTCATCCACCACCAAATACAAGCCATCCCCTCCAGCAGGAAAAATGTAATGCTGAAGTGGTGTAGGCCGATAATCTGTATAAACAATGTGACAAGGCTGTTGATGTACCTGAATTGAGCAAAGAGTGATTCAATGGGTAGTAAAGAAATTAATCAAAAAAAAAAAAAACATACGCAAAACTCATGGATTGCTCAAAGCTAAACTAGAATAAAACCAATGCATTGTTCCCTCTCTACTTTTTAACTGTCAACTAAAAAGTTAATCGAATAATAGGTATGCCCACTTTTATTTCATAGAAGAATGGGTTTACACTGAAGTGTTTATAATATTCATTTAGTACCAAAATTTTATGTATCTAATTAATTCATTTTTTCAATATTCCTAGAAGAATGTGTGAATTATGAGCTAAGATTTCTTTTAAGGATAAATATATATATTACTAATTTATGCTTTATTCTTTATGGTTCTCTCTCAGGCACAAATGCCATTTGTGTATATCGTATCAATGTCTGTGCAACAATATTTTGTTTATAATTCCCTTGAAACATTTTTATTTATAATGTTACTTTTAAAAACTAAGGAAGTACATAAGCAATAGGCTTTTCCCCAAATTGCATATAGTATCTATCATTAGTTAATGTCTTATCATTTTATGGAGTTCTAACTCAGGTTAATTAGTTGTTTCCTTTTATATCATACCATGTTCCTCAATTTATCCAATTAAATTTGTTGCTCATTTTTTTTTCCAAAGACAAATAACATGATGATGATCAATTACATTATTATACATTTTTCTCACTTTTCTCCCTTAGGCCGGGACAACACCAATGCCTGAGTTGGTAATCTTGGTTTCAAGCAATCCCGTGTTGGAAAGCAATCAATTAGTAATAACCTGCTATAAAGAAATAGGAAAAATAACCTCCCAAAAGAGTAAATGCAAAAAGGAAATATTATTTATCTAATATCACTAGCACCAGGTAGAGATAATATTAAGAAGGTTTTTCATAACTAATTCAATTTAAGGTAATTTAAATTGGGTAGTTATGTGACACTCAGTTCAACAAATTCTCTATCCAGGCAGTGAATTAAAAATAATAAATTTCAGTCTTTTCACACTTTCACTAATAAATTTGGCTTTCAACCTGGGTCCATCCCTGCCCTGAGTTCATTTTTTTAGTTTCTTTGTAAGATCTAATAATTCCATTTCGTAATAACATAAATATTCCCATTAAAAGTTGTTCAAAGCATTGGAATATTAACCTGGAAAGGTCATAGATGACTTTCTTTTAAAAATCCAAGATATTTTAAGAACTAGAATAATATCCTGCTTCAATTGTAAAATATATAAACAACTACTATTACCAATATTTATTTAGGGAAAAAATATATATTATTTAGCGCGGTACATTGACTTTCTAGGTGTACCAGAGAGTTGAAATTATGAAGTTATAATGTCAAAAAAATACAAAATACAAAATACAAATGCTTTAATAAGAAGCCAGAAATGCATGTGAAAAAATGAACATAGTAATTAGCAGTAAAAGGGAAAAAATAATCACTAGGCACAAAAGGACAAAAAGAAACTTGAATCAAGAGTGGGAATTCAGAAGATAAATTGAGTCAAGTACCTTCGCTACCCAATCAGCAAACTCCTTCGCATTAGGAACTGTTGCAGAAAGGAACACAAAACGGGCGTTCTTAGGAGCCATGACAATGCTCTCTTCCCAAACAACGCCTCTCTCTCTATCACGCATATAGTGTACTTCATCAAAGATAATCCAAGCAACCTCCCTCATTACCTCTGATCCTTTGTATTGCATACTACGCCATATCTCTGTTGTCATGACCTAAAAGTTTCAAATTAACAGCAGAAATTGATAAAAATGTATCAAAGTAAACGCACAGAAAAAAAAGCATCATCTTACCAAACAAGAGGCATTGGGCTCAATGGTCACATCTCCAGTCATGAGGCCAACATCGGAGAATTCTTCTTTAAACTCTCTATACTTCTGATTACTTAGAGCCTTGATTGGAGATGTATAGATGACTCTTTGTTGGTTTCTCAAGGACATGGCAATAGCATATAATGCGACAACAGTCTTTCCTGCTGATGTATGTGCTGATACCTAACACAAAAAGTAGGTAGAATTACGGCTCAATTGCAATCTGTATATTGTTAAGCAGAAATTCTAAATTGACATGTTCAACAAGTATCAGACCTTCAACGCATGAATGAGACGCTTAGAAGCCATAAAGGTACAAATTTTTGCTACAATAGCAATTTTAAATCAAACCTCTAATCAAAAAACAACATAGTATCTTGAAATTAAAAGTAGGACAATGAATGATACTTAAAATTTACATAAAATATCAGCACATTACTTGGAATAATTAGCTGAAGTACCTAAATTCTAAGAGATACATCAAAAAAAAAAAAAACTTTCCCTTTTTTTATCTCTTTTTTTGGTGAGAAACTAATGATGGACTGATAAATCAACACAATGAACTTGATAGAAATATAATAAGCTCACCATGACAGATTCTCCGCCATCGAGACACTTGATCGCTTCGGACTGAAACGGGTCGAGCTCGAAAGGGAACTCCTTCGCTGGCTTCGATTTCTCGCCCAAAGGCTGCGGCTGCGATCGAGATTGAACATATTTCTCGGGGTACGACACGTCGTGGACACAAGCAACAGGCTGGTCGATGCGAATTGTTAGGTCGTTCCCATTGTCCTGGCTCTTTAGAGATTTTTGCGGCAATTGGCCGTCTGTTGTTGGACTTTCCAGGGTTTTTCTCTTCAAAGATGACATCTTTAGAGAAGAACTGTAACCAATTGGATAGATTTAGTCAACCTGTGAGATCGAAGAAGAAAACCCTAGAAGGGTTATACGGTGTTTCTTTGAGCTCGAGGGGGAAGAGGGAAAAGAGTAGGAATCCTAGACTCCCTACGTGTACAAATCGAATTCGGGTCTTATTTCCCTCCACACCTGACCCGCTAGAATGTTTGCCAGTGGCCCAAGGCCCAAATTGATAATTAAGGATTTAAAGAGTCGATAATATCGATAATTAAGGGATCGTTACGAAAAAGCCCACAAAGTGATTATAGCATAATAAAATTTTAACTAAAAAATAAAATATATATTGACACGATAGCTTGTCTTGTTTTTTTTTTAATAAAAAAACTAAACCCGAAATGGAAGAAGTTGGCTAGGTTTTAGTAAAACTATAAGGGTTAATTACAGTTAGATCCCCTGTATTATTGGGGTGTGTAACTTAACACTTTTGAATATTGAAACTCTAAAAAAACTCCTTGAACTTAGTTATTTTCACTCTCTTTTTTATTAAAGTGCATTCTTATCCCTCAAATTCCTACTCTATTATCATCCATCCTTTTAACCAGCACACACTTTCTCACTCTCTATCTCTCTCTCTATCCCTCTCTCTCTCAGTCACTCTCTCTATCCCTCTCTCTCCGTCAGAGAGGGAGCGTGAGTGGCTGAGAGAGAGGGATACAGAGGGAGAGAGAGAGGGGGGAGAGAGAAAGTATGCTGGTTAAACGAATGGATGATGGTAGAATAAGAATTTATGGGACAATAGTGTACTTTAATAAAAAAAAGGAGAGTAAAAATAACAAAATTCAGGAAATTTTTTGAGAGTTTTAAATTTCAGAGGCGTTAATTACACATCTCCACTAGTACAGAGGGTCTGGCTGTAATTAATCCAAACTATAATATGAAGTTGGTTTCTAAATTTGGAAGCCATCTGGCCACGCTAACTTTTTCTTAGTGCACTCACTTCAGCCTCAAAAAGTAGCAAAGTGGCATGGGTATCTAATTTTAGAACTTTCTTTGTTCTTTTCTTCGTAATTCTTAGTCTTCTTAATTTAGAAAAGAGTATGCATGTTTCTAATATGGAAATGACACGCTTTTTTTTCCTCCTTATAGTCTTAAAAACTCTAAAACATATTATTTATTTTACAAAAGGTGGTAATCTTTCCATTGCCAAAGACGTGATTATATCTCACATCAAAATCGTTCTTGTATTAAAACAAACTCGCCAAAATTGTAAAGAATAATTTCTAACTGATTTTCACTCTGCTATTTGTTCGCAGCAGAAATTTGTTGCTTTCATTCCATTGAATACAGGTTAGATTACAATGAAAGAGAACAAAAGAAAAAGAACAAACGAGAGGATTTATAATTTATCGCTCTCTTTTTACAATAAAAACGTGGAATCTGTGTGGCGATGGAATCTAACTAGTAGTTTCTTTTGACGATCTGGCGACGAACTCTTCTCTTGAAGATGGCGGCCTACTGTAGAACTGATCTCCTCTGATCTTGATTCATTCAAGGCTCTATGTGTAACTCGAACTTCTCCAAAACTCCGGAAAAGATCCCAAAAAGCTCCCTTAAGGCTTCCTCAAGAGGGTATTTATAACCTTAGGGTTATATGAGAGTTTCTATCTAAATAGAATTTGTTCTCATCAAGGATTCCAATCAAATATCTTAGTTCTGATTTAAATCTCTTGATTTAGAGTTCTGATCGGATTTAATTTGGGTACTTGGATAAGTCCAAATCTTAATCTCAATCAATTTAAGATTCTAGTTATCTGCTCACGCGGAGTTAATCTCACTAAAACGCGGAGCTAAGAGACCAGAACGCGGAGCTATCGATTAGTTCCGCGTTTTTCTTAAACACGAGGCTAAAATAGCCAAATGCGGAGCTATAGAATTAGCTCCGCGTTCTGTTGTGAAAAATCCTATTTTCTTAGAAATTTTCACTGCCAACAGAACTCCCTCCAAAGTTTTCAAAATGGCTTGAAATTTAGCAAATTTTGAAATACTTTGAATCTTCAAACCGGAACGCGGAGTTAGAATACCATACTATCTTCTCATTTTGTTCACTTGCGCGGAGCTAAATAGCTTCGCTTTTCAGTGAGTAATTGCTCAGTAATTACTCTGATTCTCGCGCCGACTACCAAGAGGCGGATTTTCTCATTTAAATAGAGTCTCTAACTTTTCTTCTTCTTTCACTAATTCGAAGAATCCAAGAATCCAGAGCTCAGGCGACCGAGCGACTCATGTGAACGAACGATCTTCAACCGAACTTCCTTCGATTCTCCGTAGATTTTCATCATTAGAATGTCACTCAAGAAGAGTACAGTTTCGCGCGCTTCCTCATTATCGGCGGCTGGCACTAGCAGCGGCGGCATCGGCCGAGGGAGCGGACACAGCGGCGAACCAGTTCATGCCGCACCTATTGGAGGTAAAAATCTCAACTTTTTGACTCCTTAGAACAATTTTGGAGTGTTTTGGCTCGGTTTTAACCGACCAACCTTTTTTTTACCGGCGAGATCGCCGTTTTCCGGCCGTAAGGCTTGGAGTAGAAAGAGAAGACGGAGAAGACCTCTGGTCTTCTACTACGCGAAGCTATTGCGTCATCCTCGCGTTTGAAATACGGGGCTATTTTGACTAGCTATCGCGCTTCAACGCGAGGCTATGAATTTTAGTTTCGCGAGTGAAACGTGAGGCTATCTCCTCAGCTGCGCGCGGAGTTATTTTTAGCTCCGCGTTTTTATACTTAGAAGATTTTTCGAGTTTTTTAAAACTTTTTCTAACTCTTAATTCTTCTTTTGCAGTGGGGTATTCAGACCAGATCCTTTTTGAAGAGGAGTGCATGTGGCTTTACCAATCTGATGACTTACTGATATTTCTACCCAGCATAGAACGTAGCTATCCCCTGATATATTTTCAAAGGCTAGCCATGCACCGATCTTCATCAGTAAAAGTAACTCTAAGGAAGCCAGAAGCATATGCTTTACAATATAGTTGCAAGTTTCAAGCTCTGGCTCCAAAAGGTAAACTTTTGAAGGAGTTACAAGAACTCTGTGGCAGCTCATTAAGTTTTCTTGAGGACCATTTCTGTTAGATGACAATCTCTGTCGCTTTCCAAAGCGATAGAGATGATCATCTAAGGGCTTGTAGCATGTCGAATTCAACTTGTGCATCTTCATTAGGATTCTTGTAACAGTATCTTCAGATGATCCACTAAGAACTTTAAACAGATTATAGTTGACATTTGCAGAGGAGATCTTTTGCATGTGAACCAGGAAATTGAGCTGGAAAAGCATCTCGTCAGCGGTTAACCCAACAATTCGCATTAAATGGCGATGACTTACGCCGGCAAGCTCAACACTCCGTGGAGGAGACTCTTTGTCGAGTTATTGATGAGTCGACGAATAGGTTTAAAACTTTGGGAGAACTATAACTCCATCTACTTTTGTAACCTTTTGCTTTATGAATAAAAATAACTCTTTTGACTCTTTTATCTGTTGACTTCAAAATTTGCTTGCTCAACAAATAGATGGTTCATAGTTTTGGTAAAACAATCCAAGGCTCATCTGCGTAACTTAGACTATTAATACTGACCGGGTTACAATTATTAATCTCGGTAAAGTCCATTAAATAGAGCTAAATGGTAGTTTGGTGAAGATGTTTAACTACTTACACCAGGATGATCGGGTAAGGATCATTTAATTTAGACAGAGACGCCTAATTGCACATGCCTTAGTTTGATGGAGGCAGTTCAAGGCTCTTATGCGTAACTTGAACTGCACATGCCAAGATGATCGTTGTTATAACCATCAGATTTCGGCAGAGGCATCTGATCACACATGCCAAGTCGAAGCCTCTCATAGAAACGCGTAGCTAAAATACCAAGTTATCTTCGCGTTTTGCATAGTTGCGCAGAGCTAATAGTTTCGCGTTTCCCATCACCACGCGAAGCTAATAGCTTCGCGTTTTAGAGAGCAACTAATCAGTAATCACTCTGATTCTTGCGCCGAATACCAAGAGGAATACCAAGAGGCGGGTTTTTTCATTTAAATAGAGTTCCAACTCTTCTTCTTCCTCACTCTTTCAAGAATTTTCAAGAATTCCAGGACTCAGGTGATCAGAGTCCAAGCGACCCGAGTGTTTTTTTGACCGGATTTTTCCCATTTCCGTCAATTTTTCTCCGAAATTTCGAGATCAATGGCACCCAAGACTCGCGCTTCTTCCCGTGCATCCTCGCCGTCGGTGGCCGGCGCAACCAGCGGCGGCAGCGGTCGTGGCAGCGGCGAGCCAGTCCACGCCGCGCCTATCGGAGGTAAGAACCTCGCTTTTTGGAGCTTTTTAGAACATTTTTAGAGTGATTTGGGTCGGTTTTGACCGGCCAATCATATCTTTCGCCGGCGAAATCACCGTACTCCGGCCGAATGGCTTGGAGAGGAAGGAGAAGACTTCTGGTCTTCCTCCACGCGAAGCTATCACGTTATCTTCGCGTTTTGAATGAGAAGTTGCTTTTGCTAACTGTTGTGTTCTGACGCGAGGTTACAATTTTAGCTTCGCGTTCGTAAACGCGAAGTTACCAACCTTAGCTTCGCGTGTGTAAACGCGAAGTTATTTCACTTAGCTTCGCGCGTGTGAATGCGAAGTCATTTCACTTAGCTTCGTGCGGAGTTACCTCTAGCTCCACATTTTCATACTTAGAAAAATTTTCTGATTTGTAGAAACTTTTCTAACCCTTGATTCTTCTTTTGCAGTTGGCTACTCAGTGGATCCAATCTCCCAAGGGCATCACTTCGGCTATGTCGGGGGTGCAGACTCAATCACCCAGTTTCATTTCACCACCATTTTCGCCGCATACAAGCCGGGCTTGAGGGAGCGCAGGGAGAAACTAATCAGATACAACCCTGCTACTGTATGGGAGATCGTTACTGATGCTCCTTTCGTGGCCATGAACCGAGAGATACTGGAGAAGCCCGCGTTCCTCTTTGGAGATGCGTTGGAGCACTCGGATGAGATCCTCTTTGAAGAAGAGAGTAAGTGGTTGTACCAGATCGGGGATCAGCTCATGTTTCTGCCTGACATGGAGCGTAGCTACCCCTTGGTGCATCTCCAGAGGCTATCTTCCTACCGCGAATTAGAATTTGAGCTAACTCGTGAGTATAATGGTGTTGCGACCAGCAAGCTCAGCGCGAATGGAGCTTTTCAAGACGGTCCCCCCAGATGTATTACGGGCTTTTTTCCAGGCAGAGTCACCAAAGAGCACCCTGTTGGTGAAGTTCCCATTCGTACTAAGACCTTCCTTAGCGAATTCTTGGCCAAGAGTGGACAGTACCCCGCCAAACATTTAGAATGCCCAGATGGGTCCATTCCTCGGGCAACATGTGGTGGTTCAGGCTTGTCAAACACATACTGGACGTCTATGAATAGACCCTGAAGGAAATTAGCTTATACAAAGCCGTTAGAAACGTCCAGTTCGGCTTGCCCCAAAGTTCATACCACTTGTTCAGCCTGCTAGAGATGTATAACTCCGAAACCGACACCTTCTTTACACCAGTGGGTGAGCTGGGATTCGCTCACCACGAGATGTTCGAAGTGTCGGGTTATCAATGGGCGAAATCTCTTATGAGGAATATATCCCCACCGCTGAAGAATTGAATATGCTAAAAGCGGGGGATGAGCACATCTACCAAACCTATTGGGAAATTTGTGCCACTAGCACCGACTTGGCCGGGGTGAGAAACCAGGGAGTTGGCTATAAGAAGTGGGCTGACTACCTCTTTATTAATTTGAAGGAGAGTCTCCCAATAGTTCGGAGACGCCCACCCGTAAGTGTTGAAGAAATAAAGGAGCGCATCTCCAAACAGGAAGCCACAACTTATACGACTGACTCCAATGAAGGAGGATTCAGTCCTGATACCATTTTCCAAAGCTTCCACTACCAGGCACAGTTCCCAATTTCAGATAGAGGTCTGCTTGCGGGATTCCTGATGCTTTGGTTAAAGAGATGCGTTATTCCTTCACTATCCAAGGAGGCCATCGCAAAGAATGTCGTCTATCCTGCCGTTTTATTGGCTTACGGACGACCGTTCGGACTATTACCAGCAATGGTTGCCAACCTTCAAAGCAGGCTCCGGACCCTCTGCAACAGCTTTATGCCAGCAGAGAAGAACAAAGGCAAAATTGGAAAGGGTAAAGCGGCCAAAGAAACTGCTACGGTGAAAACACCGAACCCAAGGGTAGAGATGCCCTATACATACTTAATGGCGTGGCTAGTCATGCACTGCCCGTCTTTGATGAGTGCCGCGGATTACAACACAATTGACAAGCCGTTCTTCGTAGAGAAGTACGAGCGCTCTGTCTGGAAGAGCAATTATGTCTCAAATCCACAGGACACTCCGTCATCATCAAAACTACGAGATCTTCCGCTGATTCCCAGACTTCCCTGGGGGAGAGTATGGATCTAAGTTTAAAGATATTTTGGGAGCAAACAAGTTCACCAACTTATCTTCAGGGGCCTTCTGGTGGTTGTTGAACATTCGTCCCGGACACTTGGTGTACAGACAAGACATCATGTGCTATATAGAGCCGTATATCCCAAGTAGATTTGCTCGTCAATTTGGATATACGCAGTTTTATGTAGGAAATCCAAATAAAGGGTTGGCGTACGAGGGGAATCTGTACGCAAGGGCACGGGGCTGGAGGAACCGCAGCAGAATTTATGCTACTCCTGAAATCGCCAGAGCTAAGCATGGTTTTAAGCCTCTGCACCTGTACAGCATTGCCAATACTGATGTGCCCCATTTCTCTATCAACCATAGCTGCTACAAAGAGATAGAGGCCTTCTACTCTAGCCGCAAAGGGGCTAAAAGAGTGAGGGTAAAAGGGATGGATGAATTCCTTGGTGCGTCGGCCAATCCGTCAGATGTTGGCAACTCTGACGGAGATGACGATGATGGTAATGACGATGATGGTGATGCTGGTGGTGCTCCTCAAGACTTGGTTCCCCACTCCCGGAGTCCAGCCATCAAACGCCGCGGGTCTGTAAGGGGCGAACCAATGAAGAAGAAGCAGAAACTGGCCTCGGGGACCCTCTTAGTCTCTCAAGAGGCGGCGGTCAAGTTTGCTTCAGATTTGCTGGTCTCAACTCTGCCTCCGGCGTCGGCAGAGGAGATTAGACTTACTGAAGCTCCAGGTGCTACTGAGGCCCCGGCTCCCCCAACCGCAGAATCTGTCGAACACTCCGCGACGCATCCTCTGGGTAGCGAAATGGGTGCGCTTCTGGAAATAGCAACGGCTCATCCTTCAAGTCCGACCACTGGACTTGTATCTCCTGGTATGGTTTTTATATTCTATCTTCTTTTCATTATTCATTTCATTATTATATGTAACACTCTTTGTTTGCTTTCTGAAATGCAGCTAGTCAACTCCACTCGCTAATGCATTCGACTACCAGGGGGAGTCTGAGAAACTGGTGGATTACTCTAGCACAACTAGGTCTGTGGGTGGACTGGGTAGTTCTGCGAACGAGTTTGACGCAGACTACTTCACGCCGGCCCCATGCTCAGTTCCTTCATCGACTCCTCCTATTGATAAATTAGGGAGTGATGATAGGACAGAGGTTGTCGTTGCAGTCGTAGCAAGAGAGGTCCCCCATCCCCAAGTCTGCCATCTCCGACACCAATGGTCTGCTCCGAAGAAACCTTTCCAGTGGTTGTTGGTGTACCCTCTACTCCTTAGCCAGCGATTTTAACATCGTCGACAATAATGGCTGTTGAGACATTGGTGACTCCTCCAGCCCCAAGTCATCCGCCAACAGGAGATGAGGAGAATTTGAAGTTCTCATTTGAAGCCACTTCTATTGCAGGAGGAACTTCGGGTGAAAACACTCCATCGTCTACTCCTACTGGTGGTGCTGCTCGAGTGATCTGTACTAGTTATAATTCGCCTCGGGTTTCCAGTTCTGCCAAGTCTTTATTTGCTTTACTGGCCCCGTATGTAATGAGTCTGGTACAGGGACAGGTTTCTTCTTCCTCGACTCCAATGGATGCCACTCTTCCCCCGACAACATCTTCCTTAGCGCTGCCTGTTTTAAACACAAACACTGTGGACCCTCTCGAAGAATTCTTCAACCACAGCGTAAATGACTTTTTGCAGCTACTAAGGAGGTGTATTGGAATGATCCTAAACGGAAGAGATTTCTTTAATCTTGGACGTCCAATATTGTCCAGCTATCTAAATAATATTGAAAGGATTGGGGGACGTGACCGAGCAGCTTCCTACCGGGCCCGCCTTGAAGCTTTGGAAGATCAGGTGAATACGCTAAACACGGTTTGCCAAGCGGATGTGGAAGTGATCACTGAGATTGAGTCGGCGCGGTTACGGGCAGAGTTGGTGGCTTGTCAAGAGGAACTGAGGCGCCAAGAGGAAGTCTGGTCTTGGGAGTTGACAGAACTACGAGTCAGTCAGGAATCAATCCTCAGGGGATTAGAGATAGTGGATTTCGAGATTGAGGGGAGTCAGACCGCCATCCTTAGAGCCAGAGAGACTATCGCTAAGGCTCGAGCTATTCTAGAAGCCAGCGAGTCTCGGTTAGGGAAATCCGTTAAAAAACGGGAAGAGCTGATCCTTCAATAAGGACAGTTCGAACAAGAAGGCATAATAAGGAGCCGCACTATTAAAGAATCTCGTCAGCAGTTGGCCCAGCAACTGGCAATAAACGACGATGATTTACGCCGGAAGGCTCAACACTCCGTGGAGGAGACTCGTCATCGAGTAATTGACGAGACGACGAATAAGTTGAGGCTTCTAGGAGATCCATAACTTTCTTTCATTCTATTTTTTTATTCTTTTTGTAATAAGAACTTGTAATAGAAGAAAGAACTTTACTGATTCTTTGAATTCTTTTGTAACTTCATTCTTTTTTATTGATGAATAAAAGAAATCTTTTGATCTTTTATCATCAAAATAGTTCATTTGTTTAGGTAAAACAATCCAAGGCTCATCTGCGTAACTTAGACTGCTAATACCGAGCCTTAGCGTAATAAAAGAAGCTCAAGTGCTCATTTGCATAATTTGAACAAGTGGATGGTTATACTCCTACGGATCATGAACCAGATGTGACAGTTACTCTGTCATCATTCTGGTTTATTTTAGGCATAGTATTTCTTTAGAAATTTGCCATTGATCGGCATCATCATCCTATCGCCATCCTGGTTCATTAAGCGATAAGCTCCACCAGAGTATACCGTCTCCACAATAAACGATCCTTCCCACTTGAATTCAAATTTTCCCTTAGTCTTATGGGTGAGAATCATTAGCTTTTTAATAGCCAGGACCAAGTCTCCTTATTTAAAGCTCCTTGGTTTAACGTTCTTATTGAACGTTTGCGAAACTCGGGCTTGATACAACTCAATTTGCTGTTGAGCCCGGAGACGTTTTTCGTCCAATGCTTCTAGTTAATCTTTGTTGATGGCGTTATTCTGTCGTCATCTTTGTGGCTATGGCCACTCTTAATGATGGTATCTGGACTTCAAGAGGCAAAACAGCCTCACTTTCATAAACCAAAGAGAACGGGGTAGTTTTTGTTGGGGTGCGGATAGTGGTGCGATAAGCGCACAAACACTCTCCCAGCTTTTCATCCCAGTCTCGTTTGTTGGAAGAGATGAACTTCCGAAGGAGTTTAATAATAGTCTTATTAAAGGCCTCGGCTAATCCATTCACAGCGGGTTTGTATGGTGTTGAAGCAATATTTTTTATTCTGAATTTATCACAGAATCTTGAAAACCCCTAGCTGATGAATTGCGGTCCATTATCATGAATGGTTCTTCGGGGGATGCCGAAGCGGTAAATAACGTGATGCTTAATGAACTTGATCACATCCGTCGTTTTTACTTCTCTCATAGGCACGGGTTCGGCCCATCTTGAAAAATAATCGGTTATTGCAAGAATAAACCAATGTCCTCTGGATGACGGGGGAGTTATTGGCCCCACAATATCCATTCCCCATGCCTCAAATGGCCAACTAGCAACGGTATTGTGCAAGTATTCTGGGGGTTGATGAATAAATTTAGCATGTACCTGACATGCATGACATCGTTTAGCGTATGCCATTGCCTCTGTAATCATCTTCGGCCAGTAGTATCCCAGCCTTCTTATGCGGTCTTCGAGTTTTGGACCGGGCTGATGAGCTCCACACACTTCATCATGTGTTTCTCTCAGCACTTCATCTGCTTCTGCTTTTGATATGCAGCGTAGTAGCAGACCATCATTTGACTTTCTGTATAAAATTTGAAGTGTACGATCAAAGTAAAATCTCGGGACCTTCCTCTTTATCGAGGCGGCTTCCTTTGGATCCTCTGGTAGTATCTCATATAGGGCGTAATCGATAAATGGAAATCGCCAATCACGGGGTTCTAGAATTAAGCCTGTCTGGCACACCTCTTTATTTGGAATACCGTATCTGGGTGGAGGAGTTCTCTACTACTAATAGTGACACTTTTAGCTTCACCTGGCGGGATCGCCAATGTTGCAGCTAGTGCGACAAGAGCATCTGCATAGACGTTCTCATTCTGAGATATATGATAGATATAAAACTGTTCAAAATATCCTACTAGCTCAATGGCTAGCTCATGATAGGGGATGAGGGCTTCATGTCTGACTTCATACTCACCCTTCATTTGGTTGAGATGAGTTTAGAGTCTCCATATGCCTCTAGATAGTTCACCCCCAGTTGCAGAGCCATTTTTAAGCCGATAATGAGTGTGTTGTATTCCACCACATTATTCATGCACGGTTCTGTTAATAAGTAACCGTTTGGCTGTATGTGTTTATGTGGGGATATCAGCACAACCCCCACTCCAGCAGCAGATCGTCTGGCAGCACCATCAAAGAACATCTGCCATGGTTGTTCTTTGTTAGTTGTGTTAATCTCTGACGTCTGTTTAGAGTTAGATCAAATCGGATGGTCTGCAGGGAAATCGGCGATTGCCTGTCCCTTTATGGCTTTTTGAGAGACGAAGTGTATAACATATGGCGATAGCAATAATGCCCATTTCGCCAATCGGCCATTTAAGCATTCCGGTTTTGTCATCAGGATTTTCAAGGGATTAACCCGTGATATGACATGAATCGTTTGCCCTGAAATATAGTGTCGCATTCTCTGAACAGCGAACACTAGGGCTAAACATTCTTTTTCGATCGGGGTATACCGACGCTCAGCCCCGATCATTATTCTGCTTAAGTAGTAAAGGGTGTGTTCATGGTCGTGCTCATTATATTGAGCAAGTAATGCTCCTAAAGTATCATCCATGGCCCTTACATATATAAGGAATGGCTGCTCAGGGACTGGTGCTATAAGAACAGGAGGTTTCATGAGATATTTTTTGAGATCGTCAAATGCCTGTTGACATGCCTCATCCCATACGAAAGAAACTTCCTTTTTCATGAGTCTGGAGAATGGCTGGTATCGTCCAGATATGTTAGAAATAAAGCGCCGGATATAGGCGAACTTTCCTTATAACCCCCTTAACTCTTTAAGATTGCGGGGAGGCGACATCTCGTTGATCGCTTTTACTTTCTCAGGATCAAGGAAAATTCTCTTTGAGGTGACTACGAATCCAAGGAATTTTTCGCTACACACCCCCATAAAAGACTTGGCCGGGTTCATCTTCAAGTGATGCTTTCGCATAAAATCGAAGACTGTTCTTAAGTCATGAAGATGATCCTCTTTGTTCTTACTTTTGACCGCCAAATCATCCACGTAACACTTTACCGTTTTGCGCAGATATTCTTTGAATATGATGCTCATCGCACGTTGGTAAGTGGCACCGGCGTTCTTTAATCTAAAAGGCATTACTGTATAATAGTATACCCCCATCATCTGGGTGCATTTTAATCTGGTTGTAGCCTGAGAAGCCATCCATAAAGGACATCCTCT
The DNA here is from genome assembly GCA_036321105.1 of Dracaena cambodiana. Lineage (NCBI taxonomy): Eukaryota > Viridiplantae > Streptophyta > Magnoliopsida > Asparagales > Asparagaceae > Dracaena > Dracaena cambodiana. Next base: position 27,123,125 of record JAYEPQ010000002.1, read on the forward strand.
CATAACCGCAGGTGATATCAATCATCACATCGGTGATTGGGAGTGGAAATTCATGCTTAGAGCATGCAGCATTTAGATCACGAAAGTCAATGCATATCCTGATTTTGTCATTCTTCTTACGAACCGGCACTATGTTAGCCACCCAATCAGGATGTTTCTCTTCATGGATGAATCCAGATTTTATAAGCTTGTTGACCTCAGCAACGATTGCCTCCATCAACTCTGGTCGAAAACGCCTTTGCTGTTGCTTTACTGGCTTGGCATCTTTTTTTATATTTAGCCGGTGTGTGGCAATCTGAGGATCAAGACCGGGCATGTCTTCATAGCTCCATGCGAACACATCTATATACTCCTTGATAAGAGATATAAGTTCCTCATTTTCTAAGGGAGTTAGCGTATCGCTTATGAAGATAGGTTTGGGGTTCTCGTCCGTTCCTATGTTGACTTGTACCAATTTATCTTCTGTGGGCAGGTCACGCTGTTCAAAGCGGACATCCCAAAGAGTGTCCATGTGTTTAGTCCAGGAATCATCTTGAACGTCAATTGGTTTCTCGTCGCTTTCTGGTGCGGCTGAAACCATATTTACCGTTAAAGATTGAAACCAAACGCCGGTACTTTGATCTGAGTTATGGTCAAGTGGATGTAAATCCTCATTGGCCGAAGAGCTTTCTTCGTATTTGTGTAATGATGAGGGAGGAGTAGATACATAACCCAACCCTCTGCGAGTATTTTGATAATAGTCTGGGCTCTTTCCTCTCGGTCTAAACGAAGGTATGAGATTTCGTCGCCCTTTTCCAAAGTTTAATCCCGGTTTCTTGGTAAAATTATAACCCATCTTTTCCATCATTTGTCGGGATTTCTGTTCATATAAGTGAAATTGAGGTGATGATTGTTCATCACTTTCACTGGTTTGTCTTTGTCGAGGTGACGTAATTACTTTGCCGAACATGATCGGCCTTTGGGACCCCTGTCAAGGAGGCACTTCAAAGAAGTGACATTGTCCCTTAGTTATTTTTGATTGAGAGAGGAGGGATGACTTGAGTGGCAAATGGTATGCCGCCAGAACTTCAAGTTCGGACAGACCATCCACTTCGGTAGAAGTACAAGAAGGTTCAGACTTTTTAGGTACAGTAGGATCGTAGACTAACTTTATATTTTCATTGATAATCCACTCATCCTCTACTACATCAGCTACATTATTGTCAAAATTCAAATTAAAATCTATATGAGGATTGATTTCATAATCACCCCCATCGTTATCTTCGGGAGGCTCGTACTCAGTATCCGCCTCGTTACCGCTTTCGTCAAGCTTTTGAGGCTTACTGAGGTTGTCGTTGGAGACTTCGTGGGCTAGTTTGTATAGCATTGCATCTGTGAAATAGTTTTCCAGCCCTTTAAATAGTTGCCTACTGCGACTAGTGTCCGGACTTCTCCTTATTCATCACAGTATTTCATGCACTAGTGGAGAGTCGATGTGACTATCATATAGGCATGGATCCAAGGTCGTCCCAGTAAGATGTTATAAGACGTGTCTGCATCAATGACATAGCATATGACCTCCGTCCCAAATCTCCGATTTGACATCGGAGTCGGATCTTTTCAAGGGGACAGCTATCATTGGCATTAAACCTATATATTGTAGTATTAGTTGGTGTCAGGCGATGGGGAGAAATTCCCAATAGCTGCATCAACTTTCTGGGAATGACGCTTAGTGCAGACCCTGGATCAATCTGGATGCGATCCACCTTCGTGGATCCGACATATCCGGTGAAATATAAAGGCCTGTTGTACTTTATATTTCTTACATGCATATCTTCTGAAGAAAAAGTAATCCGTGGGACCTGCCTCCTCACTTGATGACAGCGGGGGCAAGAGTCTTGTTCTTGATCAGCCAGCTCGACAATCTGAGTTAGGAATGACTTAGAGTCTGTCAGGACTTCTCTCAACGCCTCGCGAGTTGATTTCGATAATAGTAACAACTCATACAGCGTGACTCGAGCTGGAATATTAGCCAGCTGAGCTATTATGTCAAATTTGAAGGTAGCGTCCCTGACTCCTTCATCTTTTCCAGGATTCTTCTGGAAACGAAATCCTTTCTGCTTTGCAGGCTTTGCGAGTTCCCCGTATATATCTTTCAGATCTACTCTGGTGTAGTCTTTAAGATATGTTTTATCCGATCGCGTGCCGGAAGGGCCCGCCCCATCTTGATGAGTGGCCATAGCCTCGGGCTCCTCTTTAGAGTCTATAAGTGCCCCTGTAATTATGTATTCATTTTTTATTTTTGCAGAAATAGCATTGCTAGTCCGCTTTTTCTTTTGACCCCCTGCGGCCGTCCACTGTTCATCCTGTAGTAAATCAGGGTGTACCCACATGACTTTCCCCTTTTGAGTTGTTATGGGGACAAGTCCTTCTTGTGCCTTTTTATGAGGGTCATGGTTTTACGTAACCAATTTCCCTTTTGGAATTGGAGTCACCCCCGCGGGGAACTCATGGGTTCCAACTACTAGGGTTGCCATGTTGGCAGTGAGCTTATTTTGCTCCTCTTTTAATGTTAGGACTCCAGCTTCTATCAATACTTGGATCCTGTTTTTTAGATGGTAATAATCCTTAGTAGGGTGTCCAACATTCCGGTGGTAGAGATAATTGTTGGGGTCGTTGGTTTTACCAGCATCCTCCGATTTTCTATTCTCCGGGAGTTTCAACATCCCCTTCCTAAGAAGTAGATGAAAAAGAATAGGCGTTTGCTCTATCTTGAAGGTATAGGTCCTCTCTTGCTGGAGCCTATTTTGTCTTTCGCTCTTTTGATTTTGGGGCTTTGGGCTAGGAGGATTTGTCTTCTGTGAAGCGACTTCTGACGCTATTGCCACTTTACCCTTATTCTTATTATTGCTTTGTATATATGACCTATTATTTCCAGTATTTCTTGATCCACGAGACTCTTCAACTCGGTGGATCAAGTCCTCGGCTTGCTCTCCTTGTTTGAGCAAATTCCTCCATGTCTTAGACTCTACAGTCCCCATTTTTAAGAGCACATTGGTCTTGAGATTATGTCGACATGTCTCTATCAGAGTTTACTGGACCATTCCGTGTTTGCAATGCATGGACTTCTCTTGGAACCTTTCTATGAAGTCTTTTACTGTTTCTTATTCCCCTTGTTTAGTTGCAAGGAGGGAATAAACCGTAATTTCGGTATCATCCTCAAAGAAACTTGAAAGAAATAATTTCTCAATATCAAACTGTTCGTCGCAAAAGTTTTGTTTCCTTCCATTGAATACAACTTAGATTACAATGCAAGTGAACAAGATAAAAAGAACAAACGAGAGGATTTTATATGTCAATCTCTCTTTTTTACAATGATTATTTGTGTGGGATCTGTGGCGATAGGATCTATAGTAGTTCCTTTGGACGATCGGGCGTCGAACTCTTCTCTCTTGAAGGTGATGGCCAACTGTAGAATCGATGTCCTCTGGTCTTGATTCGTTCAAGGTTCTGTGCGTAACTTGAACGTCTCTAAAACTTCAACAAGGGATCTCAGGTGCCGAAAAGAAATACCTGCTACCGAACCGAAGAAAAGATCCCTAGGGCTTCCTCAAGAGGGTATTTATAGCCTTAGGATGATTTGAGAGTTTCTATCTAAATAGAATTTGCTCTCATCAAGGATTCCAATCAAATATCTTAGTTTTGATTTAAATCTCTTGATTTGGAATTCTGATCGGATTCAATTCGGGTATTTGGATAAGCCCAAATCATAATTTCAATCAATTTGAGATTCTGGTTATCTGCTCACGCGGAGCTAATAAAGCAGAATGCGGAACTAATGCGGAGCTATTAAACATCTCCGCGATTTGTTCAACGCGAGGCTAAAGTAGCCAAACGCGGAGCTACTGAATTAGCTCCGCGTTCTGTTGTGGAAAATCCTTCTAACTTAGAAATTTCACTGCCAACAGAACCCCCTCCAAAGTTTTCAAAATGGCTTAGAACTTAGCAAATTTTAAAATATTTTGGATCTTTAAACGCAGAGTTAAAATACCAAGTTTATCTCGCGTTTAGTTCACTTGCGCGGAGCTAAATAGCTTCGCATTTTAGTGAGTAATTGCTCATTAATTACGCAGTAATTACTCTTGCTCTGACTTTCACGCCGAATACCAAGAGGCGGATCTTTTTAAATAGAGTCTCTAGCTCTTCTTCTTCTTCATTTCATCCAAAGAACCCAAGAGTCTGGAGCTATGGCAACTCAGGCGAGTCAGTTTGAAGGAATGATCTTCAACCGAACTTCCTTCAACTTTCCATAGATCTTCATCACTAGGATGTCATCTAAGAAGAGTACGGCGTCGCGCGCCTCCTCACCATCGGCGGCCAGCGCTAGCAGCGGAGGCAACGGCCGAGGCAGTGGCCACCGTGGCGAGCCAATTGAAGGTAAGAATTCCCAACTTTGAGACTCCTTAGTTTAACTTTGGAGTGTTTTGGCTCGGTTTTAACCGACCAACCAATTTTTAACCGGCGAGATTGCCGTTCTCCGGCCGTAAGGCTTGGGAAGAAAGGAGAAGACGGAGAGAAACTCTGATCTTTTTCTACGCGCAGTTATCGCGTCATCCTCACGTTTAAAACACGGGGCTATTTTAACTAGCAGTCGCGTTTAAATCGCGAGGCTATTTTGACTAGCAGTCACGTTTAAATCGCGAGGCTATTTTGATTAGCAGTCGCGTTTAAATCGCGAGGCTATTTTGATTAGCAGTCGCGTTTAAATCGCGAGGCTATTTTGATTAGCAGTCGCCTTTAAATCGCGAGGCTATTTCCTCAACTGCGCGCGGAGTTTATCCTTAGCTCCGCGTTTTCATACTTAGAAGATTTTTCGAGTTTTCTCTAACTCTTGATTCTTTTTTTGCAGTAAAGTCTTGGACCAGATTCTTTTTTAAGAGGAGTGCATGTGGCTCTACCAGTCTTCGTCAGCAAAAGTAACTCTAAGGAAGCCAGAAGCATATGCTTTACAACATAGTTGCAGGTTTCAAGCCCTGGCTCCAAAAGATAAACTTTTGAAGGAGTTACAAGAACTCTGCGGCAGCTCATTAAGTTTTCTTGAGGACCATTTCTGTTAGATGACAATCTCTGTTGCTTTCCAAAGAGATAGAGATGATCATTTAAGAGCTTGTAGCATGTCGAATCCAACTTGTGCATCTTCATTAGAATTCTTGTAGCAGTATCTTCAGATGATCCACTAAGAACTTTAAACGGATCATAGTTGACATTTGCAGATGAGATCTTTTGCATGTGAACCATGGAATTGAACTTCAACATCCCTTGGAGGAGTCTCACCGTTAGGTTATTGATGAGTCCATAAATTTGTAGAAGCTTTTGGGAGAGCTATAACTCTCTCTTCTTCTGTAATCTTTTGCTTCATGAATAAAGATAATTCCTTTTCTCTTTATCTATTGGCTTCAAGAATCTTGCTTGCTCAACAAATAAATGACTCATTGTTTTGGTAAAACAATCTAAAGCTCATTTGCGTAACTTAGATTTGTTAGTACCTGAAATGATCAGATAATGATCATTTAACTTAGACAGAGGCGCTTAATCACACATGCCTTAGTTTGATAGAGGCAATTCAAGACTTTTATGTATAACTTGAACTGGGCACACCAAGATGATCGAGTTAGGATTCATCAAATTTCGGCAGGGGCTCCTAATTGCGCATGCCTAAGAAAGAAGTCCAAGTGCTCATCTGCGTAACTTGAACAAATGGAGGCGGTTCAAGGCTCAACTGCGAAACTTGAACTGGGCACACCAAAATGATCGGGTTAGGATTCATCAAATTTCGATAGGGGCGCCTAATTGCGCATGCTTAAGAAAGAAGTCCAAGTGCTCATCTACGTAACTTGAACAAATGGAGGTGGTTCAAGGCTCAACTGCGTAACTTGAACTGGGCACAACAAGTTTTTATGAACTAGATGGGACAGTTATTCTGTCACCATTTTGGTTCGTCAAGCATTGTATTTCTTTAGAAACTTGCCGTTGATCGGCATCATCATTCTATCGCCATTCTGATTCATTAAGCGGTAGGCTCCACTGGAGTATACAGTCTCCACGATGAATGGTCCCTCCCACTTAGGTTCAAATTTACCCTTAGTCTTATGGGTCAGCACCATCGGCTTTTTAACAGCCAGAACCAAGTCTCCTTATTTAAAGGTCCTTGGTTTAACGTTCTTATTGAACGTTTGAGCGATTCGGGCTTGATACCACTCAATTTGTTGTTGAGCCCTGAGACGTTTTCCATCTAACACCTCTAGTTCTTGTAATCTCTGTTGATGGCACTCTTCTGTCGTCATCTTTGTGGCTAAGGCCACTCTTAATGATGGTATATGGATTTCGAGAGGCAAGACGGTCTCACTTCCGTAAACCAAGGAGAACGGGATAGTTTTTGTTGGGGTGCGAACAGTGGTGCGATAAGCCCACAAACATTCTCCCAGCTTTTCATTCCAGTCTCGTTTATTAGAAGAGACAAACTTTCGAAGGAGTTTAATAATCGTCTTGTTAAAGGCTTCGGCCAATCCATTTGCCGCAGGGTTATATGGTGTTGAAGCGATGTCCTTGATTCTGAATTTATCACAGAATCTTAAAAACCTCTCGCTGATGAATTGCGGTCCATTATCATGAATGATCCTTCGAGGGATGCCAAAGCGGTAAATAACATGATGCTTAATGAACTTAATCATATCTATTGTTTTTACCTCTCTCATGGGCATGGCTTCGGCCCATCTTGAAAAATAATCGGTTATTGCAAGAATAAACCGATGTCCTCTGGATGACGGGGGAGTTATTGGCCCCACAATATCCATTCCCCATGCCTCAAATGACCAACTAGCAACAGTATTGTGCAAGTTTTCTGGGGGTTGATGAATAAAATTGGCATGTACTTGGCATGCATGACACCGTTTAGCGTATGCCATTACTTCCGTAATCATGTTCGGCCAGTAGTATCCCAGCCTTCTTATGCGGTCTCCAAGTTTTGAACCGGGCTGATGAGCTCCACATACTCCATCGTGTGTTTCTCTCAGCACTTCATCTGCTTCTGCTTTTGATAAGCAGCATAGTAGAAGACCATCACTCGACTTTCTATATAAAGTCTGAAGTTTATGATCGAATTATCGAGGCGACCTCCTTTGGATTCTCTGGTAATATCCCATATAAGACGTAATCTATAAATGGAAAACGCCAATCACGGGGTTCCAGTATTAAGCCTGTCTCGCATACCTCCTTGGTTTGGAATACCATGTCTGGGTGGAGGAGCTCTCTGCTACCAATAGTGATGCTTTTAGCTTCACCTGTAGGGATTGCCAATGTTGCGGCTAAAGCAGCAAGAGCATCTGCATAGACATTCTCATTCCGGGATATATGATATATGTAAAATTGTTCAAAATATCCTGCTAGCTCAATAGCTAGCTGATGATAGGGGATAAGGGCTTCATGTCTGACTTCATACTCACCCGTCATCTGATTGACAATGAGTTTAGAGTCTCCATATGCCTCTAAATGGTTCACCCTCAGTTGCAAAGCCATTTTTAGGCTAATAATGAGCGCGTTGTATTCCGCCACATTATTCGTGCACGGTTCCGTTAATGAGTAACCGTTAGGTAATATATATTTATGTTGGGATATTAGCACAACCCCCACTCCAGCAGCAGATCGTCTGGCAGCACCATCAAAAAACATCTGCCATAGTTGTTCTTTGCTAACTGTATTGACCTCTGACGTTTGTTTGGATTTGGAGCAAATTGGATGGTCTGCAAAGAAATCGGCGATCGCCTGTCCCTTCATGGCCTTTTGAGCGACGAAGTGTATATCATATGGCGATAGTAATAACGCTCATTTTGCCAATTGGCCGTTTAAGAATCCTGGTTTTGTCATCAGGATTTTCAAGGGGTTAACCCGTGAGATAACATGTATCGTTTGCCCTGAAATATAGTGTCGCATTTTCTGAATAGCGAACACTAGGGCTAAACATTCTTTTTCGATTGGGGTATACCGACGCTCGGCTCCGATCATTGTCCTGCTTAAGTAATAGAGGGCGTGTTCATGGCCGTGCTCATTATACTGAGCAAGTAATGCTCCTAACGCATCCTCCATGACCCTTACATATATAAGAAACGGCTGCCCAGGGGTCGGTGCCATAAGAACAGGAGGTTTAGTGAGATATTCTTTGAGATCGTCAAACGCCTGTTGACATGCCTCATCCCACACGAAAGAAACCCCTTTTTCATGAGTCTAGAGAATGGCTGGTATCGTCCTGACAAATTGGAGATGAAGCGCCGGATATAGACTAACTTTCCTTGCAACCCCCTTAATTCCTTAAGATTGTGGGGCAGTGGCATTTCACTGATTGCTGTCACTTTTTCATGATCGAGGAAGATTCCTTTTGAAGTTATTATGAACCCAAGAAATTTTCCGCTCGACACCCCCATAAAAGACTTAGTGGGATTCATCTTCAAGTGATGTTTTCGCATAAGATCGAAGACCACTCTTAAATCATGAAGATGATCTTCTTTGTTCTTACTTTTGACTGCTAAGTCATCTACATAGCACTCTACCGTTTTGCACAGGGGTTCTTTGAATATGACACTCATCGCGCGTTGATAGGTGGCACCGGCATTCTTCAATCCGAAAGGCATCACCGTATAACAGTATACCCCCGCGACGTTCTGAAAGTTGTATGCTTTTCATCATTTGGGTGCATCTTGATCTGGTTATATCCTGAGAAGCCATCCATAAAGGACATCCTCTCGTAATCACAAGTATTATCAATCATCACATCAGTGATGGGGAGTGAAAATTCATCCTTAGGACATGCAGCGTTCAAATCTCGAAAGTCGATGCATATCCTGATTTTGCCGTTCTTCTTACGAACCGGCACTATGTTAGCCACCTAATAAGGATGTTGTTCTTCGTGGATAAATCCGGATTTTATAAGTTTATTGACCTCAGTGACTATTGCCTCCATCAATTCCGGCCGAAAACGCCTTTGCTGTTGTTTAACTGGCTTGGCGTCCTCTTTGATATTTAACCGGTGTGTGGCAATTTGAGAGTCAAGCCGGGGCATGTCTTCGTAACTCCATGCGAACACATCAATATACTCTTTGATGAGAGATATAAGTTCCTCATTTTCCAAGGGAGTTAGCGTGTCGCTTATGAAGATGGGTTTCGAGTTTTCTTCCGTTCCCATATTGATTTGTACTAATTTGTCTTCTGTAGGCGGGTCACGCTGTTCAAAGCGGACATCCCAGAGAGTGTCCATATGCTTGGCCTAGGAATCATCTTGAACATCAATTGGTTCTTCGTCGCTTTCTGGTGCGGCCAAACCATATTGGCCGTCAAGGATTGAACCCAAGCGCCAGTACTTTGATCCGAGTCATGATCAAGTGGAGGTGATTCATCATTGGCTGAAGAACTTTCTTCTTGTCCAGATGGTGATGAGGGAGGAGTAGATACATAGCCCAACCCCCTGCGAGTCTTTTGATAATAATCTGGGATCTTTCCTCTCGGTCTAAATGAGGGTATAAGATTCCGTCGCCCTTTTCCAAAGTTTAATCCCCGTTTCTGGGTAAAATTATAACCCATCTTCTCCATCATTTGCCGGAATTTCTGTTCATACAAGTGAAATTGAGGTGATGTTTATTCATCACTTTCACTGCTTTGTCTTTGTCGAGGTGACGTAATTACTTTGCCGAACAGGATTGACTTTTGGGATTCCTGTTGAGGAGGTATTTCAAAGAAGTGACCATGTTTCTTAGTTATTCTTGATTGAGAGAGGAGGGATGACGTGAGGGGCAAATGGTATGCCGCCAGAACTTCAAGTTCGGACAGGCCATCCACTTCAGTGGAAATATAAGAGGGTTCAGACTCAGTAGCTACAACATGCTCGTAGACTAACTTTATGTTTTCATTTATAATCCACTCTTCCTCTACTACATCAGCTACATTATCAAGACTCAGACTAAAATCTAAGTGAGGGTTGATCTCATAATCACCCCCATCGTCTTCTTCAGGAAGCTCATATTCAGTATCTGCCTCGTTACCGCTTTCATCAGGCTTTTGAGGCTTGCTAAGATCGTCATTGGAGACTTCAAGGGCTGGTTTGTAAAGTGCAGCATCTGTGAAGTAATTCTCCAGCCCTTTAAATGATCGCTTATCTGCAATTAGTGTCCGGACTTCTCCTTCTTTGTCGCAATACTTCATGCATTGGTGGAGAGTCACGGGACTATCATGTGAGTGTGGATCCAGGGTCGTCCCAATAAGATGTTGTAGGAGGTATCTGCATTAATAACATAGCATGTAGCCTCCATCCTCAAATCCCCGATTTGACATCGGAGTCGTATTTTTCCGAGGGGACAACTATTATTGGCATTAAACCCGTATATCGTTGTATTGGTTGGTGTCAGACGATGGAGGGAAATCCCTAACATCTGCATCAACCTTCTGGGCACGACACTTAGCGCAGAACCCGGATCAATTTGAATGCGTTCCACCTTAGTGGATCCGACATATCCGGTGAAATATAAAGGCCTATTATGCTTTATATTCCTTACCTGCATGTCCTCCGGAGAGAATGTAATCTGCGGGACCTGCCTCCTTACCTGATGACAATTGGGGCAAGGATCCTGTTCCTCGATGGCCGGCTCGACAATCTGAGTTAGGAATGACTCAGAGTCTGCCAAGGCCTCTCTTAACGCCTCACGAGTTGACTTCAATAATCGTAGCAACTCGTATAGCGTGACTCGAGCTGGAATATTCGCCAGCTGAGCTATAATATCGAATTTGAAGGAAGTATCCTTGACTCCTTCATCTTTTCCAGGGTTTTTCTGGAAACGAAGACCTTTCTGCTTCGCAGGATTGACGAGTTCCGCGTATATATCTTTCGGATCTACTCTGGTATAGTCCTTAAGATATGTTTTTCCAGACCGAGTGTCGGAAGGGCCCGCCCCATATTGATAAGTGGTCATGGCTTCGGGCTCCTCTTCAGAGTCTGTAGGTACCCCTGCAATATATTCATCTTTTATTTCTGCGGAGATAGCATTGCTAGTCTGCTTCTTCTTCTGACCCCCTGTGTTTGTCCACTGTTCGTCTTGTAGCAAATCAGGGTGGACCCACATAACTTCCTCTTTTGGGTTGTTATGGGGACAAGTCCTTCTTGAGTTTTATCGTGCGGGTCAAGGTTCTTCGTAACCAACTTACCCTTTGGAATTGGGGTCACCCCTGCGGGGAACTCATGGGTTCCAACCACTATGGTTGCCATGTTGGCAGTAACCTTCTTTTGCTCCTCTTTAGGAGTCAGAACTCCAGTTTCTATTAATGCTTGGATTCTGTTCTTCAGAGGGTAACAGTCCCTAGTAGGGTGTCCAGCATTCTGGTGGTAGAGACAATAATTGGGGTCGTTGGTTTTACCAGCGTCCTCCGGCTTTCTATTCTCCGGAAGTTTCAACATTCCCTTTCTCAGGAGTAAGTGAAAGAGCGTAGGCGTTTGCTCTGCTTTAAAAGTATATGTCTTCTCTTGCTGAGGCCTATTTTGTCTGATGCCTTGCTGATTTTGGGGCTTCGGGTTTGGTGGAGGATTCGTCTTTTGTGGAGCTGCCTCTGATGCCATCACCGCTTTCCCTTTATTTTTATTACTATTATTTTGGGTGTATGGTCTACTGCTCCCAGTGTTTTTAGATTCACGAGACTCTTCAACTCGACGAATCAAATTCTCGGCTTGCTCTCCCTGTTTGAGCAAATCCCTCCATGTCTTAGACTCTACGGCCCCCATTTTTAGGAGCACGTTAGTCTTAAGATTATGTCAACATGTCTCGACTAGAGTTTCCTAGACCATTCCGTATTTACAATGCACGAACTTCTCCCGGAACCTTTCTATGAAGTCTTTGACGGTTTCTTGTTCCCCTTGTTTGGTTGCAAGGAGGGAATGAACCGTAATCTTGGTATCATCCTCGAAGAAACGTGAGAGAAATAGTTTCTCCACATCTAACCAGGTATTAATAGTACCTGGGGGCAGCTGCATGAACCAAGTAAAAGTAGGCTCTCGCAAAGTACTTGCGAATATTTTAGTCATAATCGGGTCATTGCCCATCAAATGTCTCGCTTGGGACAAGAAGTAATAAATGTGCTGACTGGGAGATCCTTTCCCGTCATATGACTCTAATTTGAGCGGTTTATACTTCTGAGAGTATGATACCACATCCCATTCAGGTGGGTATGGTCTTGAGACCCCTGACTCTTTCAACTCCTTTTTATGCATCAGTGCTTCGAGTTGACTTTGCAATTTTTCTATCTTCTCTCCATGTGGATCATGAAAAGAAAATCTATCCTCGTCCTCGTGCATTGAGTGGGCTTTCTCTTCTTTTTCTTCTTCGTTTGGAGTTTCTTTGCCCCTCTTGACATTATCCTCAACAAATTTTGAAAGCATCACTTTAAGATCTTCAATCGTCTTTTGTTGCTCTCGAATCATTCTTTCTTGAGCTTCAAATCTCTGATTGATGTCGTCAGATTTATCCGCCATATGTGACGCTGACTTTTGTAACCGAGATGACGCAGAGGAAGGAGGTGAAGCTATTGCTGAGTTATCGCTGTCATCGTCATAAGAACCTCTTATAAGCCTCTTATAGTTTCGAGGCGGGACGGCTTCTGATTTAAGTCGAGTGATGTGATGAGGTTCTTCATCACTTGATTCTGAGTCATCATCCGTCTCTACAATCTTCTTTGCTTTTTCCACCATATTGGAGGTTACAACTCTCCATTCTTTTAGGGAAGCGGTTCTTGTCTTCTTAGCAGGTTTCTTATTTGACTCGGTTAATCGGTCGAACACCGATACCCTGCTCTTGCTGCAGCCACAATTGTCCATTACAATGGATACTGCTGTCATAAGCTGCTGGCAGTGACAGATAGGTTCAACTTGAACTTGTTCTATGCCTCTCTTCTTGGATAGATACTCCCTGAGGTCAGTGACCTTAGCCATAGAGTCGTGGGACCCATCCAACTTTTGAGAGGGTCTAGGAACCCACTGAGGCTTCTTCAGATTACTGAAGTTTAGTTCTGGTCCACTGATGCGACGATCATCCCTGATTCTGTAGTCGGGTTGATCTACGCGGAGCTTAAAGATAGCTTCGCGTTTTATCTCGCGGGGCTGAAAATTAGCTCCGCATTTTGCCACGCTAGCCTCTCGTTTCTCGCTGGCTTGGCGTGTCTTCAGAAGTTTAGCTTCTGGAATAATAGCCCCGAGAAAAAGAAAATTCTTGCATGCTGGCTTACCTTTGCGATTAACGCAAGTCATAGCTTCGCGTCTCGCGCGATTCTTACGATTAACAACAATTTGCCAATCGTCTTCGAGATTCCCGCGGAGAATCTTGCGTTTCTCGCAAGTATTACTGGCCTCTCGTTTCTCGCTTGGCTCAGTATTAACCTCGCGTGGAGAATCACACGCTAGTTGTAAAGAATTTTTATCCTCGCGTTCCTTGCGAGTGTAAGAAGTCTTGCGTTTCTTGTAAGTACTACTGGCTTCGCGTTTCTCGCTAAGCTCGGCAGTAGCCTCGCGTGGAAAATCACACGCTGGCTTTAAAGAGATTTTATACTCGCGTTTCTCGCGAGTGTCAGGTATTATGCGACTAACGCAAATCTTACTGGCTTCGCATCTCTCGCTAAGCTCAGTAATAGCCTCGCGGGGAATATCACACGCTGGTTTTTCCTTGCGTTTAAGGCAGGTTGTAACTTCGCATTTGACGCGATAATGACTGGTCTCGCGATTAGCGCGAGCCAGTTTGCGAGGGACCATAGCCTCGCGTCTAAGGCGGGCTTTGAGGGTTTTTCGCCTCGCTCTCCGATTCCTATTTCAAAGTTGGGTTCTGGTCAATCCAGTTTCCAGGTCTTCTTCGGCAGTAGGGAGGTCATTCTCTGCTAGGATTTTCTGTCCGAACACCGGCTCTATGGCCGCAGTCTCCAAGGATCCCCGTTCCTCGGTGGATACCTTTTTACCCGTTACTCGGGTACTGGAGCGCACGCGACGATAGTGTCGTGTGTCGTTCAGGTTACCTGATGATTCAGAGGAGAGGTACTCCTCGTACTTCTGCTGGTCGATTTCAACGACCAGCATGTCTACGTCGGATCTGATCAAATCGACGTCCGATTGCTCCACAATCTCTTCATCAGTGAAAGAGATGGCTCCCACTGTGGTCGCCAGTTTGTTCGTCGTAAAAGTTTTGCTTCCTTCCATTGAATACAACTTAGATTACAATGCAAGTGAACAAGATAAAAAGAACAAACGAGAGGATTTTATGTGTCAATCTCTCTCTTTTACAATGATTATTTGTGTGGGATCTGTGGCGATGGGATCTATAGTAGTTCCTTTGGACGATCGGACGTCGAACTCTTCTCTCTTGAAAGTGATGGCCAACTGTAGAATCGATGTCTTCTGGTCTTGATTCGTGGCTCTGTGCGTAACTTGAACGTCTCTAAAACTTCAACAAGGGATCTCAGGTGCCGAAAAGAAATACCTTCTACCGAACCGAAGAAAAGACCCATAGGGCTTACTCAAGAGGGTATTTATAGCCTTAGGATGATTTGAGAGTTTCTATCTAAATAGAATTTGCTCTCATCAAGGATTCCAATCAAATATCTTAGTTTTGATTTAAATCTCTTGATTTGGAATTCTGATCAGATTCAATTCGGGTATTTGGATAAGCCCAAATCATAATCTCAATCAATTTGAGATTCTGGTTATCTGCTCACGCGGAGCTAATAAAGTAGAACGCGGAACTAACGCGGAGGTATTAAACATCTCCGCATTTTGTTCAACGCGAGGCTAAAGTAGCCAAACGCTGAGTTACTGAGTTAGCTCCGCGTTCTGTTGTGGAAAATCCTTCTAACTTAGAAATTTCACTGCCAACACAAACCAGGTATTAATAGTACCTGGGGGCAGCTGTATAAACCAAGTGAAGGCAGGCCCTCGCAAGGTACTTGCAAATACCTTGGTCATTACTAGGTCATTACCCATTAAATGCCCTGCTTGGGACAAGAAGTAGTAAATATGTTGACTGAGAGATCATTTCTCGTCATACGGCTCCAATTTGAGCGGTTTGTATTTTTCAGGGTATGGTGCCAAATCCCATTCAGGCGGATATGATCTTCAGACCCCTGATTCTTTCAACTCCTTCTTGTGCATTAATACTTCAAGTTGACTTTGTAACTTCTTTATTTTCTCTTCATGTGGATCATGAAAAGAATACTTATCCTCATCCTCATGCGTCGAGTGGGCTTTTTCTTCTTTATCTTCTTCGTTCATTTTATTGAACGGAGTTTCTTTTCCCTTTTTGACGTTATCCTCGACGATTTTTTGGGTATTCTCGACCACTTTTGAGAGCATCATTTTAAAATCCTTGATTGTCTTTTGTTGCTCTCGAATCATTTCTTGAGCTTCAAATCTCTGGTCGATATCGTCAGATCTATTCATCATATATGATGCTGACTTCAATTTGGATGATGCCGAAGAACGAGGAGAGGCTATGGCCGAATTATCACTATCGTCATCATAAGAACCTTTCACGAGTTTTTTATAATTTCGGGCCGGGATAGCGCCTGATTTAAGTCGGGTAAAGTGATGAGCTTCTTCATCACTTGATTCTGAGTTATCATCTCTTTCAATGACTTTCTTACCCTTACCGACCATGTTGGAAGTTACAACTCTCCATTCTTCTCGAGGAGTAACCTTTGTTTTCTTAACAGGGTTTCTGTCCGACTTATTTAATCGGTCAAACACTGATACCCTGTTCTTGCTGCAGCAACAATTATCGATTACAGCGGATACCGCTGTCATAGGCTGCTGGCAGTGACAAGTTGGTTCAGGTTGAACTTGCTCTATATTTCTCTTCTTAGTTAAATACTCCCTGAGGTCAGTAACTTTAGTCATAGAATTGTGGGACCCATTCAACTGTTGAGAGGGTCCAGGAGCCCACTGAAACTTCTTGAGATTACCGGAGTCTAGTTCTGGTCTATTAGTGTGACGATCAACCCTGATTTGGTATTCAGCTTGATTTTGCGGAGCTGAGAGATAGCTTCGCATTTTGGAACGTGGAGCTGAGAAATAGCTCTGCGTTTTGCTATGCTAGTCTCGCGTTTTACGCTGGCTTGGCGTTCCTTCAGAAGTTTATCTTCTGAAATTTTAGCCCCGCGTGGAAGAAAATTCTGGCACGCTGGCTTACTCTTGCGGTTAACGCAAGTCACAACTTTGCGTCTAGCTCGATTTTTACGATTAACGATAATTTGCCAATCATCTTCGCGATTTATGCGGAGCTGAGAAATCTTGCGTTTATCGCAAGTACTACTGGCTTGGCGTTTATCTCTAAGCTCAGTATTAGCCTCGCGTGGAGACTCATACGCTGGCTGTAAGGAAATTTTATCCCCGCGTTTATCGCGGTGTCAAAAATCTTGCGTTTATCGCAAATTGAACTGGCTTCGCGTTTATCGCTAAGTCCAGTAATAGCCTCGCGTGGAGAATCGCACGCTGGTTTTAAGAAAATTTTATCCTCGCGTTTATCGCGAGTGTCAAAAATCTTGCGTTTATCGCAAGTTGAACTGGCTTCGCGTTTATCGCTAAGTCCAGTAATAGTCTCGCGTGGAGAATCGCACGCTGGTTTTAAGGAAATTTTATCCTCGCATTTTTGCGAGTGTCAAAAACCTTGCGTTTATCGCAAGTTGAACTGGTTTCGCGTTTATCGCTAAGTCCAGTAATAGCCTCGCGTGGAGAATCACACGCTGGCTTGTTCTTATGATTAACGTAAGTTGCAGATTTGCGTTTAACGCGATATTGACTTGTCTTGCGATTAACGCGAGCCAGTTTGCAAGGGACCATAGCCTCGCGTTTTATGAAGTTAGCCTCGCGTTCAAGGCAGGCTCTGAGGGCCTTTCGTCTAGCTCTCCGATTCCTATTTCAGAGTTGGGTTTTGGTCAATCTAGTTCCCATGCCTTCTTCGGCAGTAGAGAGGCCATCCTCTGCTAGGATTTCCTGTTCAAACAACGGCTCTATGGTCGTGTTCTCCAAGGATCCCCGTTCATCGGTGGATACCTTTTTACCCGTTCCTAGGGTATTGGAGCGCACGCGACAATAGTGTCGCGTTTCGTTCAGGTTACCTGATTCAGAGGAGAGATACTCCTCATACTTCTGCTGGTCGATTTCCACAACCAGCATATCTACGTCAGATCCGATCCTATCGACGTCAGATTGCGCCACGATCTCTTCTTTGGTGAAAGAGATGTCTCCCACTGTGGCGCCAGTTTGTTCGCAGTAGAAATTTGTTGCTTTCTTTCCATTGAATACAGCTTAGATTACAATGAAAGAGAACAAAAGAAAAAGAACAAACGATGGGATTTATAATTTATCGCTCTCTTTTTACAATAAAAACGTGGGATCTGTGTGGCGATGGGATCTAACTAGTAGTTCTTTTTGACGATCTGACGACGAACTCTTCTCTTGAAGATGGCAGTCGACTGTAGAACTGATCTCCTCTGGTCTTGATTCGTTCAAGGCTCTATGCGTAACTCGAACTTCTCCAAAACTCCAGAAAAATATCCCCAAAAAACTCTCTTAAGGCTTCCTCAAGAGAGTATTTATAACCTTAGGGTTATATGAGAGTTTCTATCTAAATATAATTTGTTCTCATCAAGAATTCAAATCGAATATCTTAGTTCTGATTTAAATCTCTTGATTTAGAGTTCTGATCGGATTTAATTTGGGTGCTTGGATAAGCTCAAATCTTAATCTCAATCAATTTAAGATTCTGGTTATCTGCTCACGCGGAGTTAATCTCACCAAAACGCGGAGCTAAGATATCGGAACGAGGAGCTATCGATTAGTTTCGCGTTTTTCTTAAACGCGAGGCTAAAATAGCCAAACGCGGAGCTATAAAATTAGCTCCGCATTCTGTTGTGGAAAATCTTATTTTCTTAGAAATTTTCACTGTCAACACCATTTCCTGGAGAAGGCAAACATAAACTTGTAAATTAGTAGGTTCTGAATGAACTTTAGGATATGAATATGAACAGATTATTATGGATATGAATTTACTAGAAGTCACTTTATCGAAACTAGGTTCAATCTTTACAATCCACTGTTTTTAAGTCAAACATGTTCTAAGTTGACTGCACGATTCACTTTTTTTAATCCAAAGGATGATAATTTGTAGATTTCATTAAAAAAAAATATAGTTTAAATTAAACATGAATGAAAATAGCAAATATTGACTAAATATATTAGGAGTTCAGAAACTAAACTGAGAGTTTTAAAATTAAGGCTAATAAGTTACATTAGCTATATAGTACACAGGATCTCACTGTAATTAATCCTTAAATTAACCTGAGTGTACATGTCTATCCTTTTTTTTACTCTAAGTCTCTTGCTCCTAAAATAAGAAACAAGGAGAGTTGAACTCCAAATCCCAATTCTTAAATAGAAACTTATATATTATTGATAAATTCTAAGAGTTGGTTCGTTCATAATATTGGGTATGAATTTGGTTTTTTGGCACTATTCATTGTAATAAAATCTCAAACGCACAAAAAACCCTAGTTTGATTTGAGGATTTGGGTGATGTGGCTATGAATTTTGACATGGAGTGGAATCGACATAAATTGTGGTGAAACCATAGATTTAGATATGAATTTAATTTTTTTTTATTGATTTATAAGAGTGAGAGAGAATATTTTTTTAAATAATATTTAACTGAGAAAACAATTTATCATTGAACCAATAACCCCCTTTTTGTAACCTTTTTTCCATGAAATAAGTAATACAAAATAAGAAGAAAAAAAAAACTCAACTTATCACCAAGTAACTATCTCTTTTTCTTAAAGTATATATAGAAAAATAATAATTTGCAAAGCACTATTATAGTAAATTTATTTTTTCAATGAATGAACCAAACAATCCTTAAATTATTAAACTCTAACATTTATCTGGAAATACTTGGTATGCCAAGATCATGCCTCAACAACTGCAAGCAACAGTCACGATCCTCGAGGGTGATTAGATTTTCTACATATAGCGGATGAGGCTAGGAGTACAGAAAGTGTGACAATACAAAGAATCGTAGAAGAAAAGGAAGAACCGAGCTCAAAGAAGGGTTCAGCAAGGGAAGGCGCCTTATATGAGAGTTTCTATCTAAATATAATTTGTTCTCATCAAGGATTCCAATCGAATATCTTAGTTCTGATTTAAATCTCTTGATTTAGAGTTCTGATCGGACTTAATTTGGGTACTTGGATAAGCTCAAATCTTAATCTCAATCAATTTAAGATTCTGGTTATCTGCTCACGCGGAGTTAATCTCACCAAAACGCGGAGCTAAGATACCAGAACACGGAGCTATCGATTAGTTTCGCGTTTTTCTTAAACGCGAGGCTAAAATAGCCAAACGCGGAGCTATAGAATTAGCTCCGCATTCTATTGTGGAAAATCTTATTTTCTTAGAAATTTTCACTGTCAACACCATTTCCTGGAGAAGGCAAACATAAACTTGTAAATTAGTAGGTTCTGAATGACCTTTAGGATATGAATATGAACAGGTTATTATGGATATGAATTTACTAGAAGTCACTTTATCGAAACTAGGTTCAATCTTTACAATCCACTGTTTTTAAGTCAAACATGTTCTAAGTTGTTTCACTTTTTTTAATCCAAAGGAGGATAATTTGTAGATTTCATTAAAAAAAATACAGTTTAAATTAAACATGAATGAAAATAGCAAATATTGACTAAATATATTAGAAGTTCAGAAACTAAACTGAGAGTTTTAAAATTAAGGCTAATAAGTTACATTAGCTATATAGTACAGAGGATCTCACTGTAATTAATCCTTAAATTAACCTGAGTGTACATGTCTATCCTTTTTTTTACTCTAAGTCTCTTGCTCCTAAAATAAGAAACAAGGAGAGTTGAACTCCAAATCCCAATTCTTAAATAGAAACTTATATATTATTGATAAATTCTAAGAGTTGTTTCGTTCATAATATTGGGTATGAATTTGGTTTTTTGGCACTATTCATTGTAATAAAATCTCAAACGCACAAAAAACCCTAGTTTGATTTGAGGATTTGGGTGATGTGGCTATGAATTTTGACATGGAGTGGAATCGACATAAATTGTGGTGAAACCATAGATTTAGATATGAATTTAATTTTTTTTTATTGATTTATAAGAGTGAGAGAGAATATTTTTTTAAATAATATTTAACTGAGAAAACAATTTATCATTGAACCAATAACCCCCTTTTTGTAACCTTTTTTCCATGAAATAAGTAATACAAAATAAGAAGAAAAAAAAAACTCAACTTATCACCAAGTAACTATCTCTTTTTCTTAAAGTATATATAGAAAAATAATAATTTGCAAAGCACTATTATAGTAAATTTATTTTTTCAATGAATGAACCCAACAATCCTTAAATTATTAAACTCTAACATTTATCTGGAAATACTTGGTATGCCAAGATCATGCCTCAACAACTGCAAGCAACAGTCACGATCCTCGAGGGTGATTAGATTTTCTACATATAGCGGATGAGGCTAGGAGTACAGAAAGTATGACAATACAAAGAATCGTAGAAGAAAAGGAAGAACCGAGCTCAAAGAAGGGTTCAGCAGGGGAAGGCGCCTTTTATCACTTGGTCATATGTATAACAGAATATTTAGCATTATTTTTTTGATGTAACAACATATATATATATTCTAGTGCCCTAGTGCCCATCGAAACGTGTATTAAGTAAATCTAAACTTATTTCATTATGATCTAATTAATGAAATACAATGTTATACCCACCTTCTATAAAAAAAGAAAAAAGCATTTATCTTGAAATTGATTTTTCTTCAGCACTTCCCACTAGATTAGGGAGTTTCCAAAATAGCACACCAATTTTCTGAGTGAACATATTTTTTATTTTATTTTTTTCATTCGGATTCAAAATCCGAACAGTTACCGGTAACTAAATTACACGTTCTGTCACTGCACGAGCAGCAGGAAGCGAGCATGACGTCACATAATAAGAGAGTGAGTTAACATAGCGAGCACGTATGCATCATGCATGTCATGGACTCATGGGAGTAAAATACTATTAAAAAAAGGAAAATATATATAATAATTTAAAACAAAAATCCACAGACATGTCTTAAGCCAGAACGGAACGTTTCGGTGCAGGTGTGAACAGTCGGTGGAGGAGGAGTGCAGTTGCTTTCTTAGCTGACGTCACCTCCGTGGACACGTTTGCACGTCCTTCGAGGACCCACCGCTCTCAACCGCGAATGGCGACAAAGAAACGTAGAGGTGAGAGCTATTCAACCCTTTTGGACGTTAGGCGGTCGCTGCATGGCCGCTGGGAAATTCTATTTGAGCACACCACTTTCGTAAGTGAGCCCAAATTTAAGAAATGTGTTCACTATGTAAAGTGGTGCGCTCAAGTAAAATTTTTCATGGCCCCTACTAGTTGCTCAAAACTCCCCCACATTGGTTATGAATGCAAAATCTCCCTGCGTTTAAATATTTTTAGTTTATTGATTATTTATATTTTTTTTGTATAATCTAATTTAGTTTTTTTTGCTATTTTTTTAAAAAAAATCTTTGCTTAAACTACACATTTACTAATTCATGTTATATAAATGGAATTCTAATTATCCTTGCATCTAGCTTGATAAGTTCATTTCTTAAATTGCATGCAAACATGAATATTATAATTGGGGATCTTCAATGCAAATTGTTATATGTAAAGTCTCCAAAAGAAATATACACTAAACCAAGGAAAATAACTCCTCAGGTGAAAGGACAGTCTACCCGATGATCAAATCGGGATCACCTACTCTCCCAATATTATTTACCAATGGAAGAAATGTCTATCGTTCAATGAGTGAAACTTCCAGGATCTTACTTGCTATGGCATCCGTCTGCTTGTAATAGGAATCCGATTGAAGCCACTAACACATCTGAGTTGAGCATAAACACTTTCTTCTCGGAATGCATTGGTAGGGAAGTGTTCCGTTTTAGAGAGAACCTCCTGTGCAAGCAGGTATGGACAAAAGCGGAAGTATCCACTCGATTGATTATTCACATTGGATTTCAGATTCTCTATTGCACATCCCAATTTAAAAACAAGATCTGTAAATATAATCATGTAGTATTTGCATATATATGGGTATCAAAGGGCCAAATCTAAACAAGTACGCCGACGGATCCACGTTCTTTAGTTTTACACATTTTCTGATTTCTTTTAGCACAGTAATATTGGTATAGTTCGATAAAAAGAAAGCTGGCATTCGTCTATGAAATAGACAATTTTGTAAGGAATAATAGTTTCAGAAAGATTAGCAAATATAGGAGTCGGGAAATATCCATGATTATAGGAATCAGTTTTAGTTCCAACGTTGATGTCAACATAAAATTTAAGATGAATATATAGCATAGAGTTTGGTAAAAAGTATAAAAAGAATAAGAGCTTTTGCTATAACACTTTTGGAAGAAAAAAAAAACGTCTCGATACTTGTGTATAAAGTAGCTGCAATTGCAACAATTTTTATCTTTAGCCACACTTTTGCTATTTGGCTGCAATTGCAAAAATTTATAACTACAGTTATAACTTCCTACGTTTTACAGTAATTACATCGCATAAACATCATTTACAAGCAACCCACCAGTAATGACATAGCTGCTCTAGATTTCCTTGGAACTTTTTAGATGTGGACACGTGTCAGGAACAGAACCTGTCAGTGCGTGCTGTTTGAGATGAGACAGCAAAATGGGACCAGAGAGCAGCAGCTGCTGCTGCTGCACCGTCTGTGGGCACCGGTTAGATACGTACGGATGGCGGGTCCCGTGCGGACGCAATTCCTGCGCTGCAAAAAGGAAAAGAGGCAGGAAAATTTCTAGCAGCACCCAAAATGCTTTATATATGTTTATAATGAACTTTTTTCATTTTGACCCCAAACATTACTAGCATCTTTGTATTAGACCCTTTAAATATTTAAAATAGGTTGGAAAGGATTCTTGAAAATTGATAACCGTTACATATAGTTTCTATATAGAAATCTTGAATCTAATATTAAACTTCATAATAGGAGGATTTTAATTTTAGCTGATAAAAGAAGATTTTATCACTCACAAATTTTCAAGCAAATAATTTCACATTTACATGAAATAATATTTTATAAAAACTTGTTATAGAGTTAGAAATTTTTTATTTTCTGTTTTAACTTTTTGGCGCAAGGCCACAAGGCAAACGAGGAACCTTACGCGAACTCAAAATCCAAGAATCTCTTTATATTGCAGTGGTCACGTGAGATAACAATTCGAATAAAAGAATGTGCTTGTTGAAAATATCCGTCCATATTATTATTTTTTCAAATTATAAATGGCAAAATCTCTTTGCATCCTAGCAACACCAAAGGTAATAAAATCAAATAAAACAAAATATTTGTCAGTAGTATAGAGTCTTTTACTCATATTCTTTGATTTACTGATATTTTTCGATTTGCATAACTAGAAATTAGCCTGATGATATTTTTTTAAAAAGGTAAAAATTCTTTGCATCATAACATCAACCGTGGTAATAAAATCAAGTAAAACAAAACGTTGGAATATTGGACAACTACGGGTCTCAGTTATGTTGCAGGAGTTTTTGATAGACCGTTACATGCAGATAGAACGACCTCCTTTCGGAGGCACCTTGTTTTAGTAGTATTTGCTCACGAAAGCCGAGGGTGAGGTCTTGACACAGTCATTGCCGATAGTATAGAGTTCATTACTAATATTTTTCGATTTGCATAACTAGAAATTAGCCTGATGCTAATTAGACAATTTTTTTTAGAAGGCAAAAATTCTTTAACATTAGCAGTGGTAATAAAATCAAATAAAACAAAACGTCAGAATATCGGACAACCACGGGCCTCAGTTATGTGACGGAAGCTATTGGTAGACTGTTGCATGCAGACAGAACAACCTCCTTTCTGAGGTACCTTGTTTTCTTATTTTAGCCGTATTTGCTCACGAAAGCGAAGGGGGAAGGCTTGACACAGTCATTTGTCGGTAGTATAGAGTCTGTTACTAATATTTTTCGATTTGCATAACTAGAAATTAGCCTATTGCTACTTAGATAATTTTTTTTTATAGAAAAAAGCCAAAAATTCTTTGCATCATAACATCAACAGATGTAATAAACTCGAATAAAACAAAATGTCAGAATTAGACAACTGCGGATTTCAGTTGTGTTACTGGAGTTATTGGTAGATCGTTGTAGGCAGACAGAATGACCTCCTTTCAGAGGCATCTTGTTTTCTTGTTTTAGTCATATTTGCTCACGAAAGCCAAGGGCGAGGGCTTGACACAGTCATTTGTCGGTAGTATAGAGATCTGGCGTTGAACTTACGTGCCTATGACTTTATTATCTCTTAATGGAGTGTCTTCTTTTTCTCGTTTCAAACGAGGGTGGGCTCCCAGAGATTTCGATACCAAATCTGCTCCAGTATATTTTAACACACACATGGTTTGGTTTGTGATCATTACTAATATTTTTTGATTTGCATAACTAGAAATTTAGCCTGATTAGACAATTTTTCTTTTTAAATTATGTCGTTTTCTTTATTAGACAATTGCAAACTAAATCTATCACAGTTTTTCAAAAAATCTCCTGCATAAATATACTTGTATAATTTTAAACAGTGACTAGCATTTATTTTACTTACCTTCTTAATTACACATTTCTCTTTCTCATTGTTACCAATATGCCGATTTAGTTGCCAAATTGATTTCTCTTGTCCAACTATTTAATGCAACTTAAATTCACGAGAAAAAGATGAATTACTGATCTAATGCATATCATCTGCAATAAACTACAGTAGAAGTAACAGTTGAAAACAACAAGTATATATTAAGAGAAAAATAGAAATGAGCTGATAGCTCATGCAAATTATCTGAGCTGCAGTTCATTTCCACTATCTCCAATAAATTTTTAAATTTTTTTTTTTTTGGATTATGATCTTGACTCTTTAGGGTTCATTCATACTCGATATCTTGGATTTTAATTTTGATTTAGTCCTTCATTAAGTGGACATAAATTTTAATGGTTTTCATTGAATAAATATTTTGTATCCACTTGATGAAAATGTAAATGAACTCCAAAATTCTTGAAATTTAATATTGTTAAAGTTAAATAAATAGAAATTCTAATTCTAGAAAAAGTTTGAAGAAAAATTATTGGATTACTGTATTTTTATTGCTAACTTAATGTAATTTTTACTGGTGTTGGCTGCTAGTAAAAAAAAAAAAATTGCTAAAAGCAAAAGTGCAAACAAGTAATGAGATGGAAATTGTTTTTTAGAAATGGACACTTTCAAGAATCTACCCAAGATTCCTTGACCTAGGCTAACTTGCAATATAAATGTAAGCCTTGGGGGTGGATGAGAAGAAGGAAAAAAAAATTGGGCGACTGGCTGTACCCTTGGCTGGATTTAGGCTTGCCCTTGTACTTATCCCCAGTTGTTGAGATCAGATAAGCGAAAAAATTAGGGGGGGGAGAGAGAGAGAGTAGACTCAGGAGAGAGAGAGAGAGAGCAAGAGAGGGAGAGAGAGAGTCTGAGTCAGTTTTTGACGCTTTCAGTTCTAATTTTAGTAACCGTGGCGGTTCCGGTCATCCCTTCTCCGATCCGATTCTACTGCCCGCCCATCGCCAGTCTGCTCCATTCTTCTTCCTCCTCAATCTCGTTGTAATGCTCTCACTGTGTATAAATTAGACGGAAAAAAAATATATAGATATATATATATATATATTTGCCTGTTTTGGGTTTCTGGTTAATTTTATTGAGTCGGTCGCTTTCAATTGCAATTTGCAATTTATCTATCTGCCAACTTGCTTGCTGCTGTTGCTTTTCATTCCTAACCAAAAACCCTAGCGTCCCCCATGCACTCTTCAGATGGTTTCTGTTGTACTTTGTAACTCGTAATTCTCAAATATTTCTGCTTGTGTTGTTCTTTTAATTTAGCATTTCTTCTACAAGATTTTATTGTTGTTGTTGTTGTTGTGCTTGGATGTGAAACTTTGTTTCCAAATTTTAAACTTTTTAAACAGGGGGAAAAAATGGGTTCGTGCTCGAGAAATCAGGATGGAGAAGAGAATGCAACAGTAGGAACAGACAATTCTTCCGAAATGGAGAAAGAAATTGCTGTAGTCGGCGATCCGACCGATGACATCATGATCGACGACATCATGGTCGGAGGCGACAATCTCATCTTCTCCGACGACGTCTTGTTCACCTCGCTCGCCGAGCTCCAGTGCCTCTCCCCCATCACCCTCCCCCAAAACCCGTCTTTGTCGTCTTCATCCTCGTCATCTTCCACATCATCGTCTCCTTGGGCCTACATCGACGTCCCCGGCCCAGCCCAGGAGCCCCACTTGCCGCAGCAGGGCCAGGAACTGCATGACCAGATGGTGGTCCCTTTGACAGATGCAGCAGCGGACAACATCTTGGCCGATTTCGAGCTGTGGGACACGTCCAACAACCCTCTGGACCCCTCCATCCTCTTCGCCGACCTTGAGGCCCCACAGCAACAATGGGTCGTCGATCGGACCGTTGCAGGAGACGGAGACGGAGGTGGCGACGGCAATGCCGGCGGCAACGAGATGGGCAAGATATTCTTTGAGTGGCTGAGGAGCAACCGGCATGCGATCTCGATGGAGGAGCTGAGGAGTATCAGGCTGAAGAGGTCCACCATCGACTGCGCCTCCGCCAGCCTCGGCTCCGGAGACAAGGGCCGGCAAGAGCTGCTGAGGCTCATACTGGCATGGGTGCAGAGCAACCACCTCAACAAGATCAAGGAACACCAGATAGAGGCTCAGGACATGCCGCTCGTATCCGTGCCCCAATTCTGCAACAATCACCACCACCTGGTGCAGCAGCAGCAGCAGCAAGTAGCGGGGACGCCGGCTTATAACCCCCATCAGTACCAATTCCCGGCTTTTTTGGATGCAGCAGCAAACCCTAACTCTAACCCTAACCTCGACTACAGCAAAGTACCGGCATTGGTGTCTACCGGCAATGCTGCTTCCATGAATCCGTCTCATCCTTACTACCGGAGTGGCTCCACCAGCAGCATTGTCGTCAATGGCCAGCCGTTGTCGCCTTCGCCTGACTTCTGTTCATTCTCGCCACCGCCAGTCCAGTGCCCGCCACTCCCTGGGCTGGGCATTCCCTGCGAGCAGCCAATCCTGCAGTATACGGGTGGGTTTGGCTCGCAGTACCCGGTGTGTCCGATGCCGCCTTTGACAAGGGAGGCTTTGGCCACAAAGGAAGCAAGGAAGAAGAGAATGGCTAGGCAGAGGCGATCTTCATTTCTCCACCAGCACAAGAATCAGAGCCATATCCAGCTTGGAAGTTCGAATGCTTTAACGAGACGCGAGACGAGTAATAATGTGAAGAATTGGGCTTTCTGGTCATCTGGTCAGAAAAGGAGTTTGCCGACCACTGGTAGCTCGGGAGCTCTGCTGCCAGCCAAGACGTCGAACATGCAGCAGTCAGTGCTACAACAGCGCAATGGGGCATCATCCAATAAGCTGCAGGTGAGATTGTGATTGTTCTCTTTTTGGTGAAGAAGAAGAATTATGCGATTTTTTCTGTTGGTAGATTGACTTAGACATTGATTTTGTGTACAGGGAACGAAGAAGAACGTGAGCTTCTTGTTTCAGAAGGTGCTCAAGCAGAGCGATGTGGGCAACCTAGGAAGAATTGTGCTGCCGAAAGTGAGCAACCCTCTGTATCGTTTGATAATTAGCTTATTGCTTGTTTGTTTGTTTCGATTTCTCAAGCATTCTTGGGTTTGCCACTGTTTATTTTGAGACATATCGGTGGATTATATTCACCCTACATTTCATTAATAAGATATAATGAAATTATATCATTTACATATATAGACCCTCCCAAACGGTTGGATTTCTATTAATATTACATAATTACTACCAATGTCTTTGCTTAAATATTATAGTATGCTAATGAAAGGATAATGTACGCCCCTCTGTTGTTTTCTTTTGGATCTTCTTGCTGTTGTTTCCGACTCCGTTGACCTCCCTCCTAGCTTCCTAATACATCCTCGTTCATTACATCTTGTAGATCGAGACGACTTCACGTTTTCCCGATGGGAGCTTGATGCCATGGCTACCCCTAGTGTCTGATGATCTATATATGTTCATAATATAAGATTGTGATGAATGCGAAGAGACAGTGATAGAACCGAGTGAATTTGTTATGGAAAATACAATTATTTCTTTCTAACTATATATACCATAAACATGCGACCATTCATTCTTTTAGATTGTTTTAATTATTTTTTATTGCTTTTGACCTCTTTCCACATTTCCTGTATTGTTTTATAGGCCAGTTTCCGATATCCTCCTAGGCTAGAAGTCAACTCCCACGTATTTTTTGCATATGAACAACTAACGAACATGTGTTCTAGATTTTCCTCTCCACTAGTACACAACGGACTGCACAACGGACATACACTCGGTCCTGATCGACCTTTCTTTTGAAGGTTATCCCATGTAAGCATTGTTGGGTCTGCCATTGTTTATATATATATATATATATATATATATATATATATATATATATATATATATATATATATATATATATATATATATAGAGAGAGAGAGAGAGAGAGAGAGAGAGAGAGAGAGAGAGAGAGAGAGGTTATAATCCCTCCACATTTCATTAATAATATATAATGAAATTATATTAGTTACATATATAGACCATCCTAAATGGTTGGATTTCTACTAATAGTACATAATTACTACCAATGCCTTTGATATTACATTGTGTTAATGAAGGGATCGTGTACACCCCCTTATTATTGTTGTTTTGATTTGGCTCTTCTTGTTGTTGTTTCTGACTCCGTTGGCCTTCTCCTAGCTTCCTGCTACATTCTTGTTCATTGCATCTTGCAGATCCAGACATCTTCGCGCTTTTTTTTTAGGAACAACGGTGGGTTATATTCTCCCTCCCACCCCCTGCATGTTATTAATAAAATATAATGAAACTATATCAGTTACATATATAGACCGTCCAAATGATTGGATTTTTACTAATATTACATAATTACTACCAATGTCTTTGCTTAAATATTATGTTGTGCTAATGAAAGGATCGTGTAAGTCCCCTTGCTGTTGTTGTTTTCTTTGGGGTCTTCTTACTGTTGTTTCTGACTCCTTGGCCTCCCCCTAGCTTCCTACGACATCTTCGTCCATTGCATCTTGCAGATTGAGATGTCTTTACGTTTTCCCAATGGAAGCATGATGTTATGGCCACCCCGGGTGTTGGCTGATCTGTACCTGTCTATAATATAAGATTGTGATGAATGCGAAGAGATAGTGATAAAACCGAGTGTATTTGTTTTGGAAAATACGATTATTTTTTTCTAACCATATATACCACAAACATGCGGCCCTCGCTCTTTTAGATTGTTTTTATTGTTTTTAACGTCCTTCCATATTTATTATATTGTTTCGTAGGCCAGTTTCCAATACCTCCCTAGGCTAGAAGTCAACTCTCACGTTTTTTTTTTTTTTTTTTTTTTCTTTTTATGCATATGAATAGCTAACGAACTGATGTTCAAGATTTTGCTCTCCTCTAGCACACAACAGACATACACTCAATCTCGACCAGCCCTCTTTCGAAGGTTATCCGATGTAAGTTTGGCTTTTCTTTTTACAAGTCATAAGAACATAGTGATCTTATTGGGGCTTTGATTCTTCAAAGTGTTGATGGTAATTCATTGTATATTCCCATGGAATTTATTGTTTTGTTACAGGATTTAACAGTGTATTGTTGATGGGATCCCATCTCCAAACAGGATTGTCCTTATTATTGTGTGGAACTTCCTTTCTTTGTAATAACAAATTTAGCACAATCCATCTCTTGCACGACCATATTTAGGTTTATATTTATCCTCCACAAAGTTTTTTTTTTTTTCACCGAATTATCTGGTTCCTTTGCTACTTTAGATAACTTGGGGTATAAATCTTTCGATCTTCCTTCACTGGTCCAATTATCGCACCAGAAGCTAATCCTTGTTCCATTCCCCAAACTATATGTCAACCCTGACCAAAAGTAGTTTTTTTATTATTATTAAACCCTTCCAGAATGTCGATATGTTTGTTGAATTCTTCTCATTCCCACCACAATGGGCCCTTCCTGTGGCAATATTTTTCTTTAGGGACTCTTACCACCAGATATCGTTGATCATCAGATACTAATTTCCACCACCATTTCAATAGCAAAGCGATGTTCATTCCTTCCAATCGCTTGATACCGAGTCCGCCTCTTTCTTTTCCTTACACACCTGGTCCCATGCCGCCAATCGGAATCCGTTTTGTCTTGTATCCGACCTTTTTTACAGAAATTTTCTACTTATTTGGTTCAATTTTTTCTGCACCCATACTGGGATCTTGCAAAGTGATAGTGTATAGTGGATTGTGGATAAAGCCGAATTTATTAATGTGAATCTCCCGGCCAACCAACGACAAGTAGCTAGTTTCGTTGCCAACTTTCTAATCTTCTTTGTGATTTCTTCTCTATTATCCCCTTCAGTCCTCTTTCTTCAACCTTGTTTGTCTCAGTGAAATGCCTAGGCATGTCATCGAAAAGGTCCCTCTCGGACAGCCCATAATCTTTTCTATGATCACCAAGTCACTTCAAGGAATATAATGTGGCTTTTGTTGAAGCTGACTTTCAATCCTGACCAGATCTCAAATGATCTAAGGATCCTATTCGTGCTTGACCAAACAATATCGTGCATATTGTAAGCGTTTGCCATTGTTAGTGACAAAAGTATTTATCAAGATTTTTTATGGACTAATTGAGTACATGTTCGTGCTTCTCATATTCTCTCTCTCTCTCTCTCTCTCTCTCTCTCTCTCTCTCTGCTGCTGACAGAAGGAGGCCGAGATCCACCTGCCAGAGCTGCATTCCAGAGATGGCATGTGCATACCAATGGAGGACGTTGGTACATCTCGAGTATGGAACATGAAGTACAGGTACATCGTTATTCTACAACAATCTAAATTCAATGGGATGATAGTACTTGTAATCAATTGTTACTCAGTTACATTCGAAGAGTTTGCTTAAATTTTCGTTATGCAATGGTCATGTAGGTTCTGGCCTAACAACAGAAGCCGAATGTATCTCCTTGAAAACACCGGTAATATATAGATAGTAACATATATAGCACAACCAAGTTTGTTCTCCTGTAGGATCGATATTCAAGTGCTTTTCAAATGCCAATTCGGACTGTTTGGTTATGTTTCAGGAGACTTCATCAAATCAAATGGGCTTCAGCAAGGGGACTCCATAGCGATATACTTGGATGTCAAGCGCAACAAATATGTAAACCAATTCTCGTTATCTTTTTCATGACATGCATTTATGGGCATCAGTTGTAACTTGGAAATATTTGAAACAGATGATAAGGGGAGTGAAAGGCAGGCAGCCAGCGGAGCCCAAAGAAGTGGCTGAGGCTGGTGCAAGGCCGAACGGGGCAAAGGCCCATCCAGCGGTACGGGACTTGGAGAACAATGAGGCTTCCGAGAACGGTGGGGGTGCTTTGCCGTCGATGATAATGGTGGATGATGTATAGATCAACAAATGCTACATATATATTTACTCTCATTATATATGGTATGGTGGTCATATAGGGCATGTTGTACCTAATACAGGCTATGGATGAGCAACAAACTGTATGGACATATGCTCAAATATTGAGAGAGCTGTGTGATCATTTTGTTATAGTCTATACATAGTTTTTGGATAACCCTGTTGATTTCTCTCAATATTAACTAATGAATGCAGTTTTCTTCGACATTTGCAGGGATCAGTGCTGTGATCTCTTTCAAGAATTGAGTTTGTGTGTTTATATGGAGAGTGGGTAGCCAAGATGCTATGCTTACATGTTCGTGTTTTTTTTAGCTAAGATGGTGGGTATGGTTCCCTTAATGAATAATTTAATGAAATCAGTTGTATATAGTCTGCGTAAGATTATCTCCCACTGTATATCATATAGATACACAGATAATGTACCCATACGTTATTTACTGGAATGATGAAAAATGTTACAGATGTTGCACGTACGATTAGGTAATGCATGTTGATTAGGAGTAGGGGTGGAAAGTTTTAGATGGATTGATCAACAAATAATTTGGTAAATTATTTATCATTTTAAGAGTAATCAAAATTCAATTTAGTGTTTGTTGTATAGAGTTTCTCAACTCTCCAAATAATCCCTAACCCTAACCCTTACAAACTCCTCCAAAAAAACAGTCCTCCATACTCTTAAAAACCTCATATCCATAAAGTTCGTGCATCTCTTGCGATCGGTCAACGGCCATAGTTAAGCAATCTGCCATCAGTGACCATATGACGGCCTATAGCGATGGTTCTTTATAGCCATCAAGTTATCTGAGATGTAGTTCATTTCTATTATCTTCAATATTTTTTTTTTAAATTTTTTTCTTATGGATTATGATCTTGATCATTAGGATTCACTCATACTTAATTTGGTCCTCCATCAAATTGATATAAAATTAATGGTTTTAAGTGAGAAATAATTTTGTATCTATTTGATCAAAGGGTAAATGAACTCCAAAACATGTGAAATTTGATCCAAAATAATTTAAGGAGGTAGAGATACCAAATTTATATAAAAATTGAAGATAAATCATTGGATCGCATATTTATGTTGATATATATATATATATATATATATATATATATATATATATATATATATATATATATATATATATATATATATATATAGAAAGAATAAAACCAGAAACAAGCCATGGAAGTAATTAAAAAAGAAGAATTGTTATTACCGAAATGTACAACCTTACAATTGAAAAACTTCAATGAAATCCTAGCTAGCCTCCAAAACTTCAATAAAAAAAAAAAAAAAAAATCTAATCATTAATCCACTTTGATGAGTGTACTCTCAAACCACAAGAGATCGTCAAATAAAACCTGTAAAAGTGAGTAATCTGAGATCATTTTTTTCAGAGACATGGTGATAAAACTGTAAACACTTCAAGCACACACAATGTTTCAAAATTGGAGTAACAATATTTAAGAGCAAATAAAGATAATAAGAGAGAATTTATAAGGTGAGTTTTAAAGAGAGAAAACCAGTTAGAATCAGAGTATAATGCTAATTTCTCCCTTGGTTGATTATTTACTTTCCTAATTTTATAACTCAACTCGATCAAGATATCTGGCTTAACCTAATTAAATAGTTTAGCAAATATCAATCTTTTAAATTAAAATTATAAGTGTTATCTAAGATTATTCACAAATTCAATCTCAAATTAGAATATCATTAATTTTAACTATAATCTCCCAAAATTAAAAATTAATTATCAAGTATAGTATGAATCATGATAAAGATCTGCCTATAACTCATCAAATACAAGATATTCCAATGAAAACTAAGTGAAAACTATCAAAAATATACTCTAATTAATTCTTCACTTACAGGTTAGGAGACTTATCAAAGATGCATTTTTTATTCATTCAAGTACAAACTAAAAGAGCACGAGACATCTAATGCTCGAATACTAGGTTGCATCTTCACAATGTGCCAGAAAGAGATTTAGCCGCGCATAGCCATTAAGAATATCATCATAATAAGAAAGAGAAATCTTCTATTAAAGAATATTCTAAGGTTATACAACCAAACTCTTGTTTTCTCTCAATGGAAGAACTAAGAAGAAGAAGAAAAACAAATTTAAGAGAGATAGGATGGATTCTGCAAAAACAATGTGCAAGGGGTTTTTATATCCCTCCATATTGGAATTCCATGTACAAGTGTTTTGTCTACAAGGAAACAATGTGTTAACTATATTGAAACCAAAATTATCAACTTTCCCCTATCTACATATGTGTTTACTGTATTGTCGACAACTGTTTTGATAGTGTAGTGCTGGCAAGTTCAGGCTTTGGGCTATTGACCGCGATCAGAGCGTTGTCGACAGTCTTTTATCCTGTGCATGAGCACAAGGGTTGTCATGCCCCGTTTCTCCTTAATTTGGCTTCATAACCTACAAAAAAAACATGTAAAAAACAATTGTTGAGCTTAGTTGTAGGATCAACTTGGAATTAAAGATGAATATATAATGTATCAATGCATTATGGAATTAAAGTGCATAAATGTATTACAAGTATATAAAATAGATCACAACATTCTATTAAGGGGATACTACATTGTCGATATGGACGCAAATTGAAACCAGGGAAAGTAGGCGTAGGATTGTCATAGCTGCTATATGTTGGATTTATATCTCACATCCGTTAAGTATCCAGATGTGATTAAGCATCACAAACCCAGTTGGACTTAGTTAGAAGAGTAGAATTCTACTTGGATTGGAACACCAAGTAGATAGTGATAGTACTATTCTAATGGAAATAGGATATGCACACTATATATATCTCTTGTATGTAATACGAGAGAAGTTAACAAATTGGCTAAGAGAAATGCTTCTGTTATTATAAGATATGCGAGAGGTAGAAAGATACTTAGATATCTCTTTGTAACATATTTTTCTCATAGTGGATATTTATCTCGTTACTTCCGTGGATATAAGTCGAACTTGGTCGGCCGAACTACGTTAATTCTTGTGTTTTTTTTTTTTTTTTTTTTGTATTGTTTTCTTCGTCTCTGTGATACCGATGGGGATCATTTAAAAGAGAGAGAAAATTAAAAAACCTTTATAAACTTTTCATTACATTAATTATTTTTAAAAATAAGCAAGATAAAAATTTTAGTTTGAATAAAGTATTATTAAAATTTGAATATGAAATGTTTTATAGTAAAATGAGAGAGAAAATTATTCTGAAATCTGTCATGTATTTATATTATTTTCATGATTTTTTTTATATTGGATAAAATTAATTAAATTTTGATATATAATGGTATTACTAATTTTTTATATAAAGCTAAGGCAGAGATTATGATCCAAACAAAAAAAGTAAAGAAAAATAATGGGATTATTAATTTTTTGTTGCTAGCTCACATAAAAATAATTTACCTAAGCTTGGCTCATCCAGTAATCCAACATGCATATCTACACACATATAATTTTTCAAGCTCGCATTCCTTTGTAAAATCAAATTATCTTAAGAGATTTTCACTTTTTTTTTTTTTTTGAAGAAATTTGAAATATTACTTAATTTTAGTGTACTTTTTGTAGTTTTAGAAGAATAACAAATTAGTGTTATAGCAATAAACAACACATCCTAGTTTTTAATTTAAAAAATTGCTTGAGAGGATAAATTAAGAGAAAAAAAATAAGTCGATTGAAACTATAAATTTTGCATTTTATCCCAAAAATTAATCTTTTCCTTTAGTCTTTTTATCATAATTTTTGAAATTGTTATTCCTCCCACTAAGAACTATATTATGTAAAATTTATTGATCACATGAATACAATGATTTAAAATAAGAAATCTAATTTTTAATCAATAATATTGCAATTATAACAAGTACAGTCATTAAAATTAAAATGTAAAATTTTCTCGGCAAGGAAACAATTTTAAGTAAGATTATAGCCTAGCATTTAACCATAATAAACTAGTAATTAAATATCATAATATAAACTATATTGAAAAGACAGATTACCGTCTGCATGCTCCTCTACTACTTCAACTGCTCGATTGTCCTCCCCATCCCACTCTTTAAATCTTAGGGTTTTTATATCTGTTCCTTACATCTTTAAAAATTTTAATTTAGTCCTCTAAATCTTCATATTTATAATTTAGTTCTCAAATCCTTTAAATTACCATAATTTAGTCTCCAGCCATATTTTTTGTCCGAATTTTCCGTTATACCCCTTGATTATTTCACTTTAGTCATTCCTTCCCTCTTCCTCCTCTTTTTTTTTTTTCTTCTGATTGGGTTTTCCTTTTCATTCTTCTCCTCTTTCTTTTTTCCCTCTTATTATTGGGTTCCCTTAATTTACTTTAATTTAGAGATTAACCGGGAGTAAAGAGGAAACTCAATAAGAAGAGAAAAAGAGGAGGAAGAAAGAAGAGAGGATTAAAATGAAGTAACTCAAAAGTATAATGGAAAATTCGGACAAAAAAATATGGCTGTGACTAAATTGAGGTAACTTAAAGAATTTGGAGGACTAAATTATAAATATGAAGATTTACAGGACTAAATTCAAAATTTTAAAGTTTAAGGGACATATATGTAAAAACCCTAAATTCTTTCACTGATCAAGCTGGAATTTGTAAAAGCTTTTGTAGTTAAATTCCCACCTCAACATCATCGCTAATTGAAGTTGGAACCTTGGGTCGTTAAGTTGTTATATGCATAAAAGCTTCGGTTTCTCCAAACAAAGAAATAGAAAGGGCAAAAAAAAAAAAGGCACGATTTGTGTGTTTAATCTAGTTGTTATATGAATAAAATCTTCCGTTTCTCTAACAAAAGGAGCAGAAAGGTGAAAAAAAGGGGAAATTCTAAATGCGCACCAGATTTTACAACTGAGCACCATTTTCCCTAATGTTGTAAATCACTTTACCATATAGTATGGGTGCTCACTAGTACAATGTGGTGCGCATATAGAATTTCCCAAAAAAAGAACGAGTCATGTGTTTAGATTAAATGAAATAAGTATCCATCGTCTCCTTTCTTTTTTTTTGGGATTTTTACATATTTGTCCCTTACATATTTAAAAATTAGAATTTAGTCTCCCAAATCTTCATATTTATAATTTAGCCCTCAAAATCCTTTAAATTACTACAATTTAGTTCTCAACCATATTTTGGATCCGAATTTTCCGTTATACTCCTGATTTAATTCACTTTAGTTCTCATTTCCCTCTTTCTGCTCTCTTCATCTTCTTACTGGTTCCCTTTTCTTTTCTTCTTCTCTCTCTTCCTTCTTCTCAATGAATTCACCTGAGTTCTTTCACTTTAGAAATTAAATGGGAGTGAAGAGAGAGGAGAAGAATGGATATGGGAACCCAATAAGAAGAGGGAGAGGAAAGAGAGAATTAAAATGAAATAACTCAGGATATAATAGGAAATTTGGACTAAAAATATGATTGGGAACTAAATTGTGGTAATTTAAAAGATTTGGAGGACTAAATTATAAATATAAAGATTTGAGAGACTAAATTCTAAATTTTAAAGATTTAAGGGACAGATATATAAAAATCTTTTTTTTTTTTTTTACTTTTGCCTCAGTCTCGATCGCAATAATAGACAATCGAGAAAAAAAAAGATTAATTACACTCAGACACCTGTAGTATGAGAGATATATAACTTATTTCTCCTAAAGTTTAAAATTCTTACTTAGATTCCTTGAATCATAAAAAAAAAAAATTGACAGGAACCCAATGAAGATATTTTTTCTGCGGTTTAAAAAATCTAAGTGAGAGTTTAAAATTTTAAAGATGACAAGTTATAATCTTTCATTCTACGGGTCTGAGTGTAATTAACCAGAGTGTAATTAACCAAAAAAAAAAAAAGCAGCAAGCTTTGATTTGAGGGGATTGAGAACCCAATTAGGCAATTGCCCATCTCATGGGTTCTTTCTCAATCCCATGGCCTTTCGGCAAATGCAGCTCTCGAGAAATCTCAACCAGGACTCAAAAATCGTCGAATCAGGAGGAGGAGGAGGAGGAGGAGGAAGAAGAAGACCTCGAAGAAGAACTCGGTGTGACCCAGCAGCTGTGCGATTACGTCAAGGGCTTCACCATCAACACCTTCAAAGATTACCCACTTCAAGGTCCATTTTTTTTCTTCCCAAAATTTAATTGTTAAATATATGTGATTTTTTGAGAAAAAGAATTGATGTTTTCAGATGATGAGGAGGGGCAACAGATCGATGGGCCTGCTTCAAAAGTCAGTAAAGATCTCAGTGAATGGAAGAAGCGGCAGTCTGTGCTTGTTCTCATCTCAATAAAGGTAAAGTCTGAATTCTTCCTTTTTTTCTTCTCTTTTCTCTTTGGTAAAATTGCTTGAGGATAATTTTTTTTGGTTTTTTGAATTTAAGTTTAGTCATTGTTTTGTTTTTCCAGGAAATTTCGCAACTTCAATATGTTCTTTACCTGCGGCACCTAAAGGAGGGGAAATTCTATTTACACAAGGAAATATACTCTTCACGCATGGTGTTAAAATTTATAAATAATTACAAGTTTGTCATTTTTTTTTACTAAATTATCCTTTTAAATCACAAATTAAGACTTCTTAAAATTTAAAACTACACCTCATGGTCTTTCTCCTCTGTGTTTCTCTAAAATCCTAAAAAATATTTTTTTTTGTAGAATTTAATTTTAAAAAAATACATCTCCCACAAATTCATTTATTTGATTTCCTAACCTCTTAAATTTTTTACATTCACGTTTCTTAAAAGATTTGGAAGAATTTTAAATTCTTCGAATTCACTGTGATAAGTGAAATTAGGGTTTGAAACTTAAATTTGTGTTTTTTTTTTCAAATAAAAAATTTCAACATGCAATTGGTGTTGGAGTATAAATCTAAAATACAATTTAAAATTATTCTTAGTTTTTTATATGTATTTATTTGCAATTTATTATTACTTTATGATTCATTTGTGAAGGAGATGTCAGCTGCTGGTCGGGTTTTAATATCCGACCAACTGATTCTTTGGTCGGATATTTTTATCTTGGGAATTAATATCCGACTCGTAAAATTTTGGAAAAATTTGGATCAGACGAGAGAGAAGGAGGAGGGTTAAAATTGAAAAAAATTATGGGCACAGAGAATAAATTGGTGATATTTCAAAATGGGAGTTTGGTGTAAAGAACAATTAGGGCGTCAAGAGTAAATTATTGTGCGTAAATAGAATTTCCCCTAAAGGAGAGGCAGTTCTAGAGAATATAATTCCTTCTTGTTAAGAACTATGTATCTCCGTAAGTTAGTCGGCATTTTTTTCAATTGTATATTTTTATATGGTAGGCTAGTTAAATTTGGCTTTTGCTATGTAGGCAAGCTTTAATTGTGATCATTCTATTTGACCAAGGTTTAATAATACAAATCATTTATGGCATCTGCTGGAGATAAATCTTGGACCGATATTCAAAACCTTCATTTTGACTAGTTAATTATGTTCGAGGTCAGTTACAAAATGTTGTCTTTATCTCACTATGATCACATTGTTCTCAAGATAGTAGTCGTAATCTATGTTGTGAGTGGTATTGCAATTATTTTTAGGATCAGAATTGGCATTTGCTTAACATGACTGTTGTGGAACCTAGTAAGTTCCTTGTATTCGGTTCCCTCATAGTCTATAGTAAATTCTTCTTTTACCTTTTGAAAATTTTAGACACATTTGTTGTATTACACTGAAGATATAGCAAAACCATTATAATTGTATAACAAATAGTGCTGGCCAAATAGAAGAATTGCAAGCCTCAGTAAGCCCCTTCTTAATTATTCTAGGATGCGAATGGTTCGATGTGTTGATAATTATGTATCTAGTCTATGGTCATTCTTCTAGAGGAGCCTTGAGACTGAGCTTATTAGGGCAAATTCAAGCATTGTAGTTTCTGCCCTGTATATCAATTAGCAAGAAGCCTAACTGTTAATTCTAGTGGGGTAACATCAAACATTATAAATGGGATAACATTTTGACAATTTTGAAGTTATCAATACTAGGGATCTGCATGTGCCATGCATGTAGAAAACTTATGACTTGCATGTATCAACACTTATGTCCTGATAAACCTACTCTTATTTACAGCACATAAATGAGAAAAAAAATAAAAAAATAAAAATAAAATAAACACACAAATATGCCATGGTACAAATGATTTTCCTCATCATGCATAACAGATGAAACCTCTAGAGTTGTATATTTACAGTTTTGTTATCTGTGATCTGATCTATCATAAACGGCGACTATTCCAAATTTTTGGGGTCAACATGAATTACAAATTTAACATGATTGTGAAGGAAATATATCCAATACAAAGTTTTTGGAAGAAACTTAAAACAGTTGATGAAGCCGTTTCCACAAACAACATGCAGTTCCTATTCAGCTCCAACAAAAAATTTTCCATTTCAAAATTGTAAACTATATATTTTTAAAAAGTGGGATAAACTACAATAGTAGGTAACAAATTTGCAAGCCATAGCCAACTCTCAAGTAAATATTATCTTCAGCAATTCATTTAAAATTCAAGACATTATGATAATCAGTAAATTCAATGCTGATGACCTCTCTAGATCTTTGTTTCCTATGGCACTTTTGTTAGTCTGCTGCATTCACCTCTTGATGATGTTATTCCTTTTACCATAAGAGCATAGTTGCACACCATGTCAAACTCAAAGGGATAATCACTATAGAGACTTATTTCTTGAGAATTCTTTGTTAGAATCTGTGTTGACTAATGGTTGATTATTAGTAGCTAATGGAGGGTGCTAGACTGAATAACAATATATGTTTATAGTAGAAGGGAGGAACATAGCACTTCAATTATAAGTGCTCATTTCATAGAGGGGAACATAGCCCTCCAATTATAAGCCCTCATTTCATAGAGGGGGTGGGAGTATGATGATGAGAGGGGGGTTATGAGGTCCATTGATTGCTTTGATTACAACGAAGGAGGAACAATAGAAAAACAAATAAGATGATTTATAATTTTATCGCTCTTTTACAATAAAAAATTGGTTCTAGTGTGGCGGTGGGATCTATCTAGTGGTTCCTGTTGACAATCCGATGTGAAGATCTCCTTTGAAGAAGATGATGGCCGGCCCTAGCTTCTCTCTCTGCTGATCTCTATGAATTCAAGGCTCTCACGCGTAACTAGAACTCCAAAAAGATCTCTAAGGCTCCAAGGCTCTCTCGCGTAACTTGAATTGCTAAAGGATCAAAAGTATTCAAGATCGATCCCTAAAGTCTCCTCAAAAAGAGTATTTATAGACTTTAGTTAGTTATAAGAGTTTCCATAGGAATAAGAATGAAGATTTTCATAGGAATACGAATAGAAGATTTTTGTATTCATTAAGATTGTAATCAAATATTTGATTTTTATTTAAATATCTTGAATTTTGGATTCTGATTGGACTCAATTCGGGTATTGGATAAGTCCAAATCTCAATCACAGTCAATTTAGAATTCTGAGAATCTACTCACGCGAAGTTAAATAATCTGGACGCAGAGGTAAGATTTTAGCTTCGTGTTTAATCTGGACGCAGAGGTAAGATTTTAGCTTCGCGTTTTACCTCTTCACGCGGAGCTAAGCTCTGGACGACGCGAAGCTAATCAATAGCTTCGCGTCCACCTGACCGCAAAGCTATTTATTTTTATTTTTTTGAATTTTTCTCCACCAACACTATGGTATTGATTAGTGGACTTCCGATATTTATTTTCAGCCATTAGAAGCATTTTACATATTGGCTGATATATTGTTATATCAGGTGATATTCCAGTTTCTGCCTCTAACCGATAACTATTGTAGTGAGAAAATCTAGATGAGAGAATTTTTTAGTAGTGTGATCCTGAATAGTCCACTTCCAAGAACTTTTTTCAGCCATTAGTAATGTTTAAATATCGACTGATATATTGGTATATCGGCTGATATCCCAATTTCTACGCTTAACTGATACGATATATGTTTTTATACCGTTTCTCGTTTTGAGCCGAAATGGACTGATGTAGTCGAGATAATGGGCGATATTTCAACCTCGAAATGTCGCTTGGTGAGTAGTAATGCTGGATCTTCTTTCTATTATGTAAAAAAACCTAACCCTACTGGTTATTTCATAAATCCGATGATCAATATGCATGAGGAGGAAAAAGAATTGGGCTATTTTAGTAGTCTCGTGCTCCTTTTATCAATTAT
This sequence comes from Dracaena cambodiana, assembly GCA_036321105.1. NCBI lineage: Eukaryota > Viridiplantae > Streptophyta > Magnoliopsida > Asparagales > Asparagaceae > Dracaena > Dracaena cambodiana. The sequence goes on from JAYEPQ010000002.1 coordinate 27,165,041, forward strand.
TTCTCCATCGCGTCTCGCGAGCGGCAACTTCAAGTTGTACACTATATATATTGATTTTATTACTATTTTAAAGGTTGGGCATTCAATAAATATTTTTGCCTTGATGTATTTCAGAAGATTTTACATATGTCAAGTTATTAATAGGTTCAATACAAATAGTTTATACGATTTATGTAGATATAATATGTATATTTATCATCTAGAAGACATTCGATATGATATCCGATATTCAGTCAAAATCGTGATATATCATCCATTATACAATATCCACTATAGAATTTTGCCGACCGATATATCACAAATATCTGATGTTTTAAATACTTAGCATTAGAGGATGAAGATATGATTGGCCCTATCGTGATCTTTACCTCTGTTTAAGTAGTTTCTCAATCCTCCCCAATTGTGTTTCACTTTACACACCATCTTATCAATGATCAGAAGATTGGTCACAATGCATCTTACTTTAATAAAACCACTAGAGCACTTCATTATATATCCGCATGGCCTTTCTCATCCCATTATCTTGGAAATTACTTTATGAAGGATTTGCTTAAGAGGCTATAATTTTCACACAACAATTTCTTTTTGACTTGAAACTGTTATAACTTTAAAGCAACACTAGTTTCTTGCGTCCGCCATGCATGTTGATACATGCAAGGAGCCATTCCAATTGCTTTGTTTAATGCATTTAGGGATGTGGGGTAAAAATTTTCTGGAGAAAATGATAAAATGTGGGGCTCATATTTTAAAGTTTTGTTTAATTTGCAAGGAAATTATCTAAACCACCCTATATTGTATACTGTATAATATCCCAAAAGGGATCTGATTAGGCTGTTGTTTTAATACTGCTTTAGGATTCTAAGCATTACTAGTATTCTTCTGTAAGCTGTTCCCAGATAAGTAAAAAGAATCTCTTTTGGGTAAATTTCTTCATTTCAAGTTGCAACCTGTGTTTTCTTTAATTTTGTTAGTGACATTCAATTCTTGTTTCTAGTGGAAGTTTAGGCTTACAAGATCACCTAGCATCATAACTCCATTAACTTTGGAAATTAAGGCCATTCTAATTGGAAGTTAAATTGGATTTTGTTTCCTACTAATTATTCATTTTTCTCAAAATTTCTTTCAAACAAATGCAAGATTTGAAAAACAAGAGTAATGATAACTACCTCCTTATTATATAGCATATATTTTGAGAGAGACAAAGAAGGGATCATGCTCCAGGGCTGAGAAAGAGAATGTTTGCTAAGTTCTATCTAATAGGTTATAGCCCCACACAGACATAAGTGTCTGGAACTTGCCTGATATTTAACTAGAGAGACTTGGTCTTGGCCTAACCCTCGGGATCCATTGACATTCTAGATCAAAATTGTATCTCTTATTTATTTCCATACAACATGGATTGCCTCTTACTGATCATTCATATTTCTTAGGGAAAGAGAGAAAATAGAATAAAAACAAGTCCTATTCCGAACCATCATATTCTTAAAATCTACATTCTATACCAAAAAAAGTCAAAAATATCGACTGCACGACACTGCAACAAATGAATGCTTAATGCTGCTTATTGTTCTTCTTGGAGATACACATCCTTTATTATATTTACCCAAATAAATTGGAGAGGGAGGAGGAAGGACCATCAAATTTCATTGTGTTAGAAAATATCATGAACTGCTGACCCCTTTTGTCTTTCATATTGTCTTTCATATAGAGTCAAAGTATGAGTCATGGAGGTATGCTCGGTACCTTTTTGTGAACTGATCTTCCTGATTAAGGATTTTTTCATTGTTCAATTTCTCAATTTCTGCAGTTGCAGTTGTATTAGTTTGCAGGATTTGTGCTGACTTCGTCATACTGTTGTTATTCTGTTGCTCATTCCGGAGACCATATCTTTGCTGTACAAACTTAGATTGCTCAAATGGTGAATTAAAACCCTTACTATCTGAAGGTGAACAGGCTGTTAAAGGTCTTGATGTAGGAATTGGTATCTGAGAGCCCAAATCATATGTGCCATGACTGGATCTTGAGGTAGGAGGTGGTGTCTGAGAGCGGTGTTGGGATGTGATATCACTGTATCTTGAGGGAATAGGTGGTGGTGTCCAAGATTGTAGAAGAGATTCACCATCTCTGGAACTGTAGATAGGCGTTGGTGTCTGAGAGCGTTGATGAGGTGTAGAATGTTTGGCTCTTGAGATTGGAGAGAGTGTTTGGGAGCTATGGGGAGAAGAGTTGGATCTTGAGACTGGAGTAGGGGTCTGCGAGCGTTGGTGCAACACATTAGATCTTGGGATAGGATTTGGTCTTTGGGACTGTTGATGGGAATTGTCACTTGGCATGTCTTCTTCCAACACCCTTAGGACCTGCAATTAATAAAGTGTACTTAGGCCATAAGGAATAGGATAACTTGGTAGCTGCAGATGTGTGAAGTAATCTTACATTTCTCCGAGAATAATAAATAAATTATGGTGAGGCTTGTTGCTTATAGTTGTTTGTTGATAATAGCGCCAATTAAAGTCCAAATAACCTTTGCACTATTGCTGAAAATATAATTTTCATCAATTTTACATTCTCGTAGAGCCCTGGTTACGAACGATTGCACCTTTCTAGGAATGATTGGAATTTTATCCTTAAAGTTGGAAAGGATGCAAATATGGAAATAATATATCTTAAGATATTATAGATCTATTTTTGTTACACACCTGCGACATGCGAGGCCTCATGTCTGGGTCTTGTAAAACACATAAACTGGCAACATGCATCATGTTCTTCACTTCCCGCTCTACATAATTCTTATTCAACTGAGGATCAACCAGTTCATGCATCATCATCCTCTGTATTAGTGAATCAGCCTACAAGGTCAACATAGAGGCAAAGTTTAGCAACGTCTAAGTTGTTAAGTCATCAACTTTTAAAATGCAATATAATTCAAAAGTTAGTGGGAAATCGAATAAAGGGTATTTCAATATTAGTTGATTAATCAAATAAGGTTGGATCAATCAATATCAGCAGAACTTCATATTTAAGGTTGGATCAATCAAATAAGATACATTACCAAGGAAAGCTATGCGTATCTGAAATGTTTTTGCAGTTTTTTGTAACATTGTCGCTGTAATTCCCCTGGCCTACATGCATCATATTCATGATTCATTGCATTTTATGAGTACGATGAATAAATTGTGAAATGCAACAAAAACTAGTAATCATTGGCTAGATTTCAATTTTGCTGCTGATTAGAAGTTGGCCATTGACATATTTTCCTGGTCTCTGATAATTGGAATGGCATAAACACCAAGATTATATGATAAAAGTATCCTCTGTTGTACATAGAGCATATTTCTGAATCAAACTCGTGCCATTTCTTTATATTGCTATAATACTTCAACTGTGACATTATCAAATTACCCATTATTGAGGTATAGTAATCTATCCTGCATCTTTCATTTTATTGTGTTATGATACTCTATCGTGAATCTTTCATGAAGTTTGGTAATTACCAGCAATTTCCTTTTCCTGCCATTTCTAACTTCAAATCTTGTACCAGTTTCTTGTAATTTTTTGGCCTCTTGAGTGTAATCTTCTTAGATTCTTGTAACTGCTTCAACTCAATATCAAAGCTTGAGCTGAGTAATCGGCCTATAAGACCAACTCAACATGAGGCCAATATGAAATCCAAAGGGCACTTCAGCATTAGCACTCTTTATTAGCTTGTCGAGGTACAGCTTATAATTGATGTTTGATTTTCACGTCAACTTTAGCCTATCTTTATGAGAAGTAGATACACTTTTTGCCCTTTTCAGGATCAAATTCTGATCTTCCTTTTGCCAATATCACTACACCAAGTACCTTTCTCCATCCTAGCCATCTATGCAACTAAGTCCATAAATTCATGTATCAGAAATCCATACAGTATAGTAACCTTTCTTCAATTTGACAAGATTTTTTAATGGAAAAAATTCTATAACTTATTATGGTAGAAGTTTAGTCTTTTTAGATACTTATGTGTATCTACTATGCCATTAAAAACCATAATTTATTGTGGATGTATGGTTTGTGCAACTTAGTTATTAGGTTACAAAATAACTAACACGACTAGAAATGCCTAGGAATTGAGGACATTACAAATTGAGTGCCACCTTGACAGATTTGCACAAACACTTGTCTAACATGGATTAGATGCTGTGGGGATATGTAGGTTTTCAAAGAACCAAACAAAAAATGAAAGAAAAGAAAGCCGTGTCAGCTGTAAAAAAGAAAAAGGAAGTCTAAATACGTCTATTTGATATGCATAAGTAGCTTGAATGAGTATTTATGAAGCACAAACACTTCAAAGTGAATGAATGTTGTATCCGTGTCGGACACATATTGGACATTGACACTTGCACAACACTTCCCAATACATACTGGACATACTAAAACCGTGTCAGATTATAAGAACTAAAAAACTTACATTGGAGCCATGCTCACTTTCAAAAAGTCATAGAGATCGCATTTTGAAACTGGTACATTTTCAAAAGATCATAGAGATATAAGGTACCAAGGAGCTGTCACTGCTATATATATATATATAATTCTTTTGACATAACAAACATACTACACAAATAGATCTAAAGATAGAGACTTCACATCTCTTATTCAAGGGAGATAAATATTGAACTGGATCAGATTATTTTATTTTATTTGCCCGGGTGTAGTGAAAAATGTGTGAGGGTTGCTAGGTCGTCGCCCAGAAGCGACGCGCCATGTTGGCGTCCGGATGTGATGTCAAATATAAGAGGGTTCCCACATTTTAATGAGCGGGTGAGGGTAAAGAGGTTAGCTCATAAACATAAACATAAATTTCGGTTGACATCATGTAATATAGGTTCCCTTACAGGTAGATTAGCAGAGTTAGTTGATACTATGATTAGAAGGAGGGTTAATATTTTGTACGTGCAGGAGACTAAGTGGGTAGGTGAGAAAGCTAAAGTTATAGAGCCTTGGGGTTATAAACTTTGGTATACGGGTAGAGATAGAAATCGTAATGGGGTAGGTGTGATTATAGATAAGCAATTACTTGGAATGTAGTGGAGGTTAGGAGGAAGGGTGATATAATTTTATTAGTTAAACTTATTTTAGATGGAGAGATTTTTAATGTCATTAGCGCCTATGCACCACAAGTAGGACTTGATGAGTCCAGTAAATATCAATTTTGGGAGGATCTAGATGAGATAGTATAAAGAATGCCCGCTAGAGAAAAACTATTTATTGGTGGTGATCTCAATGGGCATGTAGGAACTAGTCGTAATAGGTTTGATAGTGTACATGGAGGATTTGGTTTTGAAGAAAGAAATGAAGCAGGTAACTCAATTCTAGATTTTGATTTGTCTTATGATTTAATTTTAGCGAATACTTGGTTTAGAAAGAGAGTTTCTCACTTAGTTACTTTTAAAAGTGGATCGAATGCAAACCAAATAGATTTCTTTTTAATTAGGAGGGTAGATAGAGTTAGTTGTATCGATTGTAAGGTAGTGTCAGGTCAGAGCGTAGTTACTCAATATAGACTCTTAGTTCTAGATATTCAGATTCGACAGAAACTTAGAAAAATTAAGTGTAAATTTAAATTAGATCCTAAAATTAAGTGGTGGCGATTAGAAGGTAATCAAAAAGTTTTTGTAGATAGAGTAGTGCAAGAAGCAGATTGGAGGGAGCATGATAATCCTAATGTAACATGTAACAAAATGACTAACTTCATTAAAAGGATAGTTAAAGATATATTCGGTGAGTCGAGGGGCGGTGTTCTACCATGTAAGGATACATTATGGTGGAATGAAGAGATAAAAAATGCTATTAAGATCAAGCGATGCCTTTATAGATAGTTGAAGAATAATAATAATAATAGAATAAGTTTTAGGAAGCATAAATTAGTAAAGAAGGAGACTAAGAAAACTGTTCGGAATGTAAAAAGTAAATTATATAAACAAGTGTACGAGAAGTTAGATAATAAAGAGGCAGAAAAGGATATATATAGAATTGCTCGAATAAGAGAGAGAGAATCTAAAGACTTATGTACTGTAAAGTGTATTAAAGATGAGGATCAGACAGTTCTAGTTCGAGACGAAGAGATTAAAGAAAGATGGAAAAATTATTTTGATAGATTATATAATGGTAGTTTTACTCAAGATTTGGGAGATCTTACTATTTAATGTGAGAATATGAATTGTAGTTTTATGCGCAGAATCAAAGAGTCTTAAGTAAAAGAGGTTTTGAAGAGGATGAAATCAAGAAAAGTTGTTGGTCCAGATGAGATTCTTATAGAGGTATGGAGATATTTAGGAGGGATTGGTGTGAGGTGGCTAACAGATTTTTTTAACAAGATTTGGCAAATTAAGAAAATACCAAATGAATGGAGAAAGAGTACCCTAGTAGTTCTGTATAAGAACAAGGGCGACATTTAGAGTTGTTCTAACTGTCGGGGAATAAAACTAATGTGACACCTATGAAACTTTAAAAAAGGGTAATTTGATATAGATTGCGACAAACTGTTAAAATATCGGAGAACCAGTTTGGATTTATACCGGGGCGATCGACGACAGAAGTTATTCATTTACTTCGTCAACTTATAGAGCGATTTCAAGAGAGAAATAGAGATTTGTATATGGTATTTATTGACTTAGAGAAATCCTATGATAAAGTTCCACGAGAGATATTTTGGTGGACACTGATGAAGAAAAAAGTTCCCATCAAGTATATTAACATAATTAAGGACATGTATGATGGAGTAGTGGCCAATGTCAGAACATGTGGTGGTTTAACAAGTTATTTTTTATCACAATTGGATTACATTAAGGATCTGCATTGAGCCCATTCTTATTTGCTATAGTGATGGATGAGCTTACTAAAACCATTCAGGATGAGATATTTTAGTATATGCTATTTGCTGATGATATTATTTTAGTTGATGAAACAAGAGAAGGGGTAAATACCAAGTTAGAGTTATAGAGGTATACATTAGAATCTAGAGGTTTTAGATTGAGTAGGTCTAAAACAGAGTATATGGAGTGTAAATTTAGTAAACGTCGGACCATAAACTATTATGCTGTAAAACTGGATAGGTAAGAGATACAAATGAGCAGTCAGTTTAGATATTTGGATTCTATTATTCAGAATGATGGAGAGATCGATAATGATGTTAATCATAGGATACAAGCTGGCTGGTTGAAATGGAGGAGGGCAACGGGAGTTTTATGCGACCGTAACATTCCGTTAAGATTGAAAGGAAAATTTTATAGAACTGCTATTAGGCCAACTTTATTATATGGCACGAAATGTTGGGCTATAAAGAAATGTCATTCACAGAAGATGAGTGTAGTAGAGATGCGCATGCTCCGTTGGATGTGCGGCAACACTAGGAGAGATAAAATGAGAAATAAAGATATTCATGCTAAACTAGGTGTGGCTCTCATCGATGAGAAGATGCGAGAAAATCGCTTACGATAGTTTGGTCATGTACAACGTAGGCCTACAAGTGCACTAGTTCGAAGAGGAGAGTTTATCAATGTAGGACAAATTAAAAGAACGAAGGGAAGACCGAAGAAAATATGGATGGAGGTGATACGCAAAAATATGGAGTTTAGAGGTTTAAATAAGGAGATATTACTTGATAGAAAAGAATGGAGAAGGAATATCAAAAGTGATCGATCCAGCGTGATTCTTTTTTGGTTCATGTAGCCTACCCCAAATACTTGGTAGTTGTTGTTGTTCATCAGATTATTTTATTTAATATAGTTACTTGATTAGTATTTATGTTTAAAACTATTGAGTTTATTTTCCCTTTTCTTTCTAGTTCAAATAAAATACCTTAACATATACGAGTTTTTATGTGTATTATACAAAAACATATTGTATAAATAGGTTCACATTTATATTCCCGTGTCCTTATGTCTTATTTTTCTAGAATTTTGTCATATCCTAGTATTTATGTCATGTTGTATCTATGTCCCGTGTTTGTGTCCATGCTTCATAGATGAATAAAACGAACCTTTTGACAGCTGTCAAATGCTATTCTAAAACAACCTAAATAATATTTGAAAATGTGGACGACATCATGGATGTAGGTTGGAAATTGAACATTTGGATATCTTTGATTTGTTTAAGATTAGAATCTAATGATGTCAATGTTTAAGGTATTTTTTTCCTTCCTACTTTTCATATGTGCTACTGAGCAGCCCACTTAAGTCGCAAAGTATTCTAGTCAGATAAATGTGTAGCCATGCCCATATATCCTACTTTTTCAGTATAGTATTTTCTATGTCGCCAAGTACTAGTTGTATAAAGTATTGTATACAGCTATTCCATGTGCTTTCAGTTCTCGTGCTTCATAGGTAAAGACATATTTTCTCCCTCAGGGTGTTGAATGTTAAATTTTATTATCCTAGCCTTTCAAGTTGATCATACAATTGTCTTGGTGCCGGTCACAGAAGACATGATTTTAGAACAATCTAGAAACAAATGGTTATCATCCTTATTGGATTTAATATTATTGTAAAAATATGGCAACTCATTTTTCCAAACAAATCCCCTACATTAATCAAGCTATTAATTATTAATTTCGGTTTTGTGACCAAACATGCTAATATCCTAGTTTCTTTTCCTAGCGAAGGTAGATTCGAGGTGAACATGATTTTTGTAACAAATATGTCAGAAAAGGGAAAACAAGAAAAAAAACAAGCTCATGATCACAGCTTTGTAACATCAACTTTCTATAACGTGTGGACCGTATTTTGAACTCACTTGCACTCTCTTTGGTAATGTAAATTATCCTATGCAATATGCTCAGAATTCACTGAGCCCAATGAAACAGTAGTAATAGAATGGGAATGCCTTGATGATTTGGTAAAGAAATGATCTAGTGTGCTACCCATAATGATTTGCATGATAGGTTTGGTAACTAAATTTGAAAATCTTGTCTTCCAATCTCTTAAAGAAAAATATATTTACTATTTACCCTCTCTGTGTGTGTGTGTGTGTGTGTGTGTCCACGAAGTCCTGTTCAACTGACTGACCTTTTCTATGTTAAAAGGTGCGAGGTGAATAAGGGAAGCTGAATGAGTTCTTATCAAGCATGACAATGTCTGCAGAACAGGATGTGGCATAAGTTTATATTCACATGTGGAAGAAATTCTCAACCTCCTAATTTTATAAGTAAGCACTAATCTGCAGAAGAAAATGTTTTATAGATCATGTATATTCTTGCACTGCTATACCATAAGTTTTTTTTTCCAGCTATTCGGTCTTTTAATGTTTCTTAACGTACTCCTGATATCTGAATATTGCTATTACATAACAAGCTATATGCTTGTGACTACCAATGTGATATCTTACCCATTGAACATGATGAAGCTTCTCCCGTTTTATTAAATCAATAACCTTTGAACCACTTATGAGCTCTATCAATAACAATCCAAATGCATATACATCCACTTTCTCTGTAATTTGCCCTGTTTGGGTATATTCCGGTGCCAAGTACCTGTATAAATGGGGATCACATATTGTCAGGTGATTATAGTGAAATTAGAACAAAGGAAACAGATATGTAATGTGATAATGTACATTAAGGACCCAGTAATTGTTTCGAGTTTTAACATGTTAAAATATTTTCTTTCTTTCGCGGGGAAGGCTTCCTTGGCCAAAATCTGGAGCTGACTTATTTTTAAGCCTCATACTAGTTTTAGAAATGTGGTTAAACCCAATACACTTACATCCACTTGTTTTAAAACCTAAGACAACAAATACATAAAACACACTATCCAAGAGACCTTAAAACTTCTAAGATTTAGCATCCCACATGCTGACTTCTTTGTTGAGGAAAAACAACCTGCGATCGTGGCTGCTGTGTCTCGGCTTTTCCTGACAACAATCACGATGCAGGTATTTGTCAGTGTTGTGGCTCTTTCTATCTGAAGAGAGTGTAAAAAGTAGAAGGAAGCTCTTTAGTCCTCAAAACTCAGTCGAAACAATGGCAATCCAGGAATTTTAAATTAGTGTAGCAATACCTTGAATGTGTTGCGCTCAAATGGATTTTTGTTTTAAGGATAAAGGAGATAGGTGGACTGGTTTTTCGGTATTCCTAAGACTACATGGATTAGAAGATAAAAAAATTTCACACCTTTGCGCAGAAGCATTTCCATTTTAGGAAAAAAAACATTTTGAAGCTAGAGAGCAGGATAAGACAGAAAATTGATTTGCTCATGTGATTAAAGAAATAAATTGGCTTTGGCAAGACTGACTACGTGACACATGGAACAAATAAGCTAGCTTAGATCAGGCAAAGGCTAGTACTAATGTGCCGATTGCAGAGGCTACTTTCATGGAGGATTATATTGGTGAGCACAAAAATATTTGACTATGTTTAGTTTGTTATTTCTCATTAATCTACCGCACCTTTCTCTACCCAAAGTTCATCCAAAGTTTTATAAACGAAAATCACAAGTCCTCTTTGAAGAATGCTTCTAGAAGCATGTAAGAAATGAAAATAGCAGTTAACAACTCTCCCAAAACTTAATTATTAGGAGAATTCAAAAGCTGGTGGGGTTAGGTGTTGAACACTTATCTAAGGCTTAGAAATAAATTTCAAGTGAGAAGCATAGGGCTTTAGTTTCGAAGGGAATGGACAATTGGAATCTCCTATTTTCATTTCATCTTTAGTATGCTCTGAGGTCTTTAAGAAGTATTGATGCACATGATGTCTGCTTTCCTCCTCTTTCTCAGCTGTTATCTTCTTGTATTGAATATTTATTGTCTATGCTGGAAATTTTTCTATAATTTTTATTCATATATGGCTATTTTCTAAACGGTTCAATTATCCAACTGGAAGACATTCTGCCATTAGGCTGAACTAGTTTACTGAATTGTATGATGTTTGGTTGAACCTTTGGAATTAGTTTTAGCAAATCAAGCTTATGTAGAAAGCCAGTGGCAGTACCTAAGACAATATTTCTGCCAAAAGAGAACCTCAGAGTCACGTTTCCATAAGTTGAAGCAAGAACCTTGTATGGTGGGTGAAAAACAATCATGGAGGGAATTCCAGTAATTATCATCATGAACAAACCATGAGAAAGGCTTTCATAACATGGAACTTGTCTAATTATAATATTTAAAAAAATTAATATATGAAAGTCTTTTTTCAGTTTGTTAGGTCCCTAGGATACCCTTGAAATCAATCCTCATTACCTTACAGAGAACTCTCTGCTAAACTTAATGAGTTTGCATAACTTGAGGAAAAAGATCCTACTAATAGAGCTTCTTCAATAAGACGGGCTGTGAAAACAAAACCTATGAATCTGATGTGGCTTGAATCTAGGAGAGTGATTTGTTTTGAGAAATAAACTGAAGTCATCAAAAAAAGTACAATAGCAGAGATTTTGGATAGCCAATTAAACCAGCAAATAAAGGCTTAGAGCGTTATTGGTTGAACATCATACTGAGGTGATGATATTAGTTCTGAAAATTTTCTATGAATTTGAGGTCTTTATTAATTTAACATGATGAGAATGAGGCAATCTTACCCAAATGTCCCAACAATACGCGTCTCATCAGCTGTCTGACCATCTGTTTGCCACCTTGCTAAGCCAAAATCTCCTACCTATGAATGCATTGAACATATTTTGCATATCAACTTGAAAGAGATATGAGACCAAGCCTTCAAAGTTTTAAAGAAGCAAAATCTTATTAACTCAGAGGGATGAAGTAATAACCATGGGCTCAAAATCATGTGTAAGAAGAATGTTTTTAGGTCTAAGGTCTCGGTGGATGATACAACCCACACGGCAGTCTTCGTGAAGATAGCGTAGCCCTCTTGCTGCACCAATGGCTACCTTTTTCCTTTGATGCCATGCCATCACCTGTTTTGAGCCCTTCTCTACAAGGATGACAAGTTTGAAACCATGTTAGCTACAAACTGTTGCTGCTTGTCTTGGGTGTAGCAACGAGTATTAAACTACATTTATTTCATGGTAGTATAATGCAGTATCACTACTAGTTCATCTCATACAACTCTTGATTATGAAAAACATAATTAGCAAGGTATCATGTACCTTTCTAGGAGGAATTTTGGTTCGAGTGTAACCAATCCAAGATTCATTTAATGAATCTCCGGTCAATTTCTACTTGTGTCTTCTGATAAAATGGTGTTATAAGAGGGCAATACTCTACCAATTTGTGAAAAATACATGGTCACCCAAATATGACCATGTCAATCCCTCAAATGAAAATTATAAATGGTTTTATTGTAAAACTAATAACCTATTGTGTAAAACTCATTAACGGACAAGTAATATCTTAAATCCTCAATATATGAAATTTGAAGAGAATAGGGCAGCACTGTTTAGAAGCTTCCAGAAAACCTTACCATGTAAATGTTTGTCCAATGACCCATTGCAAGCAAACACATAAACCAACATCCACGCCTCCCCCTCCACACAGTAACCCACTAACATCACCAAATTCCTTTGCCGCGCACAGCTCAACACCTCCACCTCTGAACAAAACTCCACTGGACCCTGTGCACTTGCTTTCCTGTGTTTCTTCACTGCCACCATCTGTCCGTCCACCAGTACTCCTTTATACACTGATCCATATCCTCCCTCCGCTAGACAGTTATCCACTGAAAAGCCATCTGTTGCTTCCTCCATTTCCTGGTAACTGAACTTCCTTGGTGGCTTTCCAAAGACAGGTGTCTTGTGTTTGCAGAGTGAGCAGAGTGGAGGTGGTTTTCTAGGTTGTTTTTTGGAAAGAGATATGGCTCGATGGATGCTTGATTCTTGCTCAATATTTTTTTGAGGGGTTTCTTGCACAAACCTGGGTGGGCCGGTTGAGGTAGGTTGCAGAATGGTGGATCTTAATGCCACATGAGTGCTGCCATCTCTGAAGGATCGTCTTGGTTGCATAGCAATCTTATGGTCAGTAGCTGCAACATCTATTGAATAGCTACTTTTGATGATTGGCTCTTGTCTTGCACCATCACCAGTGATCTTAGATCCTGTTTCAATGTCAACTATTCTGTAAGGACAACTAGGAAGTATGATGAGCTCTAGAAAGTTGATTTCTGGTTATTTTGGTTGACTGGATCATAACATTTCAATATCTCAATAGTTTCACAGGTATGCTATTGTTTAGTCCATAACTTATAATGTCTAAATAGTTTCATTTACATACATATAATTATTTCATTTTGTTGTTTGTGTGGAATAGTAACCACATTTTACTTGTAAAATCACTTAAAAAGTAGCAACAAGTAACAAAATCTTAGTATCTTTAGAAGAGATTCGTGTCTATGAAGTTTGTGAGCCTGTCTCTACGGTATCTAAATAGTTTTACTTATATGAAACTATTATTTATACATTTATTTATCCATTTATGCATCTGAAACTCAATTTGTGTGGTAGCATAACCGTATTTTAATTTGTTAAATCAGTTATAGAATATCAGCAAAGTAAAAGATTTAATTTGATAATTGATATGTTTCGAAAAAAGTGAGTGCATATGACAGTATAAGCAGTTTGTGAATATGAGCTTCTTCATTCTTTGAGAAAACAAAATAAACTAGATTTCTTTCTACAAGATGCAATAAAATTTAATTTTATTAGGGGCTTATATTTAGAAAAAGTTAGAATATTCTTACTGTTTAGAAGAAAATTCCATTGCAGTGTGAGCAGGGTTTGAACCCAGTGACTCTTGGCATGATTAAAAGAGGCTTTATCACTGGGAATAGTGGCACTCATAAAATGGGCATATGTGGTGAAATAGACAATTCATTTGTATATTATTATTAGTAGTAAAGTGCTTATGCATTGCACATTTTATCTTTTCAGTGATCAATGAACGCAAAAACTCATAAATAAGTGGAGCAAAAAATTAGATTCTGTAAAAGGAAATAAATAAGATGTCTTTAATTATGTAGAGCCAAGGAATTGGCGGTTTTGATCCATCTTTCGATGCATGTACGTGCATGCTATTTTTGTACGGGCATAAAATCCAAAGTTACCCATGTATCTTAATGTTATAACGTTTTATCATGTACGTCTATGTTATTTTAGAACTCCGTGTTTTGATAAAAAAAATCTAAAGTAGGGATGGCTATTTGTACTTATCATTGGATTGAACTCACCAATCTGCTAAGTACAACCTCCTAGATTTCAAATTTTAAATAGTTTACTAAGTTTATCCTCCTAGTATTCTAATTTTATCCTTCTAAATTTCCTAACTACACTTCATTCCTATCCCCTCTCTCTCCCTCCCTATCTCTCTCTATCAGCCATTCCCAACCCTCCCCCCCCCCCCCCCCCCCCTCTTGTTCGACTCCTCCAGTTTTTGGTCAGTACTAGCCGAACAAACTAACTTCGTTCGGCAATTTGCGGTCAAATCAACCACTCAAATATAGGTTTTGTAAAAATTTTAAAACCAAAAAGCTTACGGGAAAACAATATCAAAACGTTAAAATTTTGTTACTTGAGCTTCGGTTGACTCTCTCCATTCAACAATCTTTATTTTCTTGAGTTTTTTCCCTAAAATAATTTTTAGGTTTAGGATTAGAGAAAAAAAAAAAGATGGGTTTGATTGTGGAAGAAGAGATAAAAGGGGTTAGGGTTTGAGGGGGATGCAGTTAGTATTTGAGTCATTTTTTGTCTAGGTACATGACTAGTATAATTGTAAATATTATAATGTTTTGGAGGTGGGTGAGTTTAGTTCAATGGTGAGTGCAAATAGTAACTTCCATGCACTATCATGGAGCCATGTACATGCATGTTGTTTTTATTTGGGCACAAAATCCAAGACTACCATGTACCATAATGTCATAAATTTTTATCATGTAAATCTATGTTATTTTAGAACTTTGTGTTTAGTTATTTTATAACTCTGTGTTTTGAATTTATAATTTATACAAAATCATGAACCCATGGTATGCCCATTTCTATGCTAACCTAAGCTTAGTTGAGTTTAAGCAATTATGTGTTTATTAATTAAAAATTGACAATTGAGACGATTTTGTAAAAGGGGATCGTCTTAAAAAACCTATGGCCGAGATGATATTGGTAGGGAAACAAATAAAAGGGGTATTAAATAAAAAAGGAGAGAAACATTGCTCCATACTAATTGCTTTTAGGAGTATTAATTTTCTTTTAAGAGTTTTTATAGACATCATAAAATTTCAATTGAGTTCAAAATCCATAATTCTATTATATTTTTATTTGAGTTCAAATTATTTACTTTTAAGATTAGTTGTAGACAGCAAAGAATTTTAATGGAGTTCAAAAATCATATTTTAATATTTTTTTTTATTAGAACTCCAAAGTTAACGATTCTATTTGTCCTTAAAAAAGTGATGGTTAAGATGCTATTTTAGAAAAATTAATGGCCAAGATGTTTTTGTAGGGAAAGAAATAAAGGAGGGGAGGGGGACAAGATTTGCCTTTAAGATCACTTATGGATTATTCAGGAAGTATGGAATATATACTATCAAATGTTTTAAACAAAGAAGATTAACCAACCTTTGCTATTGTCTTTGAGTGAACGCCTAGATTGCCCAGTAGGTTCTCTTTGGATATTGCGCTAGGTGGCAGAATCCAATGACCTCCTTTCCTCAGTATCTGGTTCATTTAGCCCACCTATGATATTGTTAGTTATTTATTTAATCATAAACAGTATAAGAAGAAATATATGGGAGATGCATAGGTTAATTCAGTTAAATTTAAGTAAATGCTTACAAACTAAGCAAATTATTCTGCAGTCTGTAGATTTCATTTTCTTCATCTATGAACATTAAGCAGAAGAATGATGCCTACCATTTCAGGCTTGTTGGCATTTGTATACAAATGTTAAGTGATCATGATACTTAAGCTAGCATGATCTTTTGGTTTTTTTCAGCACATATGGGAGTTGAGACGCGTATGGAGAAGTCGAAATTGAAAGCTGTAGGTTTAAATTGAAGGCAGTTTTGAGTTTTCCAAATTCATTCTGTCTGCTGTGGAGCTGGCAGTTTTCGATACATTGGTTACGGTTTCTATACTATTAGATGGATATTGAACATGTATAAGTGTGTTCACTCTGGTGTGTTCCATTAAGTTATTTAAGTTTGGTAACTGTTGAGCTAGTGTTGTATATTATCATTGTGTTTTTCGATTCCAGAGTGGAAAAATGAAACTACAGGCTCAGCTTGAGCACTGTGTCAATTTCACTTTTGTTTCATCTCTACCTTTTTGATTCGAACCCTTTGCAGGCATCCGGTGGTTATTGAACAAGGATATGTTGTCCCTAGGTTGTCGTCCAAGTGGCAACGGTAATGGACTCTTTTCTCGTTGCTTGTCCTCTTGCTTCTCGAGGTTTATATTGATGTAGTGTTGAAGACTCCTTGCAGGTTGAAGTTCACCCTTGTCTCTTGCAGGAATAGCAGCAGCACCATCTTGGTCAGAGCTAAACCCAAGAGAGTTTGAGACATTACTGTTGGAGCTCATCAGGCTAGTATTTTTTTGAGGTTGTAACGGTGAGCAATTGCCCCCGCGTTCTATTAATGAGAAATAACAGAACACCTGTTTTACATCATAACAAAATAGCAAAATAAAATAAAAGAAGCCCGACATCCATGGGTATCAATAGTTTGGCTTTAGAGCAACAAACCCAAATAAAGAGGGCAGAATACAAAACAAAACAACATCCAAAAAGTCTCCACTAGCAGTGGACTGTCGACGACCAAGAGCTTGCTCCCTCAGTCATTGTCCGCGGGGCTCTGTCGCTACAACTGGAAGTTCTTCCTGCAGCTCCTCATCTGTGTCCTGGTCTTCTGAGAGGCATATACGCTCTCTCTCTGATAATAGACCTGTCCAAGAGATCATATCATGGTATGTGAAGTAGAAACAGATATCAGTTGAGTGCATATTTTGTCTAAAAATTCTGTTGTTTCTCTCTCTCCACACGTTCCAACAGATAGCTGATAATATAATACGACGGATATGGGCACTGTGTTTTGTAGACCTACTAATTCCTACTCTTTTCCATATATCGGCATATTCAGCCATGTTGATTGTTATATGCAGGCACGCTGCACACTTCTCCCAGAGTTTTACACTATAGGCGCATGATAAGAATAAATGTGAACTAGACTCTGCGTCTGCTTGACATAGAACGCAAATAGCTGGACCCTTCCATCCCCTCCTTTGTAGATTGTCCCAGGTTAGGATAGCACTTTTGGCGATGGTCCATAAAAAGCCCCTTACTTTGAGGGGGTATTTAGTCTGCCATATGTGGGATGCCTGCGGGAGCCTGCGTCCACCATCTATGCAGTATTTGTATGTATGTCTAACAGTGAAATTTCGGTTTTTTTTCCCATCTCCAAATAACCTCATCACATTCATTAGCACTCGGGGGGAACTGCTGTATGAGATTCTTAAGCTCTATGACTTGTGAACGAGTTGCGACGTCTATATATCCATTAATTCTCAGGTCCCACCTACTTCGGTGCCACAGCTGGCTAATGGTAACATTCTTATCGTTTGCTAGTTCGTAGACCTTTGGGAAAAGCACCCTTAGTGGTACCTCTGTACATCATCGATCATTCCAGAAAGATACACTTCCTTTCCTACACGGGATGAACGATATGCTTGAACGGAAAATATCCTTCGTTCTTAGTACCCCTCTCCAAAAACTTGAAATATGTGATGTGTTATGATTTTCTTCCCACCATTTGCCTTTTCTCGGGCAGTACTTGAGTAGCAATAGCTTTTGCAATTGTCCTCCTGGATTTGTCAACACTCCCCCCCACCATTTGGTCAAGAGGGCAAAGTTAAAGGTTTTTAGGTCCAGGATTCCTAGACCACCTTCCTCTTTTGGCTTACATACCTGGCCCCAACCCACTAAACTGTATTTTGACTGATTTTCTGATATTTCCCTCCATAAAAATCTTCTTCTAATTTTATCTATCCTCTCTCTAACCCATGATGGGATGGAATGGATGGAGATAGAGTGGAATTGATGAGAGAACCGAGTTTATTAGAACGATGCGACCTCCTAGAGTAAGGTATCTGGCCTTCCATCCGTCAAGCTTCCTCTCAATCTTATCAATGACAGGGCACTAGTCTCTTTTGATAAGCCTTCCTTTCCTGATCAGCACACCTAAATATTTAAAAGGAAATTTTTCCAGCTTGCAGCCCAAGATACTCTGAATTGTCAATGTAAGTGGGTCCAGGGGACCCAGACTTATCATGGAGCTCTTTTTGTAATTAATTCTTAAGCCTGACCAAGCCTCAAAGCAGCAGAGTACCCATTTCAGGACAACGGTCCCCTTAACCCTATTCTCACAGAAGATCAACGTGTCATTCACATATTGGAGATTAGTGATAATAGAGTTCCTGCTTCCTGCTAATCCCTTCATAAGTCCCGCATCCGATGTTTTCCTGATCAATCTATTTAGGCCATCAGCGACGAGCACAAAGAGGAGGGGGATAGGGGATCTCCTTGGCGCAGACCTCTTTTACAAATAATCTCCCTGCCAACCTGTCCGTTAACGACCGTCTGGATCTTCGCGGAGGTGAGCCACATAACGAGCTCCAAAACCGCTACTCTGAATGACTTCCAATAGGCAGTCCCAACTTACCATATCGTAGGCCTTCTCAAAGTCAAGTTTGAGAAGAAATCCGTCTTTCTTTGTCCTTTTACAGTAATGAATCACTTCTTTTACTAGGACTATTCCACCAAGGATACTTCTCCCTTGTATAAATCCCGACTGTGTTTCATCGACCAGATGTGGGAGGACGGCTGCGAGGCGGTTCGCCAGGAGTTTGGATATGATCATGAAACAGCTGTTCAGTAGAGCTATAGGCCGATAATCTCCAACTACTTCAGGCGAATCTCTCTTCGGGATGAGAACTATGAACGAGTAATTAATTCTCTCGATCTTCGCTTTCTTTCCGCGAAGTCGGTTATGAGTGCAATTAAATCCCCTTTAATCTCCTTCCAGAAAGTTCTGTAGAAAAAAAGAGGGAAACCATCCGGGCCTGGTGCTTTATCAGGACCAAGGTCCCACACTGCCTTCTTTACTTCTTCTTCCGAAAAGTCTTTATCCAGAGCCTGAAGGTCCACGTCCAACTGCCACTGTTCATGGAACATTTCAATTCTGTTGTTTGTGGTTCTTCCGAAAAGCTGATTGAAGTGTTGGTGAATGTGGTGGTATATGTCTTCTCTCTCGATGAGGATTCCTTCTGTTGATGTAAGTTTGTGAATAGTGTTTATCCGTCTCCTCATATTCACCACTTTGTGGAAGAAACCTGTGTTTGCATCCCCTTCCTTTAGCCATTTGCTATGAGCTCTTTGTCTCCATTTGGTGTCCTCCCTTTTATAAATTTCTCCTATCAGTTTCCTTAACTCACCGAGGCGGGTGGACTTATCTTTGCACAATGTCTGAACTTCCTCCTCTCGTTCTAGAAGCTCAATCTCTTTTATACACTCGTCCTTGGATAGTTCTTGCATCCTGAAATATTTCCTCTCCCATCTCAGGAGAATTCTGCGTAATCGACGCAGTTTTGTGTACATGTTGTCGGCCGCATCCATCCTCCTTATTTGTTGTGCCCAACTCTGTTTAATGATTTCATGTACCTCTTCATATTCGAGCCACCACTTTTCGAACCTAAAGATACGGTTTTTCTTTTGTCTGACTTCCCCGGACTCCAATCTTATGGGTACGTGATCCGAGATTGGCCTACATATAGGGCGCACAACAGCGAAGTTGAATTTAGTTTCCCAGTCCGGGGAAACAAATACCCTATCTAATTTAGCCATATACGGATCCTCTCTCATACTAGACCACGTGTAACGACGTTCTATCAGCGGTATTTCAATTAACTCCAGGTTTCCAATAAATTCGTTAAAGTGGTCCCTGTCTCGTGTGTTCATGTCCTCCCTTTCCTTTCATCTGAAAACCGTACTACATTAAAGTCTCCTCCGACAATCCAAGGATCTGTTTTCCACGCCCGCACCCTTGTCAGGTCATCCCATAAACCGACCCGTTGATCACTCCTATTTGGACCATATACTGCCGTCACCATTTGTATCCATCCATCTCTCTTTCTTTTGTTATTATAGAGAGGGTGAATACCCCGATCCGGGTCTCCTTAATCTCAAAGCGACTCCGATCTACTCCAATAAGAATGCCACCTGATGCACCAGTCGCATTCTTGACAACAAAATTGAATCTACTCCCTAGCTCACCGAGAGCACTCAGTGATGGGTTCCTAAGTTTCGATTCTACCAAGCACACAATATCAATGTCTGCGTTTCTACACGTATCAGACACCATTCAGCGCTTGCCTTTGGTGCCAATTCCCCTAACATTCCAAAATAGCGTGTTTATAATTCTTAATTGTACAACCTCTCAATATCTAACCTAGGTGGTTAGCAACTTCCCTTGCCCGCTTTCCCTACCCCGTGTTCTATCCCCAGAACCTCCAAGTTCCTAATTAGTGTTAGATTACGGGTGTGGTCCTCATTATTGGTGCCCTTATCAATCTCGCATATGCGTGCAATGGAAAGTAAAATGTTATCAGGTATTAAATTGAATACATCTAAGAGGGCAATATTGTTACTTTGCTCGTAGTTTGTAAGAAGGGCCTTACGCTTTGTAGCAAGTGATGCTACTTCTCCTTGAACTTCCATTGCTTTGATCCTGTAACGGGAAAATATCATAACCACGAAAGTCTTCTTCTGTCACAGCTTCATCAGCGAGCTGTATAATTTTGGGTATGCCGTGCTCCACTAGAACGATGTTGCAGGTGAGTTCTCTTGAACAGTATTCACTTTCCTTCTTCAAAAGCCTATGCACAGCAAACCCCTCAATTTTGAGTTCTAGTACTATAAATGCACCATAAGCAAGCAAGCAGAGGCAAATCTATACCTGTCGACTATTACCCAGCCTGCTTGATATTCTTCGGCTTTCTTTGCGATAGAGTTGGTCTGAGCGCAGAGAACGAGCTTCACTTTCACCCGCACTTGCTTCACATTGTTTTCATAGCACAGGTCATTCATCATCTCCAAACAGACATCAGTTAGCCCTTGCATTTCTTCCTTGTCTATTCCATTCTCGTCATTTGATCTCCTGCTGCTGCTGTTGTTTTTATGTGCATTCTCCTTGATACTATCGTTCCGTAAGCCCCATTTCTATAGCAATGCTGATCAGCACCATAGAAAGAACATGATAAACAATTTCTGAAAACTGAAAACAATAACAAGATAAAACAGATGGATGCTTTACAAGTAACAAACTGGTTGAGGCTCGACTGGTTGTTGTTGCTTGAATTGGTTGATGCTGCTGTACTATTATTAGCTTGAAGCTGCAACTTTCCAGTACGAAACGTTGATTTCAGTAGCGCTAAGAGCATCAACGTATCCTTTGGCTGCACAACATTGCGGATCGCCCACTCCAACGCATAGTCGGTTATCTCCTTGGCAACGTCCAGCGCTACCAAGACCACCCTCCCTCTTCTTCCTTCTCTCTGCACTCACCTTCCATTGATCTGTATCCTACCATTTCTCTCCTGTTTGTCAATTACACTGCATAACCGAAGATAACTGCATTTGTTACTTGGCATTTGATGACAGTATGTACTCTGAAGAGGATAGGACGAGTTAAGACCAAGTCATTTACTGAGTTGCTTCCACTGGGCAGGGCTCAATGGTGTCGGACTTTTGCCGTTTCTCAAGATACCCAAGAACTAACAGCCACTAACTAAGTGTTACACATGGTTTTGTTTCAGCATCCGACTTAGTCACCGTGCAGGAATGTTTTTCCCTTTCTAGTAAGCACAGCTAGGACTCGGTCCAGTGCATAAATGAATTTAAATGTGTGTATGTATGTTGTGCAGTCAAGATCCATCCTACAAGGGAAGTGTCACAACGTTAGAATTGACTGTTAAGTTTCAAAATTTAGAAGACAGCATCCTGAAAGCAATGCCTAAAGGGGACCACTTCTCAGTTACAGAATCTTCTACTTGTATCTTAGAATAGAAAGTTATGGAAAACGTTAAGAATAAGAAATCGACAAGTGTGCTGTAAATGATTTTATCATCTGATGCTCATAATATTGATGCTTGAATCCAACTTGTCGGCTTCTACATTGTGAGAGGTTTACTTGGGCAGCAGAATATTTGTTGGGTTCAGTTTTTGCTTGTGATGATGTTCACTGTCAATTGTCAAATATTTTTGAAGGCATGCTGGTTTCAGTTAGTTAGGACCTAGGACACTTCCTTAGTTCCTTTGATATTTTATCGCTTGGCAAAGTGAAAAATATGTAAATGTTTCTGGTTACATTTTGAAGAATACCACCTTTCAATCTCTATTATAATGCAGAATTCAACTGTACAGTAGCTTGATCCCTATCTTGGTTAGTCATTTTGGACGAATATAAAAAATACAAATATACGAAGAAGGACAAATGTCAAAAGATGAAAATTTTGAGGGATCAGCATTTAAAAAAAAAAAAAAAAAAATCCTCTTACCAACCTTTGTTTTACTCAAACTAGAGAATGATGTCAAACTGATAGTTATCTTGGAGAATATAAATCCATCAGAAAAATATTAGTCAGCAAAAGATTTCACAATTGCTACCACCTTTTTTCCTCCTTTGTGAGTGGGTGTTAAAGGACAGTGATCTTGCTTAAATGAAATAATCTGATACAGGACTGGAACCAAGACAAGGGGTTTCACCAGCAGAGGGCTCGAATGAATTTATGAAGCAGTCAAAAAAGATACAACAATCTCCATCAAAAGAAATCTATGTCCAAATATTTACCCGAGGGCTTCACATCGATATCGCCCCCCGTACTCTCGCCAACCCCGCCACCGCCAGCAACAACAGAAAGCAAATGCTCATTGTTCTTCCTATACGGCCTCGGTATCTCTGGTGGGCTGGCGCAGCGTATCAGAGCCCAGTTCACGCTCTGAAAGAACGGGTGCTGCTTCACCTCAGTAGCGCCTCGCCTGTAAGCAAGCCGCTGCTGCGGCTCCTTCACAAGCAAACCTCTGATCAGGTCCCTCGCCGCAAAGCTCACGGTCGGCACCTCCGGGAACTTCAGCGGCTCCCCAACCACATTGAACAGGGTAGCTCGGTTCCCAGAACCTTTGAAGGGAGTCTTTCCGAACAGGAGCTCATAGAGAAAGATCCCGAACGTCCACCAGTCGACAGCGCTCCCATGGCCTTCCCCCTTGATGATCTCAGGAGCGAGGTACTCGTGAGTCCCCACGAATGACATGGAGCGTGCGCCTGTAGGCTCCGCGATAAGCTCTGGAAGAGGGATAAACTGAGCGGAGCCGTCGCCATTATTCCTCTTCTTGGCCAGATTGGTTCTGAGACCAGCATCTCTGGATCGATTGTTCATAAGAAAGCGAGGAGGGGCAAAACAAGTTGGCTGCATGCAGGAGGAAGGCTGGATGCAGGCTGGTGGTTCGCTGCAAGAAGGCTGCATGCAGTACCCAGAGCCTCGGGAGGACATGTCCAGCGTGGCGTACTTGGAAGATTTGACGAGAGTTGGGGAGACGGCACAGCGGAGGGAGAGGTCGAAATCAGAGAGCATGATATGGCCATCTTCCCTTACCAGTACATTCTCCGGCTTGAGATCTCTATAGATGATGCCTAGCATGTGCAAGTACTCGAGGGCCAGGAGGACCTCAGCTACATAAAACCTGCACCGTTGTAAGTAAATAATATAGAGAGAGTCATTCATAAATACTATGTAAGAAATACAGGCATTGATACTTACTATTGTCTTCGTCTTTTTTTTTTTTCCCCGAAAAAGCAATTTTTACCAACTTGAGATACAATATAACGAATTTTTTAACATCATCATGCAAAGTGGTAAAGTAGTGCACAAGAATATATTATTACTGAACCTCGTGATAGAAAAAACTATATTCCGCAGTAGTATAGGGTGGGGGACAAAAAGAAAAGAAAACCTTGATCAAGGTTTAAATCTTGAAATTGGTGTTGGTATTTGTCCAATGGTTTATGGCATCAGAGTTTTGCCAATATCAGGTGTATCGTTGTAGTAATGGAAATAATGACAGATACTATATCAGTAATATTGGCAATATCAGATACTACAAATAATCTGATATGATATTCATGGTATAGTAGGGGCCAATATTTGAAACCTAGTCTCTGATATTCAAAAGGGTAGTCATAATTCATGAAATGTTGACAGTAGGGATATAGACAAATATTATTCATCTGATCCAAGTCAGATACAGTATTTGTATTTTGACAATATATTTATCAGCTCCATTTAGAATATGAATACAGATACACTGTGCTACACTATCCGCATATCCAAATATCTGAATACCTATCCCAATATTCAAGCACATATGAGGGCCGATATAGATTAAAGTATATCTAGTGTAATATAATGTAACATAGACAATATTTACCAAAAAATA
The DNA here is from genome assembly GCA_036321105.1 of Dracaena cambodiana. NCBI lineage: Eukaryota > Viridiplantae > Streptophyta > Magnoliopsida > Asparagales > Asparagaceae > Dracaena > Dracaena cambodiana. Next base: position 27,189,488 of record JAYEPQ010000002.1, read on the forward strand.
TACGAAAACTGAAGGTTGGACTAATTTTTCCTACTAATTTCGGCCAAATTCAGTAACACCCTGTTACTATAAACAGATCAGATTCGAGCTCAAATTCATTTTTTTGATGAATATGGATGGTGAGCACAATATGCTAATAATATCTTAACAAGGAAAAAAAAAAAAAAAAAAAAAAAACAAAACAAACATGAATATGGCAATCACTAACCCACTCCGATTACATCCCTAGTTGACAGCTTACAATCTTTCTAATTTCGTTCTCATCGTCCACATGTTTCCTAATGCAAGGTTGGCTAAGTAGAAAATTCTTAAATCAATATAAAAAAGATTATACAATATCCACCAACCTTCTATTGGCTTCTGATTCCTGACCCAGGTAAATTTGATGAGCAAGACATGGTCTTATAGTTGTCAGGAATGTTAGTTGGCTAATAAGGATTGATATGAAGCACAATTCCAAATGGATCAAGCTCCATATAGGATGGATAGATTAGATGCATAAATCTTTAATTTAATGCAACCAGCATTTATATATATAAATACGAGTTAATGCCAAGATCCAAACCACGCACATATGATGCAGCTCACTACCTCACTACCTCGTTTCATTATAATACCATCAATGAAGCAGATTTCCATCTTCAACGCAAGAAAAATGACATTTAACCAACATGCAAGTTGGCTGATGTAAAGCCCACCTGTTTTGCTGTTGCTGTCCATGCAGTTTAAGCTAATTCAACCACTGTGTATATGCATGTATTTGTTGTGTGTGTGTGGGTGGGATGTTTTTTTTTTTTTTTTTTTTTTTCGGGGTGGGGGGGGGGGGGGGGGGGGGGGGGGGGGAGGGGGGGGCGTGGGGAGGTTGAGATAGGGATGGCTATGGCCATTGTTTTAACACACACACATAGAGATATATATGTACAAACAAACGTGCCCGCGCGCGCGCACACATATCTATGTGTGCGCGTGCGTGCGTGTGTACACACACACATACATGCATGCATGATTGCATACACACACATATGTACAAACATACATACATGTATATATACACACGTATACATGCATACATACATACATACATATACATGTATGTGTGTGTATAATGTTATACACACACACATGTGTGTGCGCATGCACATGCGTGAATCAACCATCCCTCTCTATTTTTTTTTTTGGGAATAACTCGCACATTATTTAAAAGAATTTTTGGATATCCTAAATCAAGTTAACTTCAAAGATAAAATTCTAAATAGAATTTTCTACATGTAAAATTTTATTACCCCTGTTAGCAATCGAACTTTAACCATGTTTGCAGAAAAGGAATACCAATGACACGATGCTTATTGATTCACTAAATTTTTACTGGTAACTTCTTCAAATTAAAGCTAAAATAATTTACTTATTTTTTTACCTTAACATATAAACTTAGGTCATGTTTGATTCGTGGGATTAGAACAAGATATGATTATTAGTCCCAGGATAGTTAATCTTGAGATTAATAATTCCTTCTATTGTTTTTAGTCATGTGTTTGTCTGATAAAAGATAATTAATAAGGAATTAATTATGATCCAAGTAATCATGTATTTATTTGTCCTTAAATTGGGAATAAAAGAAAATTAAGATAGTTCTAATTGATAAAAGGGTAATGTTGTGTTTCAAAGTATATAATAGGGACAAAAATGTCCAAGTGATATCCAAATTTAAAGGTATAAAAATGGGAAATTCTACTTGCACACCAGAAATTTACTCTTCACGTACTGTTTTAAAATTTGTAAATAATTACAAGTTTGCCACTTATTTTTTTTGACTAAGTTATCCTCCGTTACCTACCAACCTCCTCACTTCCGGCCCCACCCGCATTCTCCCCTGGACCCCTCCCCTCCCTCCACCTCCAACCCTCATCTCTCCATTGATGGAGATCAAAGTTGATTTAGAAATAGATTTGATTAGATTTGGATCTTTTTAGGATTTTAGAATATTTGATTGGATTCTGATTTTATTAGAATTCTGATTTTATTAGGATTTTGGATTCTATTAAGATTTGGTTTGTTAGAGTTTCCTATATATATGAGATTTGTATGAAGTATTAAAAAAGAGATGAATAATATTTGGAGAAAAATTCTTGATAAATATTTGGTGTGGAATTCGCTAAATCAAAATCTTTCCTCGTAGATTTGTGGAGAGTGGGCGTGGGCCTGGGTGGATTCCCAAATCCCAAAAGTTTTTCCCAATTTATCATTTCTTCCCCAATCACTCTAAAAAAACCCTAATTTTCAAAACTCTAACCCTAATTTCGCCTCTGTCCTGCGTCAAATCTGGTATCAGAGCTTAGATTTTATTATCCATCATCTTCTTCTTCCGCATCTCCATCCTCTTTTATTTCAATTTTTTTTATTTTGAGAAAAAAAAAACAGATCTGAAAAAAAAAACATATTTGAAAAAAAAAGAACAGTTCAGATTTGAAGAGAAAAAAAAAGAGGAGAGAAAAAAAAAGAGAAAAAAAGGGAGAAAAAGCGAGATCTGTTCACATTTTTTTCGGTTTTCGAGCCGTCGTGATTTTTGGGTATTTCCTAAACTTTTTTGAGATAAAATTTTGAGTTGATTATATATGGGGTTCATGTTCTATAATCATTACATCAACACAAATGCTAAAAAATCACAAATTGAGCGAGATATGTATGCTACTATACCCATTTTTTTCGGTTTCGATAGTCGACAAAATTATCAAAATTGGGATAATCATATCCAAGATTTCTTTCTAGATTCTGATCTTACTTCAGCACAGAAATGCCTTTACGCCCGACAAAAGTTAGGCGGAGAAGCTTATACTTGGATTAAAAAGTATAAATTATGCTTGGATTGGAATATCTTGCGACGTCTACTTCGTCATCGGTATACTCAACACCACCTTCCAAATTTATCATCTCATCGGTTTCAATCATCTGAGCCTAAAACAATGACTAGTGATGAAAAACTTCAATGTATAATCGATGAGCTTAAGAAGTGTAGCCGAATACTTGACAGTTTTAAAAACACACTTAAATGCAGGGATGAAAGAAGTCAAACGGTTAACAATGAAAGCATCGCTAATAAGATTGAAATAGATAATCCTATGTTTGAATGTATTTTGCAGCCTACACCGGATACAGAAGTTCATGATAAGCCATTACTAGTACCAGATGGAACTTTTTTTCCATCCACAGAAGTTGATTACTCAACCGGATATAGAAGTTTATGATGAGCCATTACTAGTACCAGATGGAACTTTTTTTCCATCCACAGAAGTTGAAGACTCAATAGTTCAGATTTCTGAAGATCCTTCAATAGAACCAACTGTGAAATTTCAGCCGCCTGTAAATACTTCTGATGATCATACTTACGAGGAGAAACCAACGGAAATATCTTCTTCTCTCCTATTTGCAGATGTACAGGGAGTACAGGAACTTTCAATCCAAAGTAAGACTTCACACAGAAAAGAAATTATTGTTGATGATGAGGTAAAAATTTCAGTTCCTCTTGAGAGATTCATTACAAAAATTATGAAAAAATTACCGACTCAACATACAGATTCATATGAAATTTCGAAAAGGTTTGTATCTACTATTCATGGCCATAATAATTTGTGTACTTTACGATCATCTGAAACTGATTCACGAAAAAAATCAGTTCCACCTCCACCGCTTTGGTTCAGATGTGATGTACTAGATACGGTTTCTCGACCACCACCATGGCCCAATTGGGATACTTCGTAGATGTCAATCAGTTCAACCCGGACGTGTTTATCATTTTTTATCTCTGCATTCATCGGGGATGAATGCTTTGAAGTCGGGGAGAATTGATGGAGATCAAATTTGATTTAGAAATAGATTTGATTAGATTTGGATCTTGTTAGGATTTTAAAATATTTGATTGGATTCTGATTTTATTAGAATTATGATTTTATTAGGATTTTGGATTCTATTAGGATTTGGTTTGTTAGAGTTTTCTATATATATGGGCTTTGTATGAAGTATTAAAAAAGTGATTAATAATATTTGGAGAAAAATTCTTAATAAATTTTTGGCGTGGAATTCGCTAATTCAAAATCTTTCCTTGTGGATTCGTGGAGAGTGGGCGTGGGCCTGGGTGGATTCCCAAATCCCAAAAATTTTTCCCAATTTATCATTTCTTCCCCAATCCCTCTAAAATAACCCTAATTTTCAAAACCCTAATCCTAATTTCGCCTCCGTCCTGCGTCTTCCATCCTCCTCCCCTCCGCCGCCCGACTCCTCCTCCCCCCTCCCTGCAGCACCCTCTCCCACAACCCCATCGAAACCCCTACCGCCGCCTCTCCTCTCTCCACCAGTTTTCTTGCTGGTTCCGACCTCCCCTCCGTCCATAATTGTCTTTGATATTTTATTTTTTTTCATTGTTGAAGATAAAATTGAAAAGGAGCTAATGTTCCTTCAGCAATTTGGCCCAATTGGAGGTGTTACATGATCAGTGTTCTAAATATCGGCCGGTATATCGGTATACCGGCCGATATCTCGTTTTTTACAAAAAAACGAGACGATATGGGGTTTTTTTTTATCGCATATCGTTTTTGACCGGTATGGGCCGATATATCGGCCACGTGGCGATATATCGGCCGGTATCCGGTATGTGAAAAACCGGCCGGTATGGTTTAATATCGGTTTTTTTGTTAACGGCTTATGATTGCGGTTGAAACCCGTTAATCCGTTAGACCCAACCCGATAGGAAAACATAAAAATCCGATAGCTACTCTGTTCGCGAACAAAAAAATCCTAAATCCCTAATCTCCTCCGTCGCAACTCCGTCGCAACCGAGCTCCCCACTCCTCGTCGCCTTGGCTATCGCCGGTATCCGCTTCCATCGCCGCCTCTTCAGCTCTCCATCCTCCTCAACTGGTCGATCGACCGTTCCTCTCGGAGAAAATATCGCCGTTGCTGTCTCTCCCCGAGCAACCAAATCTAGGGTTTCGTCCATCGCCGTCTCTCCGACTTCCGTCGCCGGTGATCCATCTCTCCCTCTTTCTCTTGCGTGCTTTCTAGCATCTCGACCTTGAATTTTGGTAAGTAAACTGCAATTAATTTTTCTCTAAATTTTTATTTAATGTTAGTCTAATTTTCTTTTAAATTTTAGTTTGTTATTGTAATTAGTGTATTTGAGTTTTTAAATGAAGAATGAGTAAGGGAATTTTCATTTTTCAGTTTGGAATTGATGCCTAGGGCAGCAGCCTTCGGCCAGTGACAGTAGTCACTGAATTGTAGTCTACAGTGATTTTTTTTTTGTGTAATTTGAGGAAAATTGTTCAATTGGGAGGACTGTGAACCTGCGGGTAGTCAGCAGCCTTCGGCCAGTGACAGTAGTCACTGAATTGTAGTCTACAGTAATTTTTTTTTGGGTGTAATTTGAGGGGAATTGTTCAATTAGGAGGGCTGAACATGCGAGTAGTCTACAGTGATTTCTTGAATCACTGATTCAATTTAACTAGAACAGTTTGTTGGGACTAAATTGATATTAAGCAAAATAGGTTGTTATTGGCTTCTTAGGTTTGGTTATATGAAATAATATAAGTTGCAGTGTTTTAAAACAGTGAATATTTGCAGTGTATTATAAACATAGCATGTATTGTAAACATTGACATATATTTGTAAACATTGACATATAGCATAGCATTTATTGACATATAGCATAGCATAGCATAGCATTGACATATAGCATATTATTTGTAAACATGAAATAATATAGCATGTATTGTAAACATTGACATATATTTGCAGTGTTTTAAAACAGTGAATACACATAAATACACATAGCATTTATATGATTATTTTTTTAACTTAGATTATGTTTATGAAGTATTAACTTTATTTATTTTAGTAAAAGCTTGAATTCTTAAATAAATTAAGTTAATATAAATTAAGTGTAACAATTATTTAGCTATTTAAAGTTTCTAGCATATTTCAAATAAACTCATTTAAATGACAATGTTGTAATTTTATAAATTATCACTTATGTATTGCAGAAACACTTTTCTTTTATCTTGAAAACTTATTTTTCTTTATTTTATGATTGTATTTCGCTCTGTCTCTGTACATATGCGAACGTTCTAAACGATACCTGTAAATTCGTAAGTTGAATGTAAATAAGCCAATGTAAGTGCTATAAACTCATTTTATGCGTTTTATTATGTTCTACATAGCCAATTATATGATTATTCTTTAACTGGTATGACACCGATATGACACTCCGGTATTTAGGGTCATATCGCGATATCCCACCCGGTATCCGGTAACTGGTATGTAATTTGGCTGACCGGTACGATACCGGTATCCGATATTTAGAACACTGTACATGATTCACGAACGAACTGATTATAATCCAAACGATGACCTTTGCAGTTCTTTGTGACTGTTTTTGCTATTTATAATCCAATTCCAAGCAATTTTTTTTAATCGATCATTAATCTGTTCCTTCTGTGCAATTGTCTGGTTGATCATAAATACCAGCAGCACCAGCAGCATTATCTTTGCATCATTTGCTCTTATAATTTGATTATCATTGATGCCGTCTTGGGCTCTCGTTCGCATCGCACTATGTTGATATGATTTTTGTTTCTTATTAGGTCTTGACCTGCTAATTTTATTCCCTATTTTGCACGAACTAACTACATTTTGGTGGCTATAGGATTCAATTTGGTGCCATCGTTGCATCATAAGTGTAGTAAATGCGATCCAATTAGGCAGCGCAGGCCCTTTTGCTCCTGGGTTGCACCTGAGGATGGTGGAAGCTTGCCAGGATGGAGATTAACGCTCAATGCTCTAATTCAACAGAAGAAGGTTAAAGTTGGAAAAATTTTTGGACGTCGAGAGTAAAATTGTGGTATTTTAAAATAGGGACTTGGTGTAAAGAGTAACAAGGGCATCAAAAGTAAATTGCCGTGTGCAAATAGAATTTCCCGATAAAAATGAAGGATTATTAATCTTGAAGTGGAAGTGGATTAATTAGTCACAAATTGGAGGGATTACTAATCCCATGAGATAACTTATATCACTTTACTTTGGCAAAACAAATATAGGGATGAATAATTAATTATCATGCGCCACTTAATCTATCCAAACAAACATGGCCTTAAATCAATATAAATATTCAGTAAGACAAACGCCTAAACATACCGCTGTTTACTGATATTTCAACTATTGAGCATATTTGCTTCGTCATCAATACCATTTAAACTCCTTCCCCAATGAAATTGGAGTTGGCAGATAGCACACAACAAAATGGAAATAACTGCTTCAGTGAATAGCTCACCAAAATCTCCAATAATCAAGCATCAACTTCTTAGAGAGGCTGGTCCAAGATCTTGTCAAAGATAAATGTGAGGAAGAGAGAGAGATTGATAGATAAGAAGACCTCCCTTATGTTCACAGTCACAGGTTAAGTCCATGAAGCATAATGAGGCCATTAAAATTCCTCCAGAGCTGGAAAGAGTAGAGAGAATGAATAAATATTCTATAGAAAGGGTCGTATGGGGAATTGCAACCATTTACGAGATACTGCAACCTAGTGTAGCTTAACAAAATCAAGTGACCACGACTAATGAAAATTATTGTTAGATTAATTATCTGTTCTATGCCTTTTGTTGGTTCATAGTATCTTTTCTACCTCAACTTTAAAAAAGTCAAGGAAAATCCGAGGAAGTACTGAAATAATATGAAATACTTTCTTTTGGATACAGTTAATAATTATACCTAGAAACCCAAATGCCAAATATTTAATTATGCTCGGATCTTTTGTTGATTTGTGCCGCTTGGGAGGGTCTTTTTCTGAACAAAGTTTGATTTGCATATCACCCTTCAAGATCTGACACAACTCTAAATTGTTTTGACTTTTCATCCCTATCAAAGCATTGAAGGGATACGTCCACACCTGCTTACTCGGGGGCTTCCCTTTAAGGCAAAATGGTCCTCCATGGATGCATTTTGACATCCTACAACTTCGGCAGATTGCTTAGCCCTATTCATCTAAAGCATAAGAGCACTCTTTCGAGCTTTTCATTTTTTATTATAATCAAAAGACATGGGCTGCACTCGTGGCAGCTTGCAAGCACGTGGTGCATAGTTAGGCTTCTAAACAAGGTCCATCTGTCACTATTTTCCACCAAATAGAAGTAAGATAATGATTATACTGTTACATAGGTTCATTTCCTTTCTAGTAGAAGTAAAACCATTTGGCTATTTTGCTTTTCCCATGCCTCAGAGATGAGAATGATTCCCCTTACTAAATATATCATCCTCTATCTTCAGTTAGTGGAAGAGCCTAAGTGTTTTCTACCATAAAAAAAAGTTGTGCCTTCCTTTGATCCTCAGTTTCCAAACAAAGTAGTTTTTTACTTCCTACTAAAAAAGAAATCTGCAACATTCATGCATCAAACCTTGTTTGAATCATCAAGCTAATGGGTAACTGATAATGGTGAGCAAAGTCATAGAAGCATGATAACCACTCAAGAAAACTTTTATTGACAACCACTTTTAAATTTTCAGTTGCTCGTGACATCTCTAGATGAGTATCTGATTATAACAACTTTTTTTCAATCCATATGTAGAGCTTAAAATCAGTCATTTCCAGTCATCCGACTCTTCTTTCATTTAATATTAGACAAAACACTCTTTCTATTTCTGCTTACCCAATCTTCTCCTTCCTTGCATGAATCAAGCTTGATGCCCAAAATGGGAGAACATGATACGGACTTCTATAGTAAGAAAATGTATTTTAAGACTTCTATATTAAATCAAGATAGAGCAGTTGTTTATGTTTGATGAGATAATGTGGATTTAAAATCCTGGAAAGTTTAGAAACGACAGGTGTTCTATGAAAAGAGTTTAAAAGGTGGCATCAGTTTCTGTGTGCTTAAGGTTGTAGGCTAGTCATGAAACCTGGGACCTTCTCCCTCCAAATCTCCTCCTCCCCCCACCCCCCACACACGCGCGCACATGCACACACACACACACACCCTAACGCACCATTAAGCCAAGTCTCAGTGGCCTATGTTGAAGCTATGTTGAAATACAAATCACTTGACATCTAGAAACCCTCGGCTTCCTTAAATCTAGCTAGCTTTCTTCCGCATGAACTCTTATTATGCAGTTAAGTTATACATCTCTGTTCAAGGAATCTATTTTAGAACAGCAACTTATCTTATCCCATGATATGCATGATACTTCCTGTATCCAAAGTTTAGCATGTGTAACATATCCAGACACAATTTGTGTGTTTGGCACATACATACGTAAAGCCATCATTGACTTTGAAACTATATATAAGAAAGTTACACCGTTTCCCCTTTGAAGTAAACCACTTGTGTCATAAATCATTTGAATAGCACTTAGATTCTTCAATGAATGAATAACCACTCATGACTCAACAGTTAGAAGAGCCGTTTATATGGACCAAATAGACATAAATTTTGAGGAAATATACCTATATCAGTTTCCATGTCTGACATCTTGTGATCACAACAGTGTATATCACTCGTGTCTATGTTTACAAATCATAGATTTATTGAAATTGGCTAATACCTACAATCCATTGACATTAGTCTACACAAAATATTAGAGGTCCTTCAATCAACAAGCACGCAAGCAACATTTGAGATCAAACTGCCATCTCCTTTTGTTGATTAATTTCTAAGAAATTGCTTGGAAAACAGGGCGGCATTATGGGCATTGTGTTCCTCAATGGGCAAACTATTATCAGGACAGATTTCAAACAGTGAGCCATGTCTGAGTTGACGTTGCACGGAGACTTACACGTCACTGGATGTTCCAGTAATAAACAGAATAATGGAAATTAATAACCGAATACCACCTAGTGTTACAAAAACAGAAAGCATGGGTAAATGCAGCTACATTAGAAAATATCGCATATCTAATGAAGCATGAACAGCTTGCAGTTAGCTCATTGAAATTTCAAAACAGCAGCAGTGTCAATGTTTTATGCTAGACTATTTATTATAGAGATTTTAATGGAATAGATACGATCATCGGCAAATTCTCAATATTCGGACGGAAAATGCATAAGGATTTGTCTTTTCACCAATCAAGATACTCCTAAACCGCAGAGGTCCAATTCTATGATACCAAAAGTACTATAAGTGACCTCCAAACAGAACTTTTAAAAACAGCAATTCTATGAAATATGCAACATCAATACAACTACAATCTGAATATAGAAATAAAATTGAAAGCTTACCTCGCTGAATGCTCGGTAAAATACTTTCCAGGCTGCCTCTGCCGGAGTGCGTGCAGATCTCCTCCCGGGCAGTACTCCATCACCAGGCAAGAGAACTTAGGTGTCTCAAAATGTGTATACAATGACGGCAAAAAAGGATGATCAAGGCACTGCAAGATCTCCCTCTCCGTCTGCGCCCTCGGGAGCTTCTTCCTGGCCTCCAGCGCCTCCTTGTCCATCACCTTCATCGCAAAATAGCTCCTCGTCCCGCACAACTCCGCCAAATACACACTCCCAATGTCTCCACAGCCCAATCTCTTCAACAGCCTAAAATGGTTCAACCCGATCGCTCCATCCCTTGCCCGGACAGCCCGGATTGCCTCCCACCGCGAATCATTTGCCTTGTGTGGCTTGTTCATGTTACTCACACTGAGCCCACCCGCTGACACAGTGCTCTCGTAGCCCACCTCACTACTAATGCTGCCTTCACCGCTGTCCACAGGGTCCTCTTCCACGTTCTTGATGCTTCCGGCAGCCGTGGTGGCCGCAGATACCCGGGCAGTGACGAAGCTATCCTTGTCAGGCTCATTACATTGCGAAAAGGTGCTGCTCAGAGCACTCTGATAGGCCACGCTGGCCGACTCGGCTTCGAGGTGCGCTGAGTCAGGGTTCAGCTCTTTGACTGCCTCAAGAATGGGGTCGGCAGCATCGAGGGTTTCGGCCTTGCCAGCAATGTGGGTGTCGGGAGAAGCGGCAGGGGAATCGATATCGGGGTCTCTAAGCAAGACTTGCCTAATGGTCTTCTTCATCACCTTGGGATGGTGATTGAATTCTTTAAAACCAATTAAATTTGGGTTCTTTAAAGGGGTCTTTTTCGCTGTTGATGCTGCTGCTGCCGCCGCCGCCGCCGCCATCTCATCACTCTCTCAAGAATTCAATCTCAACTCAACTCTACAGCGATTCCAGCCATGAATTACCAAGAAATTACAGATCAAAAATAGCCTAAAGGATCAACAAGAACAAGTCTTTTTCCACTCCCCCTAACCCCCAAAATAATAATAATAATAATAAAATAAACAAATCGCAGATCAAAAACAGCCTAAAGAATCAGCAAGAAGAGATTTTTATTACCCGGAATCAAAAGGGCCTTCTTGTTTTCAATTGGGTTCACGTCAACTCGCGCTCGCAAGCAATTCAATATTGCAATTGCAATCGAAATGGAAAAAAAAAAAAAAACAAGCTTCGCCACAAATCGATTGAGTAGAAGCAATTGCTTTATGTTTGAGATCTGCTATCGAAAATGCAAGCAAGCAAGCAAGCAAGAGATCAATAAAAAAGACTGTTAAATTGTTGAGAATTTATTAAATCATATTTAAAATGAAAAAGATTGCAAAACATCCGCAATTTTTAGAGGAAGAGGGGACTTAAATATTGAGGACCCACATGTCTGCACATGAAAGAGAAGTGAAGTTGCATGTGCCCTTCGGGTTTGTTGTCCACTAGCACTCATTTGTCCATTATTATATGGTTTTTTAATTTTTTTATTAATTATGTGGGAATATTATTAAAATTCTGACAAATAATAATAGTATTAATAATTTTTTGAATAGTGTTGGGTGGGGCACAAGACATTTATTTTAAGAGATTTTTACATATCGATCCTTTATATCTTTAAAATTTAGATTTTAGTCTTTAAAATCTTCATATTTTTATTTTAGTCTCTAAAATCCTTTAAGTTACTTCACTTCAGTCCCTAGGGTAATTTTTAGTCCGAATTTCTTTATATACACCTAAAAAGGAGAAAAATATCAGTTATTTTCCTCTGTTTCCTCTTCCTCCTCTTTTCATCTTCTTATTAGGTTTCCCTCTCCATTTGATATAGGATTAGGGAAAAAAAAAAGGAGAAGAAAGATAGAGATTAACTTGGAGGGAAGAGAGAGAGGAGGAGGATAATGGAGAAGGAAACTCAACAAGAAGAGAAACAAAAAAGGAAGAGGTAAGGGAGGGAAATAATTGGAATATTCAGGTCAAAAATGTTATTTTCCTCCTTTTCAGGGGTATAATGGAAAATTTAGGTCAAAAATTATCCTAAGTAACTTAAAGGATTTGGGAGATAAACAAAATATAAAGATTTTATGGACTAAAGTCTAATTTTTAAATATAAGGGATCGATATGTAAAAATGCCTTATTTTAAACATAGGGACAGGTGTTAAGGACTTGGGAGCTAATTTCTTGTTTAGGGAAGGGGGTAGTTTCTTAAGGAGCACATTTGTTTTCCTGGTGAGCCCACTAAATAACTATTTAATAACTATTCGGACTCGAATCAGAATTATGCTATTAAATGGGCTAAATAATAGTGTGCTCATCTGCAAACTCCCCTTGGGTGGAGCTAGGTATTGTTTGTCACCCCCACACCCTTTCATATTTAAATTTTAAATTCATAACCATTTCATCAAATAGTGTCTGAATTGTTGCGATATTATAACAAGTTACACGTTCTTATATTTAAATTTTTACAGCTGTTCAACTATTTATCGTATATTAACTAACTAATTTTACATAAAATTTACGAAGATGCTACAAATAGTTTGTTTTCTAATGGTCCATGGAGGTACATTTGGAGCCTACGAGTAGGCTAAAAAGAAATTTGGATTTAGAAAAATCTCAATTGCATATGGCAATGTAGTAAAGTATTAAAATTTCTTAACAAGCATAAAAATGAAAATCAGAAATTTGAACACCAATTGCTTACTTTAAATGAAGAATTATTAAGGTATGGATGGTTATGACTTTATTATTAAAAATCAAAAGAGAAAAAAAAAAAATTAACATTACAACAACAACAACAACTAAGCCTTTTATCCCAAGTATTTTGGGTAGGCTACATGAACCAAAAAATAAATACGCCGGATCGATCACTTTGATATTCCTTCTCCATTCATTTCTATCAAGTAATATGTCCTTATTTAAACCTCTGGACTCCATATATTTGCGTATCACCTCCATCCATATTTTCTTCGGTCTTTCCTTCGTTCTTTTAACTTGTCCTACATTGATAAACTCCCATCTTCGAACTGGTGCACTTGTAGGCCTACGTTGCACATGACCAAACCATCGTAAGCGATTTTCTCGCATCTTCTCATCGATGGGAGCTACACCTATCTTAGCACGAATATCTTCATTTCTCACTCTATCTCTCCTAGTGTTGCCGCACATCCAACGGAGCATGCGCATCTCTGCTACACTTATCTTCTGTGAATGACGTTTCTTTATAGCCCAACATTCCGTGCCATATAATAAAGTTGGCCTAATAGCAGTCCTATAAAATTTTCTTTTCAATCTTAACGGAATGTTACGGTCGCATAAAACTCCCGTTGCCCTCCTTCATTTCAACCAGCTAGTTTGTATCCTATGGTTAATATCATTATCGATCTCTCCATCATTCTGAATAATAGAACCCAAATATCTAAACTGACTGCTCATTTGTATCTCTTGCCTATCCAGTTTTACAGTATTATAGTCTATGGTCCGACGTTTACTAAATTTACACTCCATATATTCTGTTCTAGACCTACTCAATCTAAAACCTCTAGATTCTAATGTATGTCTCCATAACTCTAACAGAAAAAAAATTGTCACATATTATGAAATGAGCAAAAATAAGAAAAAAAAAATTAACATTATTGACTTTTTTTATTTTCGGCCCTGATTGGAAAATCCTAATTTGAGAATCTGACGGACCAAGAGTTAGTTTACGTGGTGAACCCATCCAAAAAATAACTGGGACATGTTTTTTAAATATCTAAAAACATTTCGGATGGGTTTAGAAACTTATAAAATTTATCTCACCATTTTTTTTTTGGAATTGGAATTGATCAACTTTGCATTTCCAAACTATTTTGTTGAGTAAGCTAAAAACTGTATTAGTTTAGTTATGTTTATAAATTTCTTAATCTCTCAAGCTGACAATTTGGGTTTAGATAATAGTATTTAAAATCCCAACGGATTTAGAATTTTTTTAGTAATAATAGTAGACTTGTAGCCCAAAAAATTTAGAATTATTTAAAATTTCACCCGCTACATTCGAATCCAATCTAATCCGTGTACAACCCCTAATGCAACCAAGTCCAAGGCTGTCCAAACAAACTGCCCGGGCCCAAATCGGATTTGACCCTCTGCTTTGGACCCAGGCCCAGACGGCCCTGTGCTGCACTGGATGCGGACTAGGCTGATCCGGGCCGGACCCCAACGGCCTGATTAAAAGCCCATTCATATTTAAATTAAATTATTTAAAAATAAAAAATAATTTAGAAACAAAAGAAATCAAAGAAAAATTATCAAAAACAGAAGGAAAAAAAGTTTATGATAGTATACACTGTTTTATGTATTTTATTATGACAAATATATTTATATAGTTTAACTACTGGGAAATTCTAAACAAGCACACCACTTGACTTAGCGAGCACTAGTGAACACACCCTCGTTTAAATGAAAAAGAGTTTTTTTAAAGTGAGCACCTCTTCCTTCCAATATTATCACTCTTAAATCCTTTTCTGCTCTGCATCTTGCCCCCTCAAACCTTAATCTCTCTTGAGAAAAGCTCAATATAATTTTTCTAATTCTAATTTCTTTTTTATTTGATTCACATAATTTTCATTAATATTTTTAAGTAATAGAAATAAATTGTACACTAATTTAGGATTAGATTAGAAATTGATTTTTATGGTACTTTTCCAGTATTTATTATCTTTTATTGATAAATTATTTAAATTAATTTACATAGAAAAATATATTAGGGAATGCACGTTTGGAGTTTAGGACTTAGGACTTAGAAGTACAAAAAATTTGGAAATTTAGGGGTTTGGATGTGTGATTAGAGAGAGAGTAACTGTGTTGAGGTGAAGGTTAATTTTATCGAAAAAAATATATCAAATTCATAATTCTTTGCAAGTTAGGTGCGGTGCTCGCTAAGTCAAGTTGTGTGCACATTTAGAATTTCCCTTAAATTTTTGGTGCCTCTCGCTTTCCTTCGTTTCAGTTAAAGTTCCACTCCTCGGATCCCTCACTATTTCAGCGCTCAGCCCGCAACCCTTCGCTCATTTTTTTTTTTCTTGCTCATCTCTCTCTCTCTCTCTCTCTCTCTCTCTCTCTCTAAATCCCCAAAATCATGAACGTCGCCGGCACTTCTCCTCTCTCAAATCGCCGTCGCAGCCTCAGCAAAAAGCCCAAAAAAGTATGTATCCAATCAGATCCTTGTTCCCATTTGCTAATTTTTACCATTTTTTTTTTTACTAATAATTTGGTTCTATTTTGCTTCAGGTGAAGTTTGGCCTGCTTGGATCCTCGTTATGCCTGTTGGGTTTCTTCATAATCACTGCCTCTCTCTACTTTGCTTTGCAAAATCAACAGCAGCAAAGAAAACAGCCCAAAGTTTATAATGCACGTGTTGGCTTGCCCAATATCACAATATTTTCCGCTCTTTCGCTGGATTCAGTTGATGCAAGGTGGGATTTTGCTGTGAGATCCTGGCTGAGTCTTTCACCAAATGTCATGGTGGTTCTATTTGCGCAGCATCCTTCTTTGGTTAGGTTTGCCGGCAAGTTTGGGAGCCGGGTTTCCATCGAATCGGGCATCGATTTCTCGTAAGTGGGCAGGATTTGGTTTCTTTGAATGTGATAAGTAAATTTTGTAATGGTATTGAAATCCTCATTTTTAGTTGTTTTTCTATGTTAGAGTTTGATTTAATGCATTCTTGTGCTTGCAATGCTTGATATGGTTCATGATCTTTAAATCTTTTTGTTTATAGTAGAATTTGGGATTTAAGTCCAATATTGTTTTGATTATGTGAATCCTACCAATCCAACTCTCTGAAGCATCTTAGCTGTTTATTTCGTGTGAAGAAACTTACATGTTGAAGGATAGGGGGAAAAAGTCCAAATGTGTTAATGCAGATCTTTGAATGAGAAATAGAAGGAACAAGTAGCTGAGTAGTGACTTGGATATTAAGGAAAAAAGTTTGCTAGAGACATAAATTCTAGCCTCCGTATCCGTACACCCAAAAGGCTGGCTTGAAGTTTATATTGCTTTCCATTTGTTGTATACAAAATGACTGTTGGTTCCAAGAAGTCCGAAGATACATGAAGTTTACAAATGAAGTCTTTTTAGTGGCATAAGACGGGTACTATGCAAAGGTTACTACTCATAAAAACACTGATATCCAGTTGTATACAAATGGAGTCTTGATTAGAAATTATTTCCATGCATCAATACTGTCACTACAAGGAGTAATGGAGTTACAAACAAAAAATCACAGAAGATATCTAAGCGAATTTTACTGGAGTAAATGATGTCTAGAGTTATTGGTGGTGATATCTCTGAACTTTTTTGAGAACGGCTAGGTTTCTGTTGAAATAAGTACTTATAAAAATGGCTAGGTTAATGAAGCAATAAGTTCTTATATAAGAATGGAGATGGAGACCATGAACACATAAATGTCCATTATGAGAAAAATACTTAGAACATAGGTAAGTAGCTAATGGTAATTGTATGTTCTGCACTGCATTACAGTGAAAGTTGTGGGCTAAAAAGCACGTACACGTCACTGGGGCTGCCGTAACAATGTCTGACACGGGTTCGATGCAGATACACCACCAACATGCCAAAAACCGTGTCGGACATGCCATGAGGTGTGCCCAATATAAAAAGGGAAAATTCTTGTGTTACTGCCATGTTCATGTTTCTTATATGTTGTCTAAGAAAAGGAGGTAAATAGTCTGGAAAAATCAAAATAAATATTGCTAAATTGGTAATATATATCTATATCTTGTTAGTTTCATGAAGTTATATTTTAATATTTTTATGTGTACATGAATCTTGTTTGGTTTCTATATCTAAAGAATTTTTTGCATTTGCACCCTATACTCATCCAGGACTCACTATCATCACGACTTTTTCTTTTACCTCTTTTCCTATAAAGGGGGAGGGAGGGAGGGAGATAGATGCATCGTTATTGGCAAGTTTGTTCTACATAAAGCAATGAAGAAACACGAATTCATATATTGTTGTTGCTTTCTATTTGGATATTTTAGTAAAATTATTAGTTAATAAAAGAATATATATATATATATATATATATATATATATATATATATATATATATATATATATATATATATATATATATATATATATATCCCATTCCTTTTTGTGTCTTTGTCCTTATTTTTTCACAAATATTGTGTACTATATCCATATTTGTATCTGTGTCCAAATCTGCGTCTGTGTTTGTGCTTTCTAGGTTGTGGGGTAGGTTTTCGAGCGATTGTAGTTCCTGTGTTTTACCATAACACGGTTGAGATACGACATCCTACTTTTTTTCCCTTTATACTGTAGCTTGTCTCCATTCAAACAATTAGCTCTCTTGTGAATACATAATATCACCACATGAGAATTTTGTTCAGCCAAATTTTGACCTGAGTAAAGTAAATATTGCACTACTTCCTAAGAGTTAAACCATTTGTCCATTGACTGCATATAATGGTTCTAGAGTCATCTAAAATTTTGAGTGAGATTCTACAGCACCATCATGACTTCATTAGCAGAAAGTACAGATTGAATAAAAACTTAATGAAATTAGACACTAAAATCTCTATCCAGATGTTTGGTTCTCTCCTAGATCTCCATAGCAGTACAATTAGACATGACTGTCGGGTTTTAGTTCTGGTTTGGCGGTTTATATTTGAACCAAGTTACAAATAGGAAGCACACAATTCTGCTACAAATCTGTATTTGGTTAGATACAGGTAACTGACATGAAACTTTTCATGCGTTGTTGTTGCTTCCTACGTACTTTTTAAAAATTTCATTTGTTCCAGTATTGTGTTTTGTGTCATGCCCTGCAACCCGTTCGTATCCATGCTTCTTTTAGGGCCTTGCATATATCTCCTCACTTTTACATTAAAGAGGTTAGAATCTTGTAAGCTTACCATCTTCTGCGTTGAAAAGCTGGCAACTCTTCCCATGACACTTCAATAAGGTGCCACAGCCAATTAGCTCAACGACATGTGCCTTTTCATCTTGCTTTTCACATGTTCTTTGCTAATTGCTGTGACTGTACAGTAATTGTTCACCGTCAATGGAAACAGATTTGGTCTATTTCTTATATTCCATTTCATACAGGATTTGCTTGAATGATAAAATTCTGTGCAGTAGATTGTACTTTAGTAGCAATGAAGAATTAATAATTTTGTCATCATGACCTTGATTTTAGGTTCTCTGGGACTCCTTTTTTCCATTCCATGGTTGCGAGAGCACAAGCTTCTCACTCTGGCATTTCCGTTCTTATTGATCCAGAGACCATTCTTCTACCTGACATCATCACCACCCTGCATTGTATTCATAGACTCAATCGAGATTGGTTCCTTGTATCGAGCTCTTCAAGCATCTTAAACTTCCCATTACATTTAGATGACACCGGAAAGCATTGGCTACAAAAGGATGGGAAAAAGATAGGGACCAAGAAGGTAGGGTCGATCCTATATACAACACCCGAAAACTTGTATGACTAATGGATTTGCTGAATAACAACATGACCTTTTAAACAGTTGCAGGAATTTCTAGTTCAGAATCGCCAGTGGAACAATTGCAGAGAGAGAATCCTTATGGCGTGGAGTACAGGAGATCCTCCTCTTCATAGTGGAGTTCTTCCTCCTTTCCTATATGGTAAAGGGCTGCACAACGAGTGGCTTGTGAATGAGGTGTTGGCATCGGACTTTAGATTTGTAATTGATGCCACTTTGGCAGCATCTGGCTTCTATCTTGAAAGTTTAAGCCCTCAGTTTAACAAGTCATCCACAAATTCCGCCATTGAGCTTAACAAAACTTGGGAGTACGCTGGAAATCACCATTTTGCCTCACTATATGGATCGTTGTATTTTCGTCCAAATAACACCATTCCAGTTCGACTTATAAAATGTTTGGGGAAACATTGTTTGCTCGATTTAGCCCACAGTGTTTATTACTTTTTAAATGGTCTCTCAGAGCATGCATCTCATAGCCTGAAGATAGTACGGGGTCAAGAGCAGCAGTCATGGTTGTTGACATGGTTACTGCAGTCCTGGAGACAAAAGAAACTGATTAATTGTATGGAAGCATCCCATTCATTGGATATAAGTCCTTGTTCTGAGTGGTACAAGGTTTCTTTCAAAAAGCCATCAAAGCCGTTAAGTTTATCACTCTCGTTAAAATCACTTCTCCAAATTGTTGCAGACGAGGATAAGTCTGTTGTGCTTGCAGTTGCTGGAGACAATTACCGGGACATGCTAATGAATTGGGTCTGTCGCTTGCGCCACCTATCCGTCTCAAATTTCATAGTCTGTGCTCTTGATCCTGATATATATCAGTTCTCCGTGTCACAGGTATGGACACACTTTTAACCCATAAACCTTTGATTCCTGGCTTTGGTAACCTTCTTTTAACTTAGCTATAAGATTAAACACTAGTATTTTTCGTCATTATAGGCAATCTCTGGCATTTCTTTGTGTATATATTTGTACTGATTTATAAATGCTTCCTAATTTTTAGGGGTTGCCAGTATTCAAGGACCCCTTTGCTCCTAGCAACATCAGCTTCAATGACTGTCACTTCGGCACAAAGTGTTTCCAGAGGGTGACAAAAGTAAAATCGCGGATAGTTTTGCAGATACTAAAGTTGGGATACAATGTCCTAATGAGTGACGTTGATGTCTATTGGTTTCAGAATCCATTGCCCTTGCTCCGTTCGTTTGGACCTGCTACGTTACTGGCACAGTCAGACGAATTCAATGAGACAGGTAACTCTTTACCACGCCATGTCTGATACTTTCTTGAACCTTAGCCTGTAATCTTGATTTTTGTTTATGTGTCTCGTGAACCTCATACTTTCTTCAAAAAGTATTCAAATTTCAGTACATAATGATTTAATAGATGCTCTTATTTCAAACTTATTATCTTTTATGGCCTATCTAATTACGCGTTTCCCTTCACCAGTGCCCATCAACCTGCCACGGCGACTGAATTCTGGTTTCTACTTTGCTCGCTCCGATCCATCCACCATTGCTGCACTGAAGAAGGTTGTGAAGCATGCATCCACTTCGGACCTATCAGAACAACCAAGCTTCTACGATGTCTTATGTGGCAAAGGTGGCGCCAACCGTGTTGGCGATGATCACTGTTTCGAACCGAGCACAAAGCTAACTGTGATATTCCTCGATCGCAGTTCGTTCCCTAATGGAGCTTACAAAGGGCTCTGGGAGAAATCCGATGTCAGATCAGCCTGCTTGAAGTTGGGATGCGTTGTCCTTCACAACAACTGGATCAATGGAAGGAAGAGGAAGTTCGAACGGCAGGTTCGTTCTGGGCTTTGGGATTATGATTCCAATACTAGGATGTGCATTCAGAACTGGCATAAGACCAGTACTCTCAAGTGAATAACTAGTCCTCAGACAACTCTTCATCTTTTTGCTTATCATCAGACAATACCAATTCCAGAGCTTTTGTCAGCGAACCTATACAGTTGGAGCTCGCAGTTGGTATGTTCCCAAAATTTTCTCTGTCCCCTGCTACGGCCATCAAAGAGGAAGAAGGGCACTGCTGCAGTCTCCCTCTATGATTCAATGGTACAGGGCGAACTGACCTCCATCTTACAACTGCAAAACAAGGATTCAGTAGTGAGGATTGTTCTTGCCAATAGGATGGTCGAAGTCTATGACAGAGCAATATCGACTCATTCTTTGTTGCAGAAGCACACTGGCTTGTGCCTTTCTCGTCCATAGGTCTTCAGGAGGCCACATAAATCACTTGTCGGGCCATAAGTTATACTGCTTCCAGGCCAGAAGTTCTGCCTGGTACCCACATCGACTACGAAGAAACTGCAGCAAAAACACTCCAAGCAGCCGAAACCATCCGAAGAAGTCAGGGTTATCGACTCTGCATGGATTTCTATGTCCGCCCATCAAGATGGATGTCGATGAGGAGGACAGGAGTGCTCAACTGTAGCAAGCCGACACTTACGTCGGCTGAAGAAATTTCTCCTTAAAGATTACTGAACTCTACACACTGCATGATC
This sequence comes from Dracaena cambodiana, assembly GCA_036321105.1. Classification (NCBI taxonomy): domain Eukaryota; kingdom Viridiplantae; phylum Streptophyta; class Magnoliopsida; order Asparagales; family Asparagaceae; genus Dracaena; species Dracaena cambodiana. The sequence goes on from JAYEPQ010000002.1 coordinate 27,210,829, forward strand.
TTTGCAAGATCCTTAAAGATTGCTGAACTCTACATACTGCATGATCTTTGTTCTTGCAGTTTAAAGGGAACTTGCAAGCTGATGTGCTCATCCCACACAAGGTATTCAAGCTGCTAGTTCTTTCTATGAACAGTAACAATATGTTAGTAATTGTTTCCATTTGTTCTCATTCTCTTCTCTTCTTGAGTCATATTCAGGCTTAGCGTTAACTGGTCTATTTGTTATATAGTCAAATTTTTGTTGGAATATATACTACAACTTTTTTAGGCATGGCCAAGAAATCAAGGATCAAGTATTCAATTCATATCAGTAATTGTTTGAAGGATTCATGCTCAGGCTCTGAATATTGCAAGGTTGGTAATGTTTCAGCTAGCTAGTTTGGTAATGATGAATGTTTCTTGTTTTCGTTACGAGCGATTATAGTCGTTGAGGTTATGTATTAGGAAAAGGAAGTATAATTCAGTTCAGTTTCTGTGAGATATTCTTGTCTGAGCTTTTCATATCAGACATGTTTAGGAAAAGGGAATTTCTAGATGCGCCCCATTTTTTCTTCTTAGTGAGTCCCAATTTCTTTGTGGTGATGTAATTATTTTTTCCCTCACTAAGAAAAACATACATGGGGCGCATCTAGAAATTCCCTTAGGAAAAAGGTAAAGGTTGGACATTGTGGCTATGTTTGGTTAGATATAAAACGAGAGGAAGAAAAAGAAATGGTAAAAGAAAGAGAAAATAAAAGAAATGGAAAATGGTTCAAAAGAGAAAATAAAAATAATATAAATTTGAAAACCTAAGAAAATTAACTTTGTTCTAAACTCCCTTTACTCTTTCATGTGATAGTAATATCAAATAATATTTTCTCTCGTTTTCTCTACAATATAGGAAAGAAAAGAAAAAGCAAGAATTTTTTTTTATTACTTTTCTTTCACTTTCTTTTCATTTAAATTTCCTCTCAAACCAAATGATATAAACACTTTCTTTCTTATTTTTTTTCTCTTTTCCTTTTCTATCAAACCAAATAGAACCTAAAAGAAATGAAAGAAAATATTATTTGGTTTCTTATTTTTTTTTAATTTTATGTTTAGTTTATTATTATTATTTTTTATTTCTGGTTGAACCAAACAACAAAGTCACTACCTCTTTACTTTTATTTCCATGTATTTGGTGCTATGAAATAAATCATGTACATTCAATTTTTCCATAAGAATAAAAAAGAAAAAATAAAAGATGAGAACCAAAAGAATAAAAGACTGTTTTGATCAATTGAGTGGGATAACTAATCCTAATTAATTATGTTTTTATTTTGCCAAAATAGAGCTGGATAATTTATCTTATATGATTAGTAAATTTTCAAATTTGGAACTATTTATCGCTGTCTCCAACAAAAGTTAGCAATCCTACAGTTTTAATCCTTTGAAGTTGGGGATCAAGCTGACGTTTTTGTCTATGATATTTGCTTCTAAATACAACCATTGGCATTGTATCAATTAAAAGCATTCGTGATTAATATCAATTATCTTGTCAAACAAAGAATTAATCATAATTAATCCCTTAATTCATTATTAATTATAAAGTCAGTCAAACACAAAAGTAAAGGCCATAGAAAAATAATTAGTCTCAAAAATAACAAATGTTAATCCTAACCATGTTCCTAATCCCACTAATCAAACAGGGACCAAGAACATAAGGGGTAATTGTGGCCCATCTTTTTCTTAGTGAGCACCGTTTGAGAATTTAAAATATGAACATTTTTTTTTCTTAAGGAGTATTATTTATTTCGAAATTGTCCTCTCCTTTTCTTTCTTCCCCAACAACGACAGCAGCAGTGGCAACGATAGTAACGATAGTGGTAGCAGTGCTTTCGGAAAAATTTTGCTTTCTTTTTATTGCTATTGAAATAAATTATAATAATTTAATTGATTACAATTAAAGAGAAAAAGTATAAACAAATAATATGATAAGACTTATAAATCATCGCTCTTTTTTACAGAAAATCGTGGGATATTTCGATAGCTATAAAATTGCTTCGATTTTCGTTGACGATCCGATGTTGAAAAGAGTTGATGATGGAGATCTTCCCTTCCTTTCAGCTGCTGGTTGAAAGAATGCCACAAGCTATTGCTCGAGAGATTCTACCAAAAAGTGCTTTTTTGAGTCTCCTCATTTGACTATCACTGTAATCTTCATTTTCTTATTTGATTAGATTTGGTTCAAATATTCATTGTATTTGGGCTTGATTTTGCACTCCAATTAGATATAGATTTAACCGATATCTCAACTAAAATCATTTATTCCAATTTATGTGAAGCAATATCCCACTGCTCTTAGCCTCGCGGCGCGCGAGGCTTAGAATAGCCTCTCGGCCCGCAAGCTAGAACAGCCTCGCGGCGCACGAGCCTAAAGTAACCTTGCGTCGCGCGAGGCTTAGAACAGCCTCGCGAACTGTGGCGCTATCATCTTTGTGTGAGTTTTGCTCAATTTTTCTCATCCTACATGCGGTGGCGGTAGCAAGAGCTGCTGTCGTTACAACGGCAACGGCAGCGGGGTCACTAGAAAAAGAGGTCGGAGGTTTTTCGTCCAAAAATTTTATGACAAACTTGTAATTATTTATTGTTTAAGCCATGGCTTTGCTAAGAAAAAGAATGGGGTGCATTTAGAATTACCCGAACATAAGTCCAGAACATTATTTAGATCAAACCTGGAATCCATCCTAATCCTTTCTGGCCCAAAGCCCAAGCCCAAATCACAAACACCAAAAAGGAAGTTTCCAAAGGAGCACACCATTTTTCTTGTGAGCCCGCTTTATAGTGTTATTCTGAAAGTCCGAACAGCTATAAAGTGGGATCACTAGGTAAAAAGGTGTGCTCCTTTGGAAACTCCTTTCTAAAGGAGAATACTTTTTTCCCAGTGAACCCACTTTATAACTATTCGGACTTCCAAGAAAACACTATATAGTGGGCTCACTGGAAAAATGGTGTGCTCCTTTGGAAAGTCCCCTTTAGAAACTCCCCCAAAACAGCATTTGCTTTTTGATCGGATCCAAACCCGGACCTTAGCACCCGAATCCGACCCATTATTCCCTAATCTCCGCCGCCGCCTCTCTGTCTCTCTCACCATTTTAGGGCATTCCTGTGTAGCGTCTCTTGTCCTTCTTGTGGTTGGGGTTAGGGTTCTTGGGTCACCACAACAACGTCCTCTTAGTCGTCATCATCCTCATCTCCACTCTAAATATAAAAACTAAAACCAAAAAAAAATCTGAAACCCTAACCCTAGCACTAGTCTCCATGGATCCCAACGACATCGCCACAGCCGCATCGGAAGCTGAGGTGAAGATCGACGAAGAGGCGGCGGCGGCGGAGGCGAACAATGAAACGAACGAGGAGATCGAACAACAGGAGGAAGAAGGAGGAGCGGCAGCCGAGAACAATGGGAGCGACGCTAACCCCTCCGCCTCTCGACCTCCTATTGAAGGCGCCAGCCCTGGGTATCTTCCGTTTTATTACCATTATGCCCTTGTCGCTGGTCTTTGTTCTTAATTTCTAGTGCTTATTTTGTTTTCGCAGGAAGATTTTTGTAGGGGGGCTGCCGAAGGATACCACTGAAGGTTAGCTACTCTTTTTTAGGGTTTTTGGGTGATTTTTGGTGAGATTTTGTTGTGTAAGGTCTTTAATTTAGTCAAGGTTTAGTAGCTTTTTTATTAATGCCTGAAAAGATCGAAATTTGACGAATTTAGCTTTAATAATTGTTTTAGTAAAAAAAATTGGCTTTTTTTTTTTAAACTCTTTTATGGAATTAGTTTGGGTTATCCCTTGTTTAATGTTATTGTTAGCAATTATTTGTAGTTAAATATTTAGCTTGCTTAACTGTAAGCGCTTATTGCTAATAAGTAATTAGAGTATTAGTTCGGTGTGATGCTAGAACTTTGATGTAATTAGATATCTTGATGTTGTTCTCCTTTTGTACTGGCCGATGCTGCAGATTCTTTCAGACAGCATTTTGCGAAGTATGGGGAGGTAGTGGACTCTGTGATAATGAAGCATCGGAGTACTGGGCATCCCCGTGGGTTCGGGTTCATTACCTATAAAGACCCAGCTGTGGTTGATGCAGTCATTCCTGACAATCATGTCTTTGACGGAAAGACGGTAAATACTTGTGCTCTTCTAAGACATATATTTGTGTCATAATGAAAATAAAATGGTAGAAGATTGAAAGCAGAAAATCTCCTGACTGATTCAAATAAAAACATATAGTAAAACTTCTTATTAGAGGTAAAATATTACAACTAAACAATTATCAAGGAAATGGGATCCTGGTGGATTCGTCACCTTTTTGACTACTTGGTCTTTGAAGCTATCATCTTGGTATTTCTGTCTTAGATGGAACAAAAGCATGATTTTTTAGTTCTTTTATATATGTTCTAGTCTTATAGGCTGGATGGATAATGAAACATATATGAAAATAGAATATTCCTTTTAGAATTCAGCAAGCAATGCATCTTCCAGGAGCCCAAGTGAATCATGTTCGGTTGAGAATTTTTTTAAATTACAGTGTGTAATCATCTGTGGGTTCCTACACTCTTTCCCTACCTAACCATGAGAATCACATTTTATGTACTGCTTATGAAAATATTGAAATGAGAAAAAGAATAAAAAGAAGAAGAGAGAGCTGGTTTATTTAGGAAACTCAAAAGACACCATGTGCAATCTTATGAAGAGTGCACAAAAAATATACCCCCTCTGGGAGCATATCCCCTTGTTGGCTAGAAGCTGCTCACTGCAGGACTTCTTTATAAACAGTCTTTATACATTTTTACTATGAAGCACTTAAAGTTTACTACTAGCAGTCATGTGACAAATGTACTCTACAGCTTCTCTAAATGTTCCTCAATCACTGGCTATCTAACTCTGCCATCTAAATTATTCAAGGTTGAAATCAAGAGGACAATACCCAAAGGAGCAATATCTGGCAAAGATTTCAAGACCAAGAAGATTTTTGTTGGTGGTATCCCAACCACTGTAGATGAAGGTAGGATGTTGTTGTTTCTTCTTTATCATCATTTTTTTAGTATTGGAGAATGTAAAATTAATTTGATTGTTGGACCTGTGCCAGATGAATTTAAGAACTTCTTTGCAAAATTTGGTGAAATTGAAGAGCATCAGATAATGCGGGACCATACATCAGGCCGTTCCCGTGGTTTTGGTTTTATTGCATTCAGCACTGAAAAGGCTGTTGATGACCTCTTGACTAAGGGAAACAGGATCGAGTTTGCAGGAGCCCAGGTTGGTTACAGAGTTTTATTGCCTTCTTGAATGTCTTTTTGGTGTGTACAAATTAGTCTTTTCAAATAAAATTGTGCTTCTTCAAGATGCTACCTTTTGCTACTACTTTTAGTCATTTGTGAGTGATTCTAATTTAAGCACTGTTAAAAAGATCCTTTGTGACAGAGTCAGAAAACAAACATTTTGCTTGTAATTGTCTAGTGTGTGATTGCTAGATGTCTATAAATGTAACTTGGTTTAGCTGCAAAACTTGATTGCAGCTAACTGTGCTCACATGGTTATATGTGAAATTTATGTTTAAATTTGGGTCATAATTGGCACTGAGCACAAGATTATTGAACCTAAAACTGAATACATTTTTAGCAAAGCTGGATCTGTAGTTAAGTAAAACTGAATCCAGACTAGTTAAAACCAAACACGTTGACAACTTGTCAAAGGCAAAAACAAGCTTGATGACACAAGATGATTTGGCATAATCAAATTCAGTTGAATTAAATAATATTGAAGAATTTTTGAGGAATTGAGTTCAATCAAATACAAGGGTTGATAATTAGTAAATGAATTCATTTTAGCCAAACTTCCTCAAGTCTAACTAAGTTATCTTCAGATCTGTTTTAGACCCTTAACTTTTAAGCAAGGTTTTAAATAGGCTAATACCTATATAGCAATAGCATTTAGGATTTTGAGCTTTCCAATATATGCTATATGCTGTATAATATCTGACCAATGCCATTGTGATACATCGGATATTGTCGATATCAGTGCCATAAATCATTGGCTGGTATCGATTCTGATAGCCTAAATCTTGGTTTTAAAGCAAAGTCTTAACCCGAAACAAGTTCTGGTTCTATAGTAGAAATACTGTATACTGCAAATAAATGTCAAGATTTATCTTGATTCGACCAAGATTTGATTAGGAATTTAGTTAGGATCTCAATAGATTTGTTTTGATTTTGTTGCATTTAGGACTACTATATATTTTTTGTACAATTAATTTTGATTAGAAAATAATTTTGAGATAATTGAGAACATGTAATTTGTTCTTTCAAATCTTTCGTCGAGTGATTCGTGTGAGAGTGGGTATGTAACTCGCCTGGATGTGATATCCAAACCTTAATTTATTACCAAATTCCTAATTTCTTCCCAAAATCTCTATTACAATCCCTAATTCTCCTTCTGTCCCTCGTCAAATTGGTATCATAACTCAAATCCAACATCTTTTTTCCCTATCTTCTTCCTATTTTTTATATTTAAGTTTTGAAAAGAAAAAAGAGAAAAAATCTGATAAAAATTCAGGAAAAAAAATCTGTAGAAAAAAGGAGAGAAAAAATTCAAACAGAAAGAGAAGTAAAAAACCGGTGAGAAAAATAAACGAGTGAAAAAAATTTAACAAAAAAACAAAAATCAAACACGAACTCCATCTCCACTTCACCCACGATAGCAGATCGAGCTCCTTCCTCAACTCCTTTAACAACAATTAGCAACAATCTCAACATCCACAGTATCAATAATAATAATAATAATATCATTTCAACATCTCTGTATTATCTCAACTATAAAAACTTTATCGAAAAACCCCTTTATCTTCATCAACATTCACAACAACATCATTAAATTCAAGTCGGTTAGATTTAACAGTTCAAGACCTGATCCATTAGGAGTAAAATGGACTCATTAAGGGTATTTTGATGATTTGGAGCTCGTTTGAAGCTCAGTTTGCACCGGATTCAAGCTATAGTTGAGACATTGCAATTTTGTGGTACTTTCTGAACTTTATATTTTGAAAATTTGGAGTTAATTTTTATGGAATTTATTTTATGTGGCAAATTCATCAATACTGATGCTGATTTCAAATAAGTGGAGTATGATATATATGGTGCAGTCTTGTATTTTCACGGTTATTATGACCGTAATGGTTATGAAAATTGGAAGAGCCATTTAGAATAATTCTTCCCTTTCATTTGACTTCAGAGAAGGAGTATCATTATGCTCAATTGAAGTTGGTTAGAGAAGTTTCTGTTTAATACGTTAGCGACTATAAATCTCGTATAACTTCATCGTATATGATATGCTCTACATCTTGTCTTTAATTATTTACCAAAATTTTTCAGAGCCAAACAGTATTTAGTGTGAAGGATACACACTCTGCTCATGGTATTTATTGACTTAGAGAAAGCTTATGATAAGTTAGCACGAGAGATACTTTTGTGGACATTGATGAAGAAAAGAGTTTCTATTAAGTATATCGACATAATTAAGGGCATGTATGATGCAGTAGTGGCCAATGTCAGAACATGTGATAGTTTAATAAGTGTTTTTTCTATCACAATTGGATTGCATCAAGGATCTGCATTGAGCCCGTTCTTATTTGCTATAGTGATGGATGAGCTTACTAGAGCTATTCAGTATGAGATACCTTAGTGTATGCTATTTGCTGATGATATTGTTTTAGTTGATGAGACAAGAGCATGGTAAATGCCAAACTAGAGTTATGGAGGCATATATTAGAATCTAGAGATTTTTAATTGAGTAGATTTAAAACTGAGTATATGGAGTGTAAATTTAGTAAACGACGGACCATAAATTATAATGCTGAAAAACTGGATGGGTAAGAGATACAAATGAGCAGTCAGTTTATGTATTTGAGCAGTCAGTTTAGGTATTTGGGTTCTATTATTCAGAATGATGGAGAGATCGATAATAATGTTAACTATAGGATACAAGCTGGCTAGTTGAAATGGAGTAGGGTAACGGGAGTTTTATGCGAACGTAACATTCCGTTAAGACTGAAGGGAAAATTTTATAGAACTGCTATTAGGCCAGTTTTGTTATATGGCACGGAATGTTGGGCTATAAAGAAATGCCATTCACAGAAGATAAGTGTAGCAGAGATGCGCATGCTCCGCTAGATATGCAACAACATTAGGAGAGATAAAGTGAGAAATTAAGATATTTGTGCTAAAATAAGTGTAGTTTCTATCGATGAGAAGATGCAAGAAAACCGATTACGATAGTTTGGTCATGTGCAACGTAGGCCTACAAATGCACCAGTTCGATGAGGGAAGTTTATCAATGTAGGAAAAGTTAAAAGAACGAAGGGAAGACCGAAGAAAATATGGATAGAGGTGATATGAAAAGATATGGATTCTAGGAGTTTAAATGAGGAGATATTAATTGATAGAAATGAATGGAGAAGGACTATCAAAGTGGTCGATCCGGCGTGATTTTTTTTTGGCTCATGTAGCCTACCTCAAATACTTGGGATGAAAGGCTTAGTTGTTGTTGTTGTTGTTGTTGTATACACACTCTGCTCACCAGTGTCTTATGGCCTATGGAGAATTTTTGCATTATGAATACCAGTGTTCTTCGAAGAGTCCATATAATGACATTCCTGCTTCTGAGAGTTTAGGTGATGTTATTGCTAAGACTGAGTCCAGTATAGAAGTTGTCGCAGATCCAAAAATTGACGATTCGATTTTTCTGTCAGAACCAACCAACTACATAACACTCAATAGCTATCCTCACGAGAAGAACCTAAGGTCTTGCACACATCTAGTCTTACTTGCCTATCTACTACTTAAATACCGTGAGAAAATTCGATGACAGATGGTACTGAGCAAGAATTCTTATAGATCTGTTATTAGAGATAACATAGCTATTGGCATGAATTCGTAGCTGAATATTATATTTTTCTTGTCTCTCTGATTCCCATTCTCTTTTATTTTCTGCACAAATTTCAACATCTCTCTAGACTTTCCACAACTATTATTGTTGCCATTATGGGAATGTTAGGTAACATATACTTGGCTATCAATTTGTTTGATTTTTTTAACTTAGTTCGATGGAAAGGTTTGCCAGATCACTTGCTCGACTTTCTTCTTGCTGCCATTTATCAGTAGTGAATATTTCCAAGTGGAGGAGAATTGATGGAAATAAATAAAGGTCAAGATTTATGCAGATTCAGCCAACATTTAATTAGAGGTTTAGTTAGGATTTTAGTAGATTTGTTTAGACTTATTTTGATTTTGTTGCACGTAGGATTTTTTATATATTTCTTTTAAGACTAATTTTGATCAGAAAATGAGTTTGAGATAATTGAGAGTATGTGATTTGTTCTTCTAAGTCTTTTTTCGTGTGATTTGTGTGAGAGTGGGTGTGTGATTCGTCTGGATGTGAGATCCAAACTCTAAGTTATTACAAATCCAAACCCTAATTTGTTACCAAATCCCTAATTTCTTCCTCAAGTCTTTACCACAAGCCCTAATTCTCCTTCCGTTCTGTATCTTGACTGCACAAGATACTCTTACAAGATACTTTTGCAACGTATGATACATATATGAAGTGCTTCCGTCAATATTTTGTACCAGTTCCTTTTTCTATGGACAAGTAACAAAGCATTCTCCTTTATTTAAGCTGCTTTTCTTATTGATTGTAAGAGGATTATTTGGTAACGTGATGTGGCTGAGATTAAATATTTAAAGCTTTTCAGTTTTGTGAGATTAAATTGTTAATATTTGGTTAAATTTGTGTTCTTGCAGGTGGAAATCAAGAAAGCTGAACCAAAGAAGCCTGGAAATGCTCCTGCAGCTGCCCTACCAACAAAGCACTATAACAATCCTAGATCTGGTTCTTGGAGAGGGTTCAAAGATCATTATGGCGGTGTTGGAGGTGGTGGCATTGAATCTGGTGCTTATAGGTATGGTGGTGGTTTTGGAAGTAGAACGAGGGGCTATGGTGGCTATGGTGGAAGTGAGTTTGATGGTGGTTATGGAGGGTATGGAGGCACGGGTGTAGGGGCTTATCAAGGTGAATCTTCTTTAGGGTTCGCGGGACACTATGCAGGGGCTGTGGGTAGGGGTTATGGTCTAGGTGCTTATGATGCATCATCTGAGACCTATGGGAGATACGGTAGTGCAGCTGGTTACAGAAGTGGTTATGACTCTGGCGCTGGCGTTGACGGTTATGGAGGTATTGGTGGTTATGGAGGCAGCGGTGCTGGTCTGTATGGTGGTCGGGGGGAATATAGAGGCGGTCCTAGTGGCCGCTACCATCCTTATTCGAGGTAGACACCAGCCCGATCAGCGCTCTTATGCAGTCACATTTCATTAACTTTTAAGTGTTTTCTACTGCGGCTGCACTAGGCGCCTACCATCTCTAGCCTTTTCATGTACACCTATGCATTATTCAAATTCTAGAGTGTGTAGTTCCCTCAGATATCTAGGGTGATTTTGTTCTAGATGCCTGACATTTCAGGGAACGGTATATTGCTTTAGACAATTTGTTACGATATTTATCATATCATATATTACGAGTAGGCTACTCTCTTTTTTGTTTCTCCTTTCAATTGTTATTTTTTTGTTTTGCAGTAATTGTTTGATGATCCATTAGCAGGTACCATGTTTACATTTAAAGTCTATTTAGTTTACTATTTTTCTTCTTATAGTATTTTCTGAAAATTCTGTATGCATGAACTGCTGACACCAGTGAGGAATCAGGCCTTCATTTGCCCATGGGTGCCCCTTAGAACTGTTCGACTGTTATCTCGTTGATGATCATGAAATTTGAGATTGTAATCTCATTTGTTTCGTGAAACTTGTGTTTGCTGCCACGTTTTTCGAATCGGTTGGTTTTTTGTTGGTTTTCCTGAATGTTGCTGTAGCAGAATGGAGAACTGCAGTATGAGGGGAAAAAAAAAAAATTGCTTGACTGCAGAGAAAATCTTTTTTTCTTTGTTCTTTTTGATATATACTAATGAGAACTTGAAGAGAGAAAATATCAAACGTTAACAATTAAATCCTTGTGACCGTTGCAAGGTTTCTCATATATGAGCAACAATAAAACACGGAAGACCAAACTACAAGCTCCAGAACAGACCTGTTGCGATAGAAAATAACCAAAACATAATAAAGTTGAACCACCACAGCAGGCTGGTTATCTTCTGCGTCAATAGACTTGTAATTCATGATAGCATTTGCTGTGGTCTGTAATTCATGATAGCATCATAAGCATGCAGCAAAGATTTTATTCCCCATTTTTCTTTAGGGTCGACTAACTTCATTTTTGCTATTGTGTTAGAATCTTGCTCTGCAAAGATAGTTCTCTTAAGAATTCCCATGTTCTCAAAGCGCCTCAAGCTATTGAGAAATTTTGAAATCTGACATTGTGCTATTCATTTGCCCCCGATCTACAGTAGAAAGAAACATATTTTTCCAAATTTTACATCTTTATGCTTCATACATATCTTCAGGTACATTTTTTGTGCTCAATACCATGATATATCTCTGCCGCAGACAATGAACATCATGGAATCCCTTTAGTTTATGTGAGCATGAAGATTCTTGCAAGCGTGATGATGCAGACTTAAAATTATGCTCCCATTGAACGGTTGGCCGTGCCTCGGCCCTCGGCATGGAGAACATGACATGGATCAATGGATACTTCTCTCTGTTGTCCCCCCTTGTTCTGCTTAAGCGCACTTTTATGGGCAGGCAACTATGCCCCCACGTACTCAGCATATGCGGTTGGATTGCCTAGCATAGTATTAATCTGAATATGACAGCCACAAGTTGAAGATAATCGTTACAGAACTTAAAATTTAGGCATTGCATGCCGTAAAGTAAAGAATAGGGGAGATCATTGCCAAGGTAAAGAAGCTCAGATCCTAGCTGCAGCTCAGGAGAGAGTTGCATATGGTGTCACCTGTTGTCAAAATCAAAATTAGCCTTGTGGAGGATATATCCGAGGATGAAAACTAGAAACGACTTGTTCCATGCACAAATTCCAAATAGTTTGAAGGATACCATACAAGTTGGTTTGAAAAGTTCGATGAAAGTTAAATTACATGAGGCAAAGTTCTTAGGGAGATGCTTGAAAGTTGGGGGAAAAAACAAAAACATCACCAAGCATGTATCATATTTTAAAAAGGATGAGTTGAATGAAAATCAACCAGACAAACATGGAATAGATTTCATCAAGAATGACGATACCTTGAGACTCTCCTGAAGAGACCAGGAGCATTTTTTTCTGTGACGGCCTTGGTGTGATATCTCTAGGTGTAAAGCCAGCACCACCTTGAAAATAATTGGGAAAGTCAGATAATAAATGCGAGGGATACCTAAAGAGCAGAAGTCAAAGGGCAAATTTGATACCTAAAGTGATAATGAGGTCAACTTTGTAAATGTCGCACAATTTCTGTAGAATATCCTTGACTTTGTCCACTTCATTAGGAACAACAGATGTTACAACAACACATGCTCCACCTATCTTTTCCAATGAGGAATTCACAACAGATGATATGTGATCCTAATGGTCACATATTATCTGACTTTAGGAAGCAGTCTAGGGCTGGATGAACTAGGTTTCTTTTCAGAGAGGAAGTAGGGGATAGCTGACTTAATTACTAAACTAATCTAATGACCGTCGTGACACTTTGCATCCACAAATTTTATTGAAAATAATCCCTAATTATTAAGCATCATTGGACCTTTGTATAGGCAATTACAAGCAAGACTTCCACAAAATAACCAATGTGGGACTAAATAAGAATAATAAAATCTAAAATATCAAATGATACCTGACAAAATTTAATAAATTATAAATAATACAATCTAACAAATCCTGTTGTTTGATGTCCTCAGCGTTCTCCCGGCTTCAAAAAATATTCACCTCTGGTCAATGTAGGTGCAATGATTCCACCAATGTCCAAAGCTTTTCGTCCATTGGCAATTTGATATTTGCCAAATAAAATAATATCAATAGCAAAAATATCACTCAAAGATGCGATATGCAGTGTCTGATCATGATGATGGCACCCTTAAACAAGGGTCATTGTAGCTTGCACGATAATAAGTTTGATCTCTTGTCAACCTGTCTGCTGTAAGAGAGATTTAAAAAGGATCATGAATATCAGACAATCTCATGGACAATTGAAATCTTATGGTTGGCAAAAAATATCTTAACAAATGGTTCTACTAAAAAATCACTAGAAGTCACGATAAGAGCTTTGAACTTCTATGGGCCATGAAGTTTTTTTAAGCAATGGTAGGGACTTAATAGGAACTTCTTGCTTGGGCCTATCAAGAATGTTTATGATTAGCTCGGGCTGGAAAATCTGATTATCAGTCTCGACAAGGGTTTCAAGTAGCAATCTATGTTAAACTCTGTTTGGCCTCTGTTTTAATTCTTATACCTCCTTAGTCTCGATCTTAAGCTTAGGCTCTTGTTCAACCTTGGACTCAGATGGAAAAAGACAAGAATTCAGTGAATAGTCTAAAGAAGGCGTGCAACATACCAAAAACTTAGAAGATTTTGTACGAGAGACCAATATTGACAATTTATTGATACGTTCCATCCAAAAAGAAGGTTCTCCATCCAACTTTATAAGTACATAGAGGCATTACTTCTTAGATGTTGAGGAAAATGATGAAGAAAGCTTCAAGATTGCTTTCTAAATCTTTATAACCATACCGTTCATTAAAACGAAGAAATTTTGATACTACATAATACATATCATGCTTAACTTGCTTTGGACCACCATTAAAGTACGTGTATACGCCATAAAATACGAATCTTATGGAGAATTAACTCAGCAATTGAAATTTGAGGCTAAAAAAGTTCTGAAAATATCCAAGAACCTTAATAGCTCGAATCTGGCTAAAATTAGGATCACCATCAGAAATTGTTATGGACTGGAGTAGTTTGAATCATTGAAATGAGTCGGAAATGAGCACATAGGAATATGAACTGGGTCGCGAGGCAGCAAATCGGGAGAATCGAGCACAAGAGGAGGAGAATCGTGAAAACTGAGCTCGGAACTGATATTTTGACACGGAAATGGCAATTATATTCGTTTTATAACTGCAACTTCATTCTGTTAAGAAGTGGAGCGGCTCGGGTATGGAGTTTCGGGTTTTGACAACTTACCGTTTCCAGAGATCAACTGCTGAGATTAGTTGAATTCAATGGTTCGGATATTTTGCAAAATGTATAAATAGTGAGTTTGTTTGTAATAAGAACCCACTAAATGAATTCGATTACCACTCAAATTCTTCTATTCTTACTTCTTCCTTCTTCTTTTTCCGTCTTTTTCTTCATCTTCTTCCTCTAGACTATATCTTCTTCTTCTATTTCTTGTTCTATTGATAGATTCTTCTATAGGACCTTCATTTTCAAAGAGCCAAGCTCATTCTTCAACAATGGCCGGCAACAATAGTATTAGAGCGCACGCCGTTCTTGGTACAATTCCTAAAGTCTCGAATGAATCCTCGTCTTCCATTTAATCTTTGGTTGAAGAACTCCAAGCCATTCGGCAGCTCTTTAATCAACGGACTTCTCAAATGGAGGTTTTGGCAGCTGGTCTTCAATCATTGACTGAAGAGGTGAGACGCCTTCAAACAAACCAGATCAATAATAAAGAAGAAGTGAGATCCATGATTAACAGCATGAAGCCAACCCCTGAAAGTCCAGCAGCAACAGTTAGTTCAGATATGTCAACATTGGTGCAAGGGATCTTGTGTCCTCCTCCCTCAAGAACTGATCAATCTTGGAGTCCAGGCCCATTCCACAACTCATCTCCTCACGAACAAAGTAATTCCCATCTTTTGTTTGGTCAATTTCAACCTCCTAAAATTCCTGAAGGAAGTCCAATCTTTAATCTTCAACAGCCTCAACAGCCATCAAATCTTCATCCATTCAAAGTCATCGGAGTAGGGCCTATGTTTGAGCAACACCCGCCATTCAAGAAGTTGGAAGAGAGTTATTTATTGGGAGTTGGTCCAATGTTTGGACAGCACCAAGAATTCAAGGTACCTGATGGGGCTCCAATCTTCGGTCAATATCCAAAACCTACATACACGGAGACAGGTCCTGCATTTGCTCTTCATCAAGAAGGTAATTACCAAACTAAACCTCGGCCAGAATTTCCTATTTTTAGAGGGCAAGATGTACAGGGTTGGATATATAGAGTTGAACAGTTGTTAGAATACTTTAATATTGAAGTAGAGCAAAGGATAAGGATGGCTGCCTTGTATTTGGAGGATAGTCCCTTAGCCTGGTATAGATGGGTGGCTGGGTCAATTGGGAGGCCTTTGCATTGGTGGGAATTTGTTTATGGACTTGATGCCATGTATGGCAAGTCTGCAACTGTTGACTATTTTGCTGAACTTACAAAATTGAAGCAGGAGGGTTATGCATTTGATCAATACCAGACAGAAATTATGAGATTATCTCACAAAGTAAGGGGTTTAGCAGGGGAGTACTTAACTAGCCTATTCATTAGTGGTCTAAGAGAGCCAGTGAAATTGGAAGTAATGTCCAGAGGACCAAGGTCAACAATTGAAGCAATGAGGTTGGCTAGGTTTGAAGAAGAAAAGGTTGCTGCATCAAGAAAAACTAAATCAAAGGGGTTCATTATGGGTAGTTCTACTACTACTACGGTCACTATGGGGAATGTTGAGCATAAACCTCAACAACAAAACACTTCTATATCATCAACTTTCACCAAGAAGCTCACCCCACATGAAATAAGAGAAAAAAGAGATAAAGGACTTTGTTTCCACTGTGATGAGAAATACACTTTTGGTCACAAGTGCAAGAATCAGAAAGTACTAAGGTTCGAAATACTACCTGAAGAGGCAGAGGCTACAGATAAAGAAGAATCTCTGAGTGAAGAAGGAAACTATAACACCTACCCAGGAATCACATTGAACTCTCTAGCTGGTGTGTTGGGGGTAAAGCTCCATTAGACTTGTTGGGAAGATTGAAGGAAAGGAAGTTACTTTTCTGGTAGACACTGGTGCTACTCATAATTTTATTGATCCTACTACAGCAGAAAGGATTGGTCTCAAATCAGTCCCAATGAAATCCTTTGATGTCACCATAGCTGATGGAGAGAAGTTGAATGGGAGTAATTGTTGCCGGCCATTGTTAAAACATGAGTTCGGCTCCTTGAAGATGAAGGTCCTACAAAAATCTAGCAATATAACAAGAAATAGAAGAAGAAGATGTAATCTTGAGGAAGAAGATGAAGAAGACAGAAGAAGATGAAGAAGAAGAAGGAAGAAACAAGAACATAAGAATTTGAGTAAAGAATCGAATTCATTCAATAAATTCTCAGTACAAGCAACTTCACTATTTATACATTTTACAAAATATCTGAACTATTGGATTCAACTAATCTCAGCCGTTGATATCCGGAAACGGATAAGCAGTCAAAATCCGAAACTCCATATCTGACTCGCTCCACTTCTTAACAGAATGAAGCGGCAGTTACAACGAATATAACTATCGTTTCTGTGTCAAAATATCAGCTCCAAACTCAGTTCTCCCGATTCCCTGCCTCGCGACCCAGCTCAGCTTCCTCTGTGCTCATTTTCGACTCCTTCCAATGATTCAAACTACTCCAGTCCATGACAGAAATCTCTGGTTTCCATGAGATGTCACGAGTATTTTTTTCAAATAATTTCCCAACAACAGTAGTTCATCTTTATTAAATTGGTTTTAGGTTCCCTTCAGTCAAAAGATAAGAGATGTCACCACCACACCACCATCCAGATTTGCACATCAGACCAGAGTCGGGTATGGACCAATATAAGAAGCATTGGTTATTGAATAATATGAGATCAAACGACATCATCTAAATTTTCCCGTTAAAAATCTCTCTTCTTCTTTTTTTCTTTTCAAAAAAGAAAACCCGGCAAAGGAAACAATAAAAAGAGGGCGCAAATATACAAATGATGATTGCAGAATCGAGAAAACCTGCCAGATCAGTCATGTAGTTTAAGCTCATGAAACGAATAAGTTTTGCAAAGGAGGGAATTTGCAACTTGGAGGTTCATGGACCTGCTCTCATTTCTAAGTACAAGAGATGAAGAAATATATTTAGGCAAGAAATGTGCAGAGTACGAATTGCTGCTTCTTTGTTTTCCTCTTGCAAAGAGCAAAGGTTACTCCACAATTCAATATAGCATAAAATTTGTGACCCCTTTAAAATAACAATTCAAAGAGGTGTATCAAGATGCATCTTTTATACAACTAACCAAAGAAAAAAAAAAAGAGAGAGCATGAAATAAGGATCATACTAAGAGATGACAACTTAAAGAAACGAAAAAGCATATTTATTTTTAAAGTTCTAGTCCAGAACTCCAAGGAGAAGTTATAACAATACATAAAGAAACCTTATAATAGCCGTCCATCAGTCCAAGAAAGGACGTGATCTGCCTATACAACTAGATAGCAAAGACCAGAAGAATGGGAGTTACACTCTTTGCTTCATTAGGCTCCGCTAGAACTATCAAGTCAACAATATTTGGACGGCTACACGACCATAATGTTAGGACTTCTTTGATATTCTTATTGATTTGATTTCTCCTTTCTCAGATATGTATAGCACGATTCAAATTCAAGAAAGGTCCACAAGAACTAACTAATTATATCTTCTAAACCCAGTATCAATCAAATGTCAACCCTTTTCAGTTGGGTCTGAAATTCCTGATGCCATCTCAGAGAACCTTGATACCTATTTAAGAATGCAGTTCATACAACCAAGGAGGGACTCCACATTGCCTTAAAGATGATATTTTTCTTACTTACTATATTTGGATGAGCGATTCATCCTTGAGGGACAAAGTTAACCAATGAGACAACCAAATCACATCCTCATTCTCCATGTGACAATAATGTCTCCTTGTCAGACAATTAAGAAAAACTTCAAACATAAATGACTATACTTGCTTGATTGAATATGAAATATATGTGATTGACGGACATGGCACAAATAGGCAATAAATAGATGCACCTAATTAACATACCTCCTATCAGGGCCTGCTTCTGATGCAACAATGTGACTCATAGTACCTTAACCTTTTCCAGAGACGCAGCTTCTATTTGTTTATATGTGGAGTCGTTGCTTTTGACAGCATGTTCATGATGAAGCGAAATATAAGTGCCATCAGACGAAGAATTCTGAGGAAAACTACTTACATCTAAAATCAATATGGGTTGTATGGATGTTCCAGTAGGAAGAATATGCCGGGTAGCAGGCAACTTGAATAATACATTAACGGACTTCACCCTAAGAAGGCGGCTGCTCATTAGTTCTCCACTGCTCTCAACTAGGGATATTAATGGACACGTCCACAGCCAATTTTTAGCCCTCTCTATACAAAATTTTAAATTAGAAAAGTGAAATGTTTAATTTTAATTCAAAATTTTATATAGGATAGGCCAAAAATTGACCCATGGACGCATTCATTACCATCCTTACTCTCAGCAACAAAACTACAAACATCATTAATATATTCAATACTTTTCACAATGGAAAGTTTGAGTATAAGGCTAATAATAGAAACATGTCACATTTCTTACCCACTGGATGCTGTTGCATTTTAAATTCCCATCCTACTATGCCACAATGATATTCTGGTTGAGCAGAATCAGGCTTTACAGAATTTTTTAGGCAGGCCTACACCCTGCACACATGAAGTACCAACAATCAGTTCTGTTTAAGGAGATCTGTACGCCCCTTTCGAGATAAGGAGATCAACTGTCCACAAAAATGCAGAAATTCACTAAAAAATGGTGGCTAAAGGAATCTATTGAGTGTTTGACATAGGAATTCGATAATTGTTTTGTGTAGCTCGCATGAATTCACTAAACACTAGTGGGCTCGCCGGTATCCACTAAGAGTGACTTTTTAGAACTTAAGAAAAGTGAACTTCTGGTGAGAAGAGAGATCATTCCTTTCTTCTTCTTATTCTTTTTTTTTTTTTTTTTTTTTGTGGTGCTCTTTCTTTTTTCTCATCCTTAGCCAAGGTCTATCTTTTATAAGAGGCCAAACTGGCATTCAAGTTTCACAAACTCAAAATCTCATCATATCTGATGATTCATTGGATTGAGACATATTTTTGTGCATTAAAAATTGAAAGAAATTATCCATTGACATGGCCTCTTATTGAAAGGATAAATTCAAATATTCAAAGAATCATACCCTATATTCCATTGCACCTAGATGAATTTCACACATCCTTTGTAATTTAAATTTTTGAAAATAATTTATCCATTCGCATGGATTCTTCTCCGAATAACAAATTCAGATTTTAGGGACTTCATCTGGATGAAATTTTTGGAACATCCTTGACAATTTAAAATTTGAGAGGAATTATCCAAACATAGGAGTCTTGTATAGAGGATGCTCTCATTCAAATCTAAATTCTTTTGTTCAGAAGTCCAATTGTGAATAAAGTTCTCTCTTAACAATTGAAACCTGATTTGAATTCCTTGGCCAGCCATTTATATCGGTGATAAGATAGAAAATATTTATTTCAGTCTCTAAAATGGAACACAATTGTCAGGACATGCGAAGAAACTTCAAAATGGCCCTTAGAAGAAAAAAAAATATTTGTGAGAGGTCCATAGGAAATTCTATTGGATCTAACATTCACTACCCTAATAAATATGTTTGAAATAAGGTTTGGAAAAAATTATCTTAACCCACGACATCTCTAATACTTGTCTATAATCAATGAGATAATAAGCTGATGTTTGTTTTCAATTATGTGTTCTATGCAATTTTTAGCATATAATTTGAAGACATTGCATATAATTGTGTCCGTATTATATCACATTCATATCTTGAATCCATGCTCACGCTTCACATGTGCCAACTGACATAGTAGATTAACTCGTGATTGAATCTTGATGCTGCCCCAATAGGCTTGTGCAACGATTTTGTAAACATGTCCCACGATTATATCGGTACTAGCTAGGAGCTACAACGGTGATTTATATTGCTTGGGATCACAACAATAGCGATGGTGCCTCGATAGGGTAAGAAGTGGGGGGGTGCATGATGTCTTAATGACCCATTATGTGATGAGTGATGAGATAAAAAGATTCCATGCCAACTCGTTGGCATTTTAAAAGTTGGTTTATATGGGTAATTAGGCAACCCCCTAAGCAGAGGCGGTTGCCAGGTTACACTGAATGCTAATATGTAGCCTTGTGCACTAGGCCACTTAAATGCTAATGGGTATTTCTAGGCAACACGAACATATTTTATTTAGAAAGGGTTAAAACCCTTTCAAATGGGACCATCTAACTCATTCTATCAAATTCATGCCATATCAAACCCGGACCTAAATTTCCATTCTTCTTCCAATCAACTCTTAGTTGGCAAGATTCCTATACTCTCCCTGTGTAATCCAAACCTCTGAGGCCTCGAATATGCTCAAACTCATAAAATTGCTCACAATATGTCGTTGGAAGCGACTAGGTCATGTCATCGACAACCCTATTTAAGTTATTTTGAAAATTAAAATTTGAAGTCATCTGCTATTATATAGGATTAACTAAATGAGCCTTCTCCTTCTTTTTTTTTCCTTTCTTCCTCTATCATTTCCTACTTTCCTGTGATGTTACATACTTGTTGGGTTATTTCTTTTGCTCCTTTCCTCTTCTTTCTCTTCCATCTCTCATCTCCTCTCCACTATCAATATTGGCAGTATTATGCTGCTCAGGAGCAAAACTAGGTTTCCGAACCAAGGAGGCAAAGTTGTTCAGGAGTCGAGTTATCCGGACAACTTGTCGAGGCTGTAGGGGGTGAAGCGCCTTGTTGGCAGTGCGGGAATGAAATGCCCAGCCTAAAAATATATTATATTTCTATTTTGTAACTTATATATAAATTTATGGCTTTACAATACTAACAAAGATATTTCTGTTTTATAACGCATACTTCTATTACATAATTTCTATGCAAGTTTAAGAAATTACAATGCAGATATTATCTTCAAACATTTCTTCCATTGACTTTTGGACATTGACTTTTGGAGTTTAAAATAAAAAAATCAATTAAAAAAACAAGATATCATCTTCACACAATCATTAAATCATTCATCCATCATAATCACGATCTTTATAATTCAAAATAAAAAATTATGATGGGAAAAATTATAAAATTGAGAATTTATGAGCGACCTTGAAAAAATTTAGAAAATTGAAGTATACTAGGTTGGATAAAAAAATAGAGCGGGGCAGCTGCCCCCCGGATATACATGGGTCTGTCCATGATGCTACTTTTGTATGAGAATGGGAAGGAAATTGAATACGACATTAACACAAATATGTTTTCCAAAGGAAGGTATCCATTACCTAGGTGGTTAGGCACTTGGCTCAGGGTCTGAAGCCCGAAACGTCCTAGGAACTTCTAGAACAGTGCAGTCTAGGTTTTCCATTAGATATTAGTTGACATGATACCATGAGAAAACTAAAATGCACCTTAGGATTTTGTCTTAGATGTTCCTCGTGGGCTAACTTCATATACACTTTGCTTAGCAGTTCATTCTTTCCCTGCTGCACCCAAGTCAGGATAATGAGAATTGCATTGGGCCAGTACAACAATCACAAAATTATTCGAACTCTAGGAAACGAATCCCAAAAACGCATATTTATATCATCTATGCAGAAAGATAAAAGCAAGGCTCTAGTGTGAAGCAGACTACTTACAATCTAAAAAAGGTTAGAGTCTAAAGGAAACTTGTCAACTTAATAACTTACATTGCCAAGTCTAGCACTAATATTTTCCTTAAAGAAAAGTTTGTCATTATTAATATACTTACAGGGAAAGAGACTCAACAAATAGACACTACATACGGGATATTTTTATGGGAAGAAGTTGGAATGGAATAATTTTTCTGCCATTTTCTCGTTATACAAAGTTGCTACTATAGATTAAGATTGGATCAATGCTAGATACATAAAAGGGTTAATTACAGTTAGATCCCCTGTAGTATTGGGAGCGTCTAATTAACACCCCTGAAGTTTGAAACTCTCAAAAAAATTTCTGAACTCAGTTATTTTCACTCTTTTTTTTTTTATTAGGGTTAATTACAGTTAGACCCCCTGTAGTATTGAGAATGTGTCACTTAACACTCCTGAAATTTGAAGCTCTCAAAAAATCCCCTGGACTTAGTTATTTTCACCCTCTTTTTTTTTGCTAAAGTGCACTCTTGTCCCTCAAATTCCTATTCTACCCTCATCCCTCTTTTTAACCAGCACACTTATTAAAGAGAGAGATGATGGTAGAATAGGAATTTGAGAGACAAGAGTGCACTTTAATAAAAAAGAAGAGAGAAAATAACTAAATCTACGGATTTTTTTGAGAGTTTCAAACTTCAGGGGTGTTAAGTGACACATTCTCAATACTACAGGGGATCTACCTGTAATTAACCCTTTTTATTAAAGTACACTCTTTTCTCTCAAATTCCTATTCTACCCTCGTCCAGGTAGAATAGTAATTTGAGAGAAAAGAGTGCACTTTAATAAAAAAAAAAAGAGAGTGAAAATAACTGAATTCAGGGATTTTTTTGAGAGTTTCAAACTTCAAGGGTGTTAAATTACACACCCCAATACTACATGATAGGGAGTCTGATTGTAATTAACCCTACATAAAAATAGGACCATCACGATGAACACTTCCTCTAACATTAAAAAAGAGTAATATATAGCTCCATATTCAAAGTTGGAATCTTGAAAATGCTGCAATTCGAATTAAATGAAAACCCTTCATTTGGATTATAACTACTACTCACAAAACAATTGTTCAACTATAATAATAATCAAGTCAACAGTTAATAAGGGGGAAAAACCCTAAATTTGGAATCAAAATCAAATTCAGGTATTAAAAAAAGGAGACCTTGACGGAGGCGCGATAAGGAGGGAGAGGATCGGGAGCGCGGATGTCCCTGACAAGGACAAGACCGACAGCGTCGATTGGCGGTACGGTCGCCGGCGGCAGGCGATCCGCCACCTTCAGGACGACGCGAAGTGCCTCCTCGGCCGAGAACATCGGGAAAAGATGAGCGCACGGCGTCGGCACCGTTTTCTGTCTGAGTCTGAACCCCATCCTAAATAATGGGAATTTCTAGACGCGCCTACGTTTTCTTAGTGAGCTCTAACAAATAATTTTTTTATTTGTTAGAGCTGCCATCGCCAAATGCTCATGGTTTAAATTTTTATAGTGCTCACCTAAAAAACTGGGGCTCACTAAGCAAAACATTGGGTGCATGTAGAAATTCCCTAGATAATAGTAGTGACAAATATAAAATCAATGCAGGGAGAGGAGGAGAAAGTCTATTTGAGCACGGCATTGGGTATTAGTTTATCAGGAGATTAATTGCAGATCAAGAGAAAAAAAAAATGATCACAAATTTGTAATTTCTAACAACTTTAGAACAACTTTAGAACGTGGAGTCACCTAGGAAAGTGGTGTGTTCAAATAGAATTTCTCGACAAAGAACAATCGCAACCTCAGTCCATCCTGTTGCCCACATCTTCTCACGTCATATGTCACATGTCGTGTTTTTTTTTCAATCTCAATAATAGTTTGAGAATAATAGAAATAAGTTGTCGCCTTACGTAACTTATCTGAGTTGTGGTTCATTTCTACTATTTCTATTTATTTTTTTTTTAATTTCTCATAGATTATGATCTCGATTTCTTTGGATTTCTCATATAAAATTTTAGGATTTTATTTTTGATTTAATCTTCCATTAAGTAAATACAAGATTAATAGTTTTCAATGAATACAACATTTAACATCTTGTATCAACTTGATGGCATCCTGTATTAGTTTGACGGAGAGATAAATAAACTTCAAATTTTATGGAGTTTGATTCTAAGGAAGATAAGAATGTAGATATCATGATTTAAAAAAAATGAAAAAAGTAATAGAATTATTACTTTTTTACCCCGACTCACGTAACTTATATGAATTGTCAACTCATATACAGTAGTCCCTATTAATTTATCAATTGCTATATGTCAATAGTTTACTAATCAAAAAAGAAATCTTTATCTTTTCATTTCTCATTCCTTTCTTTTTCTTTATCTTTCTTTATTGCTCGTGTTTGAATTTAAAAATGGCTATTGGTCCTTAATATGTTCTCTCAAATAATCAATAAATACATAATTTTTCGATACAGACGATTTCCATTAACTTGTTTCCAATTATAATCGGAGGCATTTGGGGAAATTCTATTCACACACACCACTTTACCACTTTGCTCCCGATGTTCACCTCCTAAAATTTTAACTCCTAAAATTTAAAAAAATTATAAGTGTGCCATTATTTTTTTATAATATTTTTAATAATTAATTTTCAACCAATATTAAATCCGTTCGGAAACTAATCTCCGACTAGTATGAAAACTGCTAAATGTTGGCATTTTGAGTAAAGTGGTGGTGTGCATAAATAGAATTTCTCGGCATTATGATAGTTATTTAATTGACTTAAATTACCAATCTGTCATATTCAATTTTGGTACTTTTCAAATTTTGGCTCAGCATCCCATCATTTCACCCTTAAAAGTAACTATCAACGGTCTTGAATCCTATATTTTTTTACTGTACGGGTTGAAATTGTTTGCAATCTCCGTATTCTGAAAGTTCTTTTGATGACACACCATGTTATTTTTTTAATGTCGAATGTCATTATATTAGAAAACTATTTTATATTTAGTTCTAGTTTAAATTACGGAAGCTCTCCTCCATACAACATTTTTTGCTATTTTTCTTCTTGCTGCTCAAGTTGTCATTAACAATATCACACATTATTCAAATTTCCAGTTACAAGAAGAAAGTACAAGGACCTCACTTAAACCTGGGCACAATTCTCCGGAGCAAAATAAACTGTTTGCTTCCCAAGATCATACACGAACAGAGTGTTCCTTTGATGCGGAGTGCCAATCTGAGTGAAAGTCTCACTAGGGAGCAGCAACAGGCAAAATCTTCCCGGCAAGACGGAGAACAGATTGTCCGGTTCAACATGAAGGGTTGCCTCCGTAAAGTGATAATCCATCGCCGGGAAGGACCTGAAGTTGTTCGGCATACTGTAACAAAGATCCAGACCCACGTCCCTCCCGCTGACCACGGACAGGCCGAACTGCTTGAAGTATTCCATCGTTGCTCGCATGACCGAGAAGTATGCTGGCCTGATCATAGTCGACATCTCACATCCCGTATCGAGAATGCAGCCTCCCGTCCCGTCTGGACGTAGCTTGAAAGTTCCAGGTGGCAGGCGAAGGCGACGACCATTCACACTGATATCGAGCAACTCAACGTAGTAATCCTTGTAGTCGTTCCTCAACATGGGGATGCTTTGAAGTTTCCCTCGCGTTACAATGTCCGTCCCAAAACGAAGATAGCTGATCCCATTGTTGTGACCAGGGAGGCAATAGGAGAAGCGCACGGGGCCCTGGATGCGGCTAGTTAGCTGCATTATTAAGGATTCTCCTCTCAGGTTCATCCCAATGACGCCGCCTGGCTTTGTAGATTTGAACATGTTCGGACTACTTTCGTGCGAGCAACCAAAGACCAGATCTGGGATGGTCTCTTGCTGGCCGTTCTTGGAAGCAAACGTGAGGTGATCGGTGGCGAGGGCGCCTCTAGTGAAGGATTTATCGACGTAGCTGATGAGAAATGGATGGTGAGATGGGTGAGCAGCATAAAAAATTTTCTAGCTTGACTTATTAGCTAATATCCATCAACGGCAAATTTTAATGTTATTGAAATAAATTTATTGCAATAAGAGAACAAGATTCCGCCCATATTCAAAAATTTAAATATGCTATTTTTGATATATTGCATGCTCTCTTTTCAAAGTACAACTGTTATATGATCTGTAAGAAGGTTAATACCAATATATTTCTTCAAGTAGCATGGTAAAGTTTGGACCCCACACCTCTTGATCCGGTGATTTTATAGAAAGAGACGGCCTTGGGGATAAACTCTAAAAAGTTTCATTAGGGGGCCAGGAGGCTGGCAAGATCCTAATATCTGCTCGCTATGCACAATTTAGGAAGAGAATTTTTCACATATTTTCTTTGATCGTCCCTTCATAAAATTTATTCTGGATCTTCCTCTCTAAAGAGAGAATAAGAATCTATATGGGTGTGGTCTATGGGTGTGGTCTGGCAGTGGATAGCGCTAGATTCTAGTGATAAGATTAGGAGGGAGAGAGACACGATGTTATTGGGATGCAACATCGTTATACCATTTTTGCAGTTATTTGGAATATTTGACTAGAAAGAAATAAAAGAATTCTTTAAAATTTAAAATGCAACTCTTTATTATGTTGCTATAAAATTGAGAATGATATATGTTTGACACAGAGGAAGGAGGGACATTGTTGACCTCTCGCACGCTTCGTAAAAACTCACTGAGACGTTTTGATCTCCTATCTTACTTTGAATATTAGGAGAGAATATGCAGAGCTATAAGGCAAGATTAAAGTAGTCTCTGTTACTAGTAGCAGGATTGGAGATCCAGACTAGACCTTGGCCAGAATGGCATGCTTTGATTATAGTAGTTTATTTTATTACTTGTATATTTTATTTTGTTCACTTCTCTATGGTGACTAATTCTACACATACACACACTTAGACAACTTTGTTTCGTTAATTGCTAATTAATGGAACACACGGGTGAAGGGAGTCACTTCACTGGCCCAATAAAATAACTGCATATAGTGCCACTCAAAAAATAATTAAGTGGGTTCTTTTGTTTATTACCTCAGTATAACCTCAGTAATCCAATTGATAAATTTTGTTTGAGAAGAAATCCAATTCAAATGCTGTCGGAACAACAAATTCATACATTTACCTCACATCGTAGATGCATACACCACCTTCGCACTTGTATGATGGGGGGACGCAGAGAGGGTGATCGCAAGGGATCGGATGAAAGTTGCGAGATGCAGCTGGATTGAACTTCGGCCCGTCCTGAGGAAAGCACGGATGGCAAGGCTCGCACTGCGTCCACATCAGACTGCTCCCTGTGTCCAGCTGAAGATGGAGATTTGTCGGAGGGCTGCCAATGCTGACTCTCACCATGTATTCGTAGTCGACATGGGCCATGACAGGCCGTATACTCACATCATGTGGTGCTATGATGGCCGACTCTTGTGCAGCGATGTGGGATTTGGAGCGCTGGACCTGTCTCTTTATCTTTTCACTTGCGGTGAGATTGCCAGGATAGAGAGGGGAGTGAATGGAGTCGCGGTGGATGAGCTCCAAGCTGAAGCCATTTACGGCATGTTCAGCCGTAAAGGAGAAGAGAAGGATGATGGCGAGAACGGTTAGATTCATGGTGTTTTGAGTGGTGGAAGAGTTGGTCTCTTGACTTGTCATGAGAGTTTATATACACCTAAAGAAGTCGAAGGATGAATTAAGGACTGGATCAGGTCAGGTGGCTTTGAGTTTGCTCAGAGATTGCTTGACCAATCCATGAATTAAATGCACAGAGGGATAAGAATCTGATAGTGTAGTGTTACAAGCATAGACACGGATAAGAATCCATATCTTTTCGTATCACCTTTATCTATATTTTCTTTCCTCTTACCTTCGCTCTTTTAAATTGTCATGCATTGATAAGCTCTTCTCATTGAACTGCTACATTTGTAGGTCTACATTGCACATAACCGCATTTGTAGGTCTACGTTGCATATGACCAAATCATCGTAAACAATTTTCTTGCATATTCTCATCGATGAGAGTTACATCTATTTTAGTACGAATATTTCTTTTAAGGATGATCGATGAAAAAGATTAGTGAATATGTTTATGGTTTTCTCTTTTTTTTTTTAATCTTGCTGCTCACCGTCACCGCAGTATCACACAATCAAATTCATCAAAGAGAGGAGAGAGAGGGTGATAAAAGGCCAAAAGCATCAGGGAAATTCTATTTGCGCACTGCATTCTATTCTCGGCGCTCTGGTTCCTCTTTACACCAAACTCATATTTTGAAATACTGTCATTTTACTTTCTACGCCTAAATTTTTTTCCAAAAATATCCTTCCTTTTTTTCTCTAACTCCTTACCCATTCGATTCCATTTAGCAAAAAAAATATTTTGGTCGGGTATTAATATCCGATCAAGAAACATTCTGGTCGGATATTAATACCCGACCAGCAAGCGAAGTCTCCCAAAAAAAAATTAATTAACGATAAATTTCAAACAAATATGCATAAAACCAAAAAAAAATTTAAATCGTACCTTAAATTTGTTCTCTAACACCAATTGCATGTTGAAATTTTCCATTTGTATAAGAAAACTCAAACTCAAATTTCACTTGTCACGGTAAAATCGAAGAATTTAAAATTCTTCTAATATTTTCAGGAACGTTAATGTAAAGAATTTTAAAGGGTCAAGAAATCAAATTGATGATTTTGTAGGAGATGTATTTTTATTAAATACAAAAAAAAATCATTTAGGGAAATAGAGGAGGAACACGATGAGTCGTAGTTCCAAATTTGAAAAAGTCTTAGTTTGAAATTATAAGAGTAACTTAGTCAAAAAAAATAATAGCAAATTTATAATTATTTATAAATTTCAAAACCGTACGTGAACACTAAAATGCCGTGCAAATAGAATTTCCCAAAGCATCACCCAACTTCAATTTCGCGAGCCCAGAAAGTGAGACAGCGACGGGAAGGCAAAAAAGAAAAGGAGAATCTTGGTAGCGGAACAAGGCCCACCTGTGGTCGGCCCACATTTCTAGATAAGTCTGCGGAATATGCAATTGGACCTTTTTTTTTAGGGGTATTTACTGGTTTGTCCCTAAAATCTTTATATATTATGATTTTGCCCCTCAAATCTTCATATTTAGAATTTTGCCCTCTAAATCTCATAAGTTACAACAATTTTGCCTCTCTCTAACACAGTTAAATATTTGACCATTTTACCCCTCTTTTCCTTTTCTATTTTCCTCCTCTCTTCTTCTTCTCTCTTCCTCCTCTCTTCTCCTTTTCTTCATTATTTCTCCTCTCTTCTTTCTCCTCTCTTCTTTCAGTATTTAACTGTGTTAGAGAAGAGAGGAGAAGAGAGGAGGAAGAGAGAAGAAAGAAGAGAAGAGAAATAATGAAGAAAAGAGAAGAGAGGAGGAAGAGAGAAGAAGAAGAAGAGAGGAGGAAAATAAAAGAGAAAAAGAGGGGTAAAATGGTCAAATATTTAACTGGATTAGGAAAAGTTAGAGAGGGGGGCAAAATTGTTGTAACTTATGAGATTTGAGGAGCAAAATTCTAAATATGAAGATTTGGGAGACAAAATCATAATATATAAAGATTTGAGGGACAAACCAGTAAATACCCCTTTTTTTTAACCCCATTATGAATCCATTTGATGTAAATTAAGTTTGGGTACGAAAATGGCAAAACAAAATGTTTAGTTAGTGGCCAAATTCTATCTTTCCCTAGGCATGATGGTTCCAAATTGAATGATATGTGATAACATTAAATGATAAAACAAAAATACACATGTCTCTTTTTCCTAGGTATGATGGTTCCTAATTGAATGATATGTGATACATTAAATAATAAAATAAAAATACATATATCTCTTTTAATGAAATAAAAAAATGGAAGATAAATATTGGATATATAAAAACGCTTCTTATTATTCATTTTCGGTCAAACTATATTATCTGTTCTGGAGATTATAATTTTCATGCTAAACTTGTTATATATAAAAACTAAAGTAATTATTTTTGAAAGTCTTTTCCACTGTACCAAAACTTCGAAATTGTGATGAGATTTGAAGTAAATTATTTTGTATTTTTAACACACCATGCAGGTTGAAGGCTAATTTTGGACAGAAATCTGAGTTTTACGCAGCAATATAATTTTTTTTTTTAAATCTGAATTGCTCTGATACCATATTGAAAGTTCCTTCCACCCGATGAGAATTGAACCTGAATTGCTCTGTTCCTTCAATTGCATCAAATTTCCGAAATTGTGATGAGGGTTGAGCTAAATTATTTTGTATTTTTAACAATACTGTAGAGTAAAACTATAAATAGATAAATATGTTATTTTAGTGCTCTTTAAAGAACAATTTAAAGAGATAAGTGGTACTGTAAATCGACAACAACATTTGCAAACTGTTTACATTTGCTTTCTTAAAAATCGTACAAGAACTTTTACATTTAAAAAAACAACAAATTCTATGTAAATTATGTAGGGAATGGTCATAAATAAATTATAGGCAAGGAGGTTTTTGCAAAGTAAACGAACGGCTAAGAAAGGGGGTTTCTAAAGGAGCACACTAATTTTCATAGTGAGTCCACTCCTCAGCATATTTTTTGTTCGGACTCAAAGTTCGGACTATTATTAAGTAGGTTCGGACTCAAAGTTCGAACTATTGTTAAGTAGGCTCATCAGGAAAAATGGTATGCTCATTTGTAAACTCATAATGGTGTGCTCATTTGGAAACTCACGCTACGAAAGAGGGTTTCCAAATGAGCACACCACTTATCATAGTGAGCCACCTTTCTTAGTGAGCATATACTCTCTTTCAGCAAGAGAGAGTTTTTTCTTGTGAGCACACCATGCTTTCTTGATGCTATTTTTTCTTTTCTTTCCTAGTGAGGACACTATGTTTTTAAAACTTTGTTTCCACCACTCCATCTCCCTATCTCCTTTGTGCCTTAATCCTGCTGTCCTAACCTTGACATGTTCCATGCCTAATACTGTAGTACTCTCCTTGTATGATGTCCCACAACTTCATTCCCTCCCAATGTTTACTATATTGGAAATAATATCGTCCGTGATTTAACTCCGAACGAAAAATATACCGTTTGTAATCTAACCCGAACGATATATGATACTGTCTAGATTTAACCCCGTACAAAAATAGGATGAAGGTTGAAAACAAATATATTAATATCAAAAATTTTAATAGCAAACTTGTTATATTAATCAAATTTGTAAATTTGTAAAGTATGCACACTAACAAAAACGGTGTGCCCCAAAAGTCAGGTAAAAAAAAAACGTATGAAAAATACCGAGAGAAAGAGAGAGAGAGAGGAGGACTCTGCATTCATTCATTGTCCTTCTATTTTTTTTTTTTTTTTTTAATTTATTGATCTCATCATTTTCGCAATCAATCACAAGAAAAAGCAATAAATTACTAGAAAGATAAAGGAAATTTAATCCGATCTCAACGGCTCCGTCGGCGACGAGGCCGGCGGCGGAGACGCTGTGCGAGTCTGGCCTGGAGTGCCTGCTGACCATCGTCAGGACCCTTCGGATGGGGTCCTGCATGTCCACCGCCGCATCCGACGTCGCCGCCGCCTCCTCGTCTGCTGCGCTGCCTCGCTTGGGATCCAAGAGGCAGAGGAAAAGGGGCGGCAAGAGGAGCGCGTCGTTCGAGGAGGCGAAGAGTGATGAGGCGCTGCGGCGGATCCCCGGGAGGATGTTCTCGAACGGGGCCAGCGGGGTGGCGTCGCTGTTCACTCAGCAAGGGAGGAAGGGGACCAATCAGGACGCCATGATTGTGTGGGAGGTATGACCCCAACCCTAACATTTCCTGTTCGGAATCAATAAATTTGTTTTAAATTATTAATTTATTTGATGTATAGCAGTTGTATCACTAGCCTATCAATGAGGCCTTTGCAATCTGATTTTGTGATAAATGGAATAATTAACAATCCTGAGTAGCCGCGGGATTGTTATTCAGTATTATGTAGCTTGTAGTTTGTAATAGACTGTGTTGTAACAATTTTTGTTTCTGTATGGTTCTACGAACACTTTTGTATGTTTTGTTAAAACCGTTTTAATGGAACGCAGCAGAGGTTAATAGCTCACCGTTTTGATTTAAAAAAGAAAAAAACAATCCTAAGTAGCATGCAGCTTGATTAATTGGTCGTGGTGATGCGTAAACTGAGAAATCTGTGCATTATGGTTTTGTTTCGTAGGTGAGAAAACCATTTAGTATATTCTTTTATCTAAAAAAATGAATCGGCCCTATGGTTCCACGGCGTATGAAGCTGTGGCCGTGTCGGGCAAACCATATTGAAATATGAACATAAATCAATGTATGTGATGATGGAGGTTGTGTTTTGTTTGTTTGGGTGGAGGGTGGACTCAAGAATTGGGTCGTAGAAGAGGAATGAGGAGTCTTATCAGTTCTAATTTGACTCAAATTGAACCTTTTCACTTGATTTGAGGAAACAAATAGAGAAGAAATCAACGATTACTAGAGACCTATAGGTATCGTTAATCTCTAGAACCAATTTCTTAATTGGTTCTTGCTCCCGTAATGTCATTTGCCACAATTGCCACATCTCCAGCATATAGATTAGGACAAGCTTGTGAGATGTTGAATGTATAAGCAAATCCATGATGCTTGATTGTGAGATGCTGGAAAAGACGTGTTCGGTGCTTTTCAATTAATTGTTAAAAGTTGGGGGGTTAGACACAAAAGTATCATATCATAGAAGTGGAATAAGGATTCCCATCAGTTCTAATTTGACTCAAATTGAAATTGACCACTTGATTTGAGGAAACAAATAAGAAAATTGTCTACGATTACTAGTCATCTCTAAGTTCGAGAAAAAATTTCTTAACTGGTTCTTGCTCCCATAATGCCATCTGCCACAATTGCCACATCTCCAGTACCAGCATATGAATTAGGACAAGCTTGTGAGATATTGAATATATAAGCAAATCCATGATGCTTGATTGTGAGATGCTTGAAAAGACAAGTTTGATGTTTTTCAATTAATTGTTAGAAAAGGACGGGGGGAGGCGGTTATGTGATTGAATTGAGTGGATACATAGATGTTACAATTTGGATTTTAATGTGATGAACGTGCAGTCTTGGAGCATGGATTAAAGGGGGTTGGCTGGAACATTTATCAGTTTTAATGTTTCCATCTGTTGCATTCTTGGAGCTTAATAGTTACAACATACATCAAGAAGAAGCTGAGGTAGTGATATGGCAATATTCAGAGATATGATGCCTGTGATGTGTACCAGTAGGATTGTCTTGATGATTGACTAAAAGGGATTAGTGTTGTCTTGATGATTGCCTCTTTGGTGGTTAATAGTGAGAAGGTATAGTTAACAAAGTATTGGATGTGATATTTTCATAAATGAACAAAGACAAGTGTAGGATTTATGGTTTACACGGACATAGGCATCACATGGTGTTACTCCTAAGTAAATGAGCTTTAGACAAACCTTTTTTGTTATTATTGTCTATTCAGGAGGGTGGTAATGAGGCAGAGGAAGGTAACTCACTGAGGAAAGGATTCATTAGGAAAATCTCACTTGAAATCACAATGAAGAGCAATTTGCCTCCATGCCTTCTAAACCTCAACCATTGTATAATAGGACCTGCAATTATGTAGTCCAATTTATTTAAGGTGATTCCCGATAATACATATTGGATTCGGACCTACGTTTTCCTCAACTGAATTAATGTACAGGGCCCTACTATATCCTAGTTCACTAGATCTCAAGCTCTTTTATGTCATGGAAGTAATGATGGAATAATTGCTGAAAATTTCCACTAAGGCCCAACCCAAGAGGTGTATGTCGAGAGTAATTGGTTAATAAGATTAGAACACACTTCGACCCGAACAGGGAATCCCCTAATGGAATATTGAGTTTAATCTTAGTTAACCATATATCAAATCACCTTTTACACACGGGACTGATTTTGTTAATCCCATACCTTATTTCTTTTTTAAAACTGAGCTTATTAACTCACCCCATTTAGGTTAAAGTTCCCATTTTGATTGGATCTGAGCATCCAACAAATTCCACCTTGGCTTGCATCCAGTTTCTTTTGTTTCCTTTATAGTATAATAAGGCATACTAATTTTCGATATTTTTCTGGCTTCTTTTTGCACATAGCTTGTCCTCCATTGAGCCCGCATCATCTAGTGGAGATAAACCAAATATGTCAATTGCTCATTATATAGAATTGAATGCCCAATCAACCATGTGCTTTGATACCAATTATTACGAAATTGGTTTAATGTCTAGTTGAGGTGTATGTAATCGATAATTCAATTTTAGATGCATGG
Source organism: Dracaena cambodiana (assembly GCA_036321105.1). Lineage (NCBI taxonomy): Eukaryota > Viridiplantae > Streptophyta > Magnoliopsida > Asparagales > Asparagaceae > Dracaena > Dracaena cambodiana. The sequence continues at coordinate 27,244,962 of JAYEPQ010000002.1, forward strand.
TAAATATGATTGGGCACTATGTAAAATATCTAGCAACGAACAACTTTTAAGTTGAAGAACAACAATAGAAATGCATTCAAATATATAATGCATTAGAAGTAAAGAGAGCGGGGGAAAGAGTGATGAGAATGTTGCAATGTATAGAAGTTTCCTGACAAACTAGAGTGCATATCTACCTAAAATATCTTTTTTTTTTCCTACCACTACTATACTTACTTGATTTTAGAGGTTCCACGTATAAACTTCACAAAAATATCATATATTTATAACCGAGAACTTAATCTCGCTTGCCTACTCCTTTTCGCTTGAGACTTGTAGGAATTTAATCAGTACTATGGGATTGTGACCCTTTTATAAAATGTGAATCTCAATTTACAAGCTCTTGAAGTTGGATCTAGAAATTACAAGCACTAGTAGGCAAGAGAACAAATTAAAACACTAGCTTGGTATAAGTATGCTGATGATGACTTTGAGATGATTGGAAAGTTTAGGAATACAAGATTTACTTGATCTGAAAGTTTTGGTCTCTCTCATTAAGGGTAATGAAAAATCAAGCTTTAAAGTTCTTACAAGTTATCTCTCAAATCATTATACAAGAGTAAACATAAAGATATGAGAGTGTAATTGATCAATTGTTGAAAAGTCCAAGATTAGGCAATATTGTCTCTGTGTGTTCGTTCGTTCGCTCTGACAATTGATCATTCTACTCCTGCTAGGGAGTCTGCCTTGGTCGGTCAAACACGAGCTCACTTATTTGAACGTTCATGATGATTGTTCACGCCTTGGGTGCTACGTGTCACCATCTGTCTCCCTATGATGCACAGCAGGAACTTGCTCGCTGCTGGGCAACACTCGCATATTGTTGCGATCAGTCGACCTGACACGATAGCTTGTTGTTGTACCTATGTTGTTTCCCAACTTCTTTTTCCATCTCCCTTGAGATTAACTTTGGCAATTTTCTTAAGTATAGAAAATTGGTTAGACAACAGAAAGTGAGATTAGGCTTAGTAAAAGAGAGAGAGTCAGAAGATCATTAACTCATCCTAATTGCGTTGTGAATATAAGTTCAACTGCATGTGAGACACATATCCAGCAATAATAAATGACAGACTGATGGTTACGAGTTGTAGATTGGATTTACTCATATTTATATATGACTATAAAATTGAAAATGGGTGAAATAGATACTAAGTTTAGCATGAATAAACAAGAAAGGTCTATTCATCACCACGAATAACAATTGCACACTCCAAAACAGATAAACAAAGAAACAAGAAAAGGGTAAAGGAAGATCACAATGAAAAAACACATCCTCCTGCACGCTAAAAGTCTGTATTTAATGCATAAAATAAATCTTCTAACATCCTTGCCACACGAAGTTGATCTTGCTGTAGGATGGCTTCTAAATCATAATAATTCCATTATTCCTGCACCTTTTTGAAGCTTGATCATGTTTTATACACAAGTTGCTTTTACTCATACTTCATATTTTTATCAAGAATTATTCATATGCTTATAGTTCATTGCACTTTTATTATGTTCTGAGCAGTAATCTATATTTTAAAATTTTCAGAACTTTTGTTCAAGAAGCGATACAATTTTCTGTGGGGTTTTTGATGGCCATGGACCATATGGACATATGGTCGCAAGACAAGTGAGGGACTCTCTCCCTCAGAAGTTAAGTTCACACTTGGAGGTTAAAGTTCATAATGATGGCTGTAAAGAGAACAGATTAAGCACTGCAGGAAGCATGAATTCAGAGGAATCTGTTGATTTAATGCATAATATGAAGGAAGAGGCTAGGGCTTCTGTTGATTTTGAAGAGAAAGAGAAGCATCCAGAGATGTTTATGGTACTGAAACAGTCTTTCCTGAAGGTTTTTAAGGTTATGGATAAAGAACTAAGACTGCATCCTAATATTGATTGCTTCTGCAGTGGGACAACAGCAGTCACCCTTGTCAAGCAGGTAATTGAGTATTTTCTTTCTAGATGTTTGTATGTATGACTGAAAACGAAAGTGATACCTTTATCAGAATCTCGTTCATTTCATTTCTAAAAAACTTATGTAGGGCCAAGATCTCGTAATTGGTAATGTTGGTGACTCGAGAGCTATTCTGGGTACAAGGGACCAGGATAACTGCTTGACTGCAGTTCAGTTGACTGTGGACCTCAAGCCAAATCTTCCTAGTAAGAGCACCATCGCTTCTATCTATATCAATATATCTCTAAATTTTGTATTTTTCATCTAATTCCTGTTATTTGTTTGTATTTATCTATCCATTGATAATATCCATTCGTAGGGTTTCCTAGGGTAGATTGTAATTAAAAATACATGTAATGTTTGTGTCTCATGAAGTGAGAATCATGCAGTTGCGGTTGCCATTCACTAACTGGTTTTCCTGATTTCCTATGATCTCCATTAGTACTTTTTCTTAATGTCTTCATAGATTGTAAACAATGATTCACACTATTGGATGGTTGCATTTGTAGAAGCAGTCACCTTCCGATGCATAACCTGCCAATTTCAATTTCAAGAATTGGAGCTTTGACGGGGAATTCTAGTTCAATAGTTTTTTCTCTGAGTGAACTATGAGTAAACTAGAATTGCTGGTGGAATCCAAATCTCAGCATCTTTGTATTAAATATTGTTCAATATGGATATAATATATGCAATATTGTATCAAGTGAGGTGCTCGATACGCGATATATCATATAGCATCAGTCGATATTGTCAATACGATATCCCCAACATTGCCAATTCTGATACCGTAAGTCATCAATTGTTACCGGTACCAGTTCTGATAATTTAAACCTTGCAAAATACCAAGTGTGAGTTCCTAGTAGATCATGCAATTAAAAATCTTTGTTTTCAAATAACAAGTAACTAAATCAGCCGTTATCATGCCGAAGTGGAGCATATATTATTCTGTCTTTTCTGGCTGATATACTTGCATTTTTACAATTCGAGCTATGATTTCAAAGGTTTGATGCTATTAAGCAGTGTTTAATGTGACACTGACTTCTAATATGTTACACAGACTTCTAACGATGGTAGGATGGCTCTATAGAACAGAATACTAGTTACATGACATTTCCATTTTTTCAGAATGAAATATTTCGGCTACTAGGAAAATAGGGCATTTAGTAACAACCGGGTGCACACAAAGCCACAAACACACACAAAACACAATGCACAACACACAATACAACAATGTCTTGGTAAAATAGTGGCACTTCTTTCTATAATTGCCACATTAAGTTTTCTTGTAGTCTGCATTCCTGTGTACAATATGCTTGTAGATTGCATGAAAGGTTATCATCTATTTTCCTCTTGTAGTCTGCATCCCTCTATTTCCCAAAGTTACATTGCTGGAAAAGGCCTATTAGAATTTGTTCATAACTTCCTCTGCTTTGCACAGGGGAAGAAGAGAGAATCAGACGGTGTAAGGGCAGAGTTTTTGCACTTCAGGATGAGCCAGAGGTGGCTCGGCTTTGGCTACCAGATAATGATTCCCCTGGTCTAGCAATGGCAAGAGCTTTTGGAGATTTTTGCCTCAAAGATTTTGGCCTGATCTCAGTGCCTGATATTTCATATCGATGCATTACTGAAAGGGATGAGTTTATTGTATTGGCCACTGATGGGGTTGTCAAAACTTCTGTCATTCTGTTTCTTTATGTCCATTTATCTGTATTTGTTCCTTTCCTTTAGGAATTTTCAGCTTTTCTAAGAAAATCTTTTTGCCTCTGATTCTTACAGGTCTGGGATGTGCTATCCAATGAAGAGGTTGTAGACATTGTGGCCTCAGCTCGTGTTCGCTCTTACGCAGCTCGTTACCTAGTTGAGGCAGCAGTTTTGTCATGGAGGACCAAATATCCTACCTCCAAAATAGACGACTGTGCCGTAGTTTGCCTTTTCCTCAATTCAGATGAAAGCTCCTCCACATCAAGTACCCAAGAAGCTTGTACTGGTTGGTCAAACTCAATGGAGGTTGACAACACTACTGAACTAATGCCTTCAAGCCTAATCTCACTGGAGCGCTTCGCCACTTGCTCATCTGGGATCCTTCCAACGGATAGTATGGAAGTAGAGGGCATGGCCCGAGTAGACACACTGCTAACACTTCCAAGGTTTGTTTCTGATGCCAACATCAAAAAAATTGATTGAAAGTTATGGGCAACTCTGCAGATTGATGAAGGATGTCTGCAGTATGTGTATGTTTTGTTTACGGTTTTGGGTAAAAGAAGGTACACCCGGCTTTATTAGTGTTACCGGGTAATACTCTCGTCCTCCTTGTTTCTCGATTCCCAAGTCAAGTGCGAGTAACATGGAATTTTTTTTATTTTTTTATTTTGGTATTAGTGACAGGGTAGTACGGCTTGATTGTTTTAATGACAGCCCATAATAGTTGTCACAAAAAGGAGAGGTTATATTCTGATTTTGATGTCCTTGTTATTAATTTTGTCAATTTTTTCAGAAATAGGTTTGAACTGGGACCTGTTTATCCCTCTTCTTTTGTGCCTTTTCATTGCTGTGAATTTTTTGTATGGCCAACTGAAAATGAAGACTTATCTGAAACATGTTCTGAGCATCAATCCATGAAGTTAATTTCATGGAGTCACCGGAAGCAAATTCAAGTATGAGGTAACGTGGAAAAATAGTGATCCTGTTATTTTTTAAAATTATTTTTGGATGATGATTTTCACTTCTGGGGTCTATTTATATCCAGTTTATTGGGGCTTAGTTTTGATTTGTATCATCCATCAAATAGATACAAAATTAGCTGTTTTCAATAAATATAACATCTTGATAGAAGGATAAATGAAGTTCAAAATTCACGATATTAGATCCTCAAGAAGGTATCCTCAAGAAGGTAAGGCAGTGAATAGGCATAAGTCTAGATTTTTTTTTTTTAAACAAATTATTTTTTTGCTGCTAACTCACATGAGTTTTATGAGCTTACAATTCATTTACATACATATATACATATATTGCTAGCTTAGGAAAATTTATATGAGTTAGCAATAAAAATATAGTGATCCAATAATTTTTGTTTAATTTTTTTTCTAAAATTATGATCTTTAACTCATTAACTTCTTTAAAATCGAATTTCACTTATCCTTGTATCGAAATATTTTATTCATTAAAAATCGTTAAGAAAATGTTTTATTCATCAAAATTCGTTAAGGATCAAATTGATGGACCAAATCAAAATTAAAATCTAAGAAATTAGGTATGAGTGAACACTAAAGTGTTAATCATAATCAAATATAAATTTCAAAATTTTTTTTATTGAAGATAGTAAAAATTGATTGCATCTCAATCTTAAAAAAAATAATAAAAAATAATAATATTAGGAGATAAGGTTCACTTGGTGATAAAATATACATTGAAGAAAATCGATGAATTCAATGAGTCTCTCTAAATCCTCTTTTACATTGTTTACCAGGTCAAAAGAATCAAGATTTTATGTGAACAAAGCAATTTGTAAGGATGTTTTGTATGAGAGTAATTTGCTATTTCTCACTGTGCAGATAAAAAATAATATTTATTGGAACTTGGTAATTGGTAATCGAAAGAATCAAACTTGGGAGGAAGTGTCATAAAAAAATGTAACTGCTATCAAATTTAAGTGTCTCATAAATCCTATATGCGTGCTTGTATATATTCATATGGAAAAGAAATTGTTTTTTTTTCCCCCCTAATTATGTGGAAATGACTAGAGGTAACGAAACGGGTATGGACCCTCTAACCCGCTAACTATATATAACCCGATATCATTCTTGTCGGGACAGCTAACCCGCCAATTTGATAGGGTTTGGTTGTCTTCAATCCCCCCATTTACTTGACGACAAATCCTCCATCGTCGACGACCATCGGCTACCGCCGGAATGTATCCATTGTCGGCGATCATCAATTGCCGAGCCTCCATCATCGCCGATGATCTCCAGGCAAGCAATTTTTTCTTCTTGGTCGCCTTCAAAAGTTTCCCTTTTTGATTCTATCATAGCGCTTTACTCAAGCAATTAAACCTTTGAAGTTGTAGGTGTACGTGCCAGCTTCTTTTAGAGCCTGTAGGGCTCCCAGTTTTCGCTGTTTAGCTTCGAGAAAACGAGGTTTTGGGGCTGAACCTGAAAAAAAGAAGGTTTTTTTTTTTTGTAGGCAAAATGTGAGGTTTCTTGATATTTTTTAATGAATCGTTTTATTGCTGAAGTGGTTGTATGTGCATATTGCTGGTTGATGCCAACTGCTTGCTTGATTTTGTTTTGTATCCTTCACATCTACAAACATATTGAGCTAAGATATGTGATAATGTGAAATACAAACATCTAGCTAAGTCGTCTTGTTAGTTTGAATTAAGATCACAACTACTGCTTATGTGTATAAATAACCGATGTACTGGGATGCTGTCTCTGACCTGCCTTGTTGGCTTCTAAGAACGTACAGATTCTAATAAGTTTTCTGTAATATCTAACAACTGAAAGTGGATAATGATCATTTATATTACTTTTTTGCAGTGCTACAATATTAGTATTGATGCACTCCCTGTGCTCCACAACGGAAGGTTTTTAAGGTTTGAGCACAAATGTTAAGGAAGTAATCAATTTGCCTTTTGAGGCAATCATAGAATGTTTGAAATGACCAATATACCCTTTTGTCTTTTCCTAAATGATAGAATGTGTGAGAGAGGAGCATTTAATGCAAAGGTTAAATTTGTCAAACAAGAGGGACAAGGGAATTAAAGTATGTTGGGCCACTCAAAATCACAATTTTTTTGGACCAAAATCAAACTACTAGAATGACTTTCTTTGTGGACCGGTGGGAGTATCAACCAATAGTTTTGAGAATAATTATATTAAGTTCAATAACGTCCTCACCGTAATATTAAGAACAATTAAATGAGTAATATAAATTGTGAACAATTTTCCTAATCATAAGCGTCATATAGGCATCCATTATCCGAATATGTACTTTCCCATAATACAATAATGTTTTTACTTAGGACCTTAGTAGAAGATGGTATGTGTTTGACAAGTAATGCAACAATGTGATTAGTTTCTTACCTGATCAATTAACGAAAAGTTTGGGGTGACTTGTCAGAAGTTCCTAATGACATTTCAACGAAAATGTATTAATTTCCTATCTGCAAGATCCTGCCTGGATGCGGACTTCTTTAAACGCCTTGGCATCTTGGTATATTGGTGGCAATATTGTAACTTATTACTGAATATATTGGAAATATAATGGACATAGTTCTTAATTATTTGCTCATACTTAACCTGTACTCTTTAGGTAACTAATTTACCAAATTATTTTGCATCTTTATATTTATTTTTATTATCCATTAGTAATCAAAAGAATGATTATTCTCAAAAGAAAAGAATGATAATATTGTAGAAAGTACACTATGTAGACTTCCAACTAAGTCCTGATTGTTGATTCTTATGGAGAGAATAACTAAACACTTCTTATTTTGAAATCATTTGGCAAACTTGTTTGGTAATTAGAATCACTCTAGTTGTTACATAGTCGCCTTATAGGAGGGTCTAGTTGAGTTAACTTTTTTGACTTTTGTTTAGGTTAGTTACATAATAAACTTGAACATATATCTAATTAAATGGATGGCTCTAATGGCAAATGTAAACTTTTGGACCAAAAGATTAGAGTGGCAAAGAGTTATAAAATCTTGTAAGATGTACAAGATTAGCAAAAAAATAAAAATAAAAATAAATATAAAACTTAGCGCACCCAAAATAAAATAAAATCTCTTGAGTAAACGTTTTTTCCCGTCATTTAAGGGTTAAGAAGTGTTAAGGTTCCTTAGCAGAAAAATACTAGTTAGTAGGTTATTCCTATATTGGGATTTGTTAGGATGACAAGCCCAGTTGTACCATTAGGTGCTTTAGCATTTTAAGAGCATAGGTCAAAATTATATAGATTAGTGGTAGTCATGAGCTTATAATTATATTCTATGTACAATCATATTAGCAGCCATTGTCACACTCTATGAAGTACAGACACTTCAAACTGAGTATCGTGCCGTGCCAAATCCATATCGAATACCGACACTTGTATGCTTGTTAATACATTGTCGGATATATAGGAACCATGTCAAATTTTAAAAACTTAAAAACTTGCGTGTTCATAACCATGTTTATTTTGAAGGTCATATAGATTGTGTATCAGATGTGTGTCTCGCTTTCTAAAAGTCATAAAAATCGCGTGTTGAGTATTGTGGATTCATACATTTTCTGAAAAGATATAGATATTATTTTGACATACAGATCACATGTTATGGTTGTTTCTGTTTTCAAAAGTTATTCGCATGTTGAGTATTATGAAGTCATACATTATAAAAAAAGATATAAAAATTCTTTTCACATAAAAGAGATACTAAACTAATAGGCCCCAAGTAAAGGTAGAAGTTTCAAATATTCTATTCAAAATTCTTGCCCATTGGATTAAATTCAGATTGTTGAGAAGGAGGAAAAATTAACAAGTAGCATTTCCTCATGTGAGGCATTTTCTTTAATATAGTAACTTGATTAGAATTTATCTTTAAATTATTAATTTTTTTTTTTTTACTTCTTTGAAGAAAACTTGTTTTTATGACTACAGTTTTTTAAGCGCATTATATATATATATATATATATATATATATATATATATATATATATATATATATATATATATCAATGTTTAAAATACCGATAACGTTAACTTCGCGTTTTTTTTTTGTTAGGTTATGTAGCAAATAACGTAACGCTTAATGTAGGTTACGTAATTTTCTATTTATTTAATTAAAATAAATATAAAACTGTATTTAATAATTTCCATAAATAAGTAAATAAATCTAAAAAATCATATAAAATATTGCAAAATCAATATAAAGGCATAGAAAATTAAAAACTATATTAACAGTCATTAATTCAGTCATTAACAGTCATTAATTCATCAATTTTTTTCCAATTTTTCAGCCAACTCCCAAATTAACAAATTAATAGTCATTATACTAATTATCAAATATACTAATTAATAGTCAGTATACTAATTATCACCAGTCATTAACAGTCAGTATACTAATTATCCGAAATTAACAAATTAACAGTCATTAATTCAGTCAAATCCCAAATTAACAGTCAGTATACTAATTTTTCCAGTATACAAATTGTCAAATATCAATTTGTATTAATTATCAGTCAGTATACAAGCAAGATCATTATCAGACAAATTATCACCCAAATTAATTCATTTCACCCAAATTAACAGTCAGTAAAAGTGTAAAACAAATCAGTCAAATTAGTCTTAGTAAAACAAATCAGTCAAGTTTAAAATGGGGATGACATTAATTACCTGCTGAATGGTTGAGCCGGAGAAGACAGTTGAGCCGGGGAAGGAGGAGGGAAGAACAGTTGAGCCAGAGAAGAGTCGACCGGCGGTGTTGAAAGGCTGCGTCGACGGCGGCGGACGAGAGAAGAGCAGGAGAGAGCGGATTTGGGGCTAAGGGAGAGAGGGATTGGGGATTTGGATAGAGGGGAAGAACGGGAGAGAGCGGCGGAGAAATAACTGCGGCAACGACGTCACGGCGATGGAGGAGAGAGGGATCGGGAATTTGGACAGAGGGGAAGAACGAGAGAGAGGGCGAGAGAGATCGAGAGGTGAATTAGGACAGAGAGAGATCGATCGGGAGAGGGCGAGTGAGATCGGCGCAGAGAGGAGAGAGAGATCGGGAGAGGGCGAGAGAGATCGGGAGGTTAATTACGGAGAGAGCAATCGGGAGAGGGCAAAAGAGATCGGGACGTCGGCAGAGGGGGGAGAGCGATCGGGAGAAGAATTAGGGCAGAGGGGAGAGAGAATCGGGATATTTAGGAACGAATTAATGGGTTTCGGGTTGAATAAACCGGATTTCGGGTCGTGGGTGCGGTTCGAAAAGGAGTTGTTTATAACGCGTTATAACGTGCGTTATTTTGAAAATAACGCACGCTACGCTGCAGTGCGTTATTTAAGCCTGTTACGGAGCGATTCCTCCTCGCTCCATTACGTAACGCGTTATAACGCGTTACGTAACGTGTTTTTTTCAACATTGATATATATATATATATATATATATATATATATATATATATATATATATATATATATATATATATATCACTTGCACAAGTATGTGCATATTTATGTTGCCTTGTACCGTATCCTACTTTTTAAGTTTGACATGTCCCTGTATCCATGCCGTGTTCTATCTGTGTCCCGTATCCATGCTTCATAGCTCACATTCATAGTTTGCCTAAACATGGCATTTAAATTGGTGAACTATGTGGTTTTGTGAAATCAGTGAATGGGCTATAGATAGAAGGGGAGTGCTGCAAATATATTCGATCCTTGCTGCAACTTATATATGATATTCCATGATAATTAGGAAAAGTTGCCTGCCATGGAATAGAGCCACTTTTCTCTACTATCTTTTTTTATTCCCGCCTCGGGCAAATCGTAATCACCTCAATATTTCAATACATGTTAGGTAAATCAGCATGGTCAACACAAAACAAATAAATTAGGAACAGAGAAGGATAGTAAATAAGCAAGCAAGCTTTTTAAGTTGTTTAATAGTGTTCACCTCACATGGCTATAAACGAGGGAAATTGCAGCTATTATAAATATTGCTTAGATCCCTTAATCATTGATGTTTGAGAGCAAGTGATAATGCGGCTATTATAAACATTGCTTAGATCTCTTAATCATTGATGTTTGAGAGCAAGTGATAATTAACTTAAAATGAGAATATTCTTTTTCTTAGTTTAGCTCACTACATTCTCCTGGAAGATAAAATCTTGTAGTCCTCGACTCTTGAGAGTAAATTAATATTTTAAAAACATCATCTCATAATTTAGCAAATTTGCATAGGTCAGTAATGGGTTAGGTTAATGGTGCAATTTTCTTTAAATTTGGCAGTATGTTTTGAATGACAAATACCCGACCCTTTACTTATGTTACTGATAGTGCTGCTTTAGTGGGATGAAATGAGTGTCTCAGCACATTCCCTTATTTTTAGTTCACAACTTTGCGTATATTGCTCTAGCTTGTGAGGGTTTCCAAAAGGAGTTTGTCTGACTCATTTAGTTACTCAGAGTATTCTCACCTTCCTACCCTTTAAGGAGATCCTAATTATACAGATTGATCCGAAGGAATGATATTTTGATTTTGGACTGAATGTTTAACTAAGAAAAGCGAAACCTGTCCTTTCTCTAAATAGAATTTTAATCCTTCTAAGCTGTCAAGTTGGAGCTGCATAAGTTTAAAAATGAGTTGTACATTCTTGCTCTTTAACTAAGGATGCCGTCGATATTTTTTTTTTTGTTGCCTTCTTTATTTTAGATCTTATTGGTATTTGTTACTTGGCCTTTTGTCATAGAGTAATACTCCGAAGATTCCAAAAGAGAGCACCCGTAATGCTTCTGAACCAAGGTACGTTACACCACTTCTACATATATTAATTATGAAATCATTCTGTACATCTCGCTTCCTTTAGGAGGAAGTTGTCTGGTTTTCCAATTTCAATTTGGAAATGGTTTTCTTTCGGACAGTTATCAGTTGAAGTATCGATTCTTCTTAGTTTCCTTTTCGTGTTCAGTTAGAAGCTTGGAAAATTAGGTTTGGATTGACTATAAGATCTGATTGAAGCATGAAGCCTTGAAAATTGTTATAGCTCATTCACTCCCTGCTGAAGCATGCTGGATAACTATTGTTTACAAAACATTTACAAATGGAAAAGATAATGAAGTTAACACAGTGTTGACCATGCATACCATATTTTCATCTCCCTGTAGACAATAAACCAATAATTACTTGTGCAATAAATGGGATAATTCTAAGGTGCATGATATCTCTGCTGTTTGTGAAGGAAATGCATTAAAGTAGTATAATGATTTAAATTTTGGACAGAAAATAATTGGGGGCAAAAAAGAGTAGAGGCGTATAGAAGAGTTAAGAGAGAAGATAGCAGATAAGATAGACATAACTACAAGACGGGAACAAATTTTGGCAACTAGTCTTCAAATTAACCTTTTCAACTTGGAGACTGCTTCAGTACTCCAAAAAAAGGTTAGTTTTTGGAGTACCAATGGCATAATTGTAAATAAAATTCCATAATTTTTTGCTTTCCCAGCTGTGTAAAATTCTGCTACATGATAAGTTGGCAACTTGGCATCTGGTGCCATTTTTATATGTGTGCAACTTTTAAGAACAGTTGATATTCCAAGTTAATTCTATTCTCTTTCCTCGATCAATTCCTCTCTGTAACTGAACACCAAAGAATCCATCCTGTCTAGATCATTATAAGACTTAGTTCATTATTTGATCATCGGCATTGATGAACTCCTCCAACTAATACATCCTCCATTCTCCCTGACTGTTGTGCTGATTTTGTTGAATCCCAACTATCAATCTCCTCTTGAATTTGGTTAATCACATTTTATGGGTTTCCTAATTGAGTATTGTGGGTTATCTTGTCATGGGTTTTCTTATTGGATATTTTGGGCAGGGGCAGTAAAAGGTTTGGAAGGCACAAAAAGATTAGGAAGAACAATTTAGTTTACTCAGCATTCCCATGTTATCCTTTTTAATTAAATTAAATTGTATAATCTTTGTAGGAGAACTGAAACATATGGCATTTATAGAAACAGGATGATTTACTCTTCCACTACCACTTACAGAAATCATATATTTAGCATCTTGTAAAAGTTAATAGCAAATTATAATTTATATCCTTTCTGAGACAACTATCACAGAAGCTCACTCATATAGAAGCGGCCAAGCTCTTTCTATCTATCGAAAGGGATTAGATATATGGACACATGCACATGGAACTTCCAGCATATCCTAAAAGAAGGCAAACTCAAAGCATGCGCGCGCGCACACATGTGTGTTTTTGTGTGTGTGTATACAACAACAACATCAACTAAGCCTTTTATCCCAAGTACTTGGGGTAGACTAAATGAACCAAAAGAGAATCACGCCGGATTGATCACGTTGATAATCCTTCTCCATTCATTCCTATCAAATAATATCTCTTCATTGAAACCTCTAAAATCCATATCTTTTCACATCACTTTTGTCCATGTTTTCTTCGGTCTTCCCTTCGCTCTTTTAATTTGTCCTAATTGATAAGCTCTCTCGTCGAACTGATGCATTTGTACGTCTACATTGCACATGACCAAACTATCATAAACGATTGTCTTGCTTCTTCTCATCAATGGAGACCATGCCTACCTTAGCACGAATATTTTAATTTCTCACTTTATCTCTCTTAGTGTTGCCGCATATCTAGTGGAGCATTCGCATTTCTATTATACTTATTTTCTGTGAATGACATTTCTTTATAGGCTATAGCCCATTATTGCGTGCCATATAATAAAACTGATCTAATAGCAGTTCTATAAAATTTTTCTTTCTGCCTTAATAGAATATTACAGTCGCATAAAACTCCCATTACAGTACTATAGTTTAGGGTCCATCGTTTATTAAATTTACACTCCATATACTCTGTTTTAGACCAACTCAATATAAAATTTTTAGATTCTAATGTGTGCCTCCATAACTCTAACTTGGCATTCACCCCCTGATTTTGTCTCATCAACTAAGACAATATCTTCAACAAATAGTATACACTAAGGTATTTTATCTTGAATAGCTCTAGTAAACTCATCCATTACTATAGTAAATAAGAAATAGCTCAATGCGGATCCTTGATGCAATCCAATTATGATAGAAAAATCACTTGTTAGACCACTACATATTCTGATATTGGCCACTACTCTATCATACATATCCTTAATTATGTCAATATACTTATGTGTGTGTATATATGTATATTATATATGTGTGTGTGTGTGTGTGTGTGTGTGTGTGTGTGTGTGTGTGTGTGTGTGTATATATATATATATATATATATATATATATATATATATATATATATATATATATATATATATATATATATATGGGTTAATTACACTCAGATCCTCTGTAGTATGGGGGTATATAACTTATTAGCTTTAAAGTTTAAAACTCTCACTTAGACCTCATGAACTGTTAGTTCAGTTAGTTAATGACACTCTATTTTAAGCGTTAGTGCACTCTTATTCTTTAATTTCAATTTTATCCTTTTTTTCTTTTTAAGAACCTAACTCACCATCAATTCATCTCTCTCCCCCACCCTCTCAGGTCCTGGATCTCTTTCCCCCTCTCTCCCTCCCTTCCCTCCCTCTCTCTCTCTCTCCCTTCCCTCCCTCTCTCTCTCTCTCCCTCTCTCTCCCCTTCTTTTGCACTGTTTACTCTTCTTTCAGTAGGCATGCACAACAGCAGCAGCTGCAAAGCAGCAGCGGCACTGCAGCACTGCTGCAACCATGCACAACAGCAGCTGCAAAGCAGCAGCGGCATTGCAGCACTGCTGCAAGCATACACAGCAATAGCTGCACAACAGCAGCTACAAAGCAGCCCTGCACATCTTAATTGGGGATCACGTATAATTTGTAACAACACAAAAATTTTGATACACATCTTAATTGGGGATCAACAATACATCTTAATTGGGGAAAATCCACATAAAGAACAAAATTTTAGCCCCCTTATGGTGATTAAGTTTTGTTTCAACATAAATTTAAATTCATTGGCAATAAAATTATCCTCAACCAATTCCAGGCATAGGAAAGGTCAAGAATTTGAGTCCACACTCGATATTCAGGTCAGATGGTACAGGATTGAATCAATGTTCTAAAATGTATTTTCATTATGCGTGCAGTCGAGAACTGCATAACGCATAATCGGATTACGCGCCGATTAAATGGATTACGCGGAATTATGCAGAATATTAATATTTTAATATATATTAATATAATAATTATAAAAAATGGATATATTAAGTCCCTTTCAAGGCATGGCAACAAAGTATTGCTCGAACCAGATTATTTTTCAAGCTCCTTGAAGAATGTCTTACTCTTTTTGTTGTTTGTATTCAAATGGGAAGTCTGTGTATTCTGTGAATTGGTCAAACGAACTCTTATCTTTCCACAATTTGTTTTGATGATGATATAAATTTTCACTGCTTGTGCATGTATGGGTTGGCTTGGTGTATTTTGTGAATTGGTCATGTAACACTTTGTTCAGTCAACAAATAAGAAAATTAATTAATTTCCAACCAAACCAAAGCTATCTTAATTACCAATCTTCGATTATGCTATTTCCAATCAAATCAAACATTGCCTTCACTGAACAAATAATTTCACTCGTACTGTAAAATACAGTGATTCATATCCTTTTCCAACTCCAAATTATTCTATATTGATGAACAAATTAAATTAATTAACTGATTGCTAAGTTTAGATGTTTACCTAGCTTGAAAGTGAGTCCCCGGTAACAGAAGTCCAAATTATTAAACAGCAGCTACAAAATTCCAAAAAAAAAAAAAAACTCAACTAAAGAAAACAATAATCCGTTCAAAATATTCCAAGTTTCAGCAATTTCGATACTTGAGCTGTTCTGACGTCCCACTTTCAGTCTTCAAAATTCTAATTTCCAAAAAAAAAATAATCTCAAACTCTGCGATTAATCGAGCAGTGACAGAGTCGGTGAGAGAGGAGACCGAAGAAAGAGTTCGCGAGAACTAGAGACCGAGGGGAGAAAGCAACGAAAGTGAGAGGCCGAGGCGGGAGTCTCAGCAAGATCAAAAGGTGTGTTGGCGAGAGCAACAGACGAGTTTGGGCAAGGAAATGGGGGTAGAGGGTAGCCGACGAGACCTTCGAGCTCTGATTGGACTCAAGGGGAGAGAAGATTTAGCCCAATCAGAGGAGAAGAGAATCTAGGGTTTTTTTGGGGCGAACGATTTTTTCTCGAGATGTCGCGAAGTGGGGTCGGGAGACGAAGTCACGAAGGGAAAAAGGGATTTTAACGGGTTAGGAAAAAACGGGCCAGGTTTTACGTTGCAAACCCGGCCGCATAACCCGCATAATGGATTATGCGACCGCATAATGTGGACAGGGCGATTTCTCCCTTTTCTCTGCGTTTATGCACCTGCATAAGCCGTATTTTAGAACACTGGGATTGATATTGGATTGGCTTGATTTGGAGACAAGACGATTCCAATAGACTTGCAAAATAACCGTAAATTTAGATGATAAAAATGGTCATACATTCAAGTAAAGTATTTATCTTTGGAAACCATTCTACACCCAAAATGCCATTACATACTATATAAAAATTAGCCAAGTACTCAGGCATCAGGAATTTTGGTAAATTATATGAGAGAGCCTACCCTTGTCCTTGCATAATAGGATCCTCTAGCAAATAAACCAGGAGTGGTATTTTTTGGCATCTCATACACATAAGGCTCGTGTTGAGGACTGAAAGTACCCAACATCTCCTTTGCACTATCCACTGTAATACGAGCTGGTCCAAGTTAGCACAAATGCATTTCTAGGTCTCATATAATGAATTGAAATTGTGTTCGCAACAAATACGAGGAATAACCAGACATATTATTCCCTTGAAACACCTCATCCATAGTTGATTTGAGAGGAGTGATTGCTCCCTCCAATCTGTTATAAAACGTGGGAATTTGAATTCTAAAAGCGGAATAATTCCCTTCTTTCTTTGATGATGAGAATGACGGGAAATATTTTCTTCTACCTAGTACCTACTTATTTTCTCTTCTTGCTCCTGAAGATTCAGTTGCAAGTGGCATAGGGTTTAATTGGGGATTTTTTTAGGCCTAATTAGGGTTCACCTCGATGATAGCCGATTCTTCAGAAAACCACCCTAATTAGGCAGGTAGAGAAAATCTTCAAGAGCTGCCGGCGATGATGGCCGATTCTTCAGAAAACCACTCTAATTAGGAAGGTAGAGAAAATCTTCAAGAGCTGCCGGCAATGATGGCCGATTCCTCAAGAACCGTCGGCGATGATGGCCGATTCTTTAGAAAACCCTAATTAGGTAGGTAGAGAATACCCTCAAGAGCTGTCGGCGATGATGGCCGATTCTTTAGAAAACCCTAATTAGGTAGGTAGAGAATACCCTCAAGACCATTGGCCGATTCCTCAAGAGCCGCTAGTTCACCTCTCCGTTCCTCTCAGCTTGATTTTGCCGAGATGGATTGCAGGTAGAGAAGCCCTAGGCAAACTCGTTCCTCTCGGCTGTGGAAAAACAAAAAACGCGAGAAAAAAATCTCTGCTCGATCTTCCCCTGGTTAATTACAGTCAAAGGCAAAATCGACTTTTCATATCACGTGTGCCTCACGTGCACTCAATCCAAGCGTCGATCAAATGGAGTTTGTTTTCCCAGGGGGTCTAAATGAGAGTTTTAAATTTTAAAAATGATAAGTTATATATCCGCATACAAAAAAAGGTCTGAGTGTAATTAACCCTATATATATGTATATATATGTATACATATATATGTATGTATGTATGTGCTTTTGAGCATCATGATTTACTATCCAAATAAATCATCTTCTAAAAGATGTCCATCAAATATTTTTGTTTTCGAATAATTCCCTACCACGGCACTGGTGCAGCTACACAACCTCTAAACGTGCTTCGTTGTACTCCATCTCCAAAGCCATGTATGATGATATGGCATTACTGTGTGGTTTATAGCACATTCTAACTTATTCTCATAAACTATGAAGATTTTCCAAGAGGGTAGGTAATATGGGAAGAATCAGATTGTTGTTTTCGAGTACTCAAATTGCAGGAATCATCAGGATTTTGATCCAAGCCTCTGAAATTTGATCAACACTAGGACTATTCTCTGGCATTTTGAAACCTTTCTCCATTGTCTTGAATAATATGTATATTGGAGCTTCGTCAAAGGATGAGCATGACGATCCTCCACTGGCTGAAAGAAAAAGATGGTTGATCTTCTTACATGGATAAGATACTCCTTTTCATGTATGATGATTACTCAGAGGAGAAGGAATATGATGGTCATGTGCCTGCATCATCTTATTACTAACAAGTAACAAGTACTACTTCAGTGGCTTGAAGATGTACTTTTAATGGAGGTTGGAGACTAGTTATAGGGATCTATATGATAACAAATATTTCTTTTCTTTATGATAGCAGGCATTCATCCTTTAATAGCCCAAATCTCATGTTTCTTGCCTTCTTCCCTTTTCTTTCGTATACTGACAACAGAATATCCAACCATCTAAAACTTACGAACAATCAAACGATCTTGGTCTGGAATAAAGTGGGTATCTAAGAAGAAAAGCACTCATGTTTAAATTTACTTGGAATATGATGGCTCTTGCAATTTCCTGCTATCTGCTTTGCCTAACTGAAATATCTCCAAGAGACCGTGTTCTTGCTAAACCACTGTCTAGTGGTTATCTATCTAATTATCTTTTGGTTTTTCTGAGTATAAGAATATCTACTTGTCTCTTTCCTTGTATCCTTCTAAATATCTGTTGAACAATCTGTTTCTGTCTATCTTTTTGTGCATCTTGATATGTAACAGGGTAAGATCTGCATGACAGGTCACAGTTCATTCTATACACTGTCTTCATAGTTTTGGTTGATGTGCTTTCAGTCTAGTGCATTATGCCGTAATGATTTTGAGCTATTGTGTATTTGGTACGGTTCCAAAGATTCCCCATGCATTTAGAAAAGAAATCAGTGCCTTAAAAGATGTAACTGTGCTATGGTTTAACTCGAAGTGCTTAGTACACATTATTTATAAATTTCTCATATTTATCTAATATGCCTTGCCTTCTGATCTAATTTCTCTTTGAGGTTTTGAGTTATATTATCTTATATTTCTCAAGCTGTGTTTGTTTTGGTGCAGCAAGTTAGTTTCTGGATCCCCTAATACCGGAACTAAACGTAAGTTCTATTTATCTTGGTACATTTTGAGCTAATTTTATGTTATACAGATGGATATGAATTTATGGGTCTTAAATGGTGGAAGGTAGGACCAACTTGTAATGTTTTATGCTTGGTTTTTGTGCATATCTTGATATTTGATGTTTTAAGTACCTCTAGCTCAGTTTTCATTATTAGTTATTGCTTGTAGGGGCACCTGATTCAGCCACTGGTGTGGATCATAAGTCAAGCAGTGTTGTCTTTGATCGTCAGTTCTTGGAAAAGGTAGAAGCAGTTAGAAGGTAAATATGTCTCTCTAGTTGTTTATTCTGCTGCTGTTTACGTTCTTAATCAACAATCTCAACATTGAGAACATTTAAACATAAACATTTACTTGTTGGGGACTGTTTATGGTCTTCCCTTTGCCATAACTTTGCCTGAATTTTGTATTCTATTGTAGACTGTCAATTATTGGAGTGGGTAGAAGCAGTTAGATGGTAAACATGTTTTGCTCCTCTATTTATCTATTAAGCATCTGTGTCGACATTGAAAATGTACAGACAACTTAATACTTTCTTCTAATTGCATTCTTAATACAATTTGTTTTTCCAATCTTCCTGCACTGTAACTCGACAGTTTATTTACATCTTCCTCCATTTCATGTCAAATAGATGATAATAACTATTTTTTTCCTAAACTTCCTTCTATAACTTCTCCAGTCTATTGCATTTGCACCCTGCATTAAAAAGTTCTGAATAGAGTCTCTAATACATAACCTCTGAACGCAAGGCCAATTTTGGCTGTTTTAAATGTTATATATCCTGGCTATAGAGCCTAGAAAGCCAGTACGATTTGCATAGTTGATTAACCATCTCATTGTGATTGTTTCGATACTCTTGTTTGGACTTCTTCTCCTTCAAGAGAACCTCATTCATTTTTTTTTTTATGTGTCAAAGCAATCCGATAGCAAATAATCAGCTGAAAGGATTTCTTTTTTTCTTTTTTCTTCACATTACCAAGTTTCATCAAATATTCTCTGCACAAGAATCTTTTATTCCTTTTACTTAAGCCTTTTTAGTTTACAGGCTTTTCTAGATATAGAGTCAGAAGGGAGAACTTGTATCTATGATTTCTTGCCTACCAATGATGGTTCTAAAAGTCAAATTCAGCACTAAACACTAGCTTATCGCTGCATGGGCAATCATAAACTGTTTTTCTAACCGACAAGTAGGAATACTCTACAATTTAAGTTTTGGCTTGTTTATATAATATACTTGCTGCGTGCACTCACAGAAAATACATTGCCTTATATTAAGTATTTTAACTTGGACCCTTTCTGTAAGTTGCACTGATTTATGATCTTTTATACTATTTTAGATCTGCACGCGAACAAAGAAAGTCTGAGGAAAAAATTTATCAAGCAATCGATTACGATGCACCCATTGAACCTGAACAAAGCACAACTGGACTTGGGATGAAGGTTCATTTCATATTCTAGATTATACTCGTTGGATTTTCTTTTAAAATTTAGGTTAACTGTCTTTGCTGGAACACCTGTTTACTTCAATTTGGTTGCAAAACAGATAGGAGTTGGAATTGCTGTTGCGGTTTTCGGTTTGGTTTTTGCTTTTGGAGACTTTATTCCCTCGACAAGGTAAATTCGTAATCTAATTTGATGATGAGTTTTATATGTGGTGTGTGCTTGCTTGAAACTACGTCATTTGAGAAATGTTATTACAGTTCTAAAATCTAATGCACAGTTTAATTATTCCTGTGCATATAAGAATTTTAAACTTTCTTACGACTTGTTGACTATGTAGCAATGTACAATCATTTTGTGGTTTTTCACATGATGTTATGCTCTGTTTCTTTCCCGGGATTTTCCATATGATGTTATGCTCTGTTTCTTTCTTGTGATTTTCCACATGGTGTTATTCTCTTTTTCTTGTTTTCAAGATGTTTTCTTTTACTTATACTATTTGCATGTGAGGCATGGACACAAACATGGGACACAAATACAATATGAAACGGATTTGTGGGCACAAAAAAATATTATAATTAGGAGAAGGGGACATGAGGATATAACTGCATATTTTCATCACATGTCTATATTTAGTATACCATCAAAATCCATAACCAGTAGAACATGTTTTATTAGAAGTAGAAGAAAAGAAAAGAAAATCTTAATGATTTGAACCATATACTCTAATCGAGTAATTATATTAAAGAAAAAATGTGTCAATATCTCGCATAAAAAACAAGTATGTGAACTCTCTCACATATTTGTAGGGTCAGTTAGTTTACTATGTTGTTTATGTCAAAATAACCTTTTACAATATATTTTGTGGCGATGCACAACTTCATGGTTTCAAAATGCAAATTTAGGACTCCTTGAAGGTGGATACGGCTCCGACATACATGCTTTTGGGTTCTTAAAATACGACATGGTTTGGATATGTCCCCATACATGTTGGGCAAGTGTCAAGAGTCATTGTCCAAAAAGTGTCTGATATGGACATGTATCATGGCACTTGCTTTGAAGTGCCCATGCTTCATAGTATCTTTAAATATCTTTTTATTTATTTTGGTTATTGCAATGTGATTTTCCACTGGATGTTGTACTCTGTGTCTTGTTTTCAAGATGTTTTCTTGTGCGTATACTATTTGCAAGTTATCTGTTTATTCATTTTGGTTGTTGCAGTGTTCAGCCTAGCAATGATTCAGCTAAAGTTGAAAAGCAGCTTTCAGAAAAAGAGAAAGCTACTCTTAAGGTAGTAATCTTGCCTTTTTACAGATTGATATATCAATGCAAATGGTTTATGTATAATATAAGCAAATTTATATATCAAAAGCAAGTGTTATTTTCATTAAAACATTAGGAAGAGTGTATCTACGACCTGTCTTATTATGAAGTGGTTTTTAATTATAAAAGGATTTGACAATAAATAGAAAGTAGGAAATCTCCCTATTGGTGGAAAGATAAATTAAGACGCTTTCCTCAGTTACTTGATATGATCTATTTGTTTTGGTTATTGCAAAATTTCCCTTATCCAGATTCTATTGCATTTTAGGGATGAATTGAAAATATAAATCATATGATGAAGTTGAAATGATTGTCAAAAGTGAGATTTCTTCATCACATGCATTAGTTTATACTTTACCTTCGAATTATGCATACAGTGGGATTTCTTCATCCCATGCATTAGTTTGTACTTGATTGTTGAATTATGCATGAGGAAATGTGCTTTAAGTAATATACTCGTTTTTATCTCCCCGTGATGATTGTACAAAAATAATAGTTAGCTTCAACGTTACTGGATTTATGGTACAGTTAGTTTCGTCGTATGTGAACGAGTATGTGCTACAATACTTTGAATGGTACGTATTAAAATGGGGTAGTCTTTATCAAATTGGTACTGGCATCACAGTACAGTAGCGAGCATTGCTAGGGTCATTTCTATGATTATGCTTGTATTATTTGTATGCATGTGGACATAGAAGAGACATACATATACATTTGAAGATACGTAAAACAAAGGATTATGATAATAAATGTTTATCTTTTAAAATTTGGAAGCTAACCACTTTGATTAAAAAAACACTATCACAATTCTATTTGTGGAAATGAATTGAGATTCGAACTCTAAAATTAGTGTAATGGTTAAGTCATGAAATCACAAATCAATATATCATGGAAAGGCTAAAAGCAAGTGGGAAAAATATCAAGAGTTCAATGAGTCAATTGGTAATTTATTGTCCTTTTATTTCCCTTGTTGTTGTTTTGGCAATCTTGATCTGGTAATACATCATAAATTGGTACTCGTGAACTAGGTCGCAGCTTGAGGGTAGTTGCAGTGGATTCGATAATGTTGGTCTGCTTCTTTTAGCTGGGTCATATTTTCTTCCAATAATCAAGTGTCGAACATTTTATAGGACTATTATTAGACCAACTTTATTATATGGCACGGAATAGTTGACTATGAAGAAATGTTATTCACAAAAGATAAGTGTAGCAGAGGTACGTATGCGTTGTGAATGTGTGGCAACACTAGGAGAGATAAAGTGAGAAATGAGGATATTTATGTTAAGGTAGTTGTGGTCCCCATCAAAGACAAGATGCGAGAAAATCACTTACGATGGTTTGATCATATACAACGTAGACTTACAGATGCACCAGTTTCATGAGGGGAATCAGACAAGTTAAAAGAACAAAGGGAAAACCGAAGAAAATATAAATGGAGGTGATACAAAAAGATATGGATGCTAGAGGTTTAAATGAGGACATATTGTTCAATAGGAATGAACGGAGAAGGCATGTGATCGACCTGGCATAATTCTCTTTTGGTTCATGTAGCCTACCCCAAGTACTTGGGATAAAAGGCTTAGTTGATGTTGTTGTATTCAAGTGTCGAACATTGTAATCCGATAATTGCATTTACGTTAAGAAGATGATATTAAGGAAAAGTTGAAAGTTCAGTAATGAAGAAGTTTAACCTAAGAATGTTTTTGAGAATGATCATGTTAAATGTTTATCCCTTTGAGAATGGGTACCAACTATAGTGTGTTGCAGCTGTTAGAGTCCATATATATGGATATTATATTTGTCCTGTAGTGAATTAAGCAATAATATGGTGCCTGGTTGCAGATAGGTACGCCCACCTTTGTCATTCAGCTTAATGGGTTGCATGTTTGGAGGAAAAGGAAGTGAAAAAGGTGGAAAGCTCCAAAAGTTACTGTTTGTATTTCCTAGGACTAGGAACTTTCCTTCATTTTCTCTGTTTGTTTGCTAGAAAAGTGCCAACTAAGGAAAACAAAAGATTTCTACATGGCAGGGGTTTTCACCTTTCCTTGTTTTCCCCTATTTTTATGATAAAACTAGTCGAAAGCTCCTAGCTTTTTTTTTAGTTATTGGGTTAATTACACTTAGATCCCAGTAGTATGGGGGTGTATAACTTATCACTCCTAAATTTTTAAACTCTCACTTAGATCCTCTGGTCCGCGGAAAAAATATTTTTGTCTGAGCTTCCCTATCAGTTTTTTCCTGCGGTTCGGAGGTCTAAATGAGAGTTTAAAATTTTAGGGGTGATAAGTTATACATCCCCATACTATAGGGGATTTGAGTGTAATTAACCCTTAGTTATTTATGAGAGAGAAGAGGATAGTTGGGGTCATTATTATGACCTTTTCGCCAAAAAAAAAAAAAAAAAAATCTTTTCTACCAAACCGACAAGGGAATGCTATCCTATCTCTCTCTCTCTCTCTCTTTATATATATATATATATATATATATATATATATATATATATATATATATATATATATATATATATATATATATATATATCACCTTTCTCTTGGCACTTCTCATAAATGGTAAGGAATTAGGAGTTTAAGTTTTGAGTTGCATTCTTATCATTGGCTTAGTTTTGTGCATCAGGGTTATTCTTAGATGAAAGTGATTCTTTATGAAAAGTCACAAAATAAAACCTCCTCATCTAGACTCTTCTCTATTCAATGGAATTTGGATCTGCCTCATTGGCCACATGACCTTAGTGGGTGCCTGGTTGGTGAAAAGAGAAAATGAAAAATTAACACTGAACAGTAATATTCCTTTCCCCCCACTTTTCCTGTTTGCTTGCAAGGAGAAGTGCCAAGAGATAGGAGATTGCAACTCAAAACTTAAACTCCTAATTCCTTACCATTTATGTGCCATAGTAACAATGTGAGCTTCTAGCTCAGAAGCTTGGTTTGGGGCTTTACTGACAACAGGTTTCTCATACCTATACCTAATTCTGCATTGACAAATTTATCTTCCATCAAGAAAACTTAGGTAAATGTGTTAAGAATATACACTTGAATGGATAATGGTAATATGATATTTGAATATGACACAATTTTGTTAGCCTCTTACTTCAGCCGTATATAATTGAGTTTGTTTCCATTCCTGACCTGCATAACCTGTAACCCTTTGAGGGACGAGGAGCTCTTATAAGATATATAGCAGGTCTCGCGTAACCTTGTTGAGAAGAAAAGGAAGTCAGAGTTGCTTTTGGCAGATGTAGAGTGGTAGGATGAGGATATCTGATGCGAGAAGTCAGAGTCATGACCTTTATTTCTTAGTTAAGCTCTATTGAGACCATTGTTATTGGAAAAGCCTAAAAGGGTTACTTGATGTTAAAATAAATTTTGATCTTGGTTCGTAGGTTTGCTGTATGTGATATTTAGGGGGAAACCTATTATGTGCATAGTTGTTAATATTTTACGACATGTAATACGTATCCCAAGATACAATATATTATACAAAGAAATCGATACAATTTTTACCAACAATACTATTGGGATATGTACCTTATAATATTGTAAGCGTATGTTACAATAGGTGGTACATTGTGACACGTAGTTTCAACTTATAAATGGATTTCAAACTCATTGTTGTGAATCTTTTTTGGTTTAATTCCAGATTGCAAAACATAGTCTTTTAACAAAAGAGGACATTAAAGTTTAAGATACCTATTTTAGTTGATAAAAACATTCAACCAATCATAAAACAAGGTATATCTACTAATTTATAATCAATATAATTATTTAATTATTAATTCTCAAGTATATAATGAGCTAATGTATTAAACTCTAAAACCAAGGCATATTATTGTAATTTACTTTAGAGGAAGAGTTTGTATCGATTGGAGAAGATAAAGATTAAGAAACTAAAGCAAAAGCTCTTAAATATGATGATAGTGATGTATGTATAGAGGATGACTAATTAATATTAAATGTCACTTGTTTTGTAGTTCTTTGCAACGAATTTATGCTCAATGCTTTTGTTTTTATTAAAATAGTATACAATTGGAACATAGGCAACAGAGAGGGAAGAAATTGGAGAAATATATGATCTAATTTGTGTATTGGATATGAAATCTAATTATGAATGGACTGCTGAGAAATAAAGACCTTATATAGTGGGTCTACCACTATACAATTTAAGTAGAAGGAATAATAGTGGGCCTATCAAAGAAGGAAACGAAGAGAGAATGTAATAATAAAATTTTTATCTATTAGTTGTTTATTACTAATATTTAGTCTTTAGTAAGTTTTTATAATTATTGGTAAGTCCTCTTAACTTGAATACAATTATAAACAATAAATGATGATAACATGGGAAAGAAGGGTACAAAAAAGACGAGTTTGTGCGGAGCAAAAAAGACGAAAATGATGAATATGTCATTTTTCAACTTCAGGGAATTTAGTGATGCATTATTTTTGTTAATATAGTATAATTTTGACTAATGACCTTATGTTCATTACACTTTGGATATTAGTTACATATTTATATATTGGCCATGACTTATATTTTACGTATTACCGGCTTTAGTATTTGTTTTTAGTTATTTGTTTACTTATGTTTTAATTGCTGATATGCTTGTTACATACAGACAGACAGACAGATGGCTAGATTACTTATTTATTGCACATTGATCAACAATACATAGTGATAACAATACACTGGGTACATATATACATACATACTACTAGATTACTTATTTATTGCACATTGATCAACAATACAATGTGCAATACGATACATAGTGATAACAATACACTAGGTATCCCAATTTGACAACTTACAGTGAAAGTAGCGGCATTCCAATTGTATCGTACTACTCTTGGATGGTTAATTGCACCAATATGTGAGATTTCGTTTTTTTAATTAATTTTTTTTACCTTGGTACTTGGGTTTGCTCTTTGCGTGCTGCTGCTGCTGCTACTGCTGTTGTTCTGTATGTCCTTTGGGTGAGGGATGCATAGGAGGAGGTTGCAACTAACACAAGGGATGGAGACAGCTAGCCTTCACAAACTACTGACTCCATATATGATGAATCAGTTATGCAAAAAAACCTGAAATCGTGTAACTGTGGATTTTGACTGAAATCTCCTTTGCCAGTGCACTTGTAGAGATTTGAACAAATTACCCCTCTCACTTGGAGTGAGAATGTTGTTACGTTATGAGTTATGCATTGTTGGATATGAAGATCTTTAGACACTTTTATAGCTCTACAGATTCAGGCAAACATTGTATGCTAAAGTCGTGAGCATCAAATTGACTCTTGATGATAATTGAATGCATTTGATAAAGGAGATGTGTACTTAACATAAAGCTTATTTATATTTTTTATAGTGGATTATTATACTTGGATTGTGCATTCTTCATGAAGCAGCAGTATTTGAAGTTGTCCCAAATCAAGTGTTTTAGATTCAATGACACTTGTTATCTTGCTTACTGTTTCCTCAAAGTCAAAGAAGGGCATTATAAGTGTTTGGTGGTTGCAGAGTAGAATAAGGAGAACCCTGCATAGTGGAGTTTTTACTATCTTTATGAACGTGTTATGCTTCGTGTTATCCTTCTGTGAAATTGGCTATTTTTACCTATGCTCTTAACCTTTTGTTAATTTTTAAGCAATGTGGTTTAAATTTCGTATAGTCATGATCGTTTTTGCCAATTGTACTTCATGTCAATTTATCCAATATATAGGGTCAGGAAGGGCCCTTTGTTATATAACCCACTTTAGATTTTCAGTGTTCCACATAAAACTAGATTACCATTCAACTTCTTGTAATTTCTTAATACTGGTATATTCAGTCCTGGAAGTTGTTAAATCCAAAGTTATTGAATGTGAAATTATGATTTCTTTCATTGTTCCATATGTTTGAAGAACATACATTCATGCATTAGTTGTGGCAGACTTTTAATTTGTGAATGGTCTAACAAGTAGTATTGCATTCATATACATGAAGTCTTTGGATTTGAGTACTGGGCCATTATCTGATATCCTCTTTCTATTTGGATGGTTTTGGTCCTGTAATGAGTCTGTGCTCATTGATTCTAAATATGGTTTAAGAAAGTTTTACGATATCCGTGTACAGAGTATAAATGTAAAAAAACCAAAAAAAAAAAATGTGCTGTGAGCTTATATGCTAATTGTATGTCTTTCTTAAATACGAAAAGGAACAATTCAAACTTTTTCTAATCTAATAGGGGCAGGACAAGTTTTGTCATAGACTGCTTGAAAATTCTGTCTATAATTTTTTTGGCACTGAGAAATGTTTCTATTCTTAATTATATGGCAATCTATTTTGGTTTCATTCTATTCTTTCTCCTTGGTTATCTCCAGGAGAGACTTCAACAATATGAAGAAACACTTAGCAATTCACCAGAGGATCCGACTGCGCTTGAAGTGAGTCTGTATCCTTTCTATGCTCATCGGGTATAAAACTGCATGGTTAGATTTTCATTTCCCAATTGACATCTTAGAGTATGTCTCCATATTTGGATTTGTAAGTAGAGAAGTATCTTTTGCTGTTCGCATCATCTTGAACTTTTGTCCATAAGATGAAGTTAACCTGTCAATTCGTCATGCATATTAATTTTTTCAGGTCAGGCACATTACATTCATAATTTCAATGGGTCTTGTAATCTTTTTTGTCATGCATAGTTTCGTTCTACTTTGATCAATTTAAATATTAAAGTTGGATGATCTAGATCTTCATTTAAATGTAGAGTAAATGGGGGCAAATAATTGGCTTGTGTGTTGATTTATGGATGCTAAATGGGATATTTTTTTATTAATCCAAATCATTCATCTTGATTTCCACCCCCAAAGGTTCACGCTATATTGACATTTATGGGCATATAATGACATTTGATCTCCAGTTAAATGGATATAAATTTAACAACATTATGAAAATATAATATTTTATACCCACCAACGGATGGGCAAATCAACTATAATTATCTTACTTGGTACACATGGATCCTAGGGAATGGAGATCAGCGTGGTTGGGTCCAATGAAAATGAAAGGTGGGTGAAGGTGGTGTCTTTAATTACAGTGTAGCGAACTTGGCTAGGATGTTCTACTGGCCCCCATTGAATCATAATTATCATATTCATCTAGAACATTTTTCATGTTGAAATTGGTTTAGCTATAGAGCTTGAGTCTAAACTTTAAAGTTATAATATGGAAATAGTAACAAGGCCTTTATTCTTGGTATTTGGAGTCAGACTATATTATTCTTGGTATTTGGAGTCAGACTATATGAATCTCTTTTCTCCCATCAGCTCTGTCAGACCATCTTCATTAAACCATAAATCCTTTTTTCATCTAAATCTATGTTTCTTTAATCTACCCTGGTCCTCCTTGCTCCATCAACTGCAATATTGATCCTCCTAATTGGCTCTCTTTATGGTCTTAATTCCACATTCCAAACTATCTCCACTAGTTTTTCCTTGTATTCTCAACTCGACCTACACATCCTATGGATGTACTCATTTCTTTTCAATATTCTAAAATACGTTTTCATTATGCATGCGGTTTGAAAGTGTTTAATATATAAGCGGATTCTACAAAAATTAAACGGATTACGCAGAATTATGCAGAATATTAATATTTTAATACATATTATATAATAATACTTAAAAATCCATATATTTAGTGCTATAAAATTCAAGAATATTAGAAAAAAGCATTAAAAAATAGATAATACCCTAATCACCTAACCTAAATCTGTTTACGGTGTTCAATTTGATGATTTCTCTTTTGTGTCATTTGTTTTTTCCCCCATAATGTTCTTGGAATGTCATGATTTCTCTTTTGATGACAAAAAAATACCTAATCACATAGTCACTACTTCACTTAATCACAAAAATTAAACATCACATTATCACAAGTTCATAATGAACTTATCTAAAAAAAGATCCAAAGAAATTAACAAGTTCGTAGGTTAACAGTGAACTATCAGAGATTCATAGTGAGCTGAATTAATTAATCTCAAAAAAAGATAAAAAATTAATCAAAACTTATGCATCATACTAATCTCACAAAGATTAATCAAATCAATTTTCGTCAAGATTGAAGAGATGAAGTACCACACGCAGTTATTTAGTTGAGAGCTTGGCTAGAGTTGAGTGTTACCAGATTCAGCTGACACTGGAAAATGATTGGAAATTGAGAGAGAATTGAAAATTGAAGATGAGAGAGAGTCAGCGATCAAAAATTGGGGAGAGAGCGAGAGAGAGAGAGTCAAGTTAGGATGTAGTAAGTAGGTTCAGATTGAGTCAGGTCAATTGGCGATAAAAAATTAAATGGAAGGGAAGGAGAGAGAGTCAAGTAGGGGTGTTGTGAGAGAATCAGATTAGGGTCAGCGATCAGAAATTGAGTAGAGAGGGAACAAGAGTCGCGCATGGTGGACGATTAGGAGGTGAGATGATAGGAGGTGATGTCAGGCGAAAGATGACCGGAGGCAATGAATTGGAAATTGATCAAGGACCGAAGACGAGAACGAGAGAGGAGAGAGATCGAGAAATTGGAGATTAATCGAGGATTTGATTTGGGTGCCCTAATAGCTGAGGAAAAGGGTTTTAAGAGAGCGGGTTGAATTTTTTTGAATTTAAAACCATAAATAAAATAAATCACATGCAGATTATGCGGGCACATAACTTATATAATCCACATTCAGAACGATTAATCGTCCTGTCCATTTAGAAGCAGTTCAAATTCATGGTCAAGAAATAAGGATAGAGGATTACTACCTAGGACAAGAAATGAGGGTACAACTCACATGGAAGAGACTTTTTTATTGTTATTCTAAAGCAATGAGGCAGATGAATAGTTTTCCTTTTCTTTCCCCCACTTCACATTGCAACAATGACAATCATTTGGCACAACATTTTTTTCAGTTGTGTGACTTGTGTCAGTGTGCTATGCCC
This sequence comes from Dracaena cambodiana, assembly GCA_036321105.1. Classification (NCBI taxonomy): domain Eukaryota; kingdom Viridiplantae; phylum Streptophyta; class Magnoliopsida; order Asparagales; family Asparagaceae; genus Dracaena; species Dracaena cambodiana. The sequence goes on from JAYEPQ010000002.1 coordinate 27,275,576, forward strand.
CCAATTTGTTGTCTAGTTACATGTCAAACAAGAGCTTCAAAGACTATACTAATGTGAATCCAATAATATTTGATAGCTAGAGTAATAATAGTAATTTTCCAATTTATCAGTGTACTCCATGTTGTCCAAAGCCATGCTGAAGGTTGCTAATGTTCATACTTCGGTTCAAGCGTAGTTTGTTTTAATAGATATTTCATGCTCTGTATTTTTTTTTGTTTTTTAAACATTTCCTTATGCTTGTTGCAGTTTCTTTGAATATTTCCTTTTTCCTTAATTATTTCTGTTGGCTTCAACTGTTTCGTAGGGTGCAGCAGTGACCCTGGTAGACTTAGGAGAATATGAACGGGCATCGGCACTTCTTGAAAAGCTGACTAAGGTCTGAATTTGTATGTCTACTGCTGACAGAATTAATTTTGATGTGTACTTTTTACTGACCTTAGCACACCAACAAAGCTTTTTTGACAGAATACTATTTGTTGGAAACCTTGTCTTTGACATTCAGGAAAGGCCAAATGACATAGAAGCTCATCGGTTACTAGGAGAAGTGAAGTATGAGCTGAAGGATTTTGAACGAAGTGCTTCAGCCTATAGAAGTGCTTTATCTGTCAGTACAAGCTTTAATTCTCTTACCAGACCTTATTTAACGTGATATCTTTACTTGGCAACATTCATTACCGCATGGTCTTTGCTTTATTTATGAAACTCTGTTTCTGTAGATCCGTTGATCTAGTTATATCTGCTGGTACCGTAAAATCTTTTAGACAGTATTAAAAGATGAGTTGAAAAGCTCTAAACTTATTAGTTATTCTGTCAACTCCTAACTGTTTACTTTCCTCCTTCATGTATTCTGTTCGGATTTAAATGTTTTTCATTTTTTTTTTCAATTTTTGGTTTAAATTTTCTTACCAGGCCTCTGAAGGTATGAACTTTGAAGTTCTTCGTGGGCTTACAAATTCACTGCTTGCTGCCAAAAAGCCTAGTGAGGTTTGTTTCTAAGGTTTTATAGTTCATTTATTTGCTTTATTGTGTTTGCTGATTATTGTAATGTTCCAAAATCTGTAAGAAAGTGCTGAATAACATCTATAGATCATTGGATACATAGACTGTGGTAAGTGAAACTTCATCAGTTTTATGCTTTAGTGACAATCCTGCTACCAGATTTTATATGGATAATACATAAACTGAAGCTGAAAATAATTTGCAGCTCGTGGAATTTAGCAGATTTTATCTCTTGCTTAGGGAAAACGTCTTTAAGCTCATATGATGTGCGCATGGCCCAACTTTACTCCCTGCATCTCATTTTCTTAGTCTCTCTCGTAGTCAATGTCAAGTCTCTCAATAAAAAACTAAGGATACAAAAGGTGCTTGTGTTAGATCTAAAATTCCAGTTGGCATCCTCGAATATTCCAAGTTCTCCCAGACCTGGGAAAACATCTAGAATAAGTGGGAAGTTGATAGTTTTGCTATAGGAAAGTGCATTTAACTCTGAGGCACATATAAAGCCAAGAGTCAAACAAAATTCAATCCCTTGTAATGCTTATCAAAATAATTACTTCAAATACTATTGCCTGTGGAAAATGGTTACTTTTGGGGGGCATAGCTTGTTAACATGTTTGTTTTATAAAATAGAGAGGAAAAAGAAAAAGAAGCAAAACCTCACATAAAATTGGAGATCTATTCTATCAAAAATAAATTAGAAGTACCAGGATAATTTGCTTAAAAGCCGTCGTAGAAGCAAATACTATGTTTAACTATGGTGGATTACAATACATGCCTTTAATCGCAAGAGATGTAATGAAGCTTGAAGTTATTTTTTTCTTGTAGATTTTATAAATTCTTTCTGGTGGCTGTAGCCTTAGGATTATTTGTCTTGGGAATAGTTTTCAAAAGGTCTTTTCACCTTTTTGGAAGCTGATCATTCTTTCCGTAACACATAATAAGTGATTTCAAGCTGTTTGTCATTATATATAAATATAGGCTTTTTTCAGTAATTTAGAAATGTATTCCGTTTGACTATTTGGCTTTATACTCTAGAGAGTTGAAAGTTTCAGGTCTAATTTTCTGCAGCAAATTAACATCTTCCTCAATTCTAGAGTCTTTCTTAGTCCCAGAGAATTTTGGAGGGTGCTTCTCTGCGTGATACAGGACCAATTTTCCTACCTGCCAACTAGCATTCTATGGATATAACCTTCTCGTCATTGGTTTTCTTATATTGTCCATAGTTTCCCTGTCTAGGCATTTTACACCAATACAGGTTTGGTGTCAGGTTTATCCATGATCGTAAAACTGTGTCTAATCTTTAATGGAGCATTTTTGACGGTAAAATCTTAGTAGTTGATGTAGATGGGGATGGTTTTTTTTTTCAACAGAATAGTTTTTAATACTAGATGACAGAAGTTTCTTAGAAAAGATGTCTATCTGAAATTTGGAGCACATATTCAATTACTGAAAAGTTAGCTTTTCAAACAAAGGACTGTATAATAGCTAAAAGTGAATCTTAATATATACTTACCTTGCTTGTGTCAAAAATTAAGCTTTGTATTCTCCATTGTACATACTTGGGATAAAAGGCTTAGTTGTTGTTGTTGTTGTTGTTATTCTTCATTGTACATGGGAACTTCTCCAGTAGTATGATTTGTATTGTCCATGTTCTTTTTTCAAGTTGTGGGTGTCATTTCATGTAGAAGAATGTTTAGAATTCTCTGGTTCATATTTATAACACAACTACAATATGAACTTGTGACCATTGTAGGCTGTTCAAGTACTTTTGTCATTTCGCAAACAGTTAAATGATGGCAGCACTGATGCTTCTGAGATTTTAGTGAATGCAAATAAGGTGGAGCAGAAAACTGAGAAGGTTGATCCAGTCCAGGTGACTACTTTATCTCAATCCATCTAATAGACGTATATACATGTGACTACCAAGTTTTTATTTATTCTCTCTATCTCTGGCTCTTAAACTAACGATATAATATCTTTATAAGGACATATTTATACTATTTTAATGTTTTTGTCCGATATTTTTTTTTTCCTACACAGCATTCTTTTGCTTATCAGGCTAGACCTTATATAATATCAATTTGGTATTAAAAAAAAAAAGGATTGGAATAATGCACGGATAATAGCCCTCATAGGATACTACTCAAAAGGATTGAATAGATAGTCTGAAACTCTTTAACTTATCTAGTGGTAGGCACCTCTAAAATGGTAATGGGCCCAGCAACTTTTAATAGTGAATGCTGCCCTAATTAGCCAGTTGTTCAGGACTGGTTATAGAACAGCTTCAGCATCATTTTCATGTTCATGTTCATATTCGTGGGCATTATAGTTTGTTAATGCCTAATGATGAAGTATTACAATAAGCCCTTTGTATCAATTAAAGAGGGGAAAAAAGCTGCTGTGGGTAAGAAAATATTGTTATCTAGTTATATGGTTTATCTTGCTACAGCAGAGAATTCTCCATATTTTGATGTTAATACAATTTGCCTGTACAGGTTGAATTGCTTCTTGGAAAGGCTTATTCTGATTGGGGTCATATTAGTGATGCTGTTGCTGTTTATGATCAGCTAATCTCTAAGTATCCAAATGACTTCCGTGGTTACTTGGCTAAGGTACATTCCCTTTTCCTTTTATCCAGAAGGTGCATTCTGTTGTTCCTTTTCAGCTTCGTTCATATATGTCCATTTTTTTGTTATTTCTTTTGAAAGGTAAATTAAATTCAACTAGAGAAATCTATTTCACAGACAAGAGTGTTAGTATTACTGATCATTCAAGAAACAAAAGTAGATGGGCCTGTTTCTTAGTCCACCCCTTCCATTTCCTTCAACTAAATAGTCTTCTGGCCATTTCTCTTCTATCAGATGTACTTCTTCATAATGGCTTCAGGATCCTAAAATGTGCATAGGCTTTGATGACGTAGATGAATAGCAAAGAGATGTGAGAAATAGGCAATTCTTAGAATCTAACAAGAGTTCAAGGAAGCGGTATGAGATATAGCATGTCTGTCATCTAGTCTGGAGGAGTAGGTGTCAGGTGACTATAGAACAAGTAGGAGAAAACTGTAAAATGAAAAATCTACATAGAAGGTGCAATTATGATTGCAAAATGGACTCCGGATTAGCTGTTGGCTCCCTGAGCAGAGAGCAACTTTGTCAGGTAAGTAGGTAAATGGATTTGTTAAGAATAACAATTGAACAATGAAATCAAAAGGACAGTCATGGGTAGACTGGGAGATGCATCTGACATAAGATAAATACATCACGTAGGAGTAGGATATAATAAGTATTGTTGTTGAGTTCTATCTAGGTTCAATGAGAAATAGAACAATTGAAACACAACAAATACTATGAAGACTAGTAGAGTAAATTCTGGAACATACTAAAGATACTTGTGTAATGACTAATGCTGGGATAGCAAACTGCGACATTATTAATCACACCTTCCAGTTATTCTTCAACATAGAGAGTTAGAGACATATAGGAAAACGTTGAACAGGTGATGGTGGGATATCCAGAAATGTGTGTACACTTTCTAGGTATTAACATTTCTTTATTATCTCTATGACATATAAAACTACTAAAACTTCACAAAATTTCAAACCTTCAAAAGTATATAATCTTGTTTATGCTAGACTGCTTTATCACATTATTAATTCACTCAAATATAATTGTGATGCATTTTAATACGGTGTGATGCAGAGGTTTAGCACCCTAAAACATCACCAAATTATGTTCATCAGTTTCCATATTTAAGTTCCTGTGCAACTTAATTTACATATGAGCTATCAATGGCTTATAATCTTTGAATAACTAATTTAATGAGCTTCTTCCTTGTCAGGGAATTATATTAAAAGAAAATGGTAAAGTTGGTGATGCGGAAAGGATGTTTATTCAGGTATGGGTGTTCTTCACTGTTTCTCTCTTTTAACTTTTCTGGAACTGTAACTCTAATTCACATGCCTATTTATGATAATTCTGTAGAAAGTGAAAGGAGTTTTAATGTATATGATTAAAAAAAGCAAAAACGTATGAGCTTATATCAAACTTTAGGACAGCTTTAGAAAAGTTGAATAGTGTCACATTTTCTTCCTTTTTGTTATTCTTATTATGGAATGTCTTGTGATTCATAGTCACTCTTGTGTTTTCTCTTCAGGCGAGATTCTTTGCACCAGAGAAAGCAAAGGCACTTGTAGACCGATATTCCAGATAGTAATATCCCGTATGTAGGGAAATTTCAGTTTTGTTTTTTATTTTGTGGGGACCTGCTTGTTTACAAGGCTATATGTCTCTTCTTTCAATTGTTCTTTTACAAGAAGTTAAAATATGCAAATGTGCAATTTGTGTCTGTTTCTTTTCCTTTTTCTCTAGGCATGTCTGGAGATTTCTATAATGGTCTATACTTGCATCACGAATAGTTAACATATTTGTTTGTTGTAGAGCAAATACTATACTAACATGTATAGTAATTTTTGGTGATGTTTTCACTTGTCAAATCTATTTCTTTTGAGTAGTTTAACTAACAACACAAAGTGTAGGAAGCATGGTTTAAAATATTCCAAATTATTATCAGTATCTGTGAATCACTTACAGTAATGTGGTTGCCAATATCAGGCATATTGCATCAGCCATATCGGTGATAGTGGACTTATATTATATGGTATTATCGTTTATATGTGACCTCAAACTCTGATAAAATATATGTGATTATACTCGGTGTTGGTCAATATTAAAACCCTGGTAGGAAGTATTCTAGAGAATATAGTGTATGACATATAAGATTTCAATTTTTCTCATAAAGAGTGTCAGTTTAGGAGGTATATGCAGTCAAATGCTCAACAATGATCTGTTGGTGAGAACTATATATTTATGATTGCCAATCCAATTTCTGTTGGACTGCGTGTGTGCATGCTTGCATAAACGCACATGTGTATGCATGTCTTCAAGCTTGCCAATCCAATTTATATTTCGTGTATTCAAGCTTTCCATTTTAATTTCTGTTGGAACTTGTGTGTGTGCTCAACTGCTAGTATGTAAACATTCACCAATTTTTACGACTATATATATATATATATATATATATATATATATATATATATATATATATATATATATATATCAGAAATTATGGTGTTAGTTTGCTCGATATTAGCATGACAATTTTGCAAGGGAAAGTTCTCAAATATACCATTTTCTGGAACATGCACAAGGATCACCAATGCAGAAACTGTACTCCTACTGAACTTTCTTGAAGCCTCTCCAGTCAATATATGGGATTCACCGCATATTCTCTTCAATCTACCCTAATATCTCTAGAATTTACTATCTGTTTTGCTTGATCTTACTTTATTTTATCATCTAAGTTAATTTTCAATTATTCTGCAGTTTCTATTTCAGTTTTAACTTCGATATTGACTAATGCAATAAGTTGGACAAAAAATTTACATTTAATCTGGTTGATAATTCACTTCTTCCACTGTTGCATGATCTGTTTATAATCATTGTATACATGAGGTTTTGGTTCCAAAATAAGAACTTCCACTAGTGCTGGGAATAAAGTATTATCAGTTTTAATTGGAGTTTTTATGTATTTGATTTGGTATTCTGTCAAGTAGATACAAAATTAATAGGTTTTTATGAATAGAACATCTTGTATCCACTTAATAAAAGGGTAGATGAACTTCAAAACGTATGCTAAAAAAGTTAAAGAAATAGAGATTATAATTTCAAAAAATAAAATAAAATAATAATAATAATAATAATAATAATGAGATACTAACTTTTTACAGCTAGTTCTCATATAAAGTGTGTGTTATATATCTTTGCAAGTTGCTATATGATTCCGTCTCTTCATAGTAGTATTGCCTGCAGTATATCGCCTGGTTTGCCTGCTTTATAGTGTCCCTTGAGCATTCTTTCTGGTTGTGTTGCTTTCTGAATTATTGTTTAATGCTTTAAACAGCTGCATCCCACCATGCACGAATTATGGATGTTTTTGTTTTGCAGATACTAAGTTTAAATGATAATGGATAAGTTGCTATTTGCACTCATAATGGTGTATGATAAGAGTATCAGCCGTGCGTGCACGTGAACCAAGGCTGATGAAGGATACACTTTTCCGAAAGAAGTTGCCGAACAATTTTGTGACGGCCTTGAGGATTTACGAGTAAAGCCTTCGAGCTAAAAATGCGGAAGATTAGATCTTTATACTGTCATATGCTGATAAAATACTATATTATTCTCCCTTGGAATCTGTAACTTCCTTGGACATTACGGTTGTAAAGGTTGAAGATTAAATTGGCTGTGTTATTATTGGAAGCTAAAAATTTGGAAGATCATTATTGTTGTCTACTTCAGAGGATATTTGTACAGTTTTCAGCCACCTGAGTTGAGTGATCCAGGATGCTTGCGTCGATATCACGAAGCTTGGCATAGATTTTCGGGTTAATTACAGTCAGATCCCCTATAATATTGGGAGTGTGTAACTTAATACCCATAAAGTTTAAAACTTTCAAAAAAACTTCTGGAGTGTCACTCTTAATGAGTGTCACTTTTAATGAGAGTTAGTTATTTTCACTCCCTTTTTTTTTATTAAAATACACTTTTATCTCTCAAATTCCTACTTAACTCTCATCACTCTCTTTAACTAGCACACTCGTTTTAACTAGCACACCCACCCCCCCCTCCCTCTCTATCCCTCTTTCTCTCAGTCACTCACGCTCCCCTCTGACTGAGAGAGAGGGATAGAGAGAGAGTGACTGAGAGAGAGGGAGAGAGAGATGAGAGAAAGAGAGAAGGTATGTGCTGGTTAAAGGGAGTGATGAACCTAGAATAGGAATTTGAGGGACAAGAGTGCATTTTAGTAAAAAAAAAAAAAAGAGTGAAAATAACTAACTCTCACTAACAGTGTTAATAGTCCATGAGTTTTTTTTTAGAGTTTCAAACTTCAGGGGTGTTAATTACACACCTCCAATACTATAGAGGTCTGACTGTAATTATCTCTAGATTTTAAGGTCATCCAGTGAAGTCTCAAGCTTAGCAATTGCCTCTTCATCAGCCAACCTGTTGCTTTGATCGGTTATTATATCTTGTGGGATTGATTTTCTCGGTGCATTTGATTCTTATCCATTTCATCATTCTGAATTCAGAACGTTTTGTTGTTGCGGCGTTTTGTTTTCTTCACTTTCACAGGTATCATCTGATAACATATATGGTCCAGGAGTTCTCGTGAGGATTCATTTTTGGGCACTTTCATGTGTATTATATGTTGATTTTTCATGGAAATTCGCTTTTCATATATAAGACTAACTTTCATTGATGATCTTTCACAAAAAGCAATACTTGTAAAAAGTTTAATATAACAATGTGACGGAGATATTGAGAAATCAAGTATGTTTGTTTTTGAATATTTGTTTGGGTTACACGATGTACCGTTTGCTACATAAGTTCGAACATAGATAGTTTGTGCGGCTTTAGAATTTGGACCATTTAGGCATGAAAGGAGAGAAAAGGCAAAGAAAATTTAAAATAAAAATGGAATTTCGTTTGTAAAGCTTGGTTAAAAGTGAAATTATCTGTTAAAACTGACCCAGTAAGCAAAACTGACCCAATCTGAAAAATTCGATCGGTTTTTAATTTCGAGTTTTGAAACCCGAAACTATACCGAACCCTCTTAACTTTATCTCTACAATACAAGAAATTTATCTATATAAACCAACACCACCTTTTGTTTTAAGTCACATCATTGAGCCTTCGATAACTAACTCAACCATGGCTTCTATAGCAAAAAACAAATGCCTATTGCTTGCCTTGCTGCTCTTGTGTGCCGTACCTTCACTATCCGCAGCTTCCCACGATCGGAAGGCGATATCGATGGAGGAGAGGCATGAGCAGTGGATGGCTCGACATGGGCGAGTGTACAGGGACGCAGAAGAGAAGAGCCGCCGCTTCAAGATATTCGAGGCCAATGTGGAGTTTGTCGACTCTTTCAATGCTGCAGGTGAGCACAAGTACAAGCTCGGAGCTAACCAGTTTGCTGATCTCACCAACGACGAGTTCAGGGCCACCTACAATGGGCGTAGGCCTTCCAAGCTAACTGCAGTCCAGATGAATGTAACATTCAAGTACGAGAATTTCACAGCAGCACCAGCGAGTATCGATTGGAGGACTGAGGGTGCGGTCACGCCCGTCAAGAATCAAGGACAATGTGGTGAGCAGATCATACCGATTCATTCACAAATTCTATTTCACATGCCAAGTTAAACCTAACACAGACGAATATATAGTATCTTTGATTTATAATATGGGGTATTTACGTATCTGTTACTTAAATCTTTATAAATTATAATTTAGTCCCCTATAACTTCATATTTAGGATTGAGTCTCTCAAATCATTTAAATTACTACAATTTAGTCCCTCAGTTTATATTTTGGCGCGCTTTTTCTGTTTTATCCCTGATTTCTTTCACTTAATTTCCCCTTCTCTCTTTCCATTTTTTTCTTAATTCTTATTGGATTCCCCCTTCTTATTCTCTTCCTCTATTCACTTATTGGGTTCTCCCTCTTTATATTGAGACCAAATATATTATTCTCCACTAAATATATTAAACTTAGAAATAAATTTATCCAATATAAAAAAGAGAGAATCCAATAAATAAATTTATATTGAGACTTAAATATTTAATACATTTAGTAGAGAATAATACATTTGGTTTTAATATAAAAAGGGAAAATCCAATAAATGAATAGAGAGATAATAGAAGAACAAAGAGAATCCAATAAGAACTAAGAAGAGAGAGGGAAGAGGGAAGGGGATTAAAGTGAAGGAAATTAGGGGTAAAACGGAAAAATCGGACCAAAATATAAACTGGAGAACTAAATTGTAGTAATTTAAAGGATTTGAGAGACTAAATCCTAAATATAAAGATTTGGAGGACTAAATTATAATTTATAAAATGTAAGGTGCAGATCTGTAAATACCCCTTATAATAATTGCGACACTTCTTATTTCTGTCATTTAATCATGTTCATAAATATATGTTCATAAATATGAGTAGCTTTCAGAACCATCACAGCCTTCTAACTCCAGAAAATTTCCACCTACTGTTTTTGCAAAACAGGTAGCTGCTGGGCATTCTCTGCGGTAGCATCAACAGAGGGAATAAACAAGCTTACTACTGGCAAGCTCATTTCCCTCTCCGAGCAAGAGCTCGTCGACTGTGACACCAGCGGTAACGACCACGGATGCAATGGTGGCATCATCGATGATGCCTTCGAGTTCATCATCAAGAACAACGGCCTCACAACTGAAGCCGACTACCCTTACACCGCTGCTGATGGCGCTTGCAACGCCAACAAGGAGGCAAATCGTGCTGCCACCGTCACAGGGTACGAGGACGTGCCTGCTAACGACGAGCCAGCAGCTCTACTGAAGGCGGTTGCTAACCAGCCAGTTTCTGTTGCCATTGATGCCGGGGGTTCTGCCTTCCAATTGTACGCTAGCGGGGTTTTCACAGGGGAGTGCGGGACTGATTTGGATCATGGCGTGGCTGTAGTTGGTTATGGAACAACGAACGACGACGGGACCAAGTACTGGCTGGTGAAGAACTCGTGGGGTGCATCATGGGGTGAGAGTGGGTACATGAGGATGGAGAGAGATGTGGATGCTGATGAGGGTCTTTGTGGGATAGCCATGCAGCCATCATACCCCACTGCTTGAAAAATAATCAGTGTTTGTTGTTAGATTCCTCTGTTTGAATTATTTCTTTCCCTGTTGGTTGTCCTTCTCCTAAATTTGAATTTGTATAAATGAATATGTTTAGGCAATTCTTATGATCCAGAGATGGTTTTATTTCAGGATGGTAATAGACGTGTCCACGGTCAAATTTTGACCCGCTCAATACAAAATTTTAAATTAGAACAATAAAATTTTTATTTTTAATTCAAAATTTTATATAGGGCGTGTGACGCCCTAAATCACACAAGTAAGCCCGAGTGTGTGTCCCAATAATGAGTAGGGTGTCACCAGCGGACACTCTTAATACCGGAGTGCACAAGACCATTTTTTTTCCTTTCAAACAAATACAAGCAAAATATGTGGAAGCGTGAATATAGAATATAAATCACAAGTTTAATTCTATCTGCCATAATATTACAGACATAAATATAACAATATCCAAAAATATGTTTGCATAGAAATGATAAGCAACATGTACATCAAAAGTTTATTCATGTAGAGTTAAATATGACATCAGAACAGAGCAACTCAAATACTGAATATATACAAAAGTGTCTAGATATCATGAACAGAAATAGAAAATATGAAGCGTGTGCACATACAAACCAAAATGAAATATGCACAAAAAAATAAGAATCCTATAAGAAGTTGGATATTGGTACTTGGCCTACTCCTGAAAATATGAATTCTCAAGAAGTGAGTCCTCCTCCTCTACTACCACTGTCTCAGCTAGCAGATCTGGAGCGTGATAATCACAATGATTAGAACCCAAATAAGAATATAAACCCAAACTTGTGCAATTCTATGAGAATACATTAGTGTGGTATGCCAGAAGGAATAATATAAAAGATGTATGCAAATGAATATTAAAGTATGTCAAATAGAACATGAATCATGATGTACATGATATATATAATATAAAATGATCAAGCCAAAAGGTATATCAAATATAATAGGAATCATGTGGTACATGGTATGAATAATATAACATGAATTATGCAGTATATGGTACATATAATATGATGTGAACAAACAACAAAATATGCCAATATAATAAGAATTATGTATCACATGGCATGCATAAGAAAACTTGAATCATGAAGTAATTGGTGTATATAATATAGTATGAATTCGTAAAAGGACGTAAACTCTATCATATTAGTTTGGAACTGAATGGTGGGAATTTCACTTATTCTAAGAGTATACCGTACACATCCAGTACCATGGTCCAAACCCAGTCATCACGTACTGAATCGTCACTAGATGAACTGGACATCCTGGATCACGGCCCAAACAGCAATCTCCAAACGAGCTGGTAGTGCCGTTAGGCACAACGAGGAAACCGATAGTATTAGTATACAAATCAGTGGATGCATCCCAAGTAACACAAGAGATTCCCACAATACATATTTTATTCCACAATTCATTTTCTCCATACCCACAATGCAGTAAATGCTAAGTATTAATATGACATATGCAATAAAAATACATGTTTTAATACTCAGGTGAATATGAAACAATACGTACGTCAACACTGGTAAGGACAAAAGTAATATAACACTAGTAGGTATAAGAGTTACAAGACAAGATAATACTGACAGGTACAAGAGTTACAAGACATACTCACGACGTGATGTATCATTTTCAAGTAAGAATAACATATACAGATAGTAACATGTATAATCCAACATGTGTGCATGTAAGTCAGGTGAAGATAAAACGATATGCATGTCAATACTAACAAGTATAAGAGTAATACTAGCAGGTACAAGAGTTACAAGATACGTTCACTTGCGTGAGGTATTATTTCCAAGTAAAAATAATATGTATAAATACAAACATGAATAAATAACATATGTGTATATATATCATATCTTCTATCTAGTGGTATATGCACAAATATGGCATGTATGCCTAAACATGGGGTATGACAAGTCTAAAATCATTGTACATATAATAACAAGAGTGGTTGAATATGTATACATGGTTATCATATTATAAAACAAGAGGTATATGTATGGACATAGAACATGTGCTTATGTTGTTATAACTTAGTAGGCATGTCAGATTTTTTAGATCTTATTTAACTAGTGCAAAATAGAATTAGAGACTAATATTTTGTACAGTTATAGAGAGTTCAATTAACTTTTATATGAATCTTGAATGAGTTTAATTGGAGTTTTAGAACAAAAGTTATGATTATTTTACTATAGGCATGGTGTTGCTGCTATGGACATGGTATAACCATGATTTCCAAATTAATTTGATAAAGATAATATTAAATTTAGAGTCTAACATTTTCATCAGTCCTAAGTAATTCAATTATCTATGCAATGAAACTTGAATGATATCGGAGTTCTAGAACAAAAGTTATGGCCAATTTACTATGGCTTACTACTGTTGTGTTACTAATCAGAATAGTATCAAGTAGTAATTTTTCATGCTATTTTTGGTTAAGTAAATAACTAAATTAGTATTCGTTGTAGTCGGATAAAATATAGATTAGTGAATTCTCTTTCTAATGGCACTAGAATATGATCAATCGGAATTAAAATGCAAAAATTATGGTAATTCTAAAATAGACTATTACATAGGTCTAGGCAGCAATAAGGTCTGTGCATGTATAACATGCACGGGGTGATACGGGGAATGAAACTCAGGTTACATGCAAGTTTGGGCATTCAAAATTATAAAATTTAGTTAATAATATAACTGAAAGTATATGAAAAGAAATTATATCAAGAAATTGCAAGTTTGAAAGGGTTTGAGAGTGTATTATTGTCTCTTGTTGAACCAAAATCAGATATGAACCAATATTAATACGATTGCTCCTCAAAAGTGAAACAATTCCCCAAAAATCACACTAAGGATCAAGAGCAAAGGCTGGCGAAGATTTTCCCATATCAGTGGAGAAGTTTTGAGTTGATTTGAAGTGGTTATATTCAAGAACAAAACTCAAAGCAATTTAATGGATTTTCAGTCCATTCTCAAGCTGAATATTTGGCGATTTATTTTAGAAAAATGGAGAAGGAATTAGGGTTCAAGGTCTGAAGAGAAAATTAAGAGAGGGACTAGAGGGAAAAGTTTGATTTTTTTTAGATTTTTCTGAATTTATTTCTGGAGTCAAACAGGTGGTGGAAGATAGATATGCATCCATGCTAAAAATTCTTAAACTTCATCTTTTTTACAAAATTGCCATTGGTTCAATTTTAAAACAAATTTGGTCAATAAAGACTGTAAGGCTTCTAGAGATAAATTTAGAGTTGGTGTAAGGGTAAAGTTGGAATTCTTGATTTAATTTGATTATTTTAATTGGGTATTTGCCCAAAAATTGGTCGATCCGGAATTATTCAAGAAAATTATGAGAAAATACAAAATAATGAGATAAGAAGTCTCCGCTCAACGGAATTTGAAATTGAAGATTAGATTAAAAAAATATAACTCAATTTACTCAGTATCTGGGCTCCCGAGTTGATATTCATGATACGGAATAAATCGATGCAAAAGTTTAAGGATTAGGGTTGTTACAGATCAGGTCAAAACTTGATTCATAGACGCGTCCATTACCATTCATAGTTTTATTCTTCATATTGCTTACTTCTTTGTTGAGCTAGAGCAAGATTATAGTTTCATATTGGCAACAACGAATGGTCTGCGACAAAGTCATTATATTGGAAATATTCGTTCCAAAAAAATGCTATGGTTCATAAATAGTTTTTTTTTTTTTTTACCTTAAAGAAAAGGGGTTTTTTTTTTTTTTTTTCCCTCCAATTCCGCATTGCAATTTACTTCATTTATAAAAAAGAGATGGTCATGTACAAGTATAAAAGAGGAGTCATAGAATGAGATTAATAAAAGAGTAGATGGAGGTAAAAAAAAAAAAAAAAAAAAAAAAAACGGAATATGGCAAAAGTTGAATGTATCTCTAAAATTTAACATATTATCGAATAGAAAGAATTCTATCGTATCTTCACATCAACCTTTGTCCACTACACTGTGAATGTGTTCGGTTTTGGCTTCAGAGCTGAATGTATTTTTGTGTAACCGTGCCTTACTTGGTTCCAAATATATACTTGGTTCCCATTTATATTTGATTTAGATTAATACTGCTTGTAACACTTCTACTCATTAAAAGCTTGAGTATGTTCAAGTTAATAAACTCATGTTGCAGTGGCACAATTCATATGAGCAAGATGTACAATCGACAAAAATATCCAATCATTTAGTTTTTATGACATAATTCAGGCAATTTTTTGAGATAAAACTGTGAAAAATAAGCTCTCTAGTGTTCCATTAAAAAGATATTAAAAGAACATTCTCCACAACAACAACAACAACAACAACTAAGCATTTTATCCCAAGTATTTGAGTTATGCTACATAAACCAAAAAAAGAATCATACCAGATCGATCACTTTGATAGTCCTTCTCCATTCATTTCTATCAACTAATATCTTCTCATTTAAATCTCTAGAATCCATATCTTTTCGTATCACATTCATCCATAATTTTTCGGTCTTCCCTTCATTCTTTTAACTTGTCCTACATTGATAAATTCTTCTCGCCGAACTGGTGTATTTGTAGGCCTACATTGCACATGACCAAACCATCGTAAGCGATTTTCTCGCATCTTCTCATCGATTGAAGTTACACCTACTTTAGTACGAATATCTTCATTTCTCACTTTATCTCTCCTAATATTGTCGCATATCCAGCAGAGCATGCGCATCTCTGTTACACTTATCTTTTGTGAATGACGTTTCTTTATAACCCAACATTCCATGCCATATAATAAAACTGGTATAATAGCAGTCCTATAAAATTTTTCCTTCAATCTTAACGGAATGTTACGGTCGCAAAAAACTCCCGTTGCCCTGCTCCATTTCAATCAGCAAGCTTGTATCGTATGGTTAATATCATTATTGATCTCTCCATCATTCTGAATAATATAACCCAAATACGTAAACTAACTACTTATTTGTACCTCTTGCCCATCCAGTTTTACACCATTATAGTCTATGGTCTGTCGTTTATTAAATTTACACTCCATATACTCTGTTTTAGACCTACTCAATCTAAAACCTCTAAATTTTAATGTATGCCTTCATAACTCTAACTTAGCATTTACCCCTACTCCTATCTCATCAATTAAGACAATATCATCAGTAAATAGTATACACCAAGATATCTCATCCTGAAAAAAAAAATACAAAAAAATATATATTTCTTTCTCATATGTGTATGCATATATCCTGAAAAAAAAAAGTTTTAAAAAATATATATATTCCGTTTTAATAGAACATTCTCTAGATAATAAAAAAGAAAATACAAAAATAGAAAAATAATTAATTAATTAAAATATATATACATATATATATTCCTTTCTTATATGTGTATGCAAAAGAATATAAATAAATAGTTTTCTTCTCGATCGCATATTATTGGTGTATCCATCCTGGTGAATATAGAAATAGTTCAGGCAGTAAAGCTACCGTAGATTCCCAGAAATTTGAACAACACTATCCATGTAACTATTGGTAATTTTAATGTTGCCAAATTTCCATTTGAGTTATTAAAAAATTAAGCAAATGCCCATGCTAATGGTAACCTTGAATGTCCTCTGGATATTGTCCAGATTGTTGCAGACTTCAGTTGATCAAAAATAGAATAAATATACATAAAGATTATATAAGATTAGATAATGTGTGATGGAAATGCTAGCAAAGTTCATATTGTCCATTTATCTTTTCTAAATTATCTTCCATATTGCATGCACCATATCATTTTGAAATTATATACTGTAATAGTTTTTCTAGAAGATTGGGAATTGACTAAAATGCCTATATTATTCATCCACTTTAAAATAGCTTTGAATTTGTAACAAATGCTACCATGCCTAAAGTGTTGTTTGGTCATTTGAAAAGGATCTTTTTTTTCTTCTTTTTTTTTTTTTTTTTTGACTGCAAAATGTAGCATTTGATGCAGTGTAGTAATATTTTACAGTATTTGCTGCGACCTCCGAATCAAATGTAATTTTGTATATTTTTGATATAATTAACTTGTTCATGAACTAAACACAGTTACTTGGATATTTTTTACTTTTTACTGTTAAGTATTTTGGTATTTTGAACTAACACGTGTTGGACCAAAAATGGCTCTACGTGGGGAATTTCTAAATGAGCGCACCACTTGTTCTAGTGAGCACATTTCACAAATTTGATTAATATAATAAGTTTGCCATCGAATTTTTTGGACATTAATACCCTTGTCTTCAACCTTCTCCCCTCCAAAAGACCATGACGTTATTATATATTGTCCGGGGTTGGATTTCGAACGGTATTATTTACTGTCTGGTGTTAGATTCCGGACAGTATTATTTTTCGTACAATGGAGGCGGAGAAGGCGTAGGGACCGTGGTGACAGCAGGCACGAGGCCTGCAATGACATCGAGTGCGGACTCACGTACGTACGATGCGGCTAGGACTTGTAATAGAGGAGATGAAGCGATGAAATTGTTAGGTTTCCCGGAAAGGAAGAAAGGGAAAAGGAGCAAAGAGGGGTGAAGAAAGGGCAAAGGAGTAAAGAGGGGTGAACTTAATAGGAAAAGCCCTCTCTTTTGGGTGTGCGCATGAAGAAAGGTGGGCTCACTAGGATAAGTGGTGTGCTCTTTAAGAAACTCCCCACTATGTGAATGTGGAGACTCAATATAGTTTGAGTCCAATTCTGACCCAAAAAAAACTTAAACCAGGTAGCTAGCTAACTGTGGAGACTCAATATATATATATATATATATATATATATATATATATATATATATATATATCAACAACAAAATTGAGATAAGGATAATAAAACATTAAGTATGTTGATAATGCTACACTCCATCATATTGCACATAAAAACACGCTTCAATGAGCTTCTCTTTGCTATGAATCATCCATAAATTGACATAACAATGATGTCTAGCTCATAGATTACAGTATTTCTTCTCCTTGTCATTCACATTGGTAGGACCAAGACTTTGGAGACATCTGAAACCTCTGGTGAGTATAGTTGAAGGTCACACTCTGCAGAGGACCCAGAGGCAGCCCGCCATTGACGACGCAGTCGTCGGCCCTCACCACCCGAAACACCCGGGGATTCGCCAGAGACTGCGAGAAGGCACCGCACTTGACGTGGATGTTGATGACCGGGCAC
This sequence comes from Dracaena cambodiana, assembly GCA_036321105.1. NCBI lineage: Eukaryota > Viridiplantae > Streptophyta > Magnoliopsida > Asparagales > Asparagaceae > Dracaena > Dracaena cambodiana. The sequence goes on from JAYEPQ010000002.1 coordinate 27,293,503, forward strand.
GTCGGGCAGCTGTTCTGGATCGTCACTGCAAACTTCGGTGGCTGCTCGAATCCGACCTGAGCCTGCTTAACTGCCGGGACATCCTTCACACATTTTGCTGCCCAACCTACAAAAAACAAGACACGTGTCAGGTTGGTTTTGAATGTTTCCACAAATTTACGCATTTTTTGCTGCTTACCATGATGAAGATGCAGCAGCAGTAAGACTGTAGAGAGAGCTTGAAGGAGATTGAGCATGTCTTCTCTTTATTTTGATAAGAATGATGAATAGCTTGAAGGTATATAAATATATAGTTTGATGAAATGACGGAGGTAAGAGGATTAAAGAGAGGTCACATGGGGGTTGAGGGGGGTGTAAGTGGCTCACATGAAAGTATCACTTTTGTGTAGGAGTGCGCTGCTACTCAGTGCAGACAGGGATCCATGTTATATGATAAATGTCTATATTTATGTAGGCATGTCCAGAGAGTCCTTATCTTTATGGTATCCTTTTTCTTTTCTCTCTTTCTGTCTCTATCTTCTTAATCTCCTTTCCTTTAATCAGTGCCGGATACAAAGGTAATATTTTTCTCTCTCTTTTTTTCCCCTGTAAGGCTGTGTTTGGATTGAGGGAAAGTAAAGGAAAAGAAAAGAAAAAAAAAGGGAAAGAGAAAAGGAAAGAATATGAAAATTGGTTTTTTTTTTTTATATTTGGTTAGAAAGAAAATAAAAAAGAAAATTTCAAGAAAATTTTAGAAAAAAATAGTTTCTGGTTGCTCAATAGAAAATTAAGAGGAAAATATAATTCTAATTAAACTATAAAAAATTTTAATTTTAATTTACATATTATTGATATAATTTTTAAATTTTAAAATAATTAAGTATATAATAACCAAAACCAAAGGGTCCAAAATTCACAAAAATTAAAAACATCTTGAAACTAAAATTACAACGAAATTTTTGCAAAAATTTCTCTCCCTTTTTCCTTTTTCTCTCAACTTTTCGTTTCTTTCATTTTCTCCTGAGTTTGAGGAAGAAAAAGAAAAAGAAAAAAATCTAATATATTTTCTCTCACTTTCTTTTCCTTTTATTTTTTCTCTAATTTTTCCTTTAACAAGACAGTGGAAAACAACTTTCCATTTCGTTTTCTTTTTTTTCCCTTCATTTTCCCTCAATCCAAACATAGCCTCAACTTTACCTTTTCATAATCAAATCATGGTCCTTTATCCTTTTCTTTTCTTGAGGGAAAAAAGCCTAAATTTTCTAAAACCAATCTCATTCTCTAACCATGGAGCAAGAGCTACTCCTTCTCATCCCTAATCCAAACAGAATTCTTGCTTCAAAACAATATCTTTTGAGTCCTGCTTGGGTGCATCTTTATTGTTTTTTTTTTTTAATTGAAGAGCCAATGTGCATTTTGATCTGTCCAATCAAAAACATGGATTAACCCGTCACGTCTTATTCCTGTAAGAAGCTTTGCTCCTGAAAACATGTGCAAGAACGCAAATGCAGTGCATAGGCCCCCATTTGCTTTCTTTTTCCTTGCCCCACCCCCACTTCTGTCATGTGCGCATCTTAATTTACGCGTTTGTTCTGGTTCAATTTTGTTTTTGTACACCGACAGCAATTTTAAGTGGACCGTTCAATATGTATCACGGAATTTAATGTTATTATGTGAGATCATACTTGAAAAATACAACTATCATGCATCAGTTTGTTTGTTTGTTTTTTTTTTTTTTTTTTTTTTACATAAAAACGATGAGCTATTGCCTTCCGTGTCCTATTAAAACGAATTTAATAGAACATAGCGAAGTGTTTATAGACCCATATATAAACAAAAGTGAGTCACAATATAATACACTGTAAAGTACATACTATATAATACTCAGAAACTAAAGTATTCTTCATCTGCAACCATAAATGCTGGCGGAGAATATTCACCGCACGTGCTGTTTCTCTCGAATCAGCTTCTGGAATCGTTGCTCTCTGTGGGGATCACATAGTAGTGTGTCCGTAAAGAATATCACGTGGAGTTGGATCCGAGTCTCCAAAATCTGTCATCTACAATAGCATATCGTTAGTAATACAATATAAACAATGATCCATACAATGGGCTTTATTACTAAAAATTCTCCTATTTCTCTTCAACCATATATTTCAGGCTATACCTGCCGTGACTATTTTAGATATAACTGGTTTTCTTTCCAAACATTAAAATCCCGTCTATATAGAAGGACGATTGGCAATTTCCAACTATAACGGATCATAATACTTAGTGAGATTTCACCATGTTACAATGTCAGATTGTACTTGAAAGACTTTGATAGTCACCGCAAAGAACCATTTAAGTCATTCATCTATCTGTTCAAAGACTCGGCGTACTGGGAATCTTCACTCAAATGGAAATATCTAATTGTCCATTAAATTTGTTGTGAATTATGGCACCAACCGGTGGTATCTCGAAGCTGAAACAATTTCCCTCCAGTTATTTAAAATAAGAAAATTTCAAGTCAATGAACGGTTTACCTTGGTTCAGCATACTCCTAAGATCCTCTCTCATATGACCATTTCACA